>CM064529.1:44414161-45127663 GCA_032716605.1 Paralithodes platypus
AATAAGACTCCATGCGACCCTCCCCTTATCCGTTAAGCAACAGGTGGATCGATACATGCCTGTTGAGATACCCCTGAAGGAGTTCCTGAGGCACCTGAACTATGAGCGTCAGCTGCAGAACCATGCGGAACGGATGGTCGCAGGAGGACGGGTTTGTGAAGTAATGAAACACCATGCCCCAGTGACTACACCGCCTCCCAGCAGTAGCCAACCTTCCCTGACGACCCCTCTCCTTCCATCAACGGGAGTGGACGATAGATTCATCCGCCTCCAGGAATCTCTGGCGACCTTGTCACAGGATGTCCAGAGATTAACACGAAGACCTCAGTATACAGGATGCCCCTTCTGTAGAACAAAGGAGCATAACAGGGCGGATTGTCCCCTCCGTCCCCCACGTTTAGCATGTTTCGACTGCCTGAGAGAGAATTGTAGACGTGGGAGACCTGACTGCCCAGGGCGAGAGGGTAGAGCAACAAGGTGACTCGGGACCTCGAACAAATCTCCAACCATTTTCCTCGTAGTAAACCAGAGATCGTGTCGCGCCATGGTAGATACCGGTAGTGAGCTTACGCTCGTTAAGCAGTCCTTGGTGATTGAGTTAGGGCTTCCTATCTCTCTCAGCAAGAATATTCCAGCCCTCTTTGGGATTACTGGTACCTCCCTAAGGATTTTGGGCACGGTCTCCCTGGCGGTATGCGTAGGAATGTCCCAGACAATACAGCACCTGGCGGTGGTGATCCCAGACGACTATATGGACACTGACCTGCTTCTTGGGGTCGACCTTTTGGGTCGCTACCCTATGTTATGGAATCATCCACGTCAGACGCTACGTTGGGGGGATGTTACCTACGACATCCATCATGTTACTACAGGGAAAAGAAAAGCGAGATCTGTTCGCCGAGTCAAGGCTACACTCACTGAGGAGAAGCCCCAGAAAGAAAATTGCATTCGGCTCCCCCGTCGAATGGTGATAGGTCCTTACCAGACTGTTATGCTCCCTGTTATTGTTGGTGAGGACATAAATAGCATTCTTGAAATTCAGCCCCGGAACCCTGCTCTTCAACAAGAACTTCCAATATGTGTGCGAGTTACTAGTGAGGCCGAAGTCTTTCTCCCTTTCGCAAATCCTTCCCGTGGAAGAGTGGTCCTGAAGCCTGGCACCCTCCTAGCCACGTACGAGAAACTGGCAGAGAGTCAGATTCACGATGTACCCCAGTGCATGAAGACCAAAGTAAGTAATGCTATGCTACCTGACATGGATCAGCCCTCCTCCTCGGGGACCCGAGAGGAAAAGTTACAGTCTTTGATTGACAAGTGTCAATGGGACCACTTGGAGGATGGTCAGAAGGGTCAGCTGGGACATGTTCTCAAGGAGCATAATTCGGTTTTCATCTTGAGTGAACACGAATTAGGCACTATGAATGTTCCCCCGGCCCATATTCATGTTTCAGACCCTACACCTACGAGAAGCCCTTTGTATAGAACCCCGGAGAAAGCAAAGCCGATTCTCGCACAAATGTTGAACGACATGTTGAAGAAGGATATCATCGAGCCTTCAACAGCGGCCTGGTTGAGCCCTATAGTCTTAGTTGCTAAACCTGATGGCACCAAGCGCATGTGTTTGGATTATCGTCAGGTCAATACGAGACTACAGGCCGACATCCAGCCACTGCCCAGGTTAGATGAGTTAGTGGAATTGACTACTGGACACAAGTATTATGCTACGCTGGATCTCAAGGACGCATACTACCAGATTCCCCTTGATGATGAGAGCCGAGATCTGACGACTTTCAGCGATGGAGTAGCGTTATATCGTTTCAAGCGGCTACCTTTTGGGCTCAGTTGTAGCCCGGCCATATTCACACGGCAGATGGGTTCTGTCCTGGCTCCCTTGGCAAAGGAAGGCTGGGTCAGAAACTATCTGGATGATGTGCTGCTATGGGCATCTAGTTTTGATGAGCTCCTGACTCGGCTATCTACTCTTTTCAGTCACTTTGCCAAGATGGGCCTGAAATTGAATCTCACTAAGTGCCAATTTGCACACCCTGAGGTAAAATTTCTGGGCCACCTCATTTCTGAACAAGGGTGTAGACCAGATCCGGAGAACGTCGAAGCGGTGATCAACATGAAGTCCCCCTCGAACGTCAAGGAAATACGGCGATTTTTGGGTATGGCCGGCTTTTACAGGAAGTGCATTCCTCAATTTGCCAAATTTGCAGCTCCCTTAACTGAGTTAACCAAGAAGTATGCCCAGTTTGAATGGTCCTCGAAGTGTGAAGAGGCGTTCCAAAAGCTGAAGACCTTGTTAGTTAGTGCACCTGTTCTAGTGAAGGCGGACATGCACCGCAAGTTCCTTCTGCATACAGATGCTTCTGGTACTCATGTGGGCGCCGCGTTGATGCAACCTCAGTCAGACGGCACCTTGCGGCCCGTGGGGTATTTTAGTAAGAAGTTGAAGCCCGCTGAAACTCGCTACTCCACCACTGATCGTGAAGCTTTAGCCGTAGTATTAGCATGTAGACAGTCTCACCACTACTTGTGGGGAGTCCGTTTCAACCTCATGACGGATCATCAGCCATTGGTGTCAGCCTTTACGAAGAAGACTAAGTCGGCTCGCATGAGTCGGTGGAGTCTAGAGATGAGAGAGTATAGGTTTGACATCAGTTACAAGCCGGGTCCTAAGAATTATGTTGCCGACCAGTTAAGTCGACCCGTGAGAGCAGTGAGGTGGGAACAGGATCAGAAATGGTTAGGTAAGACCAGCGCCGAGATGAGGGAGTTGCAGTGTCAGGAGGCCCGATGGAAGGATCTCATAGTTTTCCTCGAAGGTGGGGCCTTACCTAAGCATCGCTATCCTCGAGCCACGCTCGATCAGTTTGTAGTGGACCAAGGAGTTCTTTATTTTGTAGTGGCTAAGTCGGACGGAAGTCTGCATTACCTTCTAGTTGTGCCGAGTGAGCTGAAGAAAGCTGCGTTGAATCTGGCACATGACCAAGAATCTGGTCATCTGGGTAGATTTAAGAGTATCATGAAGGCCGAGTCGCTGTTTTACTGGCCTAATTTACGTAGTGATGTAAGTACTTATGTTAGGGAGTGTTCGGTCTGTCAGCAGTATAAGGGCACCCAAGGACTCCAGCAGCGCTGGCAGGAATTGCCACCCGTTAAGCAACCTTTGGAGAGAGTCAGTGTTGATCTTACGGATATGACGGCAGGAGCCCAGGGGTATCGTTACATTCTGACAGTAACCGATCACTACAGTAGATTTGTAAGGTTCTATAAGTTAAGGTCCAAGGTCTCGGCGGAGGTCTGTGGGAAGTTCCGAGAGTACTTATGCGATTTCGGGTCGCCTCAGACCCTCCTCTCTGATAATGGTGGAGAGTTTACCTCGCAACAGTTCCGAGATTTATGCACTTCATTTAATATTAAGTTGGGATATGTGACTCCTTATCACCCGCGTGGAAACAGTGTGACCGAACGGATGCATCGGACATTAAAGACGGTCTTAGCAACCTTGTGTAAAGGGCACCCCTTAAGGTGGCCCCAGTATGTAGGCGAGTGTCAGCGCGTTTTGAACTGTGCAGTGCATGTGACGCTAGGGGAACAACCTCATTTTGCGTTCTTTGGTCGTTACGCTCCCAGACAATTAGGTGCAGCGTTACCATCAATAGAAAATGAGGAACGCCAAGAGGCTATGTCCGTCGCGAAAGAGGTCCTGGAACAGACCTCACTGACCATGGCCAGGAAGTTTAGAGACGTGGCTAATCGGAACCGCCGGAATGAAAAGGTCAATGTGGACGACATGGTATGGATCAGGAACGAGAATCCACTACCCGGGACTAGCCAAAAGTTGAACGCAAAGTGGGTGGGTCCCTTTAGAGTCACGGAAGTAGTCCGAGACGGGGCTGCGTATAAGCTAGTAAATCCCTATACGGGTGTGTTTATGAAAAGGGCCGCAGAGAAAGTGAAACCGTTCGTGGGTGAGGAGTATTGGCAGGTAGAGCAAGTTGAAATGCCGGTTGAGGAAGACTATCAACCTGAGATTTTAGCACCCAGAGCCCGTCAGCCGGCCCGGCGTTATATAGAATCTTGTTAGAGTGTACAGTAGAGTCCCTGTTGTGGTCGTCTTGTTGTGTACTCCCCTGTGGCCCCCGCATGGTTAATTAATCTTTCCGGTCAAACCCCCGTGCAGCGAAACTTTAAGAGACGTAGGTGCCTAGGTTTTGTAGAACGTCATACAGGTGATTGGGACTAGGGTGGTGGCGTTCCCATCAGGACGTGCTGTTGGCTCTGAGTACCTTTATGGTTGACTGGGGTTATACTCCTTTCGTCCCGAGGCTCAGCCAGCGCACAGAGTGTGAAGGGACTCCCACGATACGGGTGTCCACGCTGCTCTCTAGTCTGGTCTCCTGGGGTTTTCCAAGCAATAAAGGGGTGGAGAGAGGCTGTCTCTACGGGGACAAGATAGTGCCTGGTTGGCACTCTCCTGAAAAGGAGGGACACTTTATAGAGTGGTATAGTGATTTGCTGTTGAAGGAAGGGACGCCCCACAGGCAGAGTACAGTACAGTAATGATGTGTCAGATTCTAAGACGTTGGGTATAGACTGCGAGCTCTGGGCATGGTAAGATGCCAGGCGGATCAGAAATTCTGCTGTAATAAGTTAAGGCTGGATTAATTGGTAACTGTATAATGTTTATGTTGATGAAAGAGTGAATGAGGTAAAAAGTCTTCAAAGAAAAGGTAGAGCTGTGTAACGGGAAGAAACTGTACCTTCCCTTTTGGTATATGTTGTAAGGTTTGACTTAACTGTAAGACTTTTTCCCCTTCATTCACTCTTCCCTATATTTAAGGGAAATGTATCGTTTAAGAAGGGTTAAGTAACCCTTGTCTATGTAAAGAGGGAATTAGCCTAGATCAGGAGAACTAATATTCTCAAATCTATGTAAAATACTTTCAAGCCTAATTTATCCTTTTACCCCCTTTTGTTATCCCATGTAAAAATCCTTCCTTTTCGAATTTAGAGTAATGCCCCCTTGTGTAAAAAGACCGCCAATTCCTACCCAAGCGACGCCACCCTTTGTGGTCACCCTCCCCTTTTTTGGCGGGATCCCTGGCACTGGCCCTCGGTTCCTCACTGTCGTGACCCCAGGCCTACGAGAGAGACACCTACCTAACCCCCAGTCTCTGTCATCATTCCCCGCTTCTTCTCCGGACTTAGGCTTCCTTTCCCTCCATTCAGAGGTTCGTAATTAAGGTTTATAGTGTTATAAGGTATTGCTTATTCAGTTAAGTAAGTACTAGGTGTGTAATGTAGGAGGTATTACTGTGATTGACAAATTCGTGAACTCGAGCCTACCATCGGGTTGGTCGACAGGCACCCCTCACCTGCCAAGTGCCTACAACCATACAAATTCCCCCATTATCATTGTGTTCAGTAAAACTTAGTCTGTGCACCTTTGCTAAGTGTTATTCTGATATTTTAAACTTTGTTATTCCAAATTAACGTCAAATTAACTTCGTGTGTAATAATTTCAGTCAGAGGGACGCCATTTAATGGCCTTCCAATTCTTGTGTTTTTCCATAATTCCCGACCAAACTTAGGTTAGTCTAATTTTGCTAGTTTGTCTTTCACCGTTTTACATAATCCTGAGGTAGTGCGTGAACACCAGTTAAGAGTAGAATTGAGGATCAAGTTGATTAAAATGCTTTTGAAGCTTGACCGCCATTTTAGGATTTAGACCATCTCGCATTTCGGAGAGACGACCAGGTTGAGTAAATTACTAATGTAGCAGTTGTATTGTATGTTTAGAACTTGTTCATTACTTTGAGTTTATAAAACCATGCATTTTGGTAACTATGATTGTATTTTAACATGTAAATCAGGAAAGGACATTCGTTTGAGATCGTGTCCTTGAGTTTTGTTTACCTTTCGTGTCTCCGACGTTCCAAAGTTAGGCCTATTCAGATAAGTATTTATAACTAACGTCTCCTAGGCCTGGTTATTGTTCATTTTAAATGTTTTTACTGGGTTATAGTGTAAAGAGTTACTTGTTATCTGATTTAGAGGTCCTCATTTCCCAACCCCAGTACTGTCAAATTTTGGACCCCCATTGGGTCGGATTTATTTCAGATGATTATTTGTTCTTACCTATTGTTACTTAAAGTTAACTTGTGAAAAGGGCCGTTTAGGTATGGGTACTTGCTGAATTATTATGGTAGGTTATATGATTTTACATTTTTAATTAGCCTAGGCTACCTAACTTTCACCTAATTGGAAGTACAGTAGGCTATTATTAATGATTGTGCTTTTTGAGTGTATTATGAGTATTGATTCCTATGATATAATTATGTTTGACATGGTCTAATGAACAGAGTTGCCTTGCAAGGGATGGAACGCTGTAGTGAGATTCTGGGCAGCTGATTTCAGGGGATAAGTTACTCGAGTTACAGTAGAATTAACGTTTAGCTTTGTTTGAGCCTTGTATAGCACCCTCCGCATTGAGCAGTCCAACCTGTTAAGTTTGACCATGACAATTACCTTTGATTTATGCCATTATTGTATTGATTTGACTCCATAGATATGCTGTGTAATTATGTGTTCCCAATTGTGTGTAGAGTACTGCTGAGTAACATATGTACCTGTACTTAATGAGAGGATCTTTGGATGCCTTAAGAGATTATTTCGGTACTGTACTGTAATGTCATAATTTGATCTGTCATTGTATTTCTGTACTTATATTAGCTCATCTATTTTTATACGTTAATAGGAATCCATGTATTTTTATATGTTTATATTAGCCTATATTTTTTATATGTATTTGTTTTAGTATTACTGTGTGCCGTAATTAGGATATTGATTAACCCCATTATTAAGGGTTAGCTATATGTCAACCGTGGGTTAAGAATGCATTCAACTACCCAGGGAACCAGTTTGGGACGGAGTTGATGTGATGCTGAATTGCTGATGGCGGAGAATCGGAGATTCACCCCTCCCATTGGCTGAGTGCAGGATGCTGAACTCGTGTACTGTACGAGGGTTCAAGGACCGCAGGAAGACGTATGATTACCCCCTATACCCCAGGATACGGTAGGCCGAAGAGACGTAAAGGCAAGCCTGGCCGATACCGGTATCTAGCGGAATTGGGATGTATAATACTGAGAGGAATGGGGTGGATACAGACAGCAATATTCGAGTCCTACTCCTAGGTTAAGAGACTGTCCCAGTACAGTAATGGATTGGTCCCAGGTTAATGGTATAGAGATAATTAGATAGATACGGACCATACGGTACCAATGTTAAGAGTTGTAAACGGTAAAATGTTCCTTCTATTAATATCAAGCTTAAGATTACTGCAATATGTTTGTATCTATCCTCCCGTACCTATTTGGATCTAAATGTGTTGTCAGGAGGGTAAATCGGAGCTGTCAGTATTAAATTGGTCTAAGAGTAGTACCAGTAGCCTAACCGAGAGTCAAAGTCTTGTCAGCCAACATGGAAGGTGAAGTTCTTGATTGGTCTTTGCTAGCCTCCGATTTATCCTACTGTCCTAATGTACCTGAATAAGGAGCATGAGTCACGATTGCATAAAGAATAAGAAAACCATGGGGACGGCCAGTTCACCTGAAGGTGGGCGATCAAATAATTTGAATGAATTACCGTTCCCAAAAACATCCTTATGTGATATCTAGAAAGTAGAGAATATGCTAGGTCTCAGTGGGGTTTTTTGTGGTTCTTTGGTCTTATCGTGTCGGAGTTGCAGTCTTTCCCCTTCCTCGAAGGATGTTGGATGTGGGTCAACCAAACAGGGTTGTCCTCTCGTTAATTAGAATGCAATAACGGGTTTGTCGTCATCTCTTCCTTTCTATCCTTGAGTACCTATTTTCCACCTTCGCAGCTTAATCTATCTTTTTCTGTCTCTCCCTCCCTCTCTCTCTCTTGTTCGCAGCAGAAGAAGCCAAGTGAGGAAGTAGGAGAGATACTCCAACTGATCCCCCCCCCCCCCCCCCCCGTTACAGTGGTGTGCAGTGCGATTTCTTTAGGAATCCATGGCTTGACATGCTCCTGTTCCGTTCAGGGCTCCTGAATTAATCCCGTAGCCCCCGTAGAAGAGACTGTACAGTACTGGTTCTTACACTTTCGCTCGGGTGTTTAGAATCAGTGCGTTGCAGTTGTCATTTTTCACGCTACCAAACCGTGAAATAGTTACCACAAACAGTATTGGCCATGCTACCACATTTCAATACAGTTAGTGTAATATTTCAGGGAATCATTAAGTGCAGCAGATACCAGTATGAGTCACACCGACTGTGAAGGAACCGCAAAGTTGAGATAGCGGTGGTTAGTGTTTTCCGGTTATTAGTTGTCTATCAATTATCCCTTCTTTCCTGTCCAAGATGGAGAATCCTGATCCAGAGCCAAGGCACGAGGTGCAAGACGCTTTAGTCAGGAGGAACAAGGAAGTGAAGTGTCATTTGAGGATACGGACAGTTCCCGGTTTGTCACGGTCGACCAGTGGGAGGAAGATCAGAGTGAAGACAACTCCCAGAATGAAATGGACCAGATGAAAGCCATACTAGAACGATTAGTCGGTGAAATGTCAGCATTGGCAGACCAGGTGCGAGACGTGAGAGACCGAGAGATATTCCAGAGCCCAACTGGTACTCCACAACCAACCCCCAGCATTACGAACCTTTCCCCGCCTCCGCCTCTTGCCTTTGCGGACTCTCTCAAATCTTCAACCCCAACACCTCCCGCCCCTTCCCCTCCAGTACCCTTGATCCGTAATCCCCCAACCTCACTTTCCCATTCTTCTTCACATCCCCAGCTCCCCTCCGTCAGCCCTACCCCCGACGTAGTGAAGGGATTAGTTCCCGAGATTTACCCATGCTTCACATGGACGAGTTACGATCTTATATGGCTTCCACTAAGATTGAGGTCTTTCAGATGCGGATCGAAGCCTGTATGTCCCATGACGAGGCAAGGTTGAACCTGGCCAAGTTCAAGTTGGATTCCGACCTGGCTGTTCTGGTGCAAGTAGAGACAGCTCAGGGAAAGTTAAAGACTTGGGCAGAGTTCATCCAGTTCCTGAGGCAGTTCTTTCATAAGACGACAACGATGTCCGAGTCGTTCCGAGAAGCAGAACATAACACGTACGTCCTCTCAGAAGATCCTTATGATTACGTCCAGAAGATGATGTATAGCTATAGTATGATTCAGTCAATGTTCCCAGGGGAAGCTTTACCCCCACACGACCAGTGGCTTAAAATAAGACTCCACTCGACCCTCCCCTCGTCCGTTAAGCAACAGGTGGATCGATACATGCCTGTTGAGATACCCCTGAAGGAGTTCCTGAGGCACCTGAACTATGAGCGTCAGCTGCAGAACCATGCGGAACGGATGGTCGCAGGAGGACGGGTTTGTGAAGTAATGAAACACCGTGCCCCAGTGACTACCCCGTCTCTCAGCAGTAGCCAACCTTCCCTGACGACCCCTTTCCTTCCATCAACGGGAGTGGACGATAGATTCATCCGCCTCCAGGAATCTCTGGCGACCTTGTCACAGGATGTCCAGAGATTAACACGAAGACCTCAGTATACAGGATGCCCCTTCTGTAGAACGAAGGAGCATAACAGGGCGGATTGTCCCCTCCGTCCCCCACGTTTGGCATGTTTCGACTGCCTGAGAGAGAATTGAAGATGTGGGAGACCTGACTGCCCAGGGCGAGAGGGTAGAGCAACACGGTGACTCGGGACCTCCAACAAATCTCTAACCATTTTCCTCGTAGTAAACCAGAGATCGTGTCGCGCCATGGTAGATACCGGTAGTGAGCTCACGCTCGTTAAGCAGTCCTTGGTGATTGAGTTAGGGCTTCCTATCTCTCTCAGCAAGAATATTCCAGCCCTCTTTGGAATTAGTGGTACCTCCCTAAGAAGTTTGGGCACGGTCTCCCTGGCGGTATGCATAGGAATGTCCCAGACAATACAGCACCTGGCGGTGGTGATCCCAGACGACTATATGGACACTGACCTGCTTCTTGGGGTCTACCTTTTGGGTCGCTACCCTATGTTATGGAATCATTCACGTCAGACGCTACGTTGGGGGGATGTTACCTACGACATCCATCATGTTACTACAGGGAAAAGAAAAGCGAGATCTGTTCGCCGAGTCAAGGTTACACTCACTGAGGAGAAGCCCCAGAAAGAAAATTGCATTTGGCTCCCCCGTCGAATGGTGATAGGTCCTTACCAGACTGTTATGCTCCCTGTTATTGTTGGTGAGGACATAAATAGCAGTCTTGAAATTCAGCCCGGGAACCCTGCTCTTCAACAAGAACTTCCAATATGTGTGCGAGTTACTAGTGAGGCCGAAGTCTTTCTCCCTTTCGCAAATCCTTCCCGTGGGAGAGTGGCCCTGAAGCCCTCACCCTCCTAGCCATGTACGAGAAACTGGCAGAGAGTCAGATTCACGATGTACCCCAGTGCATGAAGACCAAAGTCAGTAATGCTATGCTACCTGACATGGATCAGCCCTCCACCTCGGGGACCCGAGAGGAAAAGTTACAGTCTTTGATTGACAAGTGTCAATGGGACCACTTGGAGGATGGTCAGAAGGGTCAGTTGGGACATGTTCTCAAGGAGCATAATTCGGTTTTTATCTTGAGTGAACACGAATTAGGCACTATGAATGTTCCCCCGGCCCATATTCATGTTTCAGACCCTACACCTACGAGAAGCCCTTTGTATAGAACCCCGGAGAAAGCAAAGCTGATACTCGCACAGATGTTGAACGACATGTTGAAGAAGGATATCATCGAGCCTTCAACAGCGGCCTGGTTGAGCCCTATAGTCTTAGTTGCTAAACCTGATGGCACCAAGGGCATGTGTTTGGATTATCATCAGGTCAATACGAGACTACAGGCCGACATCCAGCCACTGCCCAGCTTAGATGAGTTAGTGGAATTGACTACTGGACACAAGTATTATGCTACGCTGGATCTCAAGGACGCGTACTACCAGATTCCCCTTGATGATAAGAGCCGAGATCTGACGACTTTCAGCGATGGAGTAGCGTTATATCGTTTCAAGCGGCTACCTTTTGGGCTCAGTTGTAGCCCGGCCATATTCACACAGCAGAAGGGTTCTGTCCTGGCTCCCTTGGCAAAGGAAGGCAGGGTCAGAAACTATCTGGATGATGTGCTGTTATGGGCATCTAGTTTTGATGAGCTCCTGACTCGTCTATCTACTCTTTTCAGTCACTTTGCCAAGATGGGCCTGAAATTGAATCTCACTAAGTGCCAATTTGCGCACCCTGAGGTAAAATTTCTGGGCCACCTCATTTCTGAACAAGGTTGTAGACCAGATCCGGAGAACGTCGAAGCTGTGATCAACATGAAGTCCCCCTCGAACGTCAAGGAAATACGGCGATTTTTGGGTATGGCCGGTTTTTACAGGAAGTGCATTCCTCAATTTGCCAAATTTGCAGCTCCCTTAACTGAGTTAACCAAGAAGAATGCCCAGTTTGAATGGTCCTCAGAGTGTGAAGAGGCATTCCAAAAGCTGAAGACCTTGTTAGTTAGTGCACCTGTTCTAGTGAAGGCGGACATGCATCGCAAGTACCTTCTGCATACAGATGCTTCTGGTACTCATGTGGGCGCAGCGTTGATGCAACCTCAGTCAGACGTCACCTTGCGGCCCGTGGGGTATTTTAGTAAGAAGTTGAAGCCTGCTGAAACTCGCTACTCCACCACTGATCGTGAAGCTTTAGCCGTAGTATTAGCATGTAGACAGTTTCACCACTACTTGTGGGGAGTCCGTTTCAACCTCATGACGGATCATCAGCCATTGGTGTCAGCCTTTACGACGAAGACTAAGTCGGCTCGCATGAGTCGGTGGAGTCTAGAGATGAGAGAGTATAGGTTTGACATCAGTTACAAGCCGGGTCCTAAGAATTATGTTGCCGACCAGTTAAGTCTACCCGTGAGAGCAGTGAGGTGGGAACAGGATCAAAATGGTTAGGTAAGACCAGCGCCGAGATGAGGGAGTTGCAGTGTCAGGAGGCCCGATGGAAGGATCTCGTAGTTTTCCTCGAAGGTGGGGCCTTACCTAAGCATTGCTATCCTCGAGCCACGCTCGATCAGTTTGTAGTGGACCAAGGAGTTCTTTATTTTGTAGTGGCAAAGTTGGACGGAAGTCTGCATTACCTTCTAGTTGTGCCGAGTGAGCTGAAGAAAGCTGCGTTGAATCTGTGTTACGATCCAGGTTCTCAAAGACACAGGGCTCTTCAACATTGGACTAGATAATGTCAAAAAGCAACAACGGTAACACTAGATCCAACCCCTGCCTTAAACACTGGAAAACAAAACACCATTACCGCCCTGAGTCGTGCCTGGACAACGAGGTATCCTATGACTCGGTAACTGGTGCACACACACTAGGCTGACGCTCAATGAAACAGCCTATTCTCAAACAGTAAAAGATTACTCGATTATGTTACACAAAGAAAAGATAGTTAACGTGATTAATTAACGTTACGGTAGATACTCAAATAACTGGCACTCCTGTATTAACGAAAGTGCAATGCTAGTCCTGCAACATCAACTGGAAACTTCTGAAATAAGTCTGATGCTGGGAAGATGTTCGTAAAGAATCTTGAACAATTATAATGCAGAATACGGGTCACAATAAATGCTAGGACATAATTAATAATAGGCAGGCGAATAATAAAGACTGCGCAAAGGTAGTAATGCTCGACAACTAAAGAAATGCTTCGTGACACAACACAACAGCCTACTCGGGTTGTGCAACTCAACAACAACCTCGGCTCAAAAGTGCAGTGAATAATAATGCAGCATACATATAATAATGGGGCTTATCTCTAACCAGTGTCTGCTCAGTTAATAAAGTCTAGCTGGGGTATCAAGGCAGGGCAACAATGGGCGAGCATGCGGCTCGTAGCCTAACGTTGTCCGAGGGTGGTATAATGAAGATTACGTTATATGACGGGGATGCTCTCTTGATAGATCTAGGTCTCTAGTACCTAGCTCTATCCTGGCGATCCCTCAGAAGTCAACACAAAGAGGCGGCACTATGTTGGAAGGGATAGGCTATGGCCCTCTCACACCACAGCGCTGTGCTCGCAAAGTAAACCAACCCGAAGACAACTTAGGCTCCCACAGTACCTGTCGATGTCGTGCAGAGCTTAGCTAACACTGCTCACATCGGAGACAACGACACAGTAACCTTACCCCTAGTCTAGCTTTAGATAACCAAGCAGAATCACTCAACACCTTGCAAGGGAGACATATACCGGTCTACAACCTTCCCGAGAGAGGACACATACGGAAAAGTCCGTCTCTCTAAACCTCAATAAAGCATAATACCTCCTTAACCTAATACATGGAAATATCCGAGAGCTTCGCGTACAATACGACTGGTCGACGGTGAACGTCTATGCTGAAACCAGAAGGGATGTTGAGTTTAATAAAGATTAGAGAATGAGAAAGGAGAAGTCGAGAGAGAGAAATAGTATGCAAAGTAGCGAGTATGGGGGACAGAATTGCAATGGATGTAGGCGATACGCGTGTCAGGCAAGCTCTGAGCTGGTAAAAACACGAGGCCGCGACGGGAAGGGACTAGTTGACCACCCGGCCGCCAACGCCATCAGCGCCCAAGCGAGCCGCATCATAGCTCACCTCGCTGCCGTGTGTACTCCCTCACACTCCCTCGCTCGCCTGCCACACAAGCAACATTTATATTATAGCGAATATAAAATATAAGGCGCGGTCACAGACCAAAACAAAGACCATTTCTAGACTGTCTGTGGCAACACGACACTAATGAAATAAAGTAGATCATTCTAGGACAACTGTAGCCTATCCCCCCATCCTGGCGAGCGCTATCGAGCTGCAATGCCCCACGCAACCATTCTGCTAACGCCGGGAGGCGTCACATCTGGCACATGACCAAGAGTCTGGTCATCTGGGTAGATTTAAGAGTATCATGAAGGCCGAATCGCTGTTTTACTGGCCTAATTTACGAAGTGATGTAAGTACTTATGTTAGGGAGTGTTTGGTCTGTCAGCAGTATAAGGGCATCCAAGGACTCCTGCAGCGCTGGCAGGAATTGCCACCTGTTAAGCAACCTTTGGAGAGAGTCCGTGTTGATCTTACGGATATGACGGCAGGAGCCCAGGGGTATTGTTACATTCTGACCGTAACCGGTCACTACAGTAGATTTGTAAGGTTCTATAAGTTAAGGTCCAAGGTCTCGGCGGAGGTCTGTGGGAAGTTCCGAGAGTACTTATGCGATTTCGGGTCGCCTCAGACCCTCCTCTCTGATAATGGTGGAGAGTTTACCTCGCAACAGTTCTGAGATTTATGCACATCATTTGATATTAAGTTGGGATATGTGACTCCTTATCACCCGCGTGGGAACAGTGTGACCGAACGGATGCATCGGACATTAAAGACGGTCTTAGCAACCTTGTGTAAATGGCACCCCTTAAGGGGGCCCCAGTATGTAGGCGAGTGTCAGCGCGTTATAATAATAATAATAATAATAATAATAAACGGTTTATTAACCCTTATTTAGCGGCGAGCAACATAAGTCGAGTTAAATAAAGCTGGACTATGTGGCGGCCCTCGACATAACTCGAGTGGCAATTTCAGCACGTAATGTGGCTGAGAGAGAGAGACAAGTGGTGGCAGGAGACTAGCGAGCGTATGACTGCTCCAGACCACCGCGGCGAACCTACTGACACAAATCTCAGCTCCCTCCTCCCTCTCTCACTCGCTACATACTCAATTATGTACTGAAAGTACCGAATTACCTGCTTTTTGCACTCGCGTTGCACGGTTATTGCAAGAAAACTATCCATCATACAACGATCGTTATGGTGTCATTCGAAAGCTCTGTTTATGCCCTTTCAGGGATAGGTACTTGTTTTACGTTCTGGGTCTTATTTAGGCATGAAAATGATCACGTAAACAGCCCTATTTTGGCTAAAAACACCCCGCTGTGCGGTACACATAAATAAACCGCATAGGCCGCTCGTAAGGTGTTAAAGAATGGGAGCCTCATGAGCTGAAAATACACATTTTACAATTTAGTGGATGAACATGAGATGTACAGATATGAGGATGGTAAGCTTAGTTTACAAACAAAATAAATAAATACAATAATGATGCATGTGCAGAATACAAATTATCATAAAATAACCATGAGAGTAAGTGATATACAGTACATATACACATTTATTTACTTACTCATATACAGAACATACGTATATACACGTACGTGCGCACATATATATACATACATATATAGGAACATAAGAACATGCAGTAAGTGTGCATATGTCCGTATACACAAACGCTCACGTATGCACACAAACGTACATACATACAGAAACTGTTTTGGTATGGTCAGGGTAAAGTGGGTGCAGATACTACAATGGGAGGTTAATCCTCGGTAGTGTGTGTGTGTGTGTGTGTGTGTGTGTGTGTGTGTGTGTGTGTGTGTGTGTGTGTGTGTGTGTGTGTGACAGAAGGCGAAATATGGAAGAGCTGGGCGTTCTATTGTTAAGGGTGGAAATACATGGATGAAGATACGCGAACACTTAATAATAGATAATGCTCATGCATAGATTTATAATCAGAAGTTGCGCTAGTGAGCAATATGTTCTCGCTCATATGTACGTATATTTACATACATATGTGCATATGACCATATAAATACACGTACAGTACATATATATATTATATACCTTATATTCTCAACCGGGCTCGAACCATTGACAGCACATACACACAGACATGCATATACATAAATATATGCACATTACATGCATATATGCTCTTCTCATATCCTACCTGATACTCTCAGCCGGGCTCGAACCACAAACAGTATACACTATAGACACATATATATATACATAAATAACGCATACATACATACACATATACGCACACATACACATATACTGCACATACATAGATACATATATACACATATACATAAACAAACTCAAGCAAATACATACATAATTATATTCTAATACACACGCACACACACTTATGCATATATTATTAAAGGTGGGTGCGTATATATGGTGTAACAGGCCGTTATTACACATAATTAATAATATTAACAATGGTTGGGATAGGGCTATTTTTATATCTGTCAGTTCTTGCTCTTATTGGTTGGAGTGTGTTGAAATGACGAGCTGCACGTGTAGGTCTAGGGGCGTCTGGTGGAAGTAAGTTTCTGTGTCGTGGGTGAACAAGCAGCTTAGATGCAAACTGTTTGAGTGTGTTGTAGTGGTGGGTTGAGAGTGCAGGTATGCTAAGGGTGGTGAGAGCTTCCTCGTACCCTGGATATGTGCCACCCAGGATGATCCTGATCCTCTGAACTCTCTCCAGTTGACGTTGTTGTGTTAGGGTTAGAGAGGAGGACCAGGCGGGAGAGGCGTAGGCGAGCTTAGGGAGTATGAAGGTGTTATATATACTCTTCAGCTCATTCTCCGGCGCCCCCAGGGATCTCAACCGCCTTAGCATAAACAACTTGTAAGTGGCGGTCCTGACTGTGGTAGTTACATGTTTCTTCCAGTTCAGTTTGTTGTCCACAGTGATTCCGAGGAGTTTGGTGGACTCAACAAGCTGAAGGGGGTGAGGACCAATAGTGACAGTGGGTGGAGGAAGGTCGGTAACGGAAGTGTTGATGTGCATGACCACTGTCTTGTCATGATTGATAGTCACAGGATTGTCTGTGGTCCAGGCTTGAAGACGGTCGAGGATGTCTTGTAGGGGGTCATAGTTAGGGGAGGTGTTATCGACAGTAATGCCGACTGTCGAGTCGTCCACGTACTTCCAGTGGAATGGGGTGTCCTTTAGGGCATCATTAATCAAGATGAGGAACAATAGAGGCCCCATCTTTGTGCCCTGTGGGACTCCACATGTGATGTCTAGGAAGGTGGAGATGAAGCCTAGGTATCGCACTGCTTGTCGTCTGTCACTAAGGAAGTCGGTCAACCACGCAACCAGGGTAGGATGTACCCCCAACTTTATGGCTTTGTTGATGATGGCTTTGTTATGAACTGTGCAGCCCGTAGCCTAGTAGGTAGAGCTCTCGTCTCACACACGAGGGGTCTGTTGTTCAATCCCCGGCCGGGCGGAGACAAATTGGGCTTGTCTCCTTTCATGTGTTAGCCTCAGTTCACCTAGCTGTAAATAGGTACCTGGAATAAGTGGACGACGTTGTGACGTCCCATCTGGGGTTGGCAAAAATGGTACAAGGCGAGATGGGTATCATATGGTTCACCTAAGCTGATGGCTACCTAAGCCTTCGGGCGAGACGGTACCGTCTATAGTGAGAATGGTACCATACAGATCCACCCTAAGCCTTCGTTTCCGATGTCGCCAATTGGCTAAAATACAGACTACACACACATCCACAGCCATTCCAACAATACATAAAACACTTAGCATGCATTTCACGCAATACATTCCCAGTTAAGGAGGCGCGATAATAATGAGCTTAGCTCGCATTGTGTGGATTCCCCTTGACGAACAATTAACTGAGTAACTGAGTGCATATGACGCTAGGGGAACAACCTCATTTTGCGTTCTTTGGTCGTTACGCTCCCAGACAATTAGGTGCAGCGTTGCCATCAATAGAAAATGAGGAACGCGAAGAAGCTATGTCCGTCGCGAAAGAGGTCCTGGAACAGACCTCACTGACCATGGCCAGGAAGTTTAGAGACGTGGCTAATCGGAACCGCCGGAATGAAAAGGTCAATGTAGACGACATGGTATGGATCAGGAACGAGAATCCACTACCAGGGACTAGCCAAAAGTTGAACGCAAAGTGGGTGGGTCCCTTTAGGGTTACGGAAGTAGTCCGAGACGGGGCTGCGTATAAGCTGGTAAATCCCTATACGGGTGTGTTTATGAAAAGGGCCGCTGAGAAAGTGAAACCGTTCGTGGGTGAGGAGTATTGGCAGGTAGAGCAAGTTGAAATGCCGGTTGAGGAAGACTATCAACCTGAGATTTTAGCACCCAGAGCCCGTCAGCCGGCCCGGCATTATATAGAATCTTGTTAGAGTGTACAGTAGAGTCCCTGTTGTGGTCGCCTTGTTGTGTACTCTCCTGTGGCCCCCGCATGGTTAAACAATCTTTCCGGTCAAACCCCCGTGCAGCGAAACCTTAAGAGACGTAGGTGCCTAGGTTATGTAGAACGTCATACAGGTGATTGGGACTAGGGTGGTGGCGTTCTCATCAGGACGTGCTGTTGGCTCTGAGTACCTTTATGGTTGACTGGGGTTATACTCCTTTCGTCCCGAGGCTCAGCCAGCGCACAGAGTGTGAAGGGATTCCCACGATACGGGTGTCCACGCTGCTCTCTAGTCTGGTCTCCTGGGGTTTTCCAAGCAATAAAGGGGTGGAGAGAGGCTGTCTCTACGGGGACAAGATAGTGCCTGGTTGGCACTCTCCTGAAAAGGAGGGACACTTTGTAGAGTGGTATAGTGATTTGTTGATGAAGGAAGGGACGCCCCACAGGCAGAGTACAGTACAGTAATGTTTCAGATTCTAAGACGTTGGGTATATAGACTGCGAGCTCTGGGCATGGTAAGATGCCAGGCGGATCAGAAATTCTGCTGTAATAAGTTAAGGCTGGATTAATTGGTAACTGTATAATGTTTATGTTGATGAAAGAGTGAATGATGTAAAAAGTCTTCAAAGAAAAGGTAGAGCTGTGTAACGGGAAGAAATTGTACTTTCCCTTTTGGTATATGTTGTAATGTTTGACTTAACTGGAAGACTTTTTCCCCTTCATTCACTCTTCCCTATATTTAAGGGAAACGTATCGTTTAAGAAGGGTTAAGTAACCCTTGTCTATGTAAAGAGGGAAATTAGCCTAGATCAGGAGGAGAACTAATATTCTCAAATCTATCTAAAATACTTTCAAGCCTAATTTATCCTTTCACCCCTTTTGTTATTCCCTGTAAAAATCCTTCCTTTTCGAATTTAGAGTAATGCCCCCTTGTGTAAAAAGACCGCCAATTCCTACCAAAGCGACGCCACCCTTTGTGGTCACCCTCCACTTTTTTGGCGGGATCCCTGGCACTGGCCCTCGGCCCCTCACTGTCGTGACCCCAGGCCTACGAGAGAGACACCTACCTACCCCTCAGTCTCTGTCATCATTCCCCGCTTCTTCTCCAGACTTAGGCTTCCTTTCCCTCCATTCAGAGGTTCGTAATTAAGGTTTATAGTGTTATAAGGTATTGCTTATTCAGTTAAGTAAGTACTAGGTGTGTAATGTAGGAGGTATTGCTGTGATTGACAAATTCGTGAACTCGAGCCTACCATCGGGTTGGTCGACAGGCACCCCTCACCTGCCAAGTGTCTACAACCATACAAATTCCCCCATTATCATTGTGTTCAGTAAAACTTAGTCTGTGCACCTTTGCTAAGTGTTTTTCTGATATTTTAGACTTTGTTATTCCAAATTAACGTCAAATTAACTTTGTGTGTAATAATTTCAGTCAGAGGGATGCCATTTGATGGCCTTCCAATTCTTGTGTTTTTCCATAATTCCCGACCAAACTTAGGCTAGCCTATTTTGCTAGTTTGTCTTTCACCGTTGTACATAATCCTGAGGTAGTGTGAGAACACCAGTAAAGAGTAGAATTGAGGACGATGATGTTGATTAAAATGCTTTTGAAGCTTGACCGCCATTTTAGGATTTAGACCATCTCGCATTTCGGCTAGACGACCAGGTTGAGTAAATTACTAATGTAACAGTTGTATTGTATGTTTAGAACTTGTTCATTACTTTGAGTTTATAAAACCATGCATTTTGGTAAATATGATTGTATTTTAACGTGTAAATCAGGAAAGGACATTCGTTTGAGATCGTGTCCTTGAGTTTTGTTTACCTTTCGTGTCTCCGACGTTCCAAAGTTAGGCCTATTCAGATAAGTATTTATAACTAACATCTCCTTGGCCTGGTTATTGTTCATTTTAAATGTTTTTACTGGGTTATAGTGTAAAGAGTTACTTGTTATCTTGATTTAGAGGTCCTTATTTCCCAGCCCCAGTACTGTCAAATTTCGGACCCCCATTGGGTCGGGTTTATTTCAGATGATTATTTGTTCTTACCTATTGTTACGTAAAGTTAACTAGTGAACAGGCCGCTTAGGTATAGGTACTTGCTGAATTATTATGGTAGGTTATATGATTTTACATTTTTAATTAGGCTACCTAACTTTCACCTAATTGGAAGTACAGTAGGCTATTCTTAATTATTGTGCTTTTAGAGTGTATTATGAGTATTGATTGCTATGATATATAATTATGTTTGACATGGTCTAATGTACAGAGTTGCATTGCAAGGGATGGAACGCTGTAGTGAGATTCTGGGCAGCTGATTTCAGGGGATAAGTTACTCGAGTTACAGTAGAAATAACGTTAAGCTTTGTTTGAGCCTTGTATAGCACCCTCCGCGTTGAGCAGTCCAACCTGTTAAGTTTGACCATGACAATTACCTTTGATTTATGCCATTATTGTATTGATTTGACTCCATAGATATGCTGTGTAATTATGTATTTCCAATTGTGTGTAGAGTACTGCTGAGTAACATATGTACCTGTACTTAATGAGAGGATCTTTGGATGCCTTAAAGGTGGTGATGCATGAATTAACACATTTACTTTTTATCGTGGTTGAGAGGTTCTACAGGAGCTGATAAATAACTGGTTATATATAATTTACCAAAATATCACTCCGTAATGGAAAAAAACCCATTATTAACAATACGCACTGGCAACGATGTGTGACGTCACACCAGGAATAGAGTGCGAAAATATTTGGGAATGAATTAATTTCACGTCAGTCATGGTCGGGCAGTGCCTCCTCACCCCTCGTCAGGAGCGGTTATGTTTGCCGAACTGCTGTGTGGTATTTGGGTGTTTTAACACACCTGGACCATGTATAGGGCCTATGTCTTTATAAATTTCCTGAGGAAAAACAGTATGTTAGAAAATGGTATGTTTTTGCCAACCAGACAAGAATTTGGAATGAAAAGCCAAAGTCTAGCTGTAGGCCTAGGCTGTGTAGCCTACTTTACATTTCGAGGAGAGTGCATTCATTATTAAGCAACAGGTTACAATGGGCAAAGAGACTACATTTAAAGAGTAATGCTGTTCCTACAATCTCCACCCACAAGATACCTGCAGCTCTAATCGTTCTTCAGCTACCATAGCCTATTGCTAAACCATTCACCATTGCAGAAGCCAGCAGCAATCAAAGGTCAAATTCAATATGGGTTGCATTCAAGCCTTCAAGGAGACTACTGCATGACTTACCTCTGACCGGGTATAGGCCTAGACTATCCTAGTGTTTACTATACCCCTTTGAAATGACATTAGCCTAACCTAACAACCTTTCCTAACCTATCCTAATATTATGGGTGGGGGCTGCCACCCCCGCTGTTTTACATCTTTGACTTAGCCTAGATATTTGGTGTAGGCTATTTGTATGTGAAGTGGGTATTTTTTCAATTTATCGATAACGAAAATCCTCCATGAGGACTAGCCTAGCCTATATGGCGAATCTATTGGTGCCTATTTTCCCTAATAAATTGTTTCTCATAACGCTGCAGTAGGCTAGTGTCGTTTAAAATAACCCCTAGGCTAAGGCTAGTGCAGTTTATGACATTTAGGCTACTAGCGGCACTAGCCTAATCTTTCGCAGTAGCCTATAGGCTATGCTACTGGCTAGGTCGAACGATTGAATTATTAGCCTATTTTTATTATTACACTTAGCCTAGGTGAGCCTATGGACAACTTATGATATTGGTAAATGTCTATAAGTGCACCATCATGAGTTTTTATTAGTAGGCTAAACATACTTTTCTGGGGAAGGATATAGGGGATGGATGTAGATTCCGGGCGTACGGTCGTCATGTTTTCATAGGGCGATCGCCGCGGTTAACTTCGCGTCTATTTTGACGGCGATTTTTTTTTTAGGTTATTTGCCCACTGCTGGCAGTATAAATGATGATGACAATATGTCATGGGGGGGGGGGAGCCCTCAACATATTATTGTATCCAAAGGCAGTCAAAATAGATAGGAACATGATGGCAAAGGTTCGACGCCACTACGGCCTACGCGTAGTGTAAACAAGGCTGGCGGTACGCCCGAACTCTACGTTCTACCCGGATATAGTATCCGGGTGTACAGGCCGACGGTCGGCATGATTACATAGCCTAGGTTAATAAATTGCGGTTAAGTTCCCGTCTATTTTGTCATGTTGTTACAGTTGTTTGCCCCCTGCTGGCAATATATATGAGGATGACAATAGGCTAAGTCATGGGGGAGGGGGGGGGGGGGGGGGTGGTGAGAGGGGGCAAAGTCCCCCATCAACTTATTATTGTAAACCATGTAAGTCAAAATAGATGGGAACCTGATCGCGAGCGTCTGTGTAGTGTAATCAAGGCGGGCGGTTTTACGGTAAACCCGCATACTACATCCTTGCCCTTTCCGCTATATTTTCATGCTAGACCTATGTGTGTATTTTGATTATTTCATACTAGTCTAGAAGTGTTGGTGGCTTGGTGTCAATATATCACTAGCCTATATTTTCGCCGTGAACACAATTTCTGGTACTGTACTCCTACCTGTAAAGCAGAATGTACATCCCTGGGCCCTGGCACTAGTCCATTACCTAGGTACGGTACTAATATGTGCACAGGCGCCTGTAAGAGTAAAGTCTGTGATAGATCCGCCACTTCTTGGGTTTGAATCCCAGTTTTGTTGACTATCTAGCCGATCCTGGCGATCCGTTCATATCAACTCGTGCGCGGGATTATCATATCTGTATTTTGTTGATGCCCTGTAATGGCAACATAGATGATGATTCTGGAGTTCTGAGGGGGTGAGTGCCCCCCCTCAACCAATCTTATAATGATTCGGATCCCTGATTAGGCCCCCTTGAAAGAAAAACTAAACGGAGCAAAATGTTACCTCGACTTTGTGCGATTTGCTTACTTTAGGGCAAATAAAGGCAAGAATGTTAAGTGCGGGCGTACCGCCAGCCTTGTTTACACTACGCATTAGTGGCGTCGGACCTTTGCCATCATGTTCCCGTCTATTTTGATTGCCTTTGGATACAATAATACCCCCATGACATATTGTCATCATCATATATATTGCCAGCAGGGGGCAAATTACCGAAACGAAAAAAATCGCCATCAAAATAGACGCGAACTTAACCACAGCGATCGACAGATGTAAACATGACGGCGGCGGGGGAGGCGTCGGACCTTTGCAATCATGTTCCCGTCTATTTTAAATGCCATTGGAAACAATAATATGATAAGGGGGGCATGCCCCCCCTCACCTTCCCATGACATATTATCATCATCATGTATATTGCCAGCAGGGGGCAAATAACCGAAAACATTGCCGTCAAAATAGACGCGAAGTTAACCGCGGGCGATCGTCTTATGTAAACATGACGACCGTACGCCCGAACTTTACATCTATCCCTAAATCAGTTGGCCTACGTTATGTTTGGTTAGTTTTAGGTATATCTAGCGATCCGCCTGCAGTCGTGTGTTTACACTGAGGAACGGATGATGTTCGAGTGTGGATCGACCCTCATATATCGTATTTTATGTCTATTATTACATCTCGTAACTACAAAACTTGACGACTTTCCGTAGTTATGTACTATTCAAATAATTAAAGGTTTGGACAAGGTGATTTTATCCATATTCACTCGTTAAACATCTTAACCCCTCATTTTCCCTGAGCTTCAAAGCCATCGGGAAGGATGTAGTATCCGGGCATACAGTCGTCATGTTTACTGTACATAAGTCGACAGTTGATCACCAGCGGTTAAGTTCCCAGCTATATTTTGTTATTTACCCCCTGCTGGCAATAGACATGATGATGCCAATAAGTCATGGGGGCAGTCAACCTATTATTGTAGCCCACGGCAGTCAAAATAGACGGGATCGTGATCGCGAGCGTCTGTGTTGTGTAAACAAGGCAATCGGTACGCCCGAATACTGCATCATTGCCAAGCCCTCCCCACTTGTTCTGTTGTTGTTTTAATATTCTCGGTGTAATGGGCCCGTTTATTACTGATTTATAGGGTTTTACCATAATATTCTACTTGAATATACAGATACACCAGGTTTTTAGGTAAAAAAAAGAAAAATAAATAAATAAAAAATAAAACTGGCCAAAGTAACTACATTTTTACCGATCATTTATCTCTCGATGAAATGCTTCATTATACTGTACATATGTGCTGTCTGGAGCTGCAGTGGGGCAGGCTATGAATATTAGGGAAAATGTGGGGAAGGATGTAGTATCCAGGCTTACGGTAGTCATGTTTACATAGGTCGTGCGGTCGCGGTTAAATTCCGTCTATTTTGACTGCTTTTTTTCTGCAATTTTCCCCCTGCTGGCAAAATATATGATGACAATAAGTAATAGGGAGGGGGGGGGTACCCTATTATTGTATCCCAAGGCAGTTAAAATAGACAGGAACGTGATTGCGAGCCTGTGAGTAGTGTAAACAAGACGGGCAATACGCCCGAATACTACATCTTTACCAAAATGTTGGGTTAATTGAAAGACATAAAACAATGATAATACTTTAAAAATATAAAGTTTGCTTGGGTTTTTTTTTTTTTTTTTTTTTTTTGTATTTAACCTAACAAGTGCGCATGGGGGTAATTGGAAACGTCCCCCTGTGCTGACGTATTTGAGGTGTTTCCGTCACTAAAATATTCATTGTGCCATTAATAGCATTAATACTTATCCATATGCGCCTATTATGGGTTGATTATAAAGGTATTAACCTGAAACAACAATAAAACGAGTGAAAACAGCGTTTGGATGGTCAAAATCGGAGATATAGCCCGCGAGTTGTATAATGTATGGGTGAGGCAAGCTGCTTTCCCGCCAATTTCCCCCAAGGCCACTGAGACACAGTCGATCGATACTCTCTCTCTCTCTCTCTTGCATTCGCTTGCTATCAGTGATAACCACACCCTCCAACCGGATTTCTAATGTTAGCACGAAAATATACCTCAGAATAAGGGAATAACAGGGAAAATAGGTGATAACTGAAGCAGAGGAGGAAAGTGGGGAAGGAGGGGAGATAGAGGACTGAGATTTTGCATGGCCCAGAGGCCCAAAACAAAAAAAAAAAAAAAAAAATCGATGTCAAAAGTTGATTTTTTTTTTCACTCACTCTTAACCCGTTGAGCCCCGGCTAGTTATAATATTTTGTTCACCCCAGTCCCAAGCCATTTTCACTTATTTTTTTTGTTTGCTAAAATGGAAGACAAGGATGAGAAATGAAAAAAAAAAAAAAAAAATCACCTCTGCCATTTTTTTTGGGGGGGGGGGGGGGGGCCGGTGGGGGGTTGAGAGGGGGGGGGCCTCAAAAAAATGTGTTGAGCCAAAATAAAAGAGAATGGTGAGAAATGAAGACAAAAATAAAAAAAAACTCATTTCGGTCATTTGGGGGGGGGGGTTTCAATAGTTCGTCTCTCCTGCATGACCACCCGCCCGGGAGCACTAGGGTAAAAACTGAGTATGGCATTGTACGGCATACATCCTAAGGAGTATCTCACATAAATCTCAAGCCTCTAGCTCCCATACGACCGGAGTAATGAAGGTTCAAAGTGGCGGTGAACTAGGGGTGTAAACTATCCCCACTAAGCCCACCACCACCAGCCGCGCGGCTGTCTCGGCCCGCTCACACCTACTGGCCCGGCTCCCACACACACTACGGTACCTCCCCCTCCTATTCTCCCGCCATTTCCTACCTTACGAGCCACGTAAGTGTTTTTTATATGTCGGACGCACGTGATGCGTCGGTGGGAGTTGGTGATCAAAGACTGCCGACGCAACACGTGCGACGCTGGGTCTCACCGGGTTAACACCTTACGAGCGGCCTATGCGGTTTATTTATATGTACCGCCCAGCGGGGTGTTTTTAGCCAAAATAGGGCTGTTTACGTGATCATTTTCATGCCTAACTAAGACCCAGAACGTAAAACAAGTATCTATCCCTGAAAGGGCATAAACAGAGCTTTCGAATAACACCATAACGATCGTTTTATGATGGCTAGTTTTCTTGCAATAACCGTACAACGCGAGTGCAAAAAGCATGTAATTAGGCACTTTCCCCATACAATTCCGTATATAGCGAGTGAGAGAGGGAGGGAGGAGGTGGGATTCGTGTCAGTAGGTTCGCCTCGGTGGTCTGGAGCAGTCATACGCTCGCTACTCTCCTGCCACCACTTGTCTCTCTCTCTCAGCAACATTACGTGCTGAAATTGCCACACGACCTATGTCGAGCGCCGCCACATAGTCCAGCTTTATTTAACTCGACTTATGTTGCTCGCCGCTAATTAAGGGTTAAGAGTCTCCCCGCAGTCCGCCGGGGAAACTCTTAAGAGTCTCCCCGCAGTTCCCGGGTTAATGAAACTCCAAAATTGGAGAAACTTACCGGTAAGTTTTCTCAAAACTTCACTCAGATTTGTTGTACAGTACTGTACCAGTATTTTTGTTTTTCTTGTAAATCATTCAAATTTCACTTTCATACATAAAATTGAGTATAAATTCATGTATGAGGATATACTGTACTGTATTTTTCAGACATTTTGATTAAATGTAAGACTTCCCAAACTGTTGAATTTTAATAATTTCCTAGGCTTGTTGGTAACTAAATTAAAACATTAAAACATGTAAATACAAGTATACAATGACACTTACGAAATCAAAAATATAATTAGTAAGAATTTGTTTTATCTTTAACCCTTTCATAGAAATACTAACTTATTAGATTAATGCAATAAAGAGTATGTTCCCAGTTTATTTCCCTTATGCGATTATCCTATAACACTGCATTTTGTTGCATTCCATATACTGGTAATAAGCACTTTTTGCAGGTTCTCAGAGCATTACGGGTGAACTCCAGATATCTAGAATCTGCCCTATGCAGATTCTAGAAAATGTTAGTGGGCTGTTAATTTAAACCCCACGCTTCAATAATCTACCGGTTATGTACAGTCGTGGTCAGAATACACCTAATACAGTACAAGACAATGAACATTAACTAGTGAATCCCAGCAATTTGTCTGTGCGGTTCCAACAGTTTCCCAATATAGTTTTCCTGTGTATTATAATTATCTCTACAAAAAAAATCCAGAAATTCATACCCACGACTATACATTAAGTATACGGTATAGCATAGCTTCTAATGGTAGTAAAATGTGAGACGTAAATATATACCGTATATATATATATATATATATGCATGTTTCTATCTTATCTCTATGCCTAACTATAAACTTGTATAGGAATAAACTCCATTCCATAGGAATGGAGGGAGGTAGAATAAACAGGGTAGTTGAAAGCCAGATAAGCAGAGAAGAAGTAAAAGAAGCAATCAATAGACTTAAAATGGGCAAAGCTGCTGGAGTAGATAACATCCCAGGTGAAATGCTTGAGATATGGAGGAGAAGAAGCTGTTGACATAATGCATAGGTTATGTAAATTAGCATGGGAAAATGAAACTGTACCAGAGGACTGGAGGAAAGCAGTGATAGTACCCTTGTACAAAGGGAAGGGTAGTAAAGAAGAGTGTAAGAATTATAGGGGAATTAGCTTGCTTAGCATACCTGGAAAGGTACACGCAAGAGTAGTAACAGAGAGGCTACAGAAGATAACGGATGACAAAATAGGCGAGGAACAGGGAGGTTTCAGAAAGGGCAGGGGCTGCGTTGACCAGATAGCCTCAATGTGATTGTTGGTAGAGAAGTATCTGGCCAAAAACAGAAAACTCTATGCAGCATTCATGGATTTGGAAAAAGCCTACGACAAAGTAGACTGGGAGGGCCTGTGGAATGTGTTAACAGTATATGGTGTGGGAGGAAAGTTGCTAATGGCAGTAAAATCTTTTTATAGGAATGCAATGGCAAATGTGAAGGTAGGGGATAAGTTAAGTGAAAGTTTTGAAGTCAGTGTAGGTGTAAGACAGGGATGTGTCATGTCAGCTTGGTTGTTCAATATATACATGGATGGAGTGATTAGGGAATGTAGGGCTGTATCAATGGGTGTGGGAGCTAGACTGGAATCAGAGGGAAGAACATGGAAGATTTTAACATGCCTATATGCGGACGATGCAGTCCTGTTGGCAGAAAATGCTGAAGAACTTCAGAGAGTGGTCACTGACTTTGACAGGGTATGTGAAAAGAGAAAGTTAAAGGTCAATGTAGGGAAATGTAAGGTAATGGTGCTTGAGAGAAGAATGCATGAAACCATAGATTTTAAGGAAAAATATAGAATCAAGAAAGAACACAAGAAAAGTTGTAAAATTAAATTGAAAAATGAAGTACTAGAAGAGGTTGAAAGTTTCAAGTATTTGGGAGCTGTACTATGCAAATATGGTAAAATGGAGAGCGAGATAAAAGAGAGAAAAATGCAAGGGAGAAAGGTGATTGGAGAACTTGATAGTATTCTCAAAGGAAGAATGGTTTGCCAGGAAATCAAAAAGTCACTGAGAAACAGTGTGCTGCTCCCAACACTCTTGTATGGAAGCGAGACATGGACGGCAAGTGACGAGGACCTCTTCAAACTGAGAGCTGTGGATTATGAGCTTTTTCAGAATGGCAGCTGGCATGAATAGGCTAGATGGGCCACGTAATAGGGAAGTGTATGAGTCCTTTGGAATGGAAGAGCAGGCTTTGGGCATTGATTGTGGTGTGGTTGAGTGGATAAAAAGAAGTACTTTGAGGTGGTATGGTCATGTTCAGAGAATGGATGAAGACAGAATGCCAAGAAAGATATATGGGAGTCAGGTGAGTGGAACCGCTAGTAGTGGAAGACCACCTATGGTATGGGAAAAGAAAGTGGAAACATATATTGAAGAAAAACTTCCACGTAGTGGAAGGGGCATTGTGGCACGGGCTGGGGAGGCATGTCTTGACAAAGTAGCTTGGAGACGTTTCTGTCATGGTCATCCTCTAGTGGGGGATTCCCAGGGGGAAACAAGGCGTCGGAGGTGATATGATGATGATGATGTGTTAGGTGAAACCCTATCAGTACTTTCAATGTTGTATAATGTACAGTATATACTGGTACTGTACTGTTTTATCTTGGGGTTAAAAGTGTATCACCTGTATTTTTATATTTATGAATACCGGTACTACTGAAAAAATATCAATATCTTTGATACCTCCTGGATACCTACCTGGAACACCTCCAGCATTTTTTGTCCAGACATGCCCCTTATGCCCATCCCAAAATGGTCCCCATTTAATGTTTTGTTTTTCACTTGCTCATACCCAGGCTATAGGTCAATCACTCTGATGTAAATGCTGGAAAGTACAACTGATCAACAGATCTGTCATACTTTAACCCTTAAATAGCGGCGAGCAACATAAGTCGAGTTAAATAAAGCTGGACTATGTGGCGGCGCTCGACATAGGTCGTGTGGCAATTTCAGCACGTAATGTTGCTGAGAGAGAGAGACAAGTGGTGGCAGGAGAGTAGCGAGCGTATGACTGCTCCAGACCACCGCGGCGAACCTACTGACACGAATCCCACCTCCTCCCTCCCTCTCTATATACGGAATTGTATGGGGAAAGTGCCTAATTACATGCTTTTTGCACTCGCGTTGCACGGTTATTGCAAGAAAACTAGCCATCATAAAAGGATCGTTATGGTGTCATTCGAAAGCTCTGTTTATGCCCTTTCATGGATAGATACTTGTTTTACGTTCTTGGTCTTATTTAGGCATGAAAATGATCACGTAAACAGCCCTATTTTGGCTAAAAACACCCCGCTGGGCGGTACATATAAATAAACCGCATAGGCCGCTCGTAAGGTGTTAAAGCAAATATGTTTCTTTTATTATAAAATGTGTTGCATAATGTTTATGATGGGCATCACAGCCTACCTCACTGCAAAGTGTTACCTATAGTGTTATCTACTCTAGTGTTCCACATTTTCTAACAATAAGACAGAATAACATGCATACAGGCATACCATACCATCACCCTCCATCTTCTACTCATATAAGCTCCTTATTATACCACCTGACACATCTTCAGTATTTCCTCTTCTAACTTGCTTTTCAATTACAGTACAGTAGGCCTACTGTTTATACTATGACTTCATATTGCACCATTTTATCCTTTAGCAGGGTCAACCTTTGAGTATACTTACCATAAGTGTTTTAGTACAGTATATAAATTCACACTATAGTATGATGTCTGTTACTATCTGGTCAAAAGTGATATTTGTTTTCTTGTTCACCTATTTCTCTATATGTATAGCTGGTACAGAATAATAAGCATAGGCTAAAGCTACTCTAAAAATCTATATGCTAAGATGATCAATTTTTTTTTATCTGTTGTTTGCTATTTTGAAAAATCTGGTTTAGTCACAAAATTCAAACTTTAAACATTGAAGGTGTGACAAAATATTGACATAATTATGTATATTCACTTCAGAAAAATTAAAAGAAAATAATTGTGATCAGCAGTACATTATGTATGATAAAACATATTCTAGTTACAGTACGGTACTGTACTTTTAAAGGCAGGGCGGGTGTCCAACCCCGAAAGGAGTTGAAATAGGGGAGCTATCCCCCCGCCAAAGGCAGCTTTCTAGGGCCTTTCCTAGCTGATGCTGAGAGGATTGGGTTCTAGTCATGTGGTGATGGGCTGGTCTATCCGAGTGAGAACTGAGCGATCTCTGCCATACCCATAGCTTACTCTGACTGTTCCTTTTACTTATATATCTTCTAGATCTCAAGTGGCGGCGTCTTTTCCGTGGATTGACCTCCCTACTGCCAACCTAGAAGTTGGCAGATTGGGAGCCAAAGTGTCACATTTTTCCCTTACCCCTCAACTTTCCCTTCGTAATTGCTGAGGGGCACAGGGCCTTGGGTGGGGCTTTGGTTTCCCGGGCATTTCCGCACCCTCCTCAGCTCCCTGCCTTGGAGTGGCTTCGGTCACCCGGGCTTTGTTAGTGGTAAGCAGGGAGGATTTTGTGGGGGCACTCGTTTATGGCCTTGGCCTTGCTTGAGACCTTGGGGCTGTTCGGCCAGACAGCCTGGGGAACAACAACAACAACAACAACTTTTAAAGGCATTACACTTACTCATTCAGTTTTCTCTTTGTATATGTCCATATTGTTGCCTATAAGCATAGTAGACAGCCTGAAGATTCCACGGGCATAAGGCAACAGATATAAACCCTGGATGATCAATCATGCAGTCAGGTATGGGTTCAGCCTCACAACATTCTTTCCTGCTGATCTACAAGTACAGTATCCTGGCTACACCAACATGTCAAGAAAATACCCCCTATATCGTCACCAATTCATAGCATAAAAGATGCCCGGCCATATTCAAAGATGCTGTGAACTACCGGTACTGCATAGCTGCTCTCTCCAATCAAGTGACGTTTATAAATAATGTGTCGCCATCTAGTGTTGTCAACGACAGGGTTGTGTAATGTCACCGTGGCTGTTTAATGGTGTGGTGAGGGAGGTGAAAATGAGAACTATGGGTAGAGGATTGGGTTTAGTAGGAAAGAGTGTTATATATTTGGAGTTCTACCAGTTGCTGTTTGCTGATGAAATAGCATTGGTAGCAGATTCTGAAGAGAAACTGCAGCGAGAAGTCAAAGAGTTTGGTGTGGTATGTCGGAGGGGGAAGCTGAGATTGAACATCAATAAAAGTAAAGTGATGGTGTGTAATAGAGGTGCTTGTAGGGGGAATCTAGATGTGAGACTGGATGATGAAATACTGGAACAAGTTGAGTGTTTTAAATATCTTGGAGGAATGATAAGCAAGGACACATGTGTGGAAATGAAAGTAAAAGAGAGAGTATGTGAAGGAAAGAAAGTTTTCGGAGCAATGGTAAGTATGTGGAAGGTGAGAAATCTCTGAATGAAAGCTAAAAGTGCAATGTATCAAGGGATAGTTGTACCAACAGTTATGTATGGGGCTGAGACATGAGCTTTGAAGGCAAAAGAGAGAAGGAAGTTGGATGTGATGAGAGATGAGCCAGAAGGATCCTGTGCTGGTATGGACATGTTGAGCGAATGAGAGATGAAAGGCTTACAGAGTACTGTATATGAGTCGGATACAAAGGGAGGTAGGAAGACTTACCTCCGTTGAGATGGAGTGATTGTGGAGTACAAGCGTTGAAAGATAGAGAGATGACTGTAGAACAGGCAAGAGCAGTGGTAATAAATAGGAATGATTAGAGAATACTTGTGAATAGTTGAGAGATAGCGCGGGCGTTGGGTCAGGCGCCAGTTGGACTAGATAATGTGTAGTCCATCAAGCGTCTGGCCCGGGGAGCCGGTGTATATGAAGGGTCATGTCTGGATGTGAGGTGGGCGGGCATTGTGGTGTGCCCCGCTGCGTGTCTGCATGCTAAGACCGGAACCTCTCCGGGAGGGCTGGTGCCAGTGAAATGCTGGATGCCCCTAGTGATCTTTGGTCTCTGGGTCTTTTCCTAGGTGATCTACTGTAGATGTGTGTGAATATATATTTTTGTTAGACCATCTCAAGCTATGGGGTATGTCCCTGTGTATGAACATACATCTATTATGGCAGAAAGGAAACAACAAACACCTTGAAGCTCCATTGTCTCCATCTCATCTAGTGCGACACATGAAGCACCCATCATCTCAAAGCTTCAATTGATAATCCTGGGGCCTCGTACGAGTTACAGGCTATTGAAAAGCCTACACTCCAGAAGTTGAGACATAGAAAAACAAAATAATAATATAATAACAATAAATGATGACCCAGTCATTCACATACAGCATATACACTGTACAGTACGGGTACTGTATAATCTCATTTCTTCTGTATGAGCAAAGGTAGCCATGGTAACCAAAAAAATATATATACTTTATAATTATACCAGGTATATATACAGGTATAGCCTATACTGTACATGAACGAAGGTGGTGCTGGTTGGGGGGAGGGGCGTCGACTGACTTGGGACAGAGGTGCACGGGGGCGGTTCGTTCGTGGCCACCCCTTCGGGGATCACGGCGTCAGGCAATAGATAGATAGCCTATACTGTATATATTTTCCCACCAACTTTACAATGTTTTTTTTTTTTTTTAGCCTATTCAGTACGGTACCGGTATATATTTGTGTGATTGATTTGGGATTTGTTTCCTACCTACTTTAATGATATCTCTTAAGTGCCATATTTATTTATTTTTTTTGTGTGAAATACCTTTCATATTGCCTTGATGACGGTAGGTCTACAAAATACCGCGAAAGGTCAAAACTGTAGCCCCAGTCCAAAGTTACCCCACTTTACAATACTGTACCGTACCTGTCTTAGCAGAACTACTCTACACAGCAAATACACTTTTTATTTGGTTCCAAATTTGCTAATCCTTTTAAAATATTACATACTGGCATAGCGAAGTTTCAATAGGTGTGAAGATATACTACTAAGTTTGTGTGAATAGGCCTATACTTAGGCACATATCCCATAGCTAGGGGTGGCCGACTCGAAACAGTTGTTGTTGTTGTTGTTCCCTAAGCTGCCTGGCCGAACAGCCCCGAGTCCCTAAGGAAGGCCATGGCCACGGTCGGGCTTTCCCACAGAGCTCTCATTGAGTGTAGATTGTGTTGTTGGCGTAAGTGGTTGTGTGAAATGCAGTCTTCTATTATGTGTTTAACACCTTACGAGCGGCCTATGCGGTTTATTTATGTGTACCGCCCAGCGGGGTGTTTTTAGCCAAAATAGGGCTGTTTACGTGATCATTTTCATGCCTAAATAAGACCCAGAACGTAAAACAAGTACCTATCCCTGAAAGGGCATAAACAGAGCTTTCGAATGACACCATAACGATCCTTGTATGATGGATAGTTTTCTTGCAATAACCGTGCAACGCGAGTGCAAAAAGCAGGTAATTCGGTACTTTCGGTACATAATTGAGTATGTAGCGAGTGAGAGAGGGAGGAGGGAGCTGAGATTTGTGTCAGTAGGTTCGCCGCGGTGGTCTGGAGCAGTCATACGCTCGCTAGTCTCCTGCCACCACTTGTCTCTCTCTCTCAGCCACATTACGTGCTGAAATTGCCACTCGAGTTATGTCGAGCGCCGCCACATAGTCCAGCTTTATTTAACTCGACTTATGTTGCTCGCCGCTAAATAAGGGTTAATGGTATGGGGTGCTGTGTTACAACCCGGGCAGGTGTCGACGACGGAGTCATCCAGTCTCTTCTGATAGCTCAGAAGAGCCGGATGGTGTCCGCATCTCAGCCTGGCCAGGTGGACTCTGTCCTCGCGAGGAAGGGAGGATTCAGAAGGATGGATTTCGGGAGGTCGTGCTTGCAGCTGAGTGTTGTCTATGAGTGAGTGAATGGAACGGCGAGTGATATGAGTATGGATGTGCTTCCGGAAGTTGGTTTGGGGTGGGCAGGGAGGGAGAGAAGACAGTATTTGTGTGTGATAGCGTGTGCTGGGTGTTGTTTTGATATTTCTTGGTGTCTGTGGGTGTGTAACCATGTAGTGTAGTGGGTGGTGTTGATTCGTGGAGGCTGCTGCCAGGAATTGTGTGACTCTCATGTCTAGATGATCTTTGACTTTGAGGACTTTGGTTTCTTGATGTAGGTGATCTGTGGCTGTCGTAGCCGTGCATCCAGTGATGATTTTCTGGGCTTTATTTTGAATGGTCTGTAAGGTCTTATGATGTGTTTCAGCTAGGTTGGAAGCCCAGGCCGGGCTTGCGTATTCCATAACTGATCTTATGTATTGTTTGTAGACTGTGGTGGTGGTTTCTTTGTTGTGTCCAAATTTCGTGTGGGCAAGTGATCTGAGGGTGTTAAGTCTGGGTGTCAGTTTCTTTTTCGTGTTTGTGGTGTGCTGTTTGAATGTCATTTGGGTGTCGTATGTTACTCCTAGGATTTTGTGTGTGTGTGTGTGTGTGTTAGGGGCGTGTTGTTTATGTTGAGTCCCGGGACGTAATCGTGCTCTCCTGTCCAGCTTGTGAGGAGGGTTGCAGTGGATTTAGCTGGGGCTAAATTGAGTCTGTTTGTAGTGCACCATTCATGTATTGTGTCGAGATAGTCTTGAAGGAGTCTTGTTGCTGTGTCTGGGTTTTGGTGCGTGCTTGTGAGTGTTATGTCGTCTGCGTTGGAGGCTATGGTTATTTGGGGTGAATTTGGTGTATTTATTTGTAAATTGCTGGGATACATAGCCATATACAGAGAATGGACTTGGCTAGAATGTCTGGTAAATTACGAAGTGAGACGGCTGGCAGAACACCACGTCGAAAGTAATATAATCAGAAATAATATAATAATAAATGACTGTAATAATAATAGAATGAAATTAATAATAAATTATTTAATATCAGAAATTATGAAAGAACACCACAGGCAGAATAGATACTGTGGAACGGCCTCAAGTTTGTCTAGACAACATGGCCTGAAGGCTATGAAGAGTTTCGATGGATATAGCAGATTCAATTATGGATTTAGAGAATATGCTCCAACTTTTGAGAGATTTGTAAGAGTAGTATTTTACTGCAACTTCACATTCTGGCTCTGTTCCAAACTGTATGTATTTCAGATAAATCCTACCTATTCAACTGCATCTAAAACTTACACCATAACAGGTCTATCAATCTCCATATCTCCAGCCATCCATTTCCTCTCAATTTTCTACATCACCGACACTTCAATCTCTCCTGTAAATCCATAAATACAACTACCTATACAGTCAACCAAAACTGCCACATTTCCAATTGATCTTGAGTTTGATTAGGTTAGGCTAGGTTAGTATAAGGTAGGTTTGGTTATTGGTTAGGTTTAAGTAGGTTAGGACACCAATCCAGTTTAGTCTGCGGCCGATTGGTTGACTGTATAGGAGGGTTTGTTGCGAGCCGACTCACGCTTCCTCCAGTATTACAATCACCACCACAACAATCACAAGGCTTCACAACCACCTTCCACCACGTTAACGCCTTCTTTACCGGCGACGTCATTTCGAATTTATTGTAGCCATGTTTAGACGATTTTATGCACTTTAGGAAGAATATGTGGTAATAAGAGTTAAGGGAGATGGTTCAAAGCCTGTTAATCGTTAGAGTCCCTTTTTAAACTGAATATAATCGTCTAATAGTAGACATAAGTTAAAAAGACGTCACCGGTATAGAAGGGTTTAAGCTTCATTACCTCTTTATTACAGAGCGAATGCAGCAGGCTTGAAAAATGATTGGCTTTCGATCTTCATGTAACTGGTATATTATGTGTACACTTTCGAAATTAACCAGTTACATTACAACTCTCCTTGTCTTAATACCCATCTCTACTTCAGTTATTCTCAAATATCTTTACTTAGTATCGTATAAATACGATAGAATATGACTCTTTTGTGATCTTTTATGTCTCTGTGACGTCACGATCTCTCCTACAGCACGACGTAGGACGAGTAGATCGTATATTCTAAGATTGTAAATAAGTTAAGTTATAAAAGGCCTAATATGCTATTAAGCAATATTGCCATGGTCTTATGTAGTATATATGAATTTATCGTATATATTAATATAATTTATCGTATAGAGCAACCTAAATGCGGTACGATAATTTGGGCTCCTGGCGGTTTGTCAAGGCAGCAAGGTGTGCTTTTGAGGTACGTCAGAGCCTTCACGAACACCAACCAGTTAACATCTAATTTTCCGCCCTCAGTTGATCGTGCTTTTGTGCCTCTAATCACAATACACATACAGCAATACACACAACTACACCATCACGACGCTCTCATCGACATCATGACTGACTGATAGATAAGCATATTATTCATATCCATTCCCATGTAATCATTTATTCTTTCTTTAACTTGACTCGTGTCTTGGGACCGAAGTCTCGTTCCCCATTGTCCACCGCCATATTGGGTAAAACGTTCTCCCTTGCCTCATTGCCACGTGGAACTATTGGTGAGTTAATTCCTGGCTAATATTAACCTTTATAACCTTACCCTATAATTATATACATTTATTATGTGAGACCTTTGGATATAAATTAGCTTGTTTCAGATTGAATTCAATTTAGATATAGAGTATTCATTTAGATTGATTTTATTTTATTCATTATAGCTTAGTAATATTTAACTTCCATTGATAGTTTACCACATTGGTGCCCAGACCCGGGAACTAGCTACCAGTAAGGGATCTTAGGCAATGAGCAAGGGATTAGCCCAGGGATGCAGGAGCAAGGACCCCGGAGGGGTAGGGCTTGGCTATCTTCCTGTACCTCAGGCGCCGGTACCTCAGCGAATAGCCATAGTAGGACATTCTTATGCCACTAGGCTAAGGGCAGCTGACGGAGGTACTGAGTCGTATCGGGCGTCAGAGGGGGAAAGAACTTTCCGGCTGACCTACTTCGGGGTACCGGGAGCAACCGTTGACACCCTGAAAGCCTCCCCCCAGTGGGGGCAAGTGGTACGGTTTAGGCCGCATATGATCTTTTTGTTTATAGGCGGCAATGATATACGCCCCGGTACAGTACCCCGCGAGTTAGCTGACGCAATTAAAGAGGTGGCGCTGGATCTGGAGCGTGAGTCCGGAGGAAGCTGCAAGATCGTGGCAATTGAGAGCCGGACGAAAGTCCGAGGGTTCTCAGCGGCGGAATTTCAGGCTATAAAAAATTCTGTTAACCGCGCCCTGAGGTGTCGGTTAATAGAAACGAAGCACCGCTTTGTTTCCATCACACTCAGCATCCGAGACCTCGACCAGGATGGTGTCCACCTCGACTTAGACACCAATCAAGTCCTATATAACAAAATTGTAGGGCTAACGAAGCGTTGGCTAGAGAGGGACGCCGGGGTTGTGTCATTGCGCCTGCCTAAGTCCTGCTTCCCACCCATCGTCTTTCCCCAATAATTTCTTTTCCGTTTCGGACTTCCTGTGACATATGACCTGACCTAACATTTTTTCTTGTTCAATATGATCCATTAGTAGGTATTGCTATATAGTGTACTATTTTTTCTCCATAACATAGAAGTCCGCCGGTTGGCGTCTCTTAAGTAGCCTATTATTTGGCCGTTGTTTTTGTAACGTAATATATAGATACATAGCCTATAGGCTCGCAAGCAAAATGGATAAAAACGGTAAAGAGACACCGTCTAGTGGGGTGCTGAACAAAGCCCCTAAAAATCAAAGGGCGGGACTTCGGGGAGTAATAAATAGGCTAATAGTGGACGTCAACACTTTCATCACTACTGCTGAACTAGAGGAATTAGAGGCTAGATTAGAAAACGTCCAGGTTACCCACGGTCGTATTACGGCTCTGAGTGAGGTGATTGTGGCTGCCATGACAGAGGAGGAAGAGATTGCTACAGAGTGTGATAATCGCGCCCTCTATGACGAACCTGTCTTTAGAGCGAAGTACCTATTACAGCGTGCTGTCGCAAGTAAGAAGGGAGGCGATGATGAGGCCCATAGAAGGGCTGACCCAAAACATACTGTACACCTCCCAAAGCTCAATCTTCCTACATTTGGGGCAAGTTAACCGAGTGGTTAGCTTTCTGGGACGTATTTCGATCTACGGTTCATGAATCCTCTTTGGATAATGTCCGCAAGTTTCACTATCTGAAGGGACAAATGGAAGGAGAGGCCTTACATTTAATAGAGGGTTTTGCGGTAGTAGGTGGTAGTTATCTTGAAGCGGTACACTTATTAGAGTCCACATACGGGGATAGAGAGCAGTTGAAGATGGCCCATGTCGTTGCCTTGTTGGGGCTCGCAGAACCACAGTATAAGGTTGATGAGTTGACAAACTTCAGGGCAAATATGGAGTGCCATACTCGATCGCTAGATACCCTAGGGCTTACCACGCAGGAAATGATAGTCATTATCTTGCGTCAGAAGCTTCCTATGGCAATACTTGATAAGGTAAGATCATTTGAGCTGGGGGGAGTTCAAAACTCAGTTCAGTAAGGAGATCAATAATCTACAGTTGAACAAAGGGAGAATGTATGAGTCGGGAGGGAGTGAGAAAGTGGAGAAGAGGGGAACAGTAAGCATGACAGTGGGGACTAAAGTAAAGAAAGAGGGTGCGTATAAGAAACCTGCTCAGATTCTATGTAAGCTATGTAACAAACATAAATGGAGTTTCTGCGTAAAATACCCAACAAATGAGACAAAACTAGCACAGGCGAAAAGATTGAAGCTATGTGTATGTTGTCTAAGTAAAGAACATGGTAAGCAGGGACAATGTACTGCTACATACTTAAGGCCATGTCGCCACTGCAAAGGACATCACTTTGATAAGTTGTGTCCTACAGCAGATAAAGTCAAAGACGTCAATACAGAGGGTACTACAACTGTGACACTAGGTAGCACGCAAGACACCACTATATTGCCCACAGTACAGATTCCCATGGAAGGTAATGACATTAACAAAGTTTGTCGGGTACTTCTAGATCAAGGATCTCAACGTTCCTTTATAAAGAGGTCCGTACTAGTGGGATTGAAGCACCGAATCGTAGGGGCTGAGACTCTTCGGATACAGGGCTTCACAGGGGTTACTGATAAACAAGACTACGAGATAGCGGAGAGATATTTCTATCGTAAAAACGGTACTTTATGACTTGTATCGTAGTAGACAAAACCGGTACTTTGACTTGTATCGTGAACACCCTACCAGAATATGTATCTGTGGGTGTGAAGAACAACCATTACGTAGCAAAGGGGTTAATCAGATCCCATGGGATCAGGTGCATGTTCTACTTGGTGTGGATCATTATTATGAAGTACCCTGGATTTAAAAAAGTGGTGTAATTTAATCCCCACTAAATTTGGATACTGCATGAGCGGAAAGGTGCATACTACACAGTCAAAGGTCCTGGTCGACACGGTCTCGATATATAGAGTCAATGTAACCGCGGCAGAGGAGTTGGGAAGGGAGGATTCCCAACCTAGTGACCCTAAGATGGCTGCCGAGTTCGACCTGGAACGACTGTGGAGATTGGATCACATAGGCATTAATCCTATGGAGACTGATTATGACTCGGAAGTTGCGCTACAAAGGTTTGACGAGTCTGTGTGCTACTGTGCCTCAGACAAGCAATATAAAGTTAGTTTACCCTGGAAGAACAGTGAGATAAGCCTGCCTACCAACTATGGTTTGGCATTAGGTCGCTTGCGCGCATTGCAGCGGAAATTGTCTAACGAACCGAGCACGCGCTAGGCATATGACGATGTATTTCGGAGTTATGAGGATAGGGGTTTTATTGAGAGAGTCGATGTCGAGGAACCGTGTAAGAAGGGTAGGGTTCACTATCTGGCCCATCATGGGGTAAAGAAAGACAGCGTCACCACACCAATACGGGTGGTGTATGACTGTTCTGCCCACCAAGGTCAACAACCCAGTCTGAATGACTGCCTGTTGACAGGTCCGTCCATGGTGTCGGACCTGTCCCAACATCTATTGCGGTTTAGGCTGGGGAAGTATGCCTATACCAGTGACATCGAGAAGGCATTCTTGATGGTCAAGCTAAAGGAGGAAGATAGAGAGGTTACCCGCTTTCTTTGGTTCGGCGACATTAGCGACTCTGAAAGTCCCATCATAATATACCGTTTTCGGGTTGTACTCTTTGGGGCCACTTGCTCGCAGTTTTTGTTAAATGCCACATTCAGAAAACATCTAGCTGACACTCATGAGGACACAAGTAAACTATCTCGCGGATTATGCATTGACAATTTGCAGGGTACTAGCGATAGTCAAGATGATTTGTTGTATGCATACTGGCAAGCACGCAGATTGTTTGCGGATGCACATCTATTTCTCCGCGAGTGGGTTACTAATAGTGAAGATCTTCAGAGTTTAATACAGGTGGATGGTACGGCATCTCTTAACCAGGAAAAGTCCAGAAATTTGGGGATGATCTGGCAACCTAAACATGACATACTAACTTTTCAAACAAGGTCTTTTGCTCAGCAGACAGGAGCGCACACAAAAAGAAGTCTGTTGAGCAAAGTTGCGCAATTTTTTTATCCTTTGGGTCTAGCATTACCTGTTACCATAAGAGCTAGGATTCTAATGCAGGAAGTTTGGAGACGTAAAATAGGATGGGATGACAGTTTGCCCGAGGACCTGAATGACCAAGGGACATTGTTGTTGAATGAATATGCCATCCTATGTACTAAACCTATACCTTGTAAAGTGGCGGCGTTCGGTGACGTTACGTTACACACGTTTTGCGATGCTAGCGCCACGGCATACGGGGTAGCCATATATGTTGTTACTTCATTTGGGGCACATTTAGTTACAGCCCGGGCCAAAGTAGCCCCGGTTAAAAAGGTAACTATCCCTAAAATGGAATTGACTGCCATGCTGCTATTAGCACGTCTGGTGCAACATGTACGCGCAGCATACGAGAGCGAATTAAATATTGAAATCGTTCACGTATGGTGCGATAGTCAGGTCGCACTCAACTGGATACATAGCAAGAAGTCTCTGCCAGTTTATGTGCGGAATAGGGTAGATGAGATTAGAGCCCTTTTGCCAGACGTTGCTTATCATTATGTAAATACAAAGGAAAACCCTAGTGATCTCATAACTAGGGGTATAACGGCTAGCCAGTTAATGAAGTCCGAATTGTGGTGGCATGGTCCAAAGTGGCTGCTCCATGAAAGTGAATGGACGATATGGCATGCTGTAGGTGAGGGACTTCTGCCACTGGAAACAGTGGCAGTTACAGCCCAACCAAATGAGCCACCGGGTCCTATCATAAAGTGGGCAAGATTCGGTGACTATAATAAACTAGTCAGAGTTGTAGCTTGGGTATTGCGATATGTATCCAATCTCAAGCTTAAAGTAACGGGCCATCTCTGCAACAGGGGTCACAACATTGATGTTCGTGAATTTAAAGCAGCTGAAGTAACTTTGATCAAATGGGTTCAAGTAGAAACCTTTTCCAATGAATTAGAATCCTTGAAAGGCTCGAATAAGACATTAATGCCTAATATAGTGCGTCAACTAAGGTTGCACCTAGACAATGGCCTCATCAGGTGTGAGGGTCGCCTGAAGTGGTCGGGTGTACCAGACGGCACAAACCGACCTATACTTATGCCAACAAGACATCACGTTACTGATCTATTGATCATACGTGCACATAGGGAAGTAAAACACTACGGGGTATGTCATATTATATCAAATTTACGTCTCACATGGTGGATACCCAGAGTTCGACAAGTAGCTCGACGCGTAGTGAGAAAGTGTGTAATATGCCAGAGACTAAAGGGTAAACCATATGCAACTGGACCAGCTCCACCTCTACCTGAATGCCGTGTAAAGCACGTAGAACCTTTCCAAGCGGTAGGATTAGATTACACAGGGGCATTGAAGACGAGGGAGCATGAGAAGGTTTATATATTATTGTTTACCTGTGCGACGTCTCGATCGGTACACCTAGAACTATGTGATAATATGTCTAGCGAAGAATTTATGCTGGCGTTTAGACGGTTTTGTGCCCGTCGTTCATTCCCTCAACTCATTCTTAGCGACAATGCTCCCACTTATGTCCAAGCATCAAAATATCTAAAGGATATGAGTAGTGATCCTACTATCATCACTTTTTTGGGAGAGAAGAAGTGCGAATGGAGGTTCATTCCAGTTAAGGCACCTTGGTTTGGTGGCATGTGGGAACGGTGTGTCGGCATAGTAAAGTCAGGACTCAGAGCGGTTGTAGGACGTGCTCTATTAAAGAAGAGTGAGTTGACGACAGTCCTCACAGAGATAGAGGCAGTCGTGAATGATCGCCCGCTTACATACGTGTACACCGACCTGCAAGAACCACTACCATTAACGCCAGCTCACTTGCTATATGGGAAACCATTGACTGCGTTTCCATCTGATTTCCAATCCATAGTAGAGTTAGAGGATCCCTCGTTGTACTCTGAGGTAGCGGTGTCTAAGAGATACCAGTATATATCCAGGATAATCGAGGATTTTAGGAAACGGTGGATTAGTGAATATCTGCTAGCATTGAGGGAAAGGAGTGTTACTCCCTCTGGTAGACCAACGGCACCTACAATTGGTGAAGTTGTTTTAATTAAAGAAGATAGTCCTCGTTTATACTGGAAATTAGGCCGCGTATTGGAGGTATACAAGGGGGCAGACTCTGTAGAGCGGGTGGCGCTATTAAAGACAGCCACTGGAACTACTGTTCGTCCTATCGCACGTTTGTACGCTTTGGAGCTCGATTCCGCATTGCAATCTGAGGCTCCACCTGTTATTGCTGGGTCCGAGGATTCTCAAAGGAACGACTCACCTCATACTGATGGTGATCATTCTCGGACCGGGACGCGTCCCAGACGCGCTGCTGCTGGCGCCGTCGACTTGTGGCGTCAGAAGATAGCCTCTGGGCAACTTTAGGTTTAAGGTGGGGTTCAGGTCTTTTTTGTGGGGGGAGTGTATCGTATAAATACGATAGAATATGACTCTTTTGTGATCTTGTATGTCTCTGTGACGTCACGATCTCTCCTACAGCACGACGTAGGACGAGTAGATCGTATATTATAAGATTGTAAATAAGTTAAGTTATAAAAGGCCTAATATGCTATTAAGCAATATTGCCATGGTCTTATGTAGTATATATGAATTTATCGTATATATTAATATAATTTATCGTATAGAGCAACCTAAATGCGGTACGATAATTTGGGCTCCTGGCGGTTTGTCAAGGCAGCAAGGTGTGCTTTTGAGGTACGTCAGAGCCTTCACGAACACCAACCAGTTAACATCTAATTTTCCGCCCTCAGTTGATCGTGCTTTTGTGCCTCTAATCACAATACACATACAGCAATACACACAACTACACCATCACGACGCTCTCATCGACATCATGACTGACTGATAGATAAGCATATTTTTCATATCCATTCCCATGTAATCATTTATTCTTTCTTTAACTTGACTCGTGTCTTGGGACCGAAGTCTCGTTCCCCATTGTCCACCGCCATATTGGGTAAAACGTTCTCCCTTGCCTCATTGCCACGTGGAACTATTGGTGAGTTAATTCCTGGCTAATATTAACCCTTATAACCTTACCCTATAATTATATACATTTATTATGTGAGACCTTTGGATATAAATTAGCTTGTTTCAGATTGAATTCAATTTAGATATAGAGTATTCATTTAGATTGATTTTATTTTATTCATTATAGCTTAGTAATATTTAACTTCCATTGATAGTTTACCACACTTAGCCTCTTATGTGTGGGGAAGATTCTCTCACACAGCACTTTGACAAAGTAGACAAGAAAGCCTTTCGTCTCATTAACGCACGTCCATTCACAGATTTTTTGTAATCTCTCTTCGCCGCAATGTTGCAACTCCCTCGCTATTCTACCGCTATTACAATAATCATTATTCCTCCGAGCACTTTCAGTGTATACCACCTCTACGTAGCACCCGTCTTGCAACACAATCCCATCCCTACTCTGTGCAACTCTCCAATCCAAGATTGAAACTATATTCCCAAACCTCCTATTCAACAGCTTAGCTCCGGAACACTCTCCCTGAATCCATCTTCTCATCCTATGACTTAAATTGCTTCAAACTCTGTGTGTCCAGGCATTTTGGCTCTAACATTCCTTGATTTTGGCCCTGTCACTCTTTCAACTCTGGCAGAGGCACCGTCACAGGCAGTTCTGCCTTTTGTCTCCCTCATCCACATATAAAAAAAAATCTATAATCGCTACGCTAATATACTAATCCATTTCAAGCTAGAAGACTATTTTTCCCCAGGTGCTTTAAAGCATTAAGATATCGAAGGAATCTCCCTAAAGCTACCATCTAATTTTGTTCATTTTAGCACATCCAATATCATAGAAACTCAAAGATTAGTTTGAACTTTTACACACCTTTAGTTTCAGTCAGATTCCCCAATTGTCGTCCTGGTTCCTCTTTCAGAACGGCCTTCAGCCTTAGGTATGTCTGCATCACCTTTGTTGCATCTCTACTTTACCTGAAAATTCAAAGTAAAGTATTGTAGTTCACCGTATTACATTGGATTGTTTTTATTAACATTGAAATACTGGTGTATATACAAATCGTTACTTTATAGCACTATTTCACATAATAGCATCTTTGAATATATTACGAATAGTACTCACATTATATTAGTAGATTGCGCCTCCTGCGTGGGTTTATATACTTACCAGTCGCCATATCTACTCTCTAAACTCCACCACACCACCACCACCATATTCTTGACTTTTTCTCCTCAGTGATTTTACTTTAAGCTAAGGGTGGTATTTGTACAAAAAAACCTAGCCTAACCAAACCTGCCAAGCTTTTAACCTAATCCAAACCTAGCCTAGCCTATAGCCAGCCAATCTGTTCTTATTAACTCTAGTAGATATTGTATTTAGTATCCTACTGTAGCTATATATATCTGTAATTTTAGTTGTTGCTTGCACTATCTTTTAGTAACCTTTGACTGATAATTTTTTTTTTTATCTAAAAAGAGTAGGCTACTGCTTTACTAGGCTACAGTGACACCAGGGCCATCTGTTGATACAGCATATTAACCCCTTGTGTGCGGTCACACTTTATTTTTATATAATCTCTATTAGGTGAATTTTATATTTAGTTACATATTCAGTTATATATATATTTGTTTAAAGTTAGGTTATCACACCTGGTAGCCTATATCTGCGTATTTCAATTTTATTATTTTCGGTTAGGCTATTCAACGCTGGTAGCCTATTGGTGCGTATTTTTTTTTTTTAAATGTTTTGGTTAGGCTATCGCCCCTGGAAGCCTAATTCTGCGTATCTCAATTTTTGTTGTTTTCAGTTAGGCTATCACCCCTGATAACCTATTGTTGTGTATTTCAACATATTTGTTTTCGGTTAAAGTGATTGAAGTGTTTCTAAAGTGAGTTAAGTGTTTCTAAAGTGAGTTAAGTGTTTCTAAAGTGAGTTAAGTGTTTCTAAAGTGAGTGAGTTAAGTGTTTCTAAAGTGAGTTAAGTGTTTCTAAAGTGAGTGAGTTAAGTGTTTCTAAAGTGAGTGAGTTAAGTGTTTCTAAAGTGAGTGAGTTAAGTGTTTCTAAAGTGAGTGAGTTAAGTGTTTCTAAAGTGAGTGAGTTCAGTGTTTCTAAAGTGAGTGAGTTCAGTGTTTCTAAAGTGAGTGAGTTCAGTGTTTCTAAAGTGAGTGAGTTAAGTGTTTCTAAAGTGAGTGAGTTAAGTGTTTCTAAAGTGAGTGAGTTAAGTGTTTCTAAAGTGAGTGAGTTAAGTGTTTCTAAAGTGAGTGAGTTAAGTGTTTCTAAAGTGAGTGAGTTAAGTGTTTCTAAAGTGAGTGAGTTAAGTGTTTCTAAAGTGAGTGAGTTAAGTGTTTCTAAAGTGAGTGAGTTAAGTGTTTCTAAAGTGAGTGAGTTAAGTGTTTCTAAAGTGAGTGAGTTAAGTGTTTCTAAAGTGAGTGAGTTAAGTGTTTCTAAAGTGAGTGAGTTAAGTGTTTCTAAAGTGAGTGAGTTAAGTGTTTCTAAAGTGAGTGAGTTAAGTGTTTCTAAAGTGAGTGAGTTAAGTGTTTCTAAAGTGAGTGAGTTAAGTGTTTCTAAAGTGAGTGAGTTAAGTGTTTCTAAAGTGAGTGAGTTAAGTGTTTCTAAAGTGAGTGAGTTAAGTGTTTCTAAAGTGAGTGAGTTAAGTGTTTCTAAAGTGAGTGAGTTAAGTGTTTCTAAAGTGAGTGAGTTAAGTGTTTCTAAAGTGAGTGAGTTAAGTGTTTCTAAAGTGAGTGAGTTAAGTGTTTCTAAAGTGAGTGAGTTAAGTGTTTCTAAAGTGAGTGAGTTAAGTGTTTCTAAAGTGAGTGAGTTAAGTGTTTCTAAAGTGAGTGAGTTAAGTGTTTCTAAAGTGAGTGAGTTAAGTGTTTCTAAAGTGAGTGAGTTAAGTGTTTCTAAAGTGAGTGAGTTAAGTGTTTCTAAAGTGAGTGAGTTAAGTGTTTCTAAAGTGAGTGAGTTAAGTGTTTCTAAAGTGAGTGAGTTAAGTGTTTCTAAAGTGAGTGAGTTAAGTGTTTCTAAAGTGAGTGAGTTAAGTGTTTCTAAAGTGAGTGAGTTAAGTGTTTCTAAAGTGAGTGAGTTAAGTGTTTCTAAAGTGAGTGAGTTAAGTGTTTCTAAAGTGAGTGAGTTAAGTGTTTCTAAAGTGAGTGAGTTAAGTGTTTCTAAAGTGAGTGAGTCAAGTGTTTCTAAAGTGAGTGAGTCAAGTGTTTCTAAAGTGAGTGAGTCAAGTGTTTCTAAAGTGAGTGAGTCAAGTGTTTCTAAAGTGAGTGAGTCAAGTGTTTCTAAAGTGAGTGAGTTAAGTGTTTCTAAAGTGAGTGAGTTAAGTGTTTCTAAAGTGAGTGAGTTAAGTGTTTCTAAAGTGAGTGAGTTAAGTGTTTCTAAAGTGAGTGAGTTAAGTGTTTCTAAAGTGAGTGAGTTAAGTGTTTCTAAAGTGAGTGAGTTAAGTGTTTCTAAAGTGAGTGAGTTAAGTGTTTCTAAAGTGAGTGAGTTAAGTGTTTCTAAAGTGAGTGAGTTAAGTGTTTCTAAAGTGAGTGAGTTAAGTGTTTCTAAAGTGAGTGAGTTAAGTGTTTCTAAAGTGAGTGAGTTAAGTGTTTCTAAAGTGAGTGAGTTAAGTGTTTCTAAAGTGAGTGAGTTAAGTGTTTCTAAAGTGAGTGAGTTAAGTGTTTCTAAAGTGAGTGAGTTAAGTGTTTCTAAAGTGAGTGAGTTAAGTGTTTCTAAAGTGAGTGAGTTAAGTGTTTCTAAAGTGAGTGAGTTAAGTGTTTCTAAAGTGAGTGAGTTAAGTGTTTCTAAAGTGAGTTAAGCGTTTCTAAAGTGAGTTAAGCGTTTCTAAAGTGAGTTAAGCGTTTCTAAAGTGAGTTAAGCGTTTCTAAAGTGAGTTAAGCGTTTCTAAAGTGAGTTAAGCGTTTCTAAAGCGAGTTAAGGGTTTCTAAAGCGAGTTAAGGGTTTCTAAAGCGAGTTAAGGGTTTCTAAAGCGAGTTAAGGGTTTCTAAAGCGAGTTACGGGTTTCTAAAGCGAGTTCGTTAAGGGTTTCTAAAGCGAGTTAAGTGTTTTAAAGCGAGTTAAGTGTTTTAAAGCGAGTTAAGTGTTTTAAAGCGAGTTAAGTGTTTTAAAGCGAGTTAAGTGTTTTAAAGCGAGTTAAGTGTTTTAAAGCGAGTTAAGTGTTTTAAAGCGAGTTAAGTTTTTTAAAGCGAGTTAAGTGTTTTAAAGCGAGTTAAGTGTTTTAAAGCGAGTTAAGTGTTTTAAAGCGAGTTAAGTGTTTTAAAGCGAGTTAAGTGTTTTAAAGCGAGTTAAGTGTTTTAAAGCGAGTTAAGTGTTTTAAAGCGAGTTAAGTGTTTTAAAGCGAGTTAAGTGTTTTAAAGCGAGTTATGTGTTTTAAAGCGAGTGAAGTGATCTGAAGAAACGGACTGTTACCATGCCTCGCACTTGTACGAACTGCGCCAGTATGTTTGGCGAGTCCATGTTTGTTACGGTCGATCTTCAAGTCTGCCGTCTCTGCCAGCAACAAGAGAATTTGGCGGGTGCCCAACCCCGAAAGGGGTTGAAATAGGGGAGCTATCCCCCCGCCAAAGGCGGCTTTCTAGAGCCTTTCCTAGCTGATGCTGAGAGGATTGGGTTCTAGTCACAGACATTAGTTCCAGGGCAGTAATTCCCTTTCCAATGTTCCCTTACCCACTCTAAACCACTGTTTGGACACTTGATCCTCGGTGTTTTGGAGGACAAGCAACCTAGAAGGGTCACTAGATCTGTTGTTGCTAGATTTCCTTTGTATTCCTTTGTGATGGGCTGGTCTATCAGAGTGAGAACTGAGCAATCTCTGCCATACCCATAGCTTACTCTGACGGTTCCTTTTACTTATATATTTTCTAAATCTCACGTGACGGCGTCTCTTCCGTGGATTGACCTCCCAATCTACCAAGATTGGAAGCCAAAGAGTCACATTTTCCCTTTGCCCCTCGACTTTCTCTTCATAATTGCTGAGGGGCATAGGGCCCTGGGTGGGGCTTTGGTTTCCCGGGTACGTGTTTCTGCACCCTCCTCAGCTCCCCGCCGTGGAGTGGCTTCGGTCACCCAGGCTTTATTGTGGTAGGCAGGGGGGGGGGGGGGGGGTTCTGCTGGGGCACTCGGTTATGGCCTTGGCCTTGCTTGGGGCCTTGGAGCTGTTCGGCCAGGCAGCCTGAGGAAAAACAACAACAAGAGAATTTGACAGTGAAATTAGATGAAGCCTACAACAAGTGGGGAGATTGTAGGCACCAATCGATCAGGGCTAGACCCAGGTGAGGTTATAGGCATGTGATAAAGAGTCACTGGAACTCCTGTTTCACTTGCTTGGCCTCTCTTACTGATTTTCTTTGTGCCTCATTTACACTGAGAGCAATCCAGCTAGCTCTCTCAAACTCCTCCTCCTCCTATCCACTTCACTACACTAAACATGCACACCACACTTCATTCCTCCACACCAAAATTAAAAAAAAAAAAAAATTATGAATTCCAGCCCAGCCTCGGAGTCCCCAGGGGGGGGGGGGGGACCATAAATGCCCCCACACCCAACCGACCATCCCCTGACGACCCCACACAATTACCTGAACCTCGGCCTGTTACTCTTCCTATTAATTTCTGCAACATTCGTGGACTGTCTTCTAACTTTCACTCTGTTGAGCACCATCTCTCCTCCTACAAACCTGATCTTCTCTTCCTCACCGAAACTCAGGTGTCTGTAGCAACATCCAGCAGCCCCTTCTCTGTATCCTCCTACTTTCTCTATCCTAGTTTCAAAGCCAAAGGCGGATGTTGTGCATATGTGCACAACAAACTCACTTGCTCTCGTGTTCCCGATTTAGACTCCTCTGAATTCTCAACTTTATGGCTCAAACTTTCATGTCATTCTCTTACTAAATATTTCTGTGCTGTCTATCTTTCCCCTAACTCTACCAACTTTCCCAAATTCTTTGACTATCTAAACTCTACAGTGGAACACATTCTATCCATTTCTCCTTTCTCAGAAATCTCCATCTTAGGAGATTTCAACGTTCACCACCGCCAATGGCTCTCCTCTCACACTACTGATCCACCTGGTGAACAAGCCTACGTCTTTTCTATCATAAATGACCTAGAGCAGTTAGTTCAGCAACCCACCCATATCCCGGATCGCATCGGAGATCGGCCCAACATTCTTGACTTGTTTCTAACTTCTAACCCTTCTTCTTATACTGTCGATCTTTTCTCTCCTCTGGGCTCCTCCGACCATAAACTTATCTCGGTCACCTGTCCTATCTCTCCAGTACGGCCACCCGATCCTCCTAGCCGGCGGCGCTTGTGGCACTTTGGCGCTGCCGACTGGGAGGCTCTCCGGCAGTACTTCTTTGATTTCCCATGGAATGATTTCTGCTACCGTGGCCGGGGACCCTCGGAGAGTGCTGAACGCATTACCGAGGTAATCCTATCGGGCATGGAAGCATACATTCCATTCTCTTTCTCTCAGACTAATGCTAAAAAATCTTGGTTTACTCACGCCTGTTCTACTGCTGTCCGCAATAAGGAGGAAGCATTCAAACGGTACCGACGCCTTAAAACTCAAGACTCTCATTCTTCTTATGTTTCTGCCCGGAATCAAGCCAAATCTGTTCTTCGACTTGCCAAACACTCTTTCATCAATAATAAATGCACTGAACTATCCAACTCTAGCTCTTCCCAAGCTTTCTGGCATCTAGCCAAAAACCTCTCCAACAATTTCTCTTCCTCATCTTTCCCTCCCCTTTCCCACTCTGATGGCACAACCATCACTTCTTCCTCTGACAAAGCTAAACTCTTCGCTCAAACTTTTGATAGAAACTCCATCTTGGATGATTCCGGTGCTATTCCTCCCTCTCCGCCCTCCTCTCTCTTACTTATGCCTAATATCCTAATCTCTTCTAAAGATGTACTTTCTACCCTCTCTGGGCTTAACACTAATAAGGCGTACGGTCCGGACGGTGTTCCTCCTGTTGTTCTCAAAAACTGTGCTTCCGTGCTGACTCCCTGCCTAGGCAAACTCTTTCGTCTCTGTCTATCCTCTAACGTCTTCCCTTCATGCTGGAAGTTTGCTCACATTCAACCTGTCCCAAAGAAGGGTGACCGCTCTCAACCCTCCAACTATCGTCCAATTGCTCTCATCTCTTGTCTTTCTAAAGTTTTTGAAACTATTCTTGCTTCCAAATTTCTTAAGCATTTCTCATCTCATAATCTGCTCTCAGATCGCCAGTATGGCTTCCTTAAGGGTCGCTCTACTGGTGATCTTCTTTCATATCTTACTAACTCTTGGTCATCCTCCTTTCAGGACTTCGGTGAGACTTTTTCTATTGCACTAGACATATCGAAAGCCTTCGATAGAGTCTGGCATAAATCTTTAATTTCTAAACTACCCTCCTTCGGTTTCTATCCCTCTATCTGTGCCTTTGTCTCTAATTTCCTTTCCAGCCGTTCCATAGCCGCGGTTGTGGACGGACATTGTTCACTTCCACACCCTATAAACTCCGGTGTTCCTCAGGGCTCTGTCCTATCTCCTATTCTCTTTCTAATTTTTATAAATTATCTCCTTAACTGTACCTTAATTCCCATCCATTCATACGCAGACGACTCAACCTTACACTACTCCATTAGTTTTTCAGAACGCCCCAGCCAGCAATTCCTCAACGACAAATGTAATGAAGCTATAGAACTCTTAAATTCTGATCTAAATACTATTTCCAATTGGGGCAGAGAAAACCTTGTTAACTTTAATGCTTCCAAAACCCAATTTCTCCATCTATCTACCCGTCAGGATCTCCCAGCGGGCTATCCCTTATTCTTCAACAATACAAAAATCAACCCTTCATCTTCTCTCAATATTCTTGGTGTCTCTTTTTCTTCTGCTCTCATTTGGAAGGACCATATTACCAGTCTTGCTAAGGCAGCCTCCCAGAAGCTGGGTGTGCTCAACCGCCTTAGGGGGTTCTTATCCCCAGCACAGCTTCTTGCTCTGTACAGAGGCATAGTGCGCCCTTGTATTGAGTATTGTTCACATGTGTGGGGAGGTTCCTCTCACACCACTCTCCTAGACAAAGTTGAAAGGAAGGCCTTTCGTATCATTAACTCCCGTCCACTCACCAACTCTCTGCAATCTCTCTCCGCCGCAATGTTGCATCTCTCTCGCTATTCTATCGCTACTATAATAATCAGTGTTCCTCAGAGCTATCCCAGTGCATACCACCTCCTTTACGTAGGGCACGTGGTACCCGTCTTGCAACTCAATCCCACCCCTACTCTGTGCAACTCTCCAACCCAAGAGTGAAACATTACTCTCAAACTTTCTTCTACTCAACAGCTGAGCTCTGGAACTCTCTCCCAGAATCAGTCTTTCCCTCTTCCTATGACTTAAATTGCTTCAAACTCCGTGTGTCCAGGCATTTTGGCTCGAACGTCCCTTGATTTTGGCCCTGTCACTCTTTCAACTATGGGGGAGGCACTCGCTATAGGCCTCCCTCAATCACATAAAAAAAAAAAAAAAAAAAAAAAAAAAAAAAATCAACGTCCTCACCATGAAGCTGGAATCACTCCAAGAGTTTGTAACACTCAACGTTGGAGTACCACAAACTTCAATTGTCACCGCAACTCCAGCAGCCACCAACGCCCCAATGTCAACTGCCAACAATTCAACGCCTGCAGTAGCCATTTCATCTGATGGTTCCGATACTCAAGAAACAAATAGTAACTCTCTTCCCCCTCAAGACAACTTCGGTGTCGTGAGGAACAACGTTTCCCCCAAGACCAGGAAACCCATACCGATTACCGAGTGTCAAAACCGCTTCCAGATTCTCGCAGACTCAGATGATGAAGCGGAAATAGAAGAAGTCCGGCTCGTGGGAGACTATGATACGTGGTCATCTCACAGAGTTTTGCGCCAGAGTACCTAAGACCAAGAAGCGTTTTTGTATCCCTGGTGGTGGTGTGGACGACGTAGTTGCTGCAGTTGACGAAGTATCTAAGCTGGCCCCTGCTAATACAATGTACGTCATCCACGTTGGATACAACTATGTACAGCGAACCCGGTCGGAAGATTTGCTTTTAAAGTACCAGCAGCTGATCAAGTTGTTTAAGGAGAAGTCATCAAGGATCATCGTCTCAGGAATCGTCCCCCGGCTTTGTGTAGAGAGCCGATTTTACAACATAGCTACCACCACAAATCGTTGTCTAGCAAACCTCTGCAGGAAGGAAAACGTGGGATTCGTCGACACCTGGGACAATTTCTACTACGATGACTATTTGTTTTCGGACGATGGAGTTCATCTGAACCAGGTGGGAGCAGCACGTTTTGGGCGTGTTCTCAACGATGCGGTGAAGGATTTTCGGAGAAGAAATCGACTCGGCACAGGACAACCAGGAAGGAGGACCGAAAACAGTGAGGGCGGCAACCTGCGAAGGAATTAAATGCTAATCTGTCAAGAACCCCGAATTTGGATAAAGCTCCACCAACACGACCCCAATTCAAAACCGCCAGGAATAACGAGCGAGGACCGATGTCAGCCATGAATGTAAATGTAGATCCGATCAGAACCAAAATTTGATTAAAGAACGTTCTGTGAGTTCTAAAACCGCAACTTTAAAGGTTTTCTATGCAAACGCTCGTAGCATACGCAATAAATTTTCAGATTTAGAGGAACTAGTGTTTACTGAAAATTATGATGTGATTGGTATAACAGAATCTTCGCTCAATACAGTAGATAGACTTTTTAGCAGAGTATTCACTTCCCGGTTATGTAATGTTTGAGAAAAGCCGAATAAATAAAAATGGAGGTGGCGTTTTATTTTATATCAAAGAAAGTCTTAACCCGACCCTCTTGTCAAAACCTCAAATTGTGAACGTCGACACATCTTTTGTGCTAATAAAGAATAATAAAGGTACAAAAATAATACTTGCATTAATATACAGACCTCCAGCTCAATTAGTGCAAACTGACCGAGAAATTTATGAACAAATTGCAGATGTAAGTAACTCACAAGATACCGTATTTTTTGGCGACTTTAATTTACCTGTGACCAAGTGGGGCGATACTCTTACTTCACACTCCGGACAGGACTTTTATACGAACTTGCAAGAGAGTTCGCTTTATCAATTTGTTCGAACACCGACCCGTGGTAATAACGTTCTTGACATTGTACTTGCAACAAAAACAGAATTAATAGAGAATTTGAATGTTGGTGATAAATTCAGTAACAGCGACCATCGTACGATAACTTTCACTTTAAACTTTACTAGTAACGAACCAAATAGTAGCATCGAAAAAGTCCCTAATTTCAAGAAAGCAAACTTTTATAAACTTAGAGCCATGTTTAAATAAACTGACTGGAGCTTTTTAATTAACAATAACGACATTAATACATCTTGGAAGTTATTCAAAACCACTTACCTAAAAGCAGTGCAAGACTGCATACCATCGAAAATACGGCGTCCAGGCCATAATATGCCCAAATGGTGGAATAAAGATATTTCAAACTGCCTGCTTGCTAAAAAATGTGCTAATGATAGATTAAAATCTTCACAAAATGACGAAGAACGGGTGAAATTTGTAGAGCTACGACGCAAAGCCAAAAAGTTAATTAAGAAAAGTAAAAAGACCCTAGAGTTACATATTGCGAATCAAAGTAAAACAAACCCGAAAGAATTCTATAGTTATATCAGAAAGAAAAAAGTAGTTACTTCAACTGTTGGACCGTTAGTCGATGAAAATGGAGAATACACCAAAGACGAAGTACAAATGAGTAATGCCCTCAATACCTTCTTTGCATCAGTTTTTACAACAGAAGACCTCCGTGATATCCCTACACTATCGCCGATTCAGATTGATAATTCAGATGTTCTAAGCAATATCACCGTTACAGAGAGAGAAGTATTGAATTGTTTAGATAAACTCAAGGTAAATAAAACGCCTGGACCTGATACAATCTCGCCTAGAGTTCTAAAGGAAGCTAAGGATGAGTTCTCCAAACCACTGACATTACTATTCAATAAATCCTTGCAGTCTGGAACTATGCCTGATCAGTGGAAGACAGCCAACGTAACACCGATATTCAAAAAAGGCAGCAAATCCCTACCCAGTAACTATCGTCCAATTAGCTTAACCTCAGTTGTATGTAAAATGCTAGAAACGGTCATAAGAGACAGACTCGTAAATCACTTAGAGGAAAATAACATACTTAAAGATACTCAACACGGCTTTCGTAAAAAACGTTCCTGTTTAACAAACCTCTTAGACTTCTTCCACGATATCCTCAACCTCTACGATGAGAGTAAAGCTGTAGATATTATATACCTTGATTTTCAAAAGGCCTTTGACAAAGTTCCCCACAAACGTTTACTGATAAAACTAAAAGCGCATGGAATACAAGACGGTGTGTTGAAATGGATAGAAAATTGGCTCAGCGACAGAAAGCAAAGAGTAGTCATAAACGGTAAGGCATCTAAATGGACCAATGTAAGTAGCGGGGTACCCCAGGGATCGGTACTAGGACCAATTCTCTTTCTAATTTACATCAACGACATAGATGAGGGTCTCACCTGTACAATCTCAAAATTTGCTGACGATACAAAAATTGCAAATAGCGTACTCTCAAAAGATCAAGTTGACGATATGCAACACAATCTAGATAAATTGTCACATTGGGCCCAAATTTGGCAAATGAGTTTCAATGCGGATAAATGTAAAGTACTACATATCGGATACCAAAATGAGAAAGCAAACTATTCGATGAATGGCACTCGGCTTAAGAATCTAAACAGAGAAACCGATCTGGGAGTAACAATATCGAGTAACCTAAAACCGAGTCAACAATGTTCAGAAGTTGTTAAGAAGGCAAACAAAATAATTGGCTTTATAGGCAGATCATTTGAGCATAAATCCAAAGACGTTATCCTAACCCTTTACAATTCCTTAGTCCGCCCTCTTCTGAAATACTGCGTTCAATGCAGGTGCCCTTATTACCAAAAAGAAATAAACAAGCTAGAACGAGTTCAACGTAGAGTTACCAAAATGATACCTAGCCTAAAGAACAAACCATACGAAGAGCGTCTTAGAGAATTAAATCTATTTCCTTTAACCCAGCGCAGATTAAGAGGTGACTTAATTCAAGTGTTCAAAATCATCAAAGGCATCGACAATATGAACTGTAGTAAGTACTTCACTATCGACCAATCTAATTACACGCGGGGAAATGGTTGCAAAATTATTGGTAAATCTTTTAACTCACACGAATCTAAGAATTTCTTCTTCAATCGAGTTGTCAACTTGTGGAATGGGCTTCCCCGAGATGTTATAGACTGCTGCACCGCTGATTAATTTAAATTCCGCCTAGACAAATATCTTGCATCAAACCCGCGACTGACTGCGTTTGTAAATGAATAACTTTATTTTATCCTCCCCTCAATTACTGACCCATATGTCCCCTACTAACTTCCTAGTCCTGCCACGGACATTAGTTCCAGGGCAGTAGTTCCCTTTCCAATGATCCCTTACCCACTCTAAACCACTGTTTGGACACTTGATCCTCAGTGTTTTGGAGGAGAAGCAGCCTAGAAGGGTCACTAGATATGTTGTTGCTTGATTTCCTTTGTACTACTTTGTACCATATCCCAGATCTCTTCACAACCACCATTCATTCCCCACAGTTCACCACCATTCATTCCCCACAGTTCACCACCACCACCACACCCTTATCTCTTCACCACCACATCCCAGATCTCTTCACCGCCACATCCCAGATCTCTTCACCACCATATCCCAGATCTCTTCACCACCATATCCCAGATCTCTTCACCACCACACCCTTATCTCTTCACCACCACATCCCAGATCTCTTCACCACCATATCCCCGATATCTTCACCACCACACCCTTATCTCTTCACCACCACATCCCAGATCTCTTCACCGCCACATCCCAGATCTCTTCACCACCACACCCTTATCTCTTCACCACCACATCCCAGATCTCTTCACCGCCACATCCCAGATCTCTTCACCGCCACATCCCAGATCTCTTCACCGCCACATCCCAGATCTCTTCACCGCCACATCCCAGATCTCTTCACCGCCACATCCCAGATCTCTTCACCGCCACATCCCAGATCTCTTCACCGCCACATCCCAGATCTCTTCACCGCCACATCCCAGATCTCGTCACCACCATATCCCAGATCTCGTTACCAGCATATCCCAGATCTCGTCACCACCCTATCCCAGATCTCGTCACTACCATATCCCAGATCTCTTCACCACCATATCCCAGATCTCTTCACCACCATATCCCAGATCTCTTCACCACCATATCCCAGATCTCTTCACCACCATATCCCAGATCTCTTCACCACCATATCCCAGATCTCTTCACCACCACATCCCAGATATCTTCACCACCACATCCCAGATCTCTTCACCACCACATCCCATATATCTTCACCACCATATCCCAGATCTCTTCACCACCACCATTCATTCCCCACAGTTCTCCACCACCACCATATCCCATATATCTTCACCACCACCATATCCCATATATCTCCACCACCACCATTCATTCCCCACAGTTCACCACCACCACCACCATATCCCAGATGTCTTCACCACCACATCCCATATCTCTTCACCACCACCACCACATCCCTTCACCACCACCACCACCATATCCCAGATCTTTCCACCACCACCACATCCCAGATCTCTTCACCCAACCATATCCCAGATCTCTCCACCACCACATCCCATATATCTTCACCACCACCACATCCCAGATCTCTTCACCACCACGACCACATGCAAGGTCTCTTCACCACCACGACCATATCCCAGATCTATCCACCACCACCACCACCACCATATCCCAGATATCTTCACCTCCACCACCACATCCCAGATATCTTCACCACCACCACATCCCAGATATCTTCACCACCACCACCACCATATCCCAGATCTCTCCACCACCGCCATCACATCCCAGACCTTTCCACCACCACCATATCCCAGAGCTCACCACCACCACCATATCCCAGAACTTCACCCATCAGTCCCAAATAATCACTACCACCACACCATAATTACCACAACCTTAAATTTTCCTTTTACACCACCAAGCTAGACTGATCTGACTACTACCCTCACCACCACAACCCTCACCACCACCCCACCTACATAATCTTTACCCCCAAGATAAACTCACCATCATATATTACTCTCATTTAGCTATCCTGTCCACCACTCCATAAGCTCAGTTCTTATGCCACCACAACCACTTCAGACTTCAGTTCCTCCTTTACCCCATAGTAATATTGAGCTCTGATCACCTACGCCACTCACCCTACCCTTACCTAAAGTAATCATCGCAGACTCAAGAGTTCGGTTAAATCACCAATCAAACTCTGCTCTCCACTAAAACATCAATTCCTTAAGCCTAGCTCACCACAACTATCACTCACTCCCCCCCAACCATCGAGCTCGAGTCTCCTACTGCACCACCACCACCACTACCCCCTCTAGTGCAATTTTCCATCCACCCAGCTCTCCCTCCCCCGTACATGTGAAGGAAAATCCGGAACAATACACGTCTAACGAAGCTCTGGCAACCTGGGGAAGAAACTAAAATTAGTATCAATCAAAACAAAAAGTGTACAAAGTGTGCCTAACCAGTGTACCTAGCTAACCAAAAGGGGACAGGGGTAGAAAGAGACAGGCAATGCAATCAGTGAGAAAGAAGAATGGTCGTGAGAGGGAAAGATGGGTGAAAGGCCAACACTCACTATTGTATTTTGGTTTCTTTTTTGCAGGTGTAGCGGTGAGGATGAGGAGAGAGATGAGCACGGTTCAGTCTTCGCTATGGGCTGCTAGTTGTGGTGTGGGCTGATCCTCTGTAGCTGTAGATCCCACGGCAACTTGTGGTTTGAGATTTTCACAAGACAAAACCGCCACGATTTAATACTAGTTTTGCTTATAAGGACTTTCCCAATGGACACTGTACATATGGCAAGAACAGTCAAATGATTGTGTAATCATTTGAATGATCTTTAGGACACAGTATAGAATAATTCGGGTGTTCACATTACCATTTCGCATAGTACGCAATATTATCTTCGCATTTTCGGTACCCCATTTTCGATATATCGCAAAGTCATTCGGTCATGATATCACCATACGCAAATACATAACCCCCACATAATAAATAAAAACCTTATAACTAAAGTTGCGTGGCCACTGGAAAGATCTTTTAGCATTTACGTTAATTACTATAAAGTTTACTTTAACATTTGAAGGGGCATTTCCAAAACAGTCTTAATTCGTGGCACGGTCTTCACCTCCCTACCTGCAAAGAAGAGAAAGTATATATTAGAACATTAAATAAACTACCATAAACACTTAATTTAACCCCTTACAGTACCGGTGACGTCCTTCTCAATATATTCTGGCAACTATTAGGTGACGAGCAGAGTGGGTTTAGGAAGGGAAGAGGATGTGAAGATCAGATGAAATGTGTTTGAGAAATATCTGGAGAAGGGACAAAAGATGTATGCTGCCTTTATGAACTTTGAGAGGGCCTATGACAAGAGTTGAACAAGGTATGTGGAAAGTACGGAGATTATACGGAGTTGATGGCAAGTTGCTGAAAGCAGTGAAGAGCATGTATGAGGGTGCAAAGGCGTCCGTACGTGTGGAGAATGAGGAGAGAATTCTTGGATCTGAATGTTGGGTTAAAGCAAGGGTGTGTGATGTCCCCATGGTTGTTCAATATATATATGGATGAGTCATGAACAAAAAACAAGGAAGAGCAGTGGATGTTGGGGTTCCGCTGATAAGGAAGGGAAACAAGTGGAAGTTGCCTGTACTGTGGTTTGCTGAAGATACAGTTCTGATGAGCAATAATGAATGGGAGTTACAGGGTCTGTTAAATATGTTTTGGAACTGTTTGAAAAACTGAATCTGAAAGTAAATGTGGGAAAGAGCAAAATTATGGTCTTTGAAAGGGGTGCAGCCACAGAGTATGAGGCGAGGTTGAAGAGTCAGGCTATGGAGAGTGTCATATTAAGTATTTAGGCAGTGTGTTGAGTAAAGATGAGTATAGATGGAGATGTGTGTGGGAGAAGGTGCAACATGGGAAGAGGGTTGTAGGAATGCTGAAATCAGTAACAAGAAATAGGGTGGTCAGCATGGAAGTAAAGAAGTCCTTGCACGACAGTGTGGTAATCCCGACATTGACTTACGGAAGCGAAGCATGTACGTTGGTGAAGAGACTCAAACCAATAGCGAGAGGGGTGAAAATGAGTTACTTGAGAAGTGCGTGTGGAGTTACATGGAGGGACACAGACTAATGAGGAAGTACGAGAGAGGTGTGGAGTGGATGTAGATGTGCTGGAAAGTGTGAAAAGGAACACCTTGAGATGGTTCGGCCATGCGGAATGCATGGGCAGCGAGAGAACTAAGAGTGTACGAGAGCGAGGTGGAAGGACAGAAGAGTGAGAGATAGACTGAGTGAGAAGTGGAAGGATGGAGTAAAGAAGTATATGAGTGAAGGCGGTGCTGGATGAGAGGAGGGGCGTCAACTGACTGGATACAGAGGTAGCCTACATGGGGGAGTTTCGTTCGTGGCTACCCCTTCGGGGATCACGGCGTCCGGCAATAGATATAGAACTATTAGACTATTTTGTTCAGCTTAGGAATGACTACCGGTACCTATTAAAAGACTACAGACTATCTCAATCCTTTTAGCTACCATATATACTTCCTAAGCTTTATAAAATCGTCTAAGTGTTGCCGAAATAAAATAAGACTTCACTAGTACAGAGCGGGTTAACATAATACAAAGCAGGTTTCCCACTTCATGTTAATATATTTGCTTTTATTCAGCTCAGTAAAGACTTTTTGACACTCAAATAGATCCTAAGCAAAGTAAAACTATCAAGAGACCCTAAGTAAAGTACTGTACAGGCTAAATCAAAGTAACATTCTTACATGGTGACACACAAAAGCAGTGTTCAAAGTAGACTAAAAAAAACACGGAAATGCCTTTTTCTATTTCCATCTGTTTTATCCATTCGGCCCCATTCAGCCAACTGTTTTAAGAAGTTTATCCCCATCCAGGTGTCTTTCTTCCTGGCGAACGATAGCAGCCAGCATATTTGATTAAAGGTTTATGACAGCAGGCTAAATTTGTACATTTTTTTATAGTAAAATTTCTCCGGCAAAGTCGGATTTCTCCATGCAATGCTGGCTCGCTATCGCTCCCATGGAAGAAAAAGACACCTGGATGGGGATAAACTAAAAACAGTTGGGTGAATGGTGTCAAATGGATACAACCCAAAGAAAGGAGAAACAAAAAGCAGGTCACCCCCCTTAAACTGATTTACATAAATATTGACGCCCCAACATTCTCACAGGCTAATCAAACTGCAAAGGACACCAAAGTAAAGTCATATAATTACCTCCTGGTGCCAGTTAACACTATCTGGTGCAACGTCTTATGGGTTATTATAGTATTCTGTTAAATTATTATTGACAGTTTTTAATAATTTTAGTCATTTTCGAACAACATGTTTAGTTTACACCTAGACTAAAAAAAAACGTCCCCCAGACCCCCTTCAAGCTAAATATGTACGTTTTTCGGTAGAAAAATGTCCCGGCCAAAGGCCGATTTCTCCCAAATTGCAGGCTCGCTATCGCTCGCCCAGGGAAAAATCGACACCTTATTGGGTTGAAGTATCTTATAAACGCCAAACTAATGATTTGAAAAGTCTTAAACTCTCCAAGCTAATAGAGTAAAACTGGGAGGAACCAAATTGGCCCGCCTTGCACCTAATAGGGTTAAACATAAAACCACTAACACACAGGCGTTTAAGGGGAGGCGGATGGACTGTTGAGGTTAAGGGGAGATGGGTAGTTTTTCTAGTTCACTTTCTCCCTCGTGTTAAGCCCCATTTGTTTTGAAATTATGAGACGTTCGGTTCATTAGTTTGGCAATTTTAAGACCTTTCGTGCCATTTAAGAGTCTTATTTCCTGGCGAGCGATAGCGAGCCTGAAATGTTAAGATGAACCGGCCTTCGGCTGAAACATTTTTCTACCGAAATATGTAAAAATGTATCTTTAAGGGGGGAGTCTAGGGGGGAGTTTTTCTAAGCTTGATGGAAGTCTTGCGAGAAAACTAATATTAGGCCTAGTTATTACACCTAGTAGTTAACCTTCTCAAGCTCCAATACGCATTTCTGTTTTGTTTTCTGGTAATTATTAGAAGATTTTATTCAGATTAGGAAGGGTTTATGGAAGTCAGAGGGTTCATTGAGAGATGCTTTACCCTTTTAACACTCAGATCCTTCCTAAGCTGCATAAAATCGTCTAATGATAGCCAAAATATACTGCTAAAATGCGTCAGAGCTTCAAGGGGTTAAGTCCTCTGGCAGAGTAAAAACGGCCTATATACAGTAGTTAACCACTATAGGTAGTGCCAACGAACTTTACAATAATCTTGATCCCTGACCCCTCTCTAACTCAAAAGGGCCTCGTGCAAACTGGCTGTAAATATACACACCTATTTCCTGATAGACTTTTTTTTTTTTTTTTTTTTTGAGACAATGAACGGAGGAAGGAAAAACACAGATAAAACAAAAAGGTCCATGTGCCTAGAGGCATCCTCCATTCATAAAATATTTGTAACAACTAGATTTAGACATTTGTAGATTGTAAGTTTGTGGAAAGAAATTCGAGGGAAGTGAATTCCAAAGAGTAGTAGCTCTGGGGATAAATGTATTCTGATAAGCAGAAGTTCTGCATTGTGGAGGAGAAAGTGTAAATTCATGGGCGCTCTCAGCTGCCCTAGTTCTACGGGGAAAGATGTGGAGAGGCGGCACAATTGAAGCAAGTTCCTCGGAACAATTGCTGTGAAAATATCTGTAGAATAATGCAAGGGATGCAATGTTTCTTCATATGGATAATGTAGGAAGGTCCTGTGTGATTGCAGGGTTATAGATTAATCTAATAGCTTTATTTTGAATTTTGTCCAACTGCCTCAATGCAACTACTCCACTTCCACTCCACAGAGGTGAACAGTAATCCATCTGAGAACGCACATGACTTTTATATATTACGGCCAACTGCTCGTCATTGAAGAATTCTCGAACTCTGTACAGGAGTCCCAGTTTTTTTAGAGGCATTCTTAGCAATGCTTCTAACATAATGTGTCCAGCTCAAGTTAGTAGTTAATGTCACACCGAGAATGTCAATACTAGGGGAAGTGGGAATATTTACATCATTAACAAAAATATGGGAGTCAGTGAGATTCTGTCAGGTTAGAAAATTGAATGAATTTGGTTTTCTGTGCATTAAAGGAAACTAGATTCTTTTGTCCCCATCCATTAATTCTAGAAAGGTCCTGGTTCAGAGAAATTGCAGTGTTTATTTTTGAATTTATAAGATCGGGTTGGGTGAAGGAATTGGTAAATGTGAAGGAACTGTGAAGTGTTGTGTCATCTGCATAGGAATGTATTGGATTATGAGTGGTAGATATGAGATCATTGATATGAATGAGGAACAGAATTGGGGCCAAAACTGATCCCTGGGGAACACCAGCATTTATTGAGTGAAATTGAGAATAAAGGCCATCTACCATTATACGTATTTTTCTGTTATGAAGATAAGAAATTAGTGGAACTAATGATGCAAGGCCGTAGTGTGACATCTTCGACAATAAAGATTGATGCCAGACTATCGAAGACTCTTCCCAAATGATAGAAACGTCAGCCCGATTGCTTTCATTAACCCTCTCCGACATATGACACGATTTTGAGCCTATTAGGGATACTTTAAAGCCTTTGTTACCATCAGGGGTATTTAGAAACCTTTAGTTTAGTTACTTCAACCTCTGCAGTTGTCTTTGAGTTACCTGTGGGCAGAAAACTAATTTTGGAGAGGTAATTATAAGAGTGAGATAACCATTTCTTGTTACTAATCTGGGGTCATATGAGTCTGAAGGGGTTAATTTCGAGTTATAAGAGGTTAAGGAGTCCAGATTATTGTCAAGTTGGTTGGTGCTACCTACCTTTTTGTTACCGAAGTGGAACCATTAAGGGGAGGCAGACCCTTTGTTTGGTCTATTAATTCATTTATTAATTTATATATTAGTTTCCTCGCTAGACCTCCATAAAGCTTAGAAAAACACCCCCTGGACCCCCCTTAAAGATAAATTTGTACATTTTTCGACAGAAAAATGTCCACGCTGATGGCCGGTTCTTTTTAAAATTGCAGGCTCGCTCTCGCTAGGAAAAAATAGACACCTATGTGGCACGAAAGGTCTTAAAATTTAAAACGAAATGGGGCGAAAGGTCTTAAAATCGCCAAACTAATGGCCCGAACGTCTTAAAATCTCAAAACTAGTGGGGCTAAAGATTAGGGAGAAGGGGGTCCAGAAAAACGGTCTGCCTCCCCTTAAGCTCAAATCCGCCAGTCAAATAATACAGGAACATAACTTAAAAATTGTGTTCGAAGACTCCCTCTGTATGCTTAATACAGACTCGCTTTTTCTGGACCCCCTTCTCCCTCCTGTTTGGTATATTAGTTTTGAAACGTTCGTTCAGTTAGTTTGGCGATCTTGAAACCTTTTGCCCCATTTTGGTATTATTAGGACCTTTCGTGCCCTTTAGGTTTCTTTTTTTCCTGGCAAGCGAAAGCAAGCCTCTAATTTTAGAAGAAATCGGCCTTTGGCCGAGACATTTTTCTACTGAAAAATTTACACATTTATCTTTAAAGGGGGTCTAGGGGGCGTTTTTCTAAGCTTGGTGGAGGTCTAGCGAGGAAACTAAAAAATATATTAACAATAAATATAGACTAAAAACCAAGCACTACCCCCTTAATGTGTTAGAAACTCAATGAAATGCTTCAGAAACGTGGCCTGTCAAGTGGATGATATCAGAATGGGGCGCAACAAGATGATAATGACGAGATGGAGGTGTGGTGCCAAACTAAAACATAGGATATCTAGGTAAGAGTTGAGGAGACTGTTAGGCATCAAGAGTATCAGTGATGAGATGCGTACTATAGTCTATTCGCTGTAAGTAGGCGAGCAATCATGACCTATAACCTCTAACTAAAAAGCGACTAGAGTAATCGAGGTACTATTTCTACCATTTGGGAAGAGTCTGTCAAGGAATAGATATGGAAATTTATAGGCAATTTGCTTTGGCCCTTTTTGAGTTACAGAGGATAGAGGACACTATTTCTGGCCTACTTAACGCGAATAGACTAGTAGGCTTGGATGGTTCGGGCATGTGGAGATGATGGATGAAGTAAGTTGGGCTGCACCAAGGGGAAGGCCAAAAAAGACGTGGGATCAGACCATATACGGTTTGATCTTTAACCCCTTCTGTATCGGCGATGCCTTTGTAATTCGATTCTAACTATATTTAGATTATTTTTTTGCAGCGTAAGAAGGATCTGTGGTAGTAAAAAGGGTTAAATGAGATAGTTCGAAGCCTGTCTCTTGTTTGAATCTCTTTTTAAACTGAGAAAATAGTCTAAAATTAAACAATAGACGTGGCCGGTAAAGAAGGGGTTAATATAGACTGACAAGTGACTTAAGTAGCTTCAAACTCCGCGTGTCCAGGTATTTTGGCGCTTGCATTCCTTGATTTTGGCTCGGTCACTTTCAACTATGGGGGAGGCACTCGTCACAGGTAGTTTTGCCTTTTGTCTCCCTCATCCACATACAATATAATATAGCAGTATAATCCTGTGTAGCGGGGAGACCTGTACATACAGTACAGTATCTCAATAATTTTGTAATGTTACAATATATTTTTACATTTTACATTAATAAATAGTCCACTATTTTTTTTTTTTTTTTCTATGTGAGTGAGGGAGGCAAAAGGCAGAACTGCCTATAGCGAGTGCCTCCCCCGTAGTTAAAAGTGACAGGGCCAAAATCAAGGGACGTTCGAGCCAAAATGCCTGGACACACAGTTTGAAGCAATTTAAGTCATAGGAAGAGGGAAAGACTGATTCTGGGAAACCGTTCCAGAGCTCAGCTGTTGAATAGAAGAAAGTCTGAGAGTAACTTTTCACTCTTGGGTTGGAGAGTTGCACAGAGTAGGGGTGGGATTGTGTTGCAAGACTGGTACCACGTGCCCTACGTAAAGGAGGTGGTATACACTGGGAAAGCTCTGAGGAACACTGATTATCATAGTAGCGATAGAATAGCGAGAAAGATGCAACATTGCGGCGGAGAGAGAGAGATTGCAGAGAGTTGGTGAGTGGACGGGAGTTAATGATACGAAAGGCCTTTCTTTCAATTTTGTCTAGGAGAGCAATGCGAGAGGAACCTCCCCACACATGTGAACAATACTCAATACAAGGATGCACTATGCCCCTGTACAGAGCAAGAAGCTGTGCAGGGGTAAAGAACCCCCTAAGGCGGTTGAGCACACCCAGCTTCTGGGAGGCTGCCTTAGCAAGACTGGTAATATGGTCCTTCCAACTGAGAGCAGAAGAAAAAGAGACACCAAGAATATTGAGAGAAGATGAAGGATTGATTTTTGTATTGTTGAAGAAGAAGGGATAGTCCGCAGGGAGATCCTGACGGGTAGATAGATGGAGAAATTGAGTTTTGGAAGCATTAAAGGTAACAAGGTTTTCTCTGCCCCAATTGGAGATAGTTAGATCAGAATTTAAGTGTTCTATGGCTTCATTCCGTATGTCGTTGAGGAATTGCTGGCTTGGCCGTTCTGAAAAAACTAATGGAGTAGTGTAAGGTTGAGTCGTCTGCGTATGAATGGATGGGAATTGATGTACAGTTGAGATAATTTATAAAAATTAGAAAAATAATAGGAGATAGGACAGAGCCCTGAGGAACACCGAGTTTATAGGGTGAGGAAGTGAACAATGGCCGTCCACAACCGCAGCTATGGAACGGCCGGAGAGGAACTTGGAGACAAAGGCACAGATGGAGGGTATAGAAACCGAAGGAGGGTAGTTTAGAAATTAAAGATTTGTACCAGACTCTATCGAAGGCTTTCGATAAGTCTAGTGCAATAGAAAAGTCTCTCCGAAGTCCCGAAAGGAGGAGGACCAAGAGTTAGTAAGATATGAAAGAAGATCACCAGTAGAGCGACCCTTAAGGAAGCCATGCATACTGGCGATCTGAGAGCAGATTATGAGAAGAGAAATGCTCAAGAAATTTGGAAGCAAGAATAGTTTCAAAAACTTTAGAAATACAAGAAATGAGAGCAATTGGACGATAGTTGGAGGGCTGAGAGCGGTCACCCTTCTTTGGGACAGGTTGAATGAGAGCAAACTTCCAGCATGAAGGGAAGACGTTAGAGGATAGACAGAGACGAAAGAGTTTGCCTAGGCAGGAGTCAGCATGGAAGCACAGTTTTTGAGTACAACAGGAGGAACACCGTCCGGACCGTACGCCTTCTTAGTATTAAGCCCAGAGAGGGTAGAAAGTACATCTTTGGAAGAGATTAGGATATTAGGCATAATTAAGAGAGAGGAAGGTGGAGAGGGAGGAAACACACCGGAATCATCCAAGGTGGAGTTTCTAGCAAAAGTTTGGGCGAAGAGTTTAGCTTTGTCAGAGGAAGAAGTAATTGTTGTGCCATCAGAGTGGGAAAGGGGAGGGGAAGACGAGGAAGAGAAATTGTTGGCGAGGTTTTTGGCTAGATGCCTAAAAGCTTGGGAAGAGCTAGAGTTGGATAATTCAGTGCATTTATTATTGATGAAAGAGTGCTTGGCAAGAACAGATTTGGCTTGATTCCGGGCAGAATGGGCAGAACATAGGAAGAATGAAAGTCATGAGTTTTAAGGCGTCGGTACCGTTTGAATGCTTCCTCCTTATTGCGAACAGCAGTAGAACAGGCGTGAGTAAACTTTTAGTAAACCTTGAGTAAACCTTTTTAGCATTAGTCTGAGAGAAAGAGAATGGAATGTATGCTTCCATGCCCGATATACTAGATTAGGTTAGGTTAAAGATATTGTTCAATGTCTCTCAGTAAATAGGCATCTGAAAAACGGTTCTGACCGCTACACAGGATCTTACCAATAAATATAATATACTGTATATAAAACTAGTACTATTTACCTTGCCTGAAGAGAAGTTGTGGCCAGGACCCAGTGGTGAACTAACCCAGCGTGGTAGTGGTGGTGGGAGCCTCACCAGGCCCAGAGATAACCTGCAAACAAACAATACAATTAAGCAGTTGGTAATTTATAAAGTTTGAGAGCGGTTTTAATTCTCAAGTTTAGAATTACCCTTCAGCACTGGCAATTCAGCATATTCTGGTTATAATTAGAACACTTTGTAATTATAGGGAAAAGGCTTGCACCTTTATTTTGTTTTCCTCTACAGACTACAAACTGGGCGGGCCCAGTTTGAAGATGGAGCCCTAACATGGAGGTCGTGGTGGTATGAGCTACGAGTTTTTCAGGAAATTTGTTGTACTTTGGTATTTTTATTTACCGGATCAGTCTGAAGATGGTTTTTTCTTTGATATGCAGTGTTGTTCAATACCAAGGACTGTCGCATTTGCTATTTTCCCATTATCCATCAATCTTAAGACACGGCCCCCGATAGTGAAGATCAAGGAAATTGCGGGGTAAAAGCCGTAAATAAAGGGGTAATATTGGAAGAACTCTGAAAATACAATATTTAAAAGGAACACCTGAAAATGGAAAAACCCAAGCCAAGTTTTGACCAAACTTGGCTCGGGTTTTTAAATTGTTCAGAGTAAAAAATCATAGTAACCTCATTTCGAAAGTTGGCTCGGGTTTTTTTGGCAAAAGTTGGCTCTGATTTAAGGGATTTAGCGGGGATGTGGGGGCGGCAGCGCCCACCCATAATACTAAGTTAGGTTAGGTTAGGCTAATGTTAATTACATTCTTACTGGCTTTATCCACGTTGAAAAACAAAAAAAAACAAGCCAACTTTCGAAATGAAGTTACTGTGATTTTGGACTGAAAAATTTAAAAACCCGAGCCAAGTTTGGTCAAAAACTTGGCTCAGGTTTTTCCCATTTTCAGGTTTTGTTACTTTTCAATATTGTATTTTCAGAGTTCTTCCAATATTACCCCTTTATTTACGTCTTTTACCCCGCAATTTCCCTGATCTTCGTAGCCCTCCCCACTATCGGGGGCTGTGTTTTAAGATTGATGGATAATGGGAAAAATAGTAAAATGCGACAGTCCTTGGTATTAAACAAAACTATCAAAACAAATAAAAATAAATGAAAAACTCGTCACTGGTTGGTGATAAATATTTACCTAATTTTTTTTTCAGTTTCCGCGTTTGCTGAACCATACAAAAACACGCTAAAAGGCGTGTTTTGAACGGGAGAGGTGGTAGGGGGTAGTGGGGAAGGGGTAGTATAACTGTAGATTTACCTAACTTTTTCACAGTAATTATCATTCCATTTGCTGACCGATATAGGAATGAAGTATATGGTATATGACAAATTTATAGAAGCCATATAAATTGATGAGTGTGCTGTGAAACCGGATCTAGAATAATACCAGTTAGGCTAATGTCTCTCTGAAACATTATAAAATCCGTGTCACATCTAGATTGATAGACTTTTGTCAGAGGGGGCGGTTATGCCCTTATAATCCATTTCCGCATATTACCACCTATACCACATCACTTACCTCGTCGTACCTTCCTGTTAAATACAATATTTTGTTTAGCTCACATAGGTGCAATTATGTTAATTTACCAATAATAGCGCAATATGATTGTTAATTTGTGTTTACAAAACCATTAAGGCATTTAATACAAAGTATGATAATATTTGTATCCTTAATGTCTTATGACAGGCCGAATTAAGCTATGATTAGCCTACCTATGCCAGCCTAGACCTCTAGGTTAATTGATGCACAAATTCATGTGCTGCGACAACACGTAGCCTACCATTAGTAGATTTTAACCCTCATTTATTGCGGAAATATTTTATTCCAATTCCCCACCACCTCTGGGTTAGATTAGGGTAGCCTATTCCTTAACAAATTTGAAGGTATCACAAGAAAAAAAATTATGAAAAGAATTAGGCTACCCTATGCCTAGCCTAAAAAAAAAAAAAAATGGTGTGAATAAATTTGTTTAGCCTAGCCTAGGCTATAACTTAGGTTTATTTAGAAAATGTTAGGGCTATTTAGGCTAGAAAAGTTAGGCCTACGTATGGTATTTTAGTTAGGCTAGCTTGGTGTAGCCTAAGAATAGTAAAGTAGAAGCCTAGAAGGTAAAGATGGTGTTTGCAGGCGTAGCCTACCGTCCTCCTTGTTAACTAGCCGTTAGTCCCATGCTGGTAATATATTTGATGATGGCAGTAAGTCATGGGAGGTGAGAGGGACAAAGCCCCCCTCAACCTATCATTACTGTATATTCCATGGCCAACTTCTTAGATTTCAACGTTCACCACCGCCAATGGCTCTCCTCTCACACTACTGATCCACCTCGTGAACAAGCCTACGTCTTTTCTATCCTAAATGACCTAGAGCAGTTAGTTCAGCAACCCACCCGTATCCCGGATCGCATCGGAGATCGGCCCAACATTCTTGACCTGTTTCTAACTTCTAACCCTTCTTCTTATACTGTCTATCTTTTCTCTCCTTTGGGCTCCTCCGACCATAAACTTATGTTACCTGTCCTATCTCTCCAGTACAGCCACCCGATCCTCCTAGCCGGCGGCGCTTGTGGCACTTTGGCGCTGCCGACTGGGAGGCTCTTCGGCAGTACTTCTTTGATTTCCCATGGAATGATTTCTGCTTCCATGGCCGAGGACCCTCGGAGAGTGCTGAACGCATTACCGAGGTAATCCTATCGGGCATGGAAGCATACATTCCATTCTCTTTCTCTCAGACTAATGCTAAAAAATCTTTGTTTACTCACGCCTGTTCTACTGCTGTCCGCAATAAGGAGGAAGCATTCAAACGGTACCGACGCCTTAAAACTCAAGACTCTCATTCTTCATATGTTTCTGCCCGGAATCAAGCCAAATCTGTTCTTCAACTTGCCAAACACTCTTTCATCAATAATAAATGCACTGAACTATCCAAGACAGGATAAGACAGTGGTGGAACGAAAGTCATTGATTGATTATGTATGTGTGGATGAACGAATGAAGAAATCTGTGATGGATGCTAGGGTGTATAGGGGTATTGGAGGGGGTCTGACTGATCATTATGTAGTGGTAGCTAAGGTTAGGATACAAAAGAAGTGGGTGAGGAGAGCGGGAGGGAGGCGAGAGGAGGGTGGAATGGTGAGGAGGGTGGAGAGGTTGCAGGAGGAGGAAGTCAGGGAGGAGTACAGGAGAGCAGTGGAAAGACGACTAGGTGGGTTCGACCTGGAAGTTATGGAGGAAGTGGAGGAGATGAGCAAGGTGTTTAAGGATGATATCTGTGCAGCATGTGAGGAGGTGTGTGGAGTGAGGAAAAGAGGGAGGGGAGTGAAAGGTACAGCATGGTGGACAGAAGAGGTAAGAATAGCTGTGGAAGAAAGAAGAAAGAATATAGAGAGTGGATGGGTAGTAGAGGGAATGAAGATTCCGAGAGACAGAAACGAGCGAGGTACGTGGAGAGTAAGAGGGTGGTGAAGAGAGTAGTGAAGGAAAGTAAGAGAAGAGTAGATGAGGAATTTGGAAGGAATCTGAGTGTAAAATGGAGGGAGAGTAAGAAACTGTTCTGGAAAGAAGTCAAGAAAGTTAGGGAAGGTAGCAAGGGAAACAGTAAGGGTGTGAAAGATAAGAATAGGAGAATGCTAGCCGAGAAGCAAGAGAGTCGAAAGATGGAGGGAGTACTTCAGTGAGTTGCTAAATGAAAGGAATGAAGAGCCAGCAAACACAGCTGGATATGGTATGGGAGGGAGAAGAAGAGAAGTAGTGGAGGAGGAGGTGGGGATCAGGAGGTCAGAAGTGTGGGAAGCCATGAAAAGAGTGAAGTTGGGGAAAGCACCAGGAACAGATGGAGTGTGGGGAAATGTTGAGGTATGGTGGTGAGATAGTGATAGAATGGGTATGGAAAATGTGCAAACTAGCATGGGAGAAGGGGAGTGCACCCTATGACTGGAAGACTGGCATAATAGTCCCCCTATATAAGAGCAAAGGGGAAAGAGGAGTGTGTGGTAACCACCGAGGAATATGTCTTCTAAGCGTAGTAGGGAAGGTATACAGTAGGGTAATGATTGAGAGAGTGAAAGTGAGAACGGAGAAATGGATAGGCGACGAGCAGGGAGGCTTTAGGAAGGGAAGAGGATGTGTAGATCAGATTTTTACCCTGAATTGTGTTGTGGAGAAGTATCTGGAGAAGAAACAAAAGGTGTATGTTGCCTTTATGGACTTGGAGAAGGCCTATGACAGAGTGGATAGAGAAGGTTTGTGGAAAGTACTTAGAATATACGGAGTAGAGGGCAAGTTGCTGAAAGCAGTGAAGAGCATGTATGAGGGTGCAAAGGCGGCAGTACGTGTGGAGAGTGAGCAGAGCGAGTTCTTTGACCTGAATGTTGGTTTGAAACAGGGGTGTGTGATGTTCCCGTGGTTGTTTACTGTATATATGGATGGAGTTATGAAAGAAATACTATCAAGAGCAGTGGATGTTGGTGTATCGCTGAAAAGGGAGGGAATTGAGTGGAAGCTACCTATACTGCTGTTTGCGGATGATACAGTTCTGATGAGTGATAATGAATGGGAGTTGCAGGGTCTGGTAAATGAGTTTGGAACAGTGTGCGAAAAACGGAATTTGAAGGTAAATACGGGGAAGAGCAAGGTTATGGTCTTCGAAAGGGGTGAAGTCACAGAGTGTGAGGTGAAGCTGAACGGTCAGGCTATGGAGATCGTCAACTCTTTTAAGTATCTGGGCAGTGTGTTGAATAAAGATGGGACTATGGATGAAGAGGTGCGGGAGAGGGTACAACAGGGGAAGAGGGTTGTAGGAACGCTCAAAGCAGTAACAAGAAATAGGGTCAGTATGGAAGTGAAGAAGTCCTTGCATGACAGTGTGGTAATCCCGACACTGACTTACGGAAGCGAAGCATGGACGTTGGTTGAGAGACTCAGACCAAGAGTGAGAGCAGTGGAAATGAATAACTTAAGGAGTGCGTGCGGAGTTACATGGAGGGATAGACAGACTAATGAGGGAGTAAGAAGGAGTGTGGTGTGGAGGTAGATTTGCTGGAAAGTGTGAAAAGGAACAACTTGAGATGGTTCGGCCATATGGAACGTATGGAAAGCGAGAGAATGACTAAGAGGGTGTACGAGAGCGAGGTGGAGGGACAGAAGGGGAGAGGTAGACCGAATATGAGGTGGAAGGATGGAGTGAGGAACTACATGAACGAAGGCGGTGCTGGTTGGGGGGACGGGCGTCGACTGACTGGGGACAGAGGTGCATGGGGGCGGTTCGTTCGTGGCCACCCCTTCGGGGATCACGGCGTCAGGCAATAGATATAGAATAGAACTATCCAACTCTAGCTCTTCCCAAGCTTTCTGACATCTAGCCAAAAACCTCTCCAACAATTTCTCTTCCTCTTCTTTCCCTCCCCTTTCCCACTCTGATGGCACAACCATCACTTCTTCCTCTGACAAAGCTAAACTCTTCGCTCAAACTTTTGCTAGAAACTCCACCTTGGATGATTCCGGTGCTATTCCTCCCTCTCCGCCCTCCTCTCTCTTACTTATGCCTAATATCCTAATCTCTTCTAAAGATGTACTTTCTACCCTCTCTGGGCTTAACACTAATAAGGCGTACGGTCCGGACGGTGTTCCTCCTGGTGTTCTCAAAAACTGTGCTTCCGTGCTGACTCCCTGCCTAGGCAAACTCTTTCGTCTCTGTCTATCCTCTAACGTCTTCCCTTCATGCTGGAAGTTTGCTCACATTCAACCTGTCCCAAAGAAGGGTGACTGCTCTCAACCCTCCAACTATCGTCCAATTGCTCTTATCTCTTGTCTTTCTAAAGTTTTTGAAACTATTCTTTCTTCCAAATTTCTTAAGTATTTCTCTTCTCATAATCTGCTCTCAGATCGCCAGTATGGCTTCCTTAACCTCTGAAGTGCGCATGGGGGTAATTGGAAACGTCCCCCTGTGCTGACGTATTTGAGGTGTTTCCGTCACTAAAATATTAATTGTGCCATTAATAGCATTAATACTTATCCATATGCGCCTATTATGGGTTGATTATAAAGGTATTAACCTGAAACAACAATAAAACTAGTGAAAACAGCGTTTGGATGGTCAAAATCGGAGATATAGCCCGCGAGTTGAATAATGTATGGGTGAGGCAAGCTGCTTTCCCGCCAATTTCCCCCAAGGCCACTGAGACACAGTCGATCGATACTCTCTCTCTCTCTCTCTCTCTTGCACTCGCTTGCCATCAGTGATGACAACACCCTGCTTGCAACTCGCTAATGTTAGCACGAAAATATACCTCAGAATAAGGGAATAACAGGGAAAATAGGTGATAACTGAAGGAGAGGAGGAAAGTGGGGAAGGAGGGGAGGTAGAGGACTGAGATTTTGCATGGCCCAGGGGCCAAAAATATATATATATATATATATTTTTTTTTTTTTTTTTTTTTTCGATGTCAAAAGTTGATTTTTTTTTCACTCACTCTTAAGAGTCTCCCCGCAGTCCGCCGGGGGAACTCTTAAGAGTCTCCCCGCAGTTCCCGGGTTAAGGGTCGCTCTACTGGTGATCTTCTTTCATATCTTACTAACTCTTGGTCATCCTCCTTTCGGGACTTCGGTGAGACTTTTTCTATTGCACTAGACATATCGAAAGCCTTCGATAGAGTCTGGCATAAATCTTTAATTTCTAAACTACCCTCCTTCGGTTTCTATCCCTCCATCTGTGCCTTTGTCTCTAATTTCCTTTCCGGCCGTTTCATAGCTGCGGTTGTGGACGGCCATTGTTCACTTCCTCACCCTATAAACTCCGGTGTTCCTCAGGGTTCTGTCCTATCTCCTATTCTCTTTCTAATTTTTATAAATGATCTCCTTAACTGTACCTTAATTCCCATCCATTCATACGCAGACGACTCAACCTTACACTACTCAATTAGTTTTTCAGAACGCCCCAGCCAGCAATCCCTCAACGACAAACGTAATGAAGCCATAGAACTCTTAAATTCTGATCTAAATACTATTTCCAATTGGGGCAGAGAAAACCTTGTTAACTTTAATGCTTCCAAACCCAATTACTCCATCTATCTACCCGTCAGGATCTCCCAGCAGACTATCCCTTATTTTCAACAATACAAAAATCAACCCTTCATCTTCTCTCAATATTCTTGGTGTCTCTTTTTCTTCTGCTCTCATTTGGAAGGACCATATTACCAGTCTTGCTAAGGCAGCCTCCCAGAAGCTGGGTGTGCTCAACCGCCTTAGGGGGTTCTTTTCCCCTGCACAGCTTCTTGCTCTGTACAGGGGCATAGTGCGCCCTTGTATTGAGTATTGTTCACATGTGTGGGGAGGTTCCTCTCACACCACTCTCCTAGACAAAGTTGAAAGGAAGGCCTTTCGTATCATTAACTCCCGTCCACTCACCAACTCTCTGCAATCTCTCTCTCTCTCTCTCTCCGCCGCAATGTTGCATCTCTCTCGCTATTCTATCGCTACTATAATAATCAGTGTTCCTCATAGCTATCCCAGTGCATACCACCTCCTTTACGTAGGGCACGTGGTACCAGTCTTGCAACTCAATCCCACCCCTACTCTGTGCAACTCTCCAACCCAAGAGTGAAACGTTACTCTCAAACTTTCTTCTACTCAACAGCTGAACTCTGGAACTCTCTCCCAGAATCAGTCTTTCCCTCTTCCTATGACTTAAATTGCTTCAAACTCAGTGTGTCCAGGCATTTTGGCTCGAACGTCCCTTGATTTTGGCCCTGTCACTCTTTCAACTATGGGGGAGGCACTCGCTATAGGCAGTTATGCCTTTTGCCTCCCTCAATCACAGAAAAAAAAAAAAAAAAAAAAACTGTTGGGTAATAGCCTAGGTTGAGGGGAGTTTTACCCCCCTCATCCCCCATGACTTATTGTCATCACCATATATACAGTATTTCGGAATTTATAACCGAAACTACCACTAATTTTCCCATAGTTTTTCTTTTGGGTTTTAGGTAGTTTTCATCATTATACAGTAGTTGAAATTAGGATAATTATCGCGAATAGACTCGCAGTGTTATTATACATATTTATTAGGGAAAGATAAGCTCTATGGAATCCTTATAATATACTCACATAGATTCCGTTGTGGTAGAATAGTTTTGATAAGTTTTGTAACTCTATTTTGTCGATATAAATAGTCCCGCGCGTAAACAAACTCAGTCCCGCAATCTTGAGAGCTCTGTTACGGACGTGTTCATGTTTACAAAAAGTGTTCGAAATGGAGTACACTCGCTAAAGTAAAGTGTTATGTTCTACAAAGATGTTAGATGTTACTGTATGTCTAATATATGAACCCACAATAGCTGGCATGCAAGGGCTAGTGTTGTATCCCACGTTTGAACGGTACTGGGTCTAGGGTTAGGTTAGGTTAGGTTGTTTGGTTAGGTTAATATACTAGGTCTCGGAAACAAGATTCGTAGTTGCGGTAGTATTTACATCAAAACTATAGTTAACGATCAAAACTATTCTCCCACAGTGGAATCTATGTGAGTATATTATAAGGATTCCATAGAGCTTCACTTTCCCTAATAAATGATGTATAATAACGCTGCGAGTCTTTTCAAAAAAATTACCGAAATTAGTTACCATCCCCGGAAAACTTTATTTCGCCCATTATCCAACGATCGTAAAACACTCATATGCAAGTCATTTTCAGAGTAAATATAAAACAAATTTGGCCTTTGGATACAGGATGGGTTGAGGGGGGGGCTTCGCCTCCCCTCACCCCCCCACCATGAATTATTGAAATCAGCATCTATTTTAACAGTAAGGGGCTTAATAAGAATTTCACTGCCGTCAATAGGGAGAATTATAGGGAGAGTGTTTTGATTTTACAGTACTTTATATAGTGCACATAAAATGGATCTCCGGAGGTTGAAACTAATTTTAATATGATCTTTGCAACATCCTTATTCTATAATGGCCTTCAAATATTGAGAAATAATTAGGGTCAAATTGGATTTTAGGTCACGTGTGTTTTTTGTATTATAATCCTTTTTCTCATCAGTTTCTTCATTGATTAGTGTGTGTTAAAGTGTTTTTCCTTCTAGAAATTCATAATCACCCATTATTTTGCAATATTAAAACATGCCCCCTAAAACCATATTTTGTCATTACCCTAACCTAACAACCTAACCTAACCTGGGGGCTGCCGCCCCCAGACCCCCGCAGGGTTACTATTGATATAGAATATTACAAAATACTAAAACTACGGTAAAAAAAATATAAATATTAGTTCTCAGCTGATCCAAGATGGCGGCCTTATTTAACCCACAAAGTCTAAGGATTTTTGTTTTAATATGCATCAAAAGCTTTTGTATACATTTATAACATTATATCCCATACGTGACCTAAAATCCAGTTTGGCCATAATTAGTGGTAGTTTCGGTTATAAGTGAAATGCTGGGTGTGAAGGGAATTCATGGTCTACTGAAAACTCCCCAAGCCCACTTAGGGTCAACCTTTGCTGGTGCCTGGCGCGGGGCTCGAACCTCTGAAGGGAGTTTAACCCTCCTAAAAACCCACAGGTTTTGAGATGCCTTGGGTGGGGTTCGAACCCTGGTTAGTGACCATGGCCCCTAGGTCAACCAGGCCCGCGCGCTAACCCACTGTACTACCACGGACGTACTAAAGTATAGTAACCTTAGTCCGATTTGTAAGAACCAGGTGATAGTCTCGTGGTAATTCACGTGATGAGTTTATTGGACTTCCCATCAACGATTATTTTACACTATACCTGACGTCAACTCGGGGAGTACATTATTGGGGTTGCGGGATATTTTCGAGGGCATTACAATAAGTACCTATATTTCCAGCAGGAGGCAAATAACAGCTGGCCGTGGGATAATTTTGTAAATAAATGCAGTCAAAGACTCAAATTAGACTAACATAATCGAGCCTGCAACTTCATCTAAACAACGAGGAGTTTACATAGGGCCTAGTCGCACACAGTTATATTCGCATCTAATTTGACTGCTGTTATTTGCCCCTGCTGGTAAAATATATGATGATGACAATGTCATGATGGGTAGGGGGGGTCTAAGCCCCCCTCACCCCATTATTGTATCCCATGGCTCCACCTCCAGCAACAGAATGACATGTGAAGCTCGTCACCGCCCTTCCACAGATACCTACAAGTTTCCTCCCTAGACCTCCATCAAGCTTAAGAAAACTAATGGGACTAAACATGAGGGAGAAGGGGGGCCAAAAAAACTATTGCTCTCCCCTTAAAAACCACATTAAAATCCCATACCTTCTAATATCTTGCAAAACACCACCTCCAGGCCCGGCTAGCAACAGAATGGCCAAGGTTCGTCACCGCCGCCACTTCCTCAGATCAGATACCGTATTACAAAACTAAGACGGGAAACTGAAGGCCTTCCACTGCTAATCCTTCCCCTGCAATATTAGTACAGCATTCACTCAACAGATGGCAGTCAAGTCACTAACCCCTTCTGTACCGACGACGTCTTTTTAATTTTATTGTAGCTATATTTAGACGATTTTGTGCTGCTTGGGAGTGATCTGTGCAGCTGTGCTAGTATAAAGTATTCATTTGAGATAGTTCGAAGCCTGTTAATTGCTAGAGTCTGGAGACCCTTTATAAACTGAATAGTAGGCCTATTGTCTAACAATAGCCACAATAAAGTTAAAGGAACGGCACCGGTATTGAATGGGGTAAAAAACTAAGACGTGACTGCAGGCCTTCGAATGATAATCCTCTCTCTGCAATAATAGTTCAGCATTCACTCAACAGATGGCAGTGAAATAGCTGAGGGATCCTATAATAAGAGAATGACTATCTTGTTTTATCCCTTGTGGGTGCCAGTTTATTACTGCAATTGTATACCATATAATATTTCTAGGCATGTGGAATGTAGGTCCATAGACTAAACATAATTCCTCTACCAGTAATGTCTAATGTTTGTTATGAATATGAATACCGTAGACTCCAGCCCACTCATAAATATTCGTGGACTTCATCTGTTCCTAATTATGGAAGTATATCTCTGCATATGCATTTATGAATGTATTATAATTGTCTATACATCAACTACAAACCTAGCTATGTAGGCCTATACTATTGATTGAAAAGCAAGTTCTATAAAAGACAAAAGCAATTCAGATAATTTATAATTGCATAAAGAAAAACATAGGGGGTCCACAAATTCTTATGAGTGGGCTAGAGACAATGGCATCCGAGTGTACAATCAACGACAAAAGTTCGTTCCCCATACCTGCCACTGTATTAATCTGAATCACCTGGGGGTCGGGAACAAACGAAGCATACTGTATATTGAGTGTAAATGTCACTTGTTTCAGATGCTTCGTTTGTCGACCCCCAGGTGTTTCGGATTCACTCAGTGGCTGGTTGAGGGAACGAACATTTGTGGGTGATAGTACGGTTGGCCAAATAAGTCATGTCTCCATTACGTTTTGCTCGCTGTGTGCTGTATTAATGTCTGTCAGATGTTGAATAGAGTGAGTAAGTATAGGAATAGGTTTTTATGAGAGCGCCCATGAATTTACACTTTCTCCTCCACAATGCAGAACTTCTGCTTATCAGAATTCATTTATCCCCAGAGCTACTACTCTTTGGAATTCACTTCCCTCGAATTGCTTTCCACAAACTTACAATCTACAAATGTTTAAATCCAGTTGTTACAAACATTTTATGAATGGAGGATGCCTTTAGGCACATGGACCTTTTTGTTTTATCTGTGTTTTTCCTTCCTCCGTTCATTGTCTCTTAAAAAAAAAAAAAAAAAAAAAAATATAACTGGAAACGATGAATTAAGGCTTAGATAGAGACAATTCACTGTTCTGTTATCTTCCAGAGGGTTCATAACAAACTAATGGGCCGAACGTCTTACAATCTGGAAACTAATGGGGCTAAACACGAGGAAGAAGGGGGATTAGGGCTCATGGCTCAACACTCTTAAGAGGAGGCAGACCGTTTTTCTGGACCTCCTTCTCCCTCATGTTTAGCACCATTTTGTTTAGATTATAAGACATTCGGTCCATTAGTTTTGCGATTTTAACACCTTTCGCCCCATTTCGTTGTCAATTTTAAGACCTTTCGTGCCATTTAGGTGTCGATTATTTTCTGGCGAGCGATAGCGAGCCTGCTATTTTAAGAGGAATTGGCCTTCGGCCGGGAAATTTTTCTACCGAAAAATTTACAAATTTATCTAAGGGGCGTTTTTCTAAGCTTGATGGAGGTCTAGGGAGGAAACTAAAAAAATATATGAATAAATGAATTAATAGACCAAACAAATGGCCAGCCTCTCCTTAAGTATCAAGAAATTAGCTGCTAAGGGATTCAATTTATCGTCAGCTGAAAAGAAAGAGTATAGTCTCAGGATTGATGTACACACGGATGCCAAAGTTTCTACCCCACTCAGGAGAATTCGTGGACCCCATATGGTTTTCTTTATGCAATTATAACTACCTGGATTGATTATTGGATAGAACTTGCTTTACAATAAATAATATATATAGTTTTGAAGTTGATTTATAGGAACTTATATTCATAAATTCGTTTCCAGAGAGATGCTTCCATAAATAGAAATAGGTGAAGTACAGGAATTTGTATGAGTGGGCTGGAGACTATGGTATCCGAGTGTACAGTCGCGCTAATAAGTCATGTGTCGGCACCAAGTATGATTCGATTAATAATTGGTATCAGCAATATCTAAGCTTCATTTCTTCATATCGAGCGAAATTTGCAAACATGTTCCTACACTTACCCACCCTATCCAACATCTGACAGACATTAATACAGCATAGAGCGAGCCAAACGTAATGACAGCTGGGACATGACTTATTAGCGCGATCGTACTATACCCTGTTCCAAGTAAGTAGGCAAAAAATATATACTATATAATGTATATATATATATATATATATATATATATATATGTTGGTAAAGCCAGGTAGTAAATTTTCTTTAATACATACGAGGTTGAAAGAAATGGCAATTTCTGCGTTGGAAATTTATTATTCAAAGTTTCCAGGTCTCTGATGAGTTTTCGCTGGGTGGCAGGAAGTAGATGAAGGAGATGAGCAAAATTCATGGTGGTACAGGGTTACATTAAAGTACATGAAGATACAGGATATACGACGCGTTTCACTGGACAACCAGCATTATCAAGTAAGGAAGGAATGATATAAATGGTAAACAGGAAGGGTATATATAGAGGGTGGAGGATCAGAGGAGGCGGAAAACAGGGGGCAAAAGTCTGCTATTGGTGGAAGGGTAAACTAGGAGAGAGAAAGGGGGTAACTGCTTCACGCATGCGCACTGGATGCGGGATGGTGGTCTATAGGTGGGGTCGAAGCTGATTGGCTGCGTGTCGAGGGGCGTGGCCTAAGTTGTGTGGCGCCTGCTGAAGATGAAGCTGAAGGAGGTAGCGCGGGGGGCTGCCCTTGACGCCACACACGCCATTGGTTGTGTCTGGCACCGCTCGACCCACTCTTGCTCTTCCCAACTCACGTCGGCCGGCATCTCGGCAACGACTAAGGGTAGAACCTCAGAAGCGGGCATTGCAAAGTCGTTGCCGAGAAGAAGGTCGACGCCCTCCACTGGCAGTTTCTCCACAATCCCGACATCCAATTCACGTGCCACACCATCCACCTCCAACTCCAACCGCACCAGCGGGTATGACCGAGTTGCATTAATACCCTGCACCACTACCACCCGAGCCGCGTTTATAGGGTAGCCAGTCAAGTTTTTCATCAGAGTCTGGGAAGCACCTGTATCACGCAAGACCTCTACTCCATACTTGCGCCCCGCCCACATCACGCAACCCCGCCCTCTATGGTCGCAAAAAATATCCTGAGCAGGGTTCGAGCCTCCCAGGTGCTTCTGCATTGGCTGTGCCTCAGCCTCTGACAAACTGCCCCGGGCAAACTCAGACGACTTCGGAGACACACCAATGTTGCAGGCCAAAGTCACAGCTGCTGTAGGTGGTTTGCTAGGACAGACTCTTGCAAAGTGCCCCTTTTTATGACAATGATAACACTCCAACTCCCCTTTGGGCTTCCCTTGGTACTGGGAAGGGCCCGGCCCCTTCTTAAACGGGACGGTGCTAGTCTTGTGGTCAGTCTTGGTATCATGGCTCTTGTACTTGTTTGCATAAGGTATACCACTAACTCGGGGGGGTGGGGCATCACGCCCCTTGTTACCTGCCTCACTACGCTGGGCAGACCCGCACCCACGAATTAGTGATAGCCGGAGGTCAGCCATCTCAGCTGCCTCCTGTAGAGTTTTTGGTTGCTTTTCTTTCAGGTTTAACGTCAGGTCGCCGCCCGTGCATTTGAAAAACTGCTCTAAAAGCACCAACTGTTTAATGTCGTCAAACGTAGTAGCTTTCTCCGACCTCAGCCAATTCCCAAAAGCATCGGACAGCTCCCGGGCATGTTCCAAAAAGGTGCTCTCCCGACCCTTGGTAACACCCCAGAACTTCAACCTGTACGTCTCTGGTTGTAGTTCGTATGCTCTCAGGACAGCCTCCTTGAGTTCCTCATAGATAATACACGACTCTATAGGCAATGCATCATAAGCCCTGAGTCCCTTGCCCACAAGTCTAGAGGAAACAAGGGCTGCCCACTTCTCCCCAGGCCACTGGTGTTCCTGGCACTTCTTCTCGAATCTCATGAAAAATTTGGTGACACCCGACTCATCAAATACAGGGACTAGCTTCAACAGGTGCGACAAAGACTGATCATGCCCACGATTCCCACCACCGAGACGTTGCCCTGTCGTTTCCACCCAAGTCTTCTCAAGATCGATATCTGCACGGTACCTGGTAGACTCAGCCTCCGACTCGGATTTTATTCTCGCAAGTTCGAGATCAGTCTGTTGTTTAGCCTTAGCGAGTTTGAGATCTGTCTGTTGTTTAGCCTTAGCGAGTTCGAGATCAGCCTGTCGCTAAGCCATCTCAAACTGCCGCTGCTGGTTAGCCATCTCAAGCTGGAAGAGCATTTCTGTAGTGAAACCTTGAGGAGGAGGTGCAACTATTGGAGGCCCACCCAGCGATCCTAAACCACGCTACCAGCGGCTATCGGCCTGCGGGAACGTACTAAACTCCGGCATCCTAGAGGTCCCGATGGGAGTAGAGTGGAGGGGGGGCTCGAGCAGAAGTCCCTGAGCACCCTCTCCACCCTGGACCTCACTAGCCGCCCCCAGTATGCAAGCCCTCAAATCGTTCTTCTTGATGCCATGAGCCACCTTAAGCCCCATGAGGGGAGCTAAACACTGTAGACCATACTTGCTAATTCCCTCTAGTCGATCAGCTGTTATAGGCACCTCCAAAAACTTCTTTGCAGCCTCCTCACTAGTTACTAACCCCCCTGGCATCTGCCCATCAGAGCCTGCATCATTCCCTGAACTCTCAGTATGATCTGATTCGTCTCCCATTGTGTCCACCACAAATTCTCACGTTTATAAGAAAGAAGAAGAAGTACCCATGCTCCTATGTAGCACTATTCACTTGCCAAAAATGTCTGAAGACTCTCAAGTGCTATATTATTTTGCCAATTTTTTTTAACATGCCCACTATATTCCTCAATAAAACAAATGACCACAACAATCCTGCAATTATCTCTTAGTTCACAAGATCCTGAGCTAGGTCGCCATTTGTTACGATCCAGGTTCTCAAAGACACAGGGCTCTTCAACATTGGACTAGATAATGGCAAAAAGCAACAACGGTAACACTAGATCCAACCCCTGCCTTAAACACTGGAAAACAAAACACCATTACCGCCCTGAGTCGTGCCTGGACAACGAGGTATCCTATGACTCGGTAACTGGTGCACACACACTAGGCTGACGCTCAATGAAACAGCCTATTCTCAAACAGTAAAAGATTACTCGATTATGTTACACAAAGAAAAGATAGTTAACGTGATTAATTAACGTTACGGTAGATACTCAAATAACTGGCACTCCTGTATTAACGAAAGTGCAATGCTAGTCCTGCAACATCAACTGGAAACTTCTGAAATAAGTCTGATGCTGGGAAAATGTTCGTAAAGAATCTTGAACAATTATAATGCAGAATATGGGTCACAATAAATGCTAGGACATAATTAATAATAGGCAGGCGAATAATAAAGACTGCGCAAAGGTAGTAATGCTCGACAACTAAAGAAATGCTTCGTGACACAACACAACAGCCTACTCGGGTTGTGCAACTCAACAACAACCTTGGCTCAAAAGTGCAGTGAATAATAATGCTGCATACATATAATAATGGGGCTTATATCTAACCAGTGTCTGCTCAGTTAATAAAGTCTAGCTGGGGTATCAAGGCAGGGCAACAATGGGCGAGCATGCGGCTCGTAGCCTAACGTTGTCCGAGGGTGGTATAATGAAGATTACGTTATATGACGGGGATGCTCTCTTGATAAATCTAGGTCTCTAGTACCTAGCTCTATCCTGGCGATCCGTCAGAAGTCAACACAAAGAGGCGGCACTATGTTGTGAGGGATAGGCTATGGCCCTCTCACACCACAGCGCTGTGCTCGCAAAGTAAACCAACCCGAAGACAACTTAGGCTCCCACAGTACCTGTCGATTTCGTGCAGAGCTTAGCTAACACTGCACACATCGGAGACAACGACACAGTAACCTTACCCCTAGTCTAGCTTTAGATAACCAAGCAGAATCACTCAACACCTTGCAAGGGAGACATATACCGGTCTACAACCTTCCCGAGAGAGGACACATAAGGAAAAGTCCGTCTCTCTAAACCTCAATAAAGCATAATACCTCCTTAACCTAATACATGGAAATATCTGAGAGCTTCGCGTACAATACGACTGGTCGACGGTGAACGTCTATGCTGAAACCAGAAGGGATGTTGAGTTTAATAAAGATTAGAGAATGAGAAAGGAGAAGTCGAGAGAGAGAAATAGTATGCAAAGTAGCGAGTATGGGGGACAGAATTGCAATGGATGTAGGCGATACGCGTGTCAGGCAAGCTCTGAGCTGGTAAAAAACACGAGGCCGCGACGGGAAGGGACTAGTTGACCACCCGGCCGCCAACGCCATCAGCGCCCAAGCGAGCCGCATCATAGCTCACCTCGCTGCCGGGTGTACTCCCTCACACTCCCTCGCTCGCCTCCCACACAAGCAACATTTATATTATAGCGAATATAAAATATAAGGCGCGGTCACAGACCAAAACAAAGACCATTTCTAGACTGTCTGTGGCAACACGACACTAATGAAATAAAGTAGATCATTCTAGGACAACTGTAGCCTATCCCCCCATCCTGGCGAGCGCTATCGAGCTGCAATGCCCCACGCAACCATTCTGCTAACGCCGGGAGGCGTCACATCTGGCCATGACCAAGAGTCTGGTCATCTGGGTAGATTTAAGAGTATCATGAAGGCTGAATCGCTGTTTTACTGGCCTAATTTACGTAGTGATGTAAGTACTTATGTTAGGGAGTGTTTGGTCTGTCAGCAGTATAAGGGCACCCAAGGACTCCAGGAGCGCTGGTAGGAATTGCCACCCGTTAAGAAACCTTTGGAGAGAGTCAGTGTTGATCTTACGGATATGACGGCAGGAGCCCAGGGGTATTGTTACATTCTGACCGTAACCGATCACTACAGTAGATTTGTAAGGTTCTATAAGGTAAGGTCCAAGGTCTCGGCGGAGGTCTGTGGGAAGTTCCGAGAGTACTTATGCGATTTCGGGTCGCCTCAGACCCTCCTCTCTGATAATGGTGGAGAGTTTACCTCGCAACAGTTCCGAGATTTATGCACTTCATTTGATATTAAGTTGGGATATGTGACTCCTTATCACCCGCGTGGGAACAGTGTGACCGAACGGATGCATCGGACATTAAAGACGGTCTTAGCAACCTTGTGTAAATGGCACCCCTTAAGGTGGCTCCAGTATGTAGGCGAGTGTCAGCGCGTTATGAACTGTGCAGCCCGTAGCCTAGTAGGTAGAGCTCTCGTCTCACACACGAGGGGTCGGGGGTTCAATCCCCGGCCGGGCGGAGACAAATTGGGCTTGTCTCCTTTCATGTGTTAGCCTCAGTTCACCTAGCTGTAAATAGGTACCTGGAATAAGTGGACGACGTTGTGACGTCCCATCTGGGGTTGGCAAAAATGGTACAAGGCGAGATGGGTATCATATGGTTCACCTAAGCTGATGGCTACCTAAGCCTTCGGGCGAGACGGTACCGTCTATAGTGAGAATGGTACCATACAGATCCACCCTAAGCCTTCGTTTCCGATGTCGCCAATTGGCTAAAATACAGACTACACACACATCCACAGCCATTCCAACAATACATAAAACACTTAACATGCATTTCACGCAATACATTCCCAGTTAAGGAGGCGCGATAATAATGAGCTTAGCTCGCATTGCATGGATTCCCCTTGACGAACAAGTAACTGAGTAACTAAGTGCATATGACGCTAGGGGAACAACCTCATTTTGCGTTCTTTGGTCGTTACGCTCCCAGACAATTAGGTGCAGCGTTGCCATCAATAGAAAATGAGGAACGCGAAGAGGCTATGTCCGTCGCGAAAGAGGTCCTGGAACAGACCTCACTGACCATGGCCAGGAAGTTTAGAGACGTGGCTAATCGGAACCGCCGGAATGAAAAGGTCAATGTGGACGACATGGTATGGATCAGGAACGAGAATCCACTACCAGGGACTAGCCAAAAGTTGAACGCAAAGTGGGTGGGTCCCTTTAGGGTTACGGAAGTAGTCCGAGATGGGGCTGCGTATAAGCTGGTAAATCCCTATACGGGTGTGTTTATGAAAAGGGCCGCTGAGAAAGTGAAACCGTTGGTGGGTGAGGAGTATTGGCAGGTAGAGCAAGTTGAAATGCCGGTTGAGGAAGACTATCAACCTGAGATTTTAGCACCCAGAGCCCGTCAGCCGGCCCGGCATTATATAGAATCTTGTTAGAATGTACAGAAGAGTCCCTGTTGTGGTCGTCTTGTTGTGTACTCCCCTGTGGCCCCCGCATGGTTAAATAATCTTTCCGGTCAAACCCCCGTGCAGCGGAACCTTAAGAGACGTAGGTGCCTAGGTTATGTAGAACGTCATACAGGTGATTGGGACTAGGGTGGTGGTGTTCCCATCAGGACGTGCTGTTGGCTCTGAGTACCTTTATGGTTGACTGGGGTTATACTCCTTTCGTCCCGAGGCTCAGCCAGCGCACAGAGTGTGAAGGGATTCCCACGATACGGGTGTCCACGCTGCTTTCTAGTCTGGTCTCCTGGGGTTTTCAAAGCAATAAAGGGGTGGAGAGAGGCTGTCTCTACGGGGACAAGATAGTGCCTGGTTGGCACTCTCCTGAAAAGGAGGGACACTTTGTAGAGTGGTATAGTGATTTGTTGATGAAGGAAGGGACGCCCCACAGGCAGAGTACAGTACAGTAATGTTTCAGATTCTAAGACGTTGGGTATATAGACTGCGAGCTCTGGGCATGGTAAGATGCCAGGCGGATCAGAAATTCTGCTGTAATAAGTTAAGGCTGGATTAATTGGTAACTGTATAATGTTTATGTTGATGAAAGAGTGAATGATGTAAAAAGTCTTCAAAGAAAAGGTAGAGCTGCGTAACGGGAAGAAATTGTACTTTCCCTTTTGGTATATGTTGTAATGTTTGACTTAACTGTAAGACTTTTTCCCCTTCATTCACTCTTCCCTATATTTAAGGGAAACGTATCGTTTAAGAAGGGTTAAGTAACCCTTGTCTATGTAAAGAGGGAAATTAGCCTTGATCAGGAGGAGAACCAATATTCTCAAATCTATCTAAAATACTTTCAAGCCTAATTTATCCTTTCACCCCTTTTGTTATTCCCTGTAAAAATCCTTCCTTTTCGAATTTAGAGTAATGCCCCCTTGTGTAAAAAGACTGCCAATTCCTACCCAAGCGACGCCACCCTTTGTGGTCACCCTCCCCTTTTTTGGCGGGATCCCTGGCACTGGCCCTCGGCCCCTCACTGTCGTGACCCCAGGCCTACGAGAGAGACACCTACCTACCCCTCAGTCTCTGTCATCATTCCCCGCTTCTTCTCCAGACTTAGACTTCCTTTCCCTCCATTCAGAGGTTCGTAATTAAGGTTTATAGTGTTATAAGGTATTGCTTATTCAGTTAAGTAAGTACTAGGTGTGTAATGTAGGAGGTATTGCTGTGATTGACAAATTCGTGAACTCGAGCCTACCATCGGGTTGGTCGACAGGCACCCCTCACCTGCCAAGTGTCTACAACCATACAAATTCCCCCATTATCATTGTGTTCAGTAAAACTTAGTCTGTGCACCTTTGCTAAGTGTTTTTCTGATATTTTAGACTTTGTTATTCCAAATTAACGTCAAATTAACTTTGTGTGTAATAATTTCAGTCAGAGGGACGCCATTTGATGGCCTTCCAATTCTTGTGTTTTTCCATAATTCCCGACCAAACTTAGGCTAGCCTATTTTGCTAGTTTGTCTTTCACCGTTGTACATAATCCTGAGGTAGTGTGAGAACACCAGTAAAGAGTAGAATTGAGGACGATGATGTTGATTAAAATGCTTTTGAAGCTTGACCGCCATTTTAGGATTTAGACCATCTCGCATTTCGGAGAGACGACCAGGTTGAGTAAATTACTAATGTAACAGTTGTATTGTATGTTTAGAACTTGTTCATTACTTTGAGTTTATAAAACCATGCATTTTGGTAAATATGATTGTATTTTAACGTGTAAATCAGGAAAGGACATTCGTTTGAGATCGTGTCCTTGAGTTTTGTTTACCTTTCGTGTCTCCGACGTTCCAAAGTTAGGCCTATTCAGATAAGTATTTATAACTAACGTCTCCTTGGCCTGGTTATTGTTAATTTTAAATGTTTTTACTGGGTTATAGTGTAAAGAGTTACTTGTTATCTTGATTTAGAGGTCCTTATTTCCCAGCCCCAGTACTGTCAAATTTCGGACCCCCATTGGGTCGGGTTTATTTCAGATGATTATTTGTTCTTACTATTGTAACGTAAAGTTAACTAGTGAACAGGCCGCTTAGGTATAGGTACTTGCTGAATTATTATGGTAGGTTATATGATTTTACATTTTTAATTAGGCTACCTAACTTTCACCTAATTGGAAGTACAGTAGGCTATTCTTAATTATTGTGCTTTTAGAGTGTATTATGAGTATTGATTGCTATGATATAATTATGTTTGACATGGTCTAATGTACAGAGTTGCATTGCAAGGGATGGAACGCTGTAGTGAGATTCTGGGCAGCTGATTTCAGGGGATAAGTTACTCGAGTTACAGTAGAAATAACGTTAAGCTTTGTTTGAGCCTTGTATAGCACCCTCCGCGTTGAGCAGTCCAACCTGTTAAGTTTGACCATGACAATTACCTTTGATTTATGCCATTATTGTATTGATTTGACTCCATAGATATGCTGTGTAATTATGTATTTCCAATTGTGTGTAGAGTACTGCTGAGTAACATATGTACCTGTACTTAATGAGAGGATCTTTGGATGCCTTAAGAGATTATTTCGGCACTGTACTGTAATGTCATAATTTGATCTGTCATTGAATTTCTGTACTTATATTAGCTCATCTATTTTTATACATTAATAGGAATCCATGTATCTTTATATGTTAATATTAGCCTATATTTGTATATGTATTTGTTTTAGTATTACTGTGTACCGTAATTAGGATATTGATTAACCCCATTATTAAGGGTTGGCTATAATATAGCCAACCCTGCACAGTCTGCACTCTTCTCTTCACTCTTCACAAGAGAGCATCCTGCACTCAGCCAATGGGAGGGGTGAATCTCCGATTCTCCACCATCAGCAATTCAGCATCACATCGACTCCGTCCCAAACTGGTTCCATGGTAAGTCGAATACATTCTTAACAGTCGGTTGACATATTATGTCAACCGACTGTTAAGAATGTATTCGACTTACCAGGGAACCAGTTTGGGACGGAGTCGATGTGATGCTGAATTGCTGATGGTGGAGAATCGGAGATTCACCCCTCACATTGGCTGAGTGCAGGATGCTGAACTTATGTACTGTACGAGGGTTCAAGGACCGCAGGAAGACGTATGATTACCCCCTATACCCCAGGATACGGTAGGCCGAAGAGACGTAAAGGCAAGCCTGGCCGATACCGGTATCTAGCGGAATTGGGATGTATAATACTGAGAGGAATGGGGTGGATACAGACAGCAAGATTCGAGTCCTACTCCTAGGTTAAGAGACTGTCCCCGTACGGTAATGGATTGGTAATGGATTAGATACGGTACCAATATTAAGAGTTGTAAACGGTAAAATGTTCCTTATATTAACCCCTCTTTAGCGGCCTATGCGGTTTATTTATATGTACCGCCCAGCGGGGTGTTTTTAGCCAAAATAGGGCTGTTTACATGATCATTTTCATGCCTAAATTAGACCCAGAACGTAAAACAAGTATCTATCACTGAAAGGGCATAAACAGAGCTTTCGAATGACACCATAACGATCCTTTTATGATGGCTAGTTTTCTTGCAATAACCGTGCAACGCGAGTGCAAAAAGCAGGTAATTAGCCACTTTCCCGATACAATTCCGTATATAGCGAGTGAGAGAGGGAGGAGGGAGCTGAGATTCGTGTCAGTAGGTTCGCCGCGGTGGTCTGGAGCAGTCATACGCTCGCTAGTCTCCTGCCACCACTTGTCTCTCTCTCTCAGCAACATTACGTGCTGAAATTGCCACTCGACCTATGTCGAGCGCCGCCACATAGTCCAGCTTTATTAAATACGACTTATGTGGTGAGCCGCTTTTTAAGGGATAACGCTTAAGATTACTGCAATATGTTTGTATCTATCCTCCCGTACCTATTTGGATCTAAATGTGTTGTCAGGATGGTAAATTGGAGCCGTCAGTATTAAATTGGTCTAAGAGTAGTACCAGTAGCCTAACCGAGAGTTAAAGTCTTGTCAGCCAACATTGAAGGTGAAGTTCTTGATTGGTCTTTGCTAGCCTCCGATTTATCCTACTGTCCTAATGTACCTGAATAATGAGCATGAGTCACGATTGCAGAAAGAATAAGAAAACCATGGGGACGGCCACTTCAGCTGAAGGTGGGCGATCAAATAATTCGAATGAATTACCGTTCCCAAAAACATCCTTATGTGATATCTAGAAAGTAGAGAATATGCTAGGTCTCAGTGGGGATTTTGTGGTTCTTTGGTCTTATCATCGTGTCGGAGTTGCAGCCTTTCCCCTTCCTCGAAGGATGTTGGATGTGGGTCAACCAAACAGGGTTGTCCTCTCGTTAATTAGAATGCAATAACGGGTTTGTCGTCATCTCTTCCTTTCTATCCTTGAGTACCTGTTTTCCACCTTCGTAGCTTAATCTATCGTTTTCTGTCTCTCCCTCTCTCTCCTGTTCGCAGCAGAAGGGAATGCGAAGAATGAGATACCTCCCCCCCCCCATTACATAGATACCTCCCGACCAGCGAATAAAACATAGGGCAACCCAAGATCACAATCCTTGCCATTTTCAACACAGTAACAACGCAGCATGCTTTTCAGAATCGAGTGCCACCTCTCCCACACCCCCTGACTCTCTGGGTGATAGGCTAAAGAGACAACTGTACTGATACCGTGCTGCTGCATGGTCTGTTTGAAAAGGTTAGAAGTAAAATTGGACCCTTGGTCTGACTGCAATTCCTGCGGGTACCCGTACCTAGAATAGTACAATAGCAAGTTATGAACAACAGTCTTAGCAGTACCATTTTGCATGGGGTATGCATCCGGATAACGAGTGGCAACATCCATGATTGTGAGGAGGTACTTGTTGCCTGCACTAGTAAGGGGTAGAGGGCCAATCATGTCAATTATAACCTTACTGAATGGTGGCCCGATTACAGGAATAGGGTGTAACGGAGCATGGGAATACATTGGTTTGGTTTACCTACTGTCTGGCAGGTACTGCACATTGCCACCCATGACTCAACATGTGCCTTCATACCTGGCCACCAAAACAATTTCGCCAATGCTGCTACCGTCTTACGTACACCCAAATGCCCTGCCAACGGTACATCATGCGCCAACCTCAGTAGGCTATCACGGCACACACTAGGCACTACCAACTGGTCAACCACTATCGATCCACCCTCCCAACTCCGTCTGGTATCTAGAAAACGCCTGTACAAGATACCCTCTACACGAAAGAAGTCCCCTGGCTTTGCATCCCCGTCCTCCTCAAGTTCCACTGCACCGTTACTACACTTCTGAAGCTCAGAATCACCTAGCTGCAGCCGACAGATATCCGAAGGAGCCAATTTATCTAGATGCTCCCGGAGCAACTTATGGCCTCCCCCGATACTGGGCTGTTCTATCCTATCTTGCTTACGTGTGTAACGGTGCTGTCTCGAAGTTTTCTCACGCCCTACCTCCTCACCAAGTGTGACACGTTCTGGGGCTACTCCGGACCTAAACATTGGGGCTAATACTGAGTCGCCAAGGAGAGCCGCTGGATCTAAACTCTCAAAACTTTTCCCAACTTTAGCTTTCTCCTTCCGACCGTTCCTCCGCTGGTCTGGAGACTGAGGAATAGGCTGTGACACCTTAGATGCACGAGATCGGGTGACAACACACGCCATCTGCTGTAATTGACACCTCTCGACCAACTCCTGCCCCTCCTTACTCACGTCGGCCGCCCTCTCGGCAACGACTAAGGGTGGAACCTCAGAAGTAGGCACCGCAAAGTCGTTGCCGAGAAGAAGGTCGACGCCCTCTACTGGCAGTTTCTCTACGATTCCAACATCTATCTCTCGTGTCACACCATCAACCTCCAGCTCCACTCGAACCAACGGGTATGACCGAGTAGCATTAATACCCTGCACCACAACTACCCGTGCCGCGTTTATAGGCTGGCCTGTATAGTTTTTCATCAGAGTCTGGGATGCACCTGTATCACGTAACAACTCCAACCCATGCTTGCAACCAGCCCAACTCACGCAGCCACGCCCTCTAGGGTCGCAAAAAGTATTGCAGACAGGTTTCGAGCCTTCCGGACACTCCTTCACTGGCTGTGCCCCCGCATCTGACATAATTATCCCCCAAGGCAAATGCAGAAGACCTCAGAGACGCCCCAATGTTGCTGGCCAAAGACACAACTGCTGCAGATTGGTTACTAGGGCAGGAACGTGCAAAATGCCCCTTTTTATGACACTTAAAACACTCTACTTCACCCTTGGACTTCCCCTGAGGTGGGGAAGGGCCCTGACCTTTCTTAAACGGGACGGCTTTCTGCTTGTGATACAAATTAGTATCATTGCTCTTACTTTTGTTATTAAATGTTGCATCACTGACTCGGGGGGGGGGGGGGGGGAGTGTTGCGCCCCTTGTTAACTGCATCGGTCCGTTGTGCAGACCCGCACCCACGAATCAGCGATAATCTCAGGTCAGCCATCTCAGCTGCCTCTTGTAGAGTTTTAGGATGTTTCTCTTTGAGGTTCAAAGTCAGGTCGCCGCCTGTGCATTTCAAAAATTGCTCTAGAAGGACTATCTGCTCAATCTCTTCGAACGTCGTCACCTTCTCTTACCTCAGCTAATTTCTCAAAGCATCAGACAGTTCCCGGGCATGTTCTAGAAAAGTGCACTCACGACCTTTCGTAACACCCCGAAACTTCAACCTATATGTCTCTGGTTGTAACTCGTATGCCCGCAGAACAGCTTCCTTCAATACCTCATAATCGATGCAAGACTCCAAGGGCAACGCATCATATGTCTTGAGTCCTTTGCCAACCAACCTATATGAAACAAGGGCTGCCAACTTAACCTCGGGCCATTGGTGCTCCCAGCACTTCTTCTCAAAACGCAGTAAAAACTCGGTGACACCCGACTCGTCAAATGCAGGGACTAACTTAAGAATGTGCGATAAAGACTGATCAAGGCCTCGATTCCCAGAACCGAGACGCTGCCCTGGCGACTCCACCCGAGACTTCTCAAGCTCTATGTCTGCACATTACTTCGTAGCTTCAACCTGAAGCTCAGCCTCTCGTATGGCTTTTCTCTGTTCAGCCTGAATCCTAAGCTCAGCCTCATACCTTTGTTGCTCGAGCTCAGCCTGACGTATGGCCTTTCGCTCCTCAAGTTTGGCGAGTTCGAGCTGAAACAACATCTCGGAAGACAAACCCTGAGGAGGGGGTGATACTATTGGGGACCCACCCCGTGAATCACCTAGAGGCATACCCAACCGCCAGCGGGCATCGGCCTGCGCGAACGTACCCGGCTCCAGAGCCCAAGGGGGCGCCATGGTAGGAGTCGAGTGGAATGGGTGCTGGGCAGAAGGTTCCCCAGCTCCCGCTCCACCCGAAGCCCCACGCACCCCACCGAGCACACTGGTAACCAGCTCACTTCTCGACAAACCGCTAGTACCGGGAAACCCTAAGACCGTGGCTACACACTGTAGTCCGTACCGGTCTAGCCCCCACACACGATCCGCTGACACAGGCTCCTCCAAAAATATCCGAGCATCCTCCTCACTGTTCACCACCGAAGCGCCCCTAGACAACTCCACCTTCTCCACCTCCTCGCCTGCTTCCCGTACTATGTGCTCACTGTGCAATGATCCGTCGTTCGACATAGTGTCCACCGGAAATCCTCAACGTTTATAAAAAAAAAAAAATACCTAAACTCTCATGTAGCACTATTCACTCAAAAAATGCTTGAAGACAACTCAAGTGCTATACTACGTTGCCAAAAAAAACTCCAACGTGTCCAAAATATTCCTCCAAAAAAAGAAAATGTCCAAAAATCCTGCAATTATTTCTTAGTTCACTAATTTCGCCATTTGGTATGACGACTAAGATAAGATACTAAGCAAGGTCGCCATTTGTTACGACCGGGGCTACGAATAAAACAAGGGCACTTAAAGATTGGACTAGTAATAGGGCACTATGCAACAACGTTACGCTAGATCCAAACCCTCGAACTTATATGCCGGCGAACAAAACACTTATACCCTCCCGAGTCAATCTGCGATAGCGGGGTATCCTTAACTGGGCATAAATGTACTCTACTTCAGGCTAACCCACACTGGTATAGCCTGATAACAAACAAGATGCAAGTTACGTTAAAATGCATAAAAAGGAATCTATGGAAAGATCAAATAAATCACTGCAAGATTTAATACAATAAAAAGATGCTTCAATACAGTTACTCTAAACAACAATAAACTCTTCACTCCTATCTGAAAGAAAGTGAAGTATAGTCCTACAGCATAGACCTGGAAACTTCTGAAGAAAGTCTGATGCTCATAAGATGCTCGTATCTAATCTTGAACTATATAAAGGCAGGAGGCAGGACACCACACGTGTAAAGTGAATACACTAAAAGATAGGACATATAATGTTAACTGACACGAGAATACTATAAATGCTCCACGGTAGCAATGCTCGACACTAAAAGAAGTACTTTCTCATCAACGAAACAGTCTGCTATGGTTGTGCGACTCAACAACAACCTAGACTAATAAATGCTGTGAATAATAATGCATACATATCAAAGAGCTTATATTAAATACTAATAAGTGTCTATTCTATTAATAATGTCTAGCTGGAATAATCTAGGTAAGGAACTGGGGTTGAGCAAGACAGGCTCGTAGCCTAGCGATGTCCTTAAGACTGCATCCTTTAAGTTATGTTAATTGACTAGGGTGCTCTCTCGATAGATCCAGATCACAAGTATCTGGTTCTATCCTGGCGACCCTCAAAAGACAAGCAAAGAGGCAGCAAAGTGTGGAACTGGAACAGGCCAAAACCCTCAGTCAACACAATGCTGCACTCGCAAAGGACGCAACCGAAAAGACAACACAGGCTACCACAGGACCGGTCGAAGTCGTGTAGGTATAAGCAAACCATACACACATCGGAGACAACGACTACAGTTACCTTATCCCAGTCTAGCATTAAATAAAAGAGCAGAAACACTAAATCAATAATGGAGACACACACCAAGTTCTTAACCTATACTAACTAAGAACCCTCAAACCTATTCTAAGTACATGTAAATATCTCTGAGGACGGCGCATGCAATACAATGGGCCGGCTATGGAAACCGTATGCAGGACCCAAGGGGATAAGTAATTGAATAAAGGCGAGAAGTAATGGAAAAGAAGAAGTTCAGAGAGAGAAACAGTGGTAAAGGTGGTGATCGGGGGGAGAGTATGCAAGGGGATGTTAGAAGCACGCGCGCCAAGCCTGTCCTGACGAGGACAGCTCCTGGGAACCCTCATGTAGGAGGCAAGTTACACAGGAGCCCGCAAAGGCGCGATGGTCGGCCAATCACGAGCCGAGACGTCACAAGACAGCAGGTATCACGTGACACAGCGCCCGCACCTACAGACACCCACTACCATCTCGCTCTGAAAGTCTCTCTCATTCCCACGCTGGTACTATCATCACTACTATTGATATAAAATACACCCCGTTCCATTGTCACAGACAAAAACAAAGACCACCACTGGACTGTCTATGACAATGCGATTACAGGGAAAGATAGAACAACATTCTCGGATAACTGTAGCCCATTTCGATGTCCCTGGCGAGCACTAGTGGCTAACGAGAGGCGATTCTGCCAACGCTGGTAGACGTCACAAAACAGACCGGACATATTGAACCAAACTGTCCCCAGGCAGTCCTGCAGCGCTTGCTAAGCCTGTGTTGTTAGTGGTTGGTATCCAGGGAGGCTACCCCCAAAATGGGGATTGGGCCTGAGCATATAGATAGATAGATAGATAGATCCAGGGAGGAGGGGATGAATCTTTGTTACCGCGGATGGAGGCAGACCGAAGGGTGAAGCATGGGGTGCCAATGGCCGTGGCACAGCCTGCCCCCGACAAAGTGTCTCGACTAGGTACCAATGCAGGTCCAGAAGCCTCGCTCGCTTGGTGCCAGGCTTTCGTTCATGAGGGTGAAGTAGAGCTGTGGGAAGTTGAATCCAGTCAAAGTTCTTAGGGATTCGGGAGCTAAGCAGTCCATGTGTTTGAACTTGATGGGGAAGCCGATAAAATCTGACGAGTTTGTGTTATGTCGAGGTGTAAACACTGAGGCCTGTTATAGCCTCGTTCCTGTTCATCTTAGGTGTCCTGTAGTCACGGCGACGGCGAAGGCAGCGGTCGTGGACACATTACCTGTGGAGGGGATTGATTTTCTGCTTGGAGCAGATATGGCAGGGAGTAGAGTCTTTCCACCTCCGGTAGTGGTCTCGGAGCAGGTACAGCCGGAGGAGAGGAACCAGGAGGCTAAGAAGCTGCCTCCCGATTTGTTGCCAGTGTGTGAGGGCATGAGATCTATGGCCCAGGTTGCACAGCCGGAGGAATCGTTTGGGGAGGAGATAGATCTGATCGAGGGGATGTACAGTAATGAATCTGCATTACCCATAGATTCGACTGATCTGCAGGGTGCCGAGCGTGTGCAGGACGAGGAGGAAGGCTCACCGGAAAGCTCCTCACTCTTTTCATCCGGTGCCAGAGGTCATACTGAAGGGAGCGATCGGGTCCCTACGGGAGGACCGGTTGATCCTGTATCATCGAATCAGACCAACTTGGAGGCTATACCTAATCTTACCATCGTGGCACCGGGGGAGATTGGTGAGGCGCCGTAGAGTGATGCTTTATTAACACACTTGTTTTCTAAGGTCGGGGAGAGTAATCCAGACAGACATAAGACCCATCAGCTCTGCCATATTAACATGTTGAAGTGGTACTGTCATGCAGCGGGCACACAGGCGATGTCACCTAAAGGGGCTAGCCGAGAGAGTTCCCTGGGCGCCGATCAGTCACCTGCTGGTGTTAACGGGGAGTTGTCTGAGGCAGTTTGTGCTACTGTATCCGCTCAGAACGGGTCAGTAGAGAAATTTGAGTCAGATACAGTAAATTTCTTGCCCAGGTTATTGACTGGAGAGTTGGAGTCGGAGGTGCAGGGTGAGCCCGGGCCTGGTGGATGGTGGTTGGATAACCCCGGTCCCGGGGTTAGCAGTTCATGCACTGTGGGAACGCCAGGCAAGGCTCCTGCAGTGCCTCTCAACCCCCCTCTTCACTTTCCCCAATTCTCCGTTCCCAGGGACCAGGATGCCGTGTCTCGTTGCCCTGTCCTGGTTGTAGAAGGCATGAAGGAGGGGCAGGAGGAGGAGAAGGAGTTTTTCCTAGGTGAGGCTGTGCCGGCTGAGAAATGGGCAGAGAACGGGTACCTGGCCTTGTGGGAGAAATTGACCCATTTACCTCCGGAAAGGGTTGAGGAGATGTTTAATACCTTGTGGGCTTATCCACACGTGTTCGGGGATGCACCAGGTTTGACATCTTGGACAGTGCATGACATCGATGTGGGGGAGAATAAGCCTATAAAATGACCACCTTGTAGAGGTAATCCACAGAAGCAGCTCACTCTTGACGCTGAGCTGAGGTATATGGTTGACAAGGGCCTCATCAAGAAAGGCTGGAGTGAGTGGGCAAGCCCAGTAACTTTGCAGCTAAGCCTGATGGTAAGATCCGCTTCTGTGTCGATTTTCGCAAGGTAAATATACTCTCCAAGACAGATACCTACCCTTTACCGAGAGTTAATGATTCGGTAGACAAGATTGGGGCAGCCACGTTCATCACAAAAGTGGACTTAGTTAAAGGCTATTGGCAAGTCCCACTACCAGAACGTGCCAAGAAAATCGCTAGTTTTGTGGTGGGTGGAGGAGTGTATCAGTCCCAGGTAATGCATTACGGCTTGAAGAATGCTCCCGCCACATTTCAGCGGTTAATGGACAGGGTTGTGCATGATGTCCCCAATTGTTTAGTCTACATAGATGATGTTGTTGTTTATGACACAAATTGGACCGATCATTTGGTCAATGTGGGTGAGCTTTTTCGGAAGTTGTCTGAGGCTGGTTTAGTGGTCAACCTGGCAAAGTGCGAGTTTGTGCAGGCTCGGGTGCAATATCTAGGTTATGTTGTTGGCCACGGCCAGGTCTGTCCCCCTCGGGCGAAGGTGGAGGCTATCCAGAGTTTCCGAGCACCTCATAATAAAAACGCCGTACAACGTTTCCTTGGCATGATAGGCTATTATCTCTGGTTCTTCAATCACTTCCACGTGGTGCAGGGAAGGAGGATGGCCAGAGGTGCGGCAGCGCTGGAGGAGGAGGAGGTGGGGGATGAGGTGGTGCACCTAGTGCTGCCAAGTCGGGGCAGGGTGGCACACGCTCCTCTCTAAAACGTAGGCTATCCCCGTCTCCGTCCATGTCTGAACATGTAGACACCTCATCAACCCCTCCCATGTGCACACCCAGAAAGAAACCCTCGGTATCCCCCCCCCCCCCTAGATATCGTCCACCTTCACCTCCCATGCCTGAGTTGGAAGAAGCCCCTCCCATGTCCACACCCAGAAAGAAACCTTCGGTAACCCCCGCCCCTTAGGGTATTGAATGTCCACCATCACCGTCAATGTTAGACTTTGTAGAACCCCCTTCCATGTCCATACCCAGAAAGAAATCTTCGGTAACCCCCGCACCTAAAGGTGAAGACACCGTCTCACCCGCACCTTTGAACCTGGCTAAGAAAAGGGGTACTAGTAAAACCATGTTAGATGATGATGTAGAGGTGGTTACTGAGGTTAAGGGGGGTGGTAAGAAGAGGGAAAAGAAAAAGAATATGGAGGGGTTGTCCAGAACTACTAGCGTAGGTCCTAGGGAGCGAGGTGTTAGTACCGCTTCCACGTTTGCCGTTCCCAGAGAGGTAAATGTAGGGTCTAGTCGGGCCGATGATGCCTTCTCTGCTCCAGATGATATTACCTTAGCCTCGTACGGTGCCTCACAGGGTTATTGACTTTTGGTGTGGAGTTCTTGGTTTATTATAATTTATGTATTACAATTGTATTCATTCTTTTGTGTTTTTTGGGTTGTGTATACTGTTAGGTATTACTATGTTTTATTGTTAGGTTTTGTGTATGACTCTTGGTTGCTTATATGTATTGTAATTGTAGTTATTCTTTTTCGGGTTGTCTTAGGTAGTAGTGTTTTAGGGGTTTATGGTATTTGTTTTGTTTGTTGCTTGTTTTATTTGTGTGTAGTGATGAATACATTTTATTATCGGTAGTATTGTGGTTTATTTGATTTATCCTTTATCATTTGTTGTGCCCTTTTGTTTTGGGTGTTAATAAATGAGAAGTGTGTTTGTGTTTTCTTTCCCTTGTATTATCTCTATGTAGTACTGTGTATACACTCTCTAGGGATGTAGGGGTTACCAACAGTGGTTGAAGGTCATAACCATCAGGGGAGTTTTCTTTTACCTTGTTGTGGTAGAGAGTGAGGGATCCTATGTTAGTCGGTCTCTGTGTGGGAAGGAGGGAGCACCTGTTACCCGACGATGGCCAAAAGGGAAGCTCTGGAAGGTGGTGTTCTGAATGCTGGGCTTTTGGCGGAACGTGGTACGCTGATTGTGTTGCAGTCCAATTTGTGTCGCCACCAGGATACATGCCGGATCTCTCCATGAAAAGTTGGTTCGCAAATTGGGTTACGGGGACCACTACCGCCGAATGAGGAATCAACCCGGTGTCAGTAATCTGGCCGTAGAATCCGACCAGCCCAAACATGGGACGTTCTGTATCGAGGGGTCACCGGATGGTGATAGTGGTGGTGGTGCCTCGTTATGCTTCCTCTTCGAGCAATACAATATGGGTAGGGGAGCTCGCTTGTACTATCCTCGCCTTTTAAAATACGTGGAGGCGGTGCGGAAGTGGGAGGGCAGGAATATGAGGACCACTGCATTTGGTGATTGCCTAGACCATTTGTTGGATTCGGATGACATACGCAATTTTAACAAGATTGTGTTCCATAATAATATTGGGTGTGGTGTGGGGGGTGGGTGTTGGAGGAAGTATGGAGGTAAAATTGACCGCTTTGCCGAGCTGGTTGAAGAATGGTACCCTACGTATATTATCTCGGAGAAAGTGACTGAATACACTTCTTGTCTGTTGATTATGTTTGTTTATCCCTATGTTGTTTTTCTCGTTTTAGGTATTAAGTAAATGTGTGTTACCATATTTGGTACTTTGTGTGTGTGTGTTTGTGTTGGTTACCGTGTCTGTGGTTCACTCAGGTTACCAACCCTAGTGGTGGGAGCGAGGTCCTCGGTCAGTCTGTCTTGGGGGTGTGTGGGGTGTGGACCTGTGGGTTGGGGGGCTCCTGTGTGTGAGTATGTGCGTGTTGTGTGTGTGTGTTGGTTACCGTGTCTGTGGTTCACTCGGGTTACCAACCAAGGTGGTGGGAGCGAGGTCATCGGCCAGTCTGTCTTGAGGGGTGTGTCGGGTGTGTACCTGTGTGTTGGGGAGCTCCTGTGTGTGAGTATGTGCGTGTTTTTGTTTCCAGAAGTTAAAAAAAAACGAAAAAAAAGTGAGATCTCAAGATCTCAAAGATTTGAGATATTTTTTTTTTTTTTTTTTTTTTTTTGGGTCTTACTGGTGAGATACCGGGTTGTGATAGTAGACCACCATAGCTCAAAACCCCCCCAAAAACGTGAGTTCTCAAGACCTCAGATCTCAAGATCTCAAGAATGCATTTCTTGAGATCTCGAGATCTGAGGTCTTGAGATCTCACGTTTTTGTTTGGTTTTGAGCTGTGGTGGTTTATATATTACTATTAGTAGTAATAATGATGGTGAAAGTATTGGTGATGGTTACTGGAGATGACGCCCACAAAACAACTCGCCTCTCATTTGTAAGAGGAACTTGCCCCGGTTTGTATAGGTGAAGATAGGTTAGGTTAGGTTAGTTCAGTTGACAGTAGAAGTGATGGTAGTAGTAGTAGGGATGATGGTGATAGTAATGATGGTGATAATAGTAGGGATGATGGTGTTAGTTGTATTGATAATGATGACAGTTGTGATGATGGTGACAGTAGTAGTGATGATATTAACACTAGTAATGATGATTGTAGATGATGGTGATAGTTGTAGTAACAATGATGATGGAAGCAGCGATGGTGACAGTAGTAGTTATGATGGTGACAGTAGTAGTGATGATGGTGAGAGTAGTTGTGATGATTGTAATAGTGGTAGTGATGATGATCATAGTAATGGTGAAGATGACAGTAGTAGTGGTGATGGTGCAGTTGTAGTGAGGATGTCAGTAGTAGTGATGATGGTGATAGTATGATTGATGATGGTAATACTTGTGATGATGATAACCCATCGCAAAGTTGGGTATGCCGTTTTGATTTTTGGCAAAGCGGCACATCTACTTTATTAATTATTATTTTTAGTGTTCAACTGTTCATATTAAAATGGCATGTGTAAAAATACTGTTAGGAAAAACACAAAATAAATATATCTCTAAAACATATGAACATTGCATACATATTGGGCCACTTCTTCCTCTCCTATTTGTCAGTGTGATGTCCCTCCTTTCATCTTTTGGAAAACTTGACAATTCTTTTTTCAGTGGCACAGGTCTCTCTCTCTCTCTCTCTCTCTCTCTCTCTCTCTCTCTCTCTCTCTCTCTCTCTCTCTCTCTCTCTCAGCCTTTAATAAAACTGAACACTTTATCCAGAGTCACAGTTCCTGGTCCTTGTCCTGGATGGATTTTGTATTTATTTTTGTGTTCACTTCCCTTCTCTTCACTTGTTCTGGTGTTATTTCTATTGTTATATATCTACAGCATATGTGTGCAGCTATCTAATCTCCTCCATTTCATAACTTATTATTTATATACTTCATTATGTATCTGTCTAAATATATATATCCTTATCTATCTTTATCTATATCTACCTATCTCTATCTATCTATCTATTTATTTATCTCTTGATATATCTGTATATTATCTATGTCTGACTATATCTATCTAAATTATTGGGAGTTATCAACACCAAAGATGTTTGTTTGGCATTATCTGAGCTAAATTGGGTCATTGGCCATGATAACATTCATTCTAATCATGTGAAGTTTTGTTCTGAAAGCGCGGTAAGACTAATTGCTAAAATGTTTTCATCATTTATTGCACATGGACATTTGCCTGATGAGATGACGTCTGGACTTATTTTGCCCATTATTAAAGATAAATATAAAGATCAAAGCTCCTTGGATAATTATAGACCTATTATATCATCGCCAGTTTTCTTACAATTATTTGAATATTGCTTAAAATGTAAAATTTTGCATTATGTGAACTTTAATGAGAGGCAGCATGGGTTTAGGGCTAATCACTCTACATCCTCAGCGTGCTTGATTTTTAAAGAAACAATTTTAAGATACAGATTAGAAGACTCAAATGTTTATACAGCTTTCATTGATTTTAACACCTTACGAGCGGCCTATGCGGTTTATTTATATGTACCGCCCAGCGGGGTGTTTTTAGCCAAAATAGGGCTGTTTACGTGATCATTTTCATGCCTAAATAAGACCCAGAACGTAAAACAAGTATCTATCCCTGAAAGGGCATAAACAGAGCTTTCGAATGACACCATAACGATCCTTTTATGATGGCTAGTTTTCTTGCAATAACCGTGCAACGCGAGTGCAAAAAGCATGTAATTAGGCACTTTCCCCATACAATTCCGTATATAGCGAGTGAGAGAGGGAGGGAGGAGGTGGGATGCGTGTCAGTAGGTTCGCCGCGGTGGTCTGGAGCAGTCATACGCTCGCTACTCTCCTGCCACCACTTGTCTCTCTCTCTCAGCAACATTACGTGCTGAAATTGCCACACGACCTATGTCGAGCGTCGCCACATAGTCCAGCTTTATTTAACTCGACTTATGTTGCTCGCCGCTAATTAAGGGTTAAAAAAGCTTTTGATAAAGTTAATCATTTCACATTAATAAGTAAACTTACTGAAGCAGGTATTCCACACTTTTATGCGAACATAATATTATATCTTTATAGAAATCAACTGGTTGCTACTAAGCATAAAGACTCAATATCAAAACCCTGGAAATAATGAATGGAGTAAGACATGGATGAGTCTTGTCTCCGATATTATTTAATCTTTATATAGATAAGCTGATTGAAAAAGTGTCTAAATGTAAAAAGGGGTGCACACTAGGAAATATATCAAGTAATATTAGTGCTTACGCTGACGATATTGTTGTATTAGCACCATCGTCATCGGGATTACAGTTTTTACTAAATATGCTTGGAAATGAAGCAAAAGAAATTTATATTGACATTAATATTAATAAATCATCATGCATGTATTTCAAAGACAATCAAGATAAAAACTTAAAGCCAAAGTTGATGCTATGTGGAGAGATATTGAATGTTGTTAATGAACAAAAGTATCTAGGGTTTATAATAGATGATAATTTAAATAATGACAAAGACGTAATTAGGTGTCGTAACAAGTTTTATAATGAATTTAATTGTATTTTACGTACATTTTCTAATGTTAATGTTAGGGTTTTTACTCAGTTGTTCCAAAGTTACTGCTCAAGTTTTTATGGTTCTGAATTATGGTTTTATAACAAAAAGTGCAAACTTCCTCTTAAGCAATTTGCAATTGATTACCACAAAGCAATAAAGAAAATGCTGAAATTAAAATATTGGGAAAGAAATCATCATGCATGTGAATTGGCTGGACTAATGACATTTAATCATTTAATGAATTGGTTAAAAATTAGATTTGCTCACAAATGTCTCCTAAAACCTTGCAAGTTTTTACAGAAATGTTTATTAAACCTTGATGAATACCTATCGTTAGGAAAGGAAGTTAACCATATCCTATTACAGGAATATGACGTATCAGATTTTAAAACTAATGATATAAATGCTATCAAGTCAAGAATTATGTTTGTACAAAACCATGAACCTAGAATGCGGTAATGTATGAGGTTACTGTTATCTCTATTGTATATATGTAAAAAGTTAATTGTGTTGCCTTTTATGAAATAAAGATTTGAGTCTGAGTCTATCTGTATATATGTAAAATGTTACCATGTAACCTTTTATGAAATAAAGAATTAACTAACTAACTAACTATCTATTTATATATAAATGTATTTACATTCATCTATCTGTCTATATATCTATTGATCATTCTACCTATCTGTCTGTCTATCTATCTATATATATATCTATCTATCTCTATATCTATCTATGTACTTTTAGTGCCTGGTCCCTGTCGTTCAAGTTTTTCAGAGGTGCCATTTTTTTAGCATATTCAATTGTCCTAGGTCACTGAATTGTGACCTATCAGTGTCTGGTCTATGGAATATTGATGTACCGGTACTGTACAATTGAAGAGAGAGAGAGAGAGAGAGAGAGAGAGAGAGAGAGAGAGAGAGAGAGAGAGAGAGAGAGAGAGAGAGAGAGAGCAGGGCCCCTGGAGAAAGAAATACCAAGTTTTAAAAAGACGCAAGGGGAGACATAACACTGACAAATGGCAGGGGAAGAACTGGCTAACTATATATATACACGTGATTACTATATTAATTAAGCAGAAGGGCCGTTTCGCCCAAAATCAAACCGGCATACCCAACTCTGCGATCGGTCACCATCATCACTACTAGTCACTAGGCTATCATCATTAATATCATCAGCACTACTACTATTATAATCATCACTACTACTCTCACCATCATCACTACTGCTCTCATCACTACTACTCTCATCATCACTACAACTTTCACCATCATCACAACTACTTATCAATATCACTAATTCTGTCACCATCATCTTACAATCATAATTACTACTGTCACCATCATCAATACTATTATGACCATTATCACTATTACTAGTACTGTCACCATCATATCTACTACTGTTATCATCATCACTACTGCCATCATTATCACTAAATCTACAACCATCATCACTGCTATTATCACCATCATCACTACTATCAACATTATCCACACTATTACTACCGTCACTTCTAATGTCAACTAAACTAACAACCTAACAAATGCGGGGCAAGTTTGTCTACCCCCTGAACGTTGGCGTTCTGTGTCAGTGTGCCCCTACTGGGGACACACACACACAGAACGCCATCATCATTGCTTGGGAATAGGTACAGGGTGGGGGTTGGGGGTTCCTGAAGGGGAGGGGGGAGGGGGCAAAAACATTGTTTTGACCTAAAACCATAACTATTGCACAAATTAAAAAAATAATAATAATAATTTACCGTCGCATTCACGCATTGAATGTGTGTGTGAAGTTTGGTGAAAATCAGTCAAACGGTCTAGGAGGAGTTTTCGGACAGACAGACAGACATTTCTGCCGGCATGTACCACTATAGGGGGGGGGGGGGGGGGGGGGGCGTTACCACTCTGCTTACGCAGAGTTGATAGAGAGATTAGATAACATGATATGGGGTGAGAATGATATGAGGTGATGTGAGATGAGATAAGATGTGATATGATGAGATGAGATAAGGTGAGATATGATGAGAGAGAGAGAGAGAATAAGAAAGAGCTGTCACATGTCTTTCTGAGTCACAGAGTTTTCACCAGTTTGTTATCATTGTCCTGGGTAATTGTAGTTGTTGTTGTTGTCATTCCCTAACCCGAGTCCCTAAGGAAGGCCATGGCCACGATCGGGCTTTCCCTGTTGGGCTCTCAAGGAGTGTAGATTATGTTGTTGGCGTAAGTGATTGTGTAGAATGCAGTCTTCTATGATGCATTTAATAGTATGGGGTGCCGTGTTGCATCTTGGGCAGGTCGACGACGGAGATATCCAGTCTCTTCTGAAAGCTCAGAAGAGCTGGATGGTGACCACATTTCAGCCTGGCCAGGTGGACTTCGTCCTCGCAAGGAAGGGAGGATTCAGAAGGATGGATTTCGGGAGGTCGTGCTTGGAGCTGCGTGTTGTCTATGCGTGATTGGATGGAACGGCGTGATATATGAGTATGGATGTGCTTTTGGAACCTGGTTTTGGGTGGGCAGGGAGGGAGAGATGACCGTATTTGTGTGTGATACCGTGTGTTGGGTGTTGTTTTGATATGTGTTGGGTGTTGTTTTGATATTCGTAGGTGTCTGTGGGTGTGGTGCCATGTAGTGTACTGGGTGGTCTTGGTTTGTGGAAGCTGCAGCCAAGAATTGAGTGCCTCTCATGTCCACGTGGTCTTTGACTTTGAGGACTTCGGTTTCTTGATGTAGGTGATCTGTAGGTGTAGTAGATGTGCAGCCTGTGGTGATTTTTAGGGCTTTGTTTTGAATAGTCTGCAAGGTCCTGTGATGTGTTTCAGCTAGGTTAGAAGACCAGGCAGGGCTTGCATATCCCCTTACTGATCTTATGTATAGTTTGTATACTGTGGTGTTACTTTCTTTGTTGTGTCCAAATGTTACGTGAACAAGTGACCTGAGGGCGTTAAGTCTGGGTGCCAGCCGTCCGGCTGGCTCAGTTGATAGCATGCCTTGTTCCCAACTTGCAGGTCTCGCGTTCAAAACCCACTCAGATTGAACAGTTTTTCTGAGATATGGCCGGCGTTTACCGTCTCCCTATGAACAAGGGAGATGGGTAATGGTCTCTGGTTGATTAATGAAGTGTCAAGCGCTTGAGAATCCTCGAAGGAGGAGATGCGGGCGCTATATAAGTAACCAGACGAATATTATTATTATTATTATTTGTGGTATGTTGTTGGAATGTCATTAGAGTATTATATGTTACTCCTAGGATTTTGGGTGCGTGTATGTGTATGTTAAAAAAAAAAAATTATGATGATGTGGGGGGGTTTTTGTATTCGGATGTTCAGTTTGTGAGGAGGGTTGCGCTGGATTTGGCTGGGGCTAATTTGAGTCTGTTTGTACTGTACCAGTTATGTAGTGTGTTGAGATAGGGTTGCTCTGTCTGGGTATGGGAGTTTGTATGTGAGTGATATGTCGTCTGCATAGGAAGCTCTATTTATTTAGGGGGCGTGGGGTGTGGGTATATCATGCATGTACAGAATGAAGAGTGCGGGCGACAGAACGGATCCTTGTGTGACTCCGTTTATGAAGTTTCTGATGTTAGATGACTGATCAGCAAATTATATGTGTACACATCTGCCTGCTAGGTAGTTGGGCAGCCACCTTTTTGTATTGTTGTACATGTTTCAGTCGTAGATTTTGTTTGTTAGGTTATGGCGGGGGATGGCATCGAAGGTTTTACTAATGTCGAGTGTGGCAAGTAGTGATCTGCGTGGTGGCCTGGCTGAGTTGATACCATCAAAAGCTCTTTGTGTAAGATCTGTAGGAAGAGTGTTTGTGGAATTCAGTGGAGGTAGGGGTAGAGTGTGTGTGGTCATTTGTAGTACGAGGCATCTCAGATTTTGGAGCGGGTGCAAAGGAGTGTGATAGGGCATTTGAGGAGGGCAGCATGACACCAAGCTTCCAAACTGTAGTATGATATGTTGGTGAGTGCTTGTGTGTGGTCCTTGGTGTCTTAAGTGTATGTTGCTTAGCCTTTTTTGTCTAGACCACAGGTGGCTGAGTGCTTGAAATTGATGATGATGTGCTTTGTCTAGTTGTTGGTGAAGGGTGCATAGTCAGGGTCTGTGGGGAATTGTCTCTTAAATCAGATGGCACGTCGGTCTTTTTGATGGGGGTTTAGGTGGCTGACATGAGAGAAGCGATTAATAAGAGTGTGTGCTTGTTGTTTATATGAAGGAATAGAGTATGTTAGTGTGATTGAGGCACATGATTTTGTTGTGTTGCTGTTGAAAGTGTGATGCTGTTTAGTGTTTTGTATAGTTTTTGGGGGTCTGTTTTTGTTATCAAGTGTTTAGAGGTAGTTATTCTAATTTAGTGTTTGTTGTTTTAGTATTTTGTTGCTAATCTGTGTGTTGTGTGCATGGATTTGTTGTGTGATGTCCTGTGTGTGGGGTGCTGGAGAGTGTTTCAGTGTCTCGCATTGTCTGATGGGGTTTTGAATTTCTGGTGTGAAGTTGGGGTTGTGTATTTTTCTGTTACTTATTGGAATGTGTTCTTGTCAGCGTTTTGGATAATTGTGTTGAATGTTTGAGAAGCATTGTTGATGTTAGTGATGGGTGTGCTGTTTAGTGTTTCAAAGTTTTATTCTGTCTCATTTGTGAAAGCTTCCCAGTTGGCTCTTTTATAGTTAGTGTATGTGTATCTATGGCTAGCTGGGGTGTGTCTTGTGTTGGTGGTGATAATGATTGGGAGGTGGTCGGAACCTAACGATTTCAGCAAACTCCAGGCTGTTGTGGGGGCGAGTTCTGGGAAGCAGAAGGTGATATCTGGAGATGATAGGTCGATGAGGGCTTCGTGGGGAATATGGGTATGTTGTCAAGACTCGTAAATAACTCGACAGTTTAGGTTAAGTAAACATACTGGAAGTTCAAATTAGGCACCAGTATAAGGCTAAGTTATATATCTATATAAAAGATATATACTATTTAGTATCAAGTCTTTATGGGTTTATTATCCATTATTATATCGGGTTGTCATCATAATAAATCCGGTATATCTTGTAGTTAGTTAAATGACACATTGATAGATAAGATAACTGCGCATGCATCATATTCGGGAACCTGAGGGTCCCTCGCTCCAAGACAAATCAGAATCGCTTTCGCTACGACCTCATCAAGATCTTCTCCTAGCCGCTCCAATACAACCACCTGTTTCCTGCTAAGTCATCCTAATTCTTATATCTTAGTGGCCACTATATATTCTATCTATTTCTACCCCTATCATTGAGCTATCTATCCCTATCAACAAATAAAAGTAAGTTAACTCCTGTGAGTTTATAGGTAAATTCCACTTTGTTTACTATCGAATTCTCACAAATGGTCCTTCGATACCTCTGACTTTTCCCTTATGCTGTCTTTTCTTCTTTGCCTTTTCTTTCTTCTGCTTTCATATTGTCTGCTATTTCCTAGCTATTCCTTCTTTCTGTTCCCTAGTTCCGCTTCCCTGGTGTCCCCTGTAGGTTTGTGGGCTGGTGTTTATTGTCTGTGGCCTAATTTCCGCCGGGTCCCGCTTATTTACCCGGCCATATGGGCCGCCGCCAGCCGATGTACCACCCATTTTTCATGGTGGTAACTTTGCCCAAGGGGGGGCTGGGGTGGACACTATCGCGTCTTCCGCAGCCTGGGAGAGCCACGTCAACAATAATTAGGTGGTTGGCTATTTGTATAAAGTTGCAACAATTAAATTAATGTAAAGTAGAATTATAAGGGTTAAATTGAATTGATTCGGTCTTAACTAAATTTAAAGGGGGTATTTACCACAAACATTTTGGGCTAGCCTAGTTTATTATATGTTTACAATTTAAATTGGCTTGTTACACCCTTTTGGCCTCACCTTCCTTAGTGTACTCTAACATAAATTGCCGCATTTAATATAAGGTTAATCATTTAAATTTAGGTGTGGAAATATTTATACGTTTGTTTACTTTTATTTTTGCGTTCTACATCATATTTCCCGCTTATTGCCCTACCCCGGCATCATACGTTTAATTAATTATTACGTTTAAGTCGGGGTTCCCTATATCTTTCCTTTATTGGCGTCAGCTAACTTTCTGAGTGCGCTTTACGTCTATATAGGTAAGATATAGTATTATTCTATTCTATTTCCTGTGTATTGCCATCATGTCATTGACACTGTCCCAGTACAAGCGACGCAAGGGGGGTATCAAGAGTGGTTTGACTAGGATCACCAAAGATATTGCTACATTTGTATTTGATGCAGATAATGATGCGATTGAGGCTAAATTGGCTTCGGTATTACGACAGCTCGAAGATTTAAATTTATGTCACCGCGAAATGGAAACGCTCTATGAAGATGACACCGAGTATTTCGCGGACATAGAAACAGACGTGGATTATATAGAGTGTCTTGATAAAGTTATCATCCTCCTCAAAGGTAAGCTAAAACACAAGGAGCCAAATCGTGCTGCAGTCAACAGAAATGCTGGTATAAGATTGCCGAAAAAAACCCTTCCTGTGTTTGATAGTGATCCCACTCTATGGTTGGGATTCTGGGATATGTTCCACTGTAGTGTCCACAGCAATGCGGAGCTCAGTGACATCCAAAAAATTCACCTACTTAAGAGGTCAACTGAATGGCGAGGCAAAACAACTAATTGAAGGTTTCGCAATTGAGGGAGCCAGCTTCCAAACAGCGGTTGCCCTTCTAAAGAAAACCTATGGGCACAGGGATAGAATTAAGGCAGCACATATAACTAACCTTACTACTTTGAATCCTCCCTCTTACAATGTCGACGAAGTAAAGGGATTCTATGCTAGTTTAGAAAGTACACTGAGGTCAATAGAAACCCTACAAATTACCCTTAACCCGCTGAGGACCAGCTAGTTTATAATAAATGTACCACCAGGGACCGGCTGTTTTGAAATTTTTGTTTTTTTTCTAGAAACAATAGCGAAAGGGTTAGGAATGAAGGAAAAACCACAAAAAAAAAAACGATCAAAAAGCTCAAAAAATGGTCCTACGGAGCCCCCGAAAGTCAATTTTACAAGAGTAAAAGATTGAAGGCAAATACACCCAAAAATTCCGGTTTTTGCGTGCTCACGCGCACACGGTTGGGCTTTGAGAGTTTTCAACCATTGTCAAGGATGCGTGGGATACTTACACAGTTCCCATACAAATCTGAGCCCTCTAGGTACCATAGGACCGGAGTAATTAGGACCGGACCGGCCAGGACGCATGGTTTGCGTCGCTGGGGTTTAGCGTTACATACATTGAGGACTCATGGTTTGCGTCGCTGGGGCTCTGTGGGTTAATGAAGCTAGTGTTGTAATTTTCATGAATAAATTGCCATCCCCACTAAAGGAAACATTGAAGAGAACTTTAGGTGAAGAAGGTCTGGACCTAGAAAGGTTTGTCCAGGCTTACCAGACAGAAGTGTTTAACATGGAAAGTGTAGCAGAACGGACTACACCACACATACCTGTTGCTTCAGCATCCTTTGCGGTGCAGGAGGCCTCGGTGCGAAGGAAGGGTTGCAAGTTGTGCGAAGAGGCACATGCATGGTTTAAGTGTCTCAAATTCAAAACCAGTGCTCTGAAAGTAAAACGCGCAAAACAACTCAATCTTTGCAACGGGTGCTTATCTTCAACCTACGGGAGCAATGGTTGTGTGAACCCTGACATCCGCAGCTGCAAGTTCTGTCAAAACAGACACTACCATATCCTCTGTCAGTCCAGATCTCAATGGGACGGTGCAAAGAAGGAGCACAAACCTCAACAGGTAACAAAGACCAAGACGCAAACTACCACGATGTCTTTGTCGTCAAAGAAGACAAGTATTATCCTCCCAACTGTTATGCTGCCAACAGTTAAGGAATCAAGAGGAACAGTCAAGATGAGAACACTGCTGGATCAGTGCTCACAGCGCACCTTCATTTTAAATTCCGCTCTAGACTCGATCCATTATATAAAAGTGGGCGATGAAGAGCTACCGGAGCATGTGAGAGCAGAAAGTACCCAGTAGTGTCCTTCAAATACAAGTTCCGGGTCAGAAACTATCCTCTACAAGCAGTTGTGGCAGAAACTCTCCCGGATCACAAAGGATCAGAATGCCTTGAAGCAGACATGAGAGTTTTGCGAAACAAGGGTTACAAATTAGTTGATCCTCTAATGACACAGACATCTCGACTGGACTTGTTTGTTGGTGCCGATTATTATTATGACTTAGTGCGGCCAGGGTACAAAAAGGAGGGTGACATAATTCTCTTACCCACTAAATTTGGCTATGCACTAAGTGGCTCCTGCCATAACGACAAGTCTAGCGCCCAAGTAGAGGTAGTTACAATTTTGAAAGTTGCGGTCACCCCGTTGGATCAATATGTATCCACGGAATCATGTAATCCATGTCATAATGAATTAAAATGTATGTGGGAACTGGATCATCTAGGAATTTCTCCAAACGAAGATTCAAAGGAAAACATGACTGCGTTGGACATACACAAGGAGACAGTAACATACTCTGCACAGAATCAGCAATATGAAGTCAGACTGCCATGGAACCAACATAAAGAGAAGCTGCCTTCTAATTATGGTTTAGCAGCGGGTCGCCTAAGGGGTCTGCAGAAGCGTTTCAAACAAGAACCTGTCTATTGTAGTCACTACACCAATATTATCCAAGATCAACTTCATCGTGATTTTATTGAAGAGGTTCCTTTCGGTGTTACTAAAAACAGTCATTATTTGGCACATCACGGGGTCACCAAGAATAGTACAACGACGCCCGTTCGTATTGTGTGCGACTGTTCCGCTGGTATTGGCAAGGGCAGACCAAGTCTTAATGACTGCCTTTACACAGGGCCATCACTAGTTCTGGATCTAGCAAAAATATTGCTGAGATTCAGGGTCCACAAATATGCCTGGATAAGTGACATCGAGAAGGCTTTTCTCATGTTGAGACTACAATGAAGAAGATCGTGACTACACTAGATTTCTGTGGCCGAAGGATCCCTTGGACTTATCTTCACCCTTACTTTGCTACCGATTTAAGGTAGTGTTGTTCGGGGCGACTTGCTCACAGTTTCTTCTTAATGCCATGATCCTAAAACATCTTTCCATTATTAAAGAGGATCCCGGAGTTGTGGAGGCTATTAAGGAAGGTTTGTACATTGACAACCTCCAGGGTACAGGCAGTGATGAAGAGACTGTCATTAAGCGTTACTGAGATGCCCAAAGAATAATGTCACAAGCACATTTATATCTCAGAGAATGGGATACCAATAGTCCTCAACTACGTGACCTCCTGCAATTGGATGGTGTTGCCGCCAAGATTCAAGAGCGAGTGAAGACATTAGGACTCTTATGGTTACCTGACTCTGATCTGTTGACATTCAAGTCTTGTCTCCCAGAGACCAATAAGGCAACAAAGAGAGAGTGCTTAACCCGCTGAGTGCCAACCAATTTTGACGGTGTGCTTCTGCCAGTGCCAGAGTTTTTTTTATTTTTTGTTTTGGCTAAATCTATCAAGTTGGGAGAGAAAGGAAGGATAATGGCAAAAAAAACACTCCCCTCGCCAGAAATCAGGTCCCCGATGGTCCCGAAAGTAGCTGAAAAGACACTATAGACTACAGAGACTTTTATGGTATCGGAATGTATGGGTGGGAGGGTGGTTTTGGGGTTGGTGGGGGGAAGGTAGAAGGGTAATTGACTTGTGTTACACATATGAAGCCGATTGGTGAGGTAGTTTCGCCACCACAGATTTTCCTTTTGTTTTCCTTTTTTTCCTTTCTACGCTGGAAGTGGGTGGTGGGAGGTAGTTGGGGGTGTGGTGGAGGGAAGTCAGAAGGGTAAGAGACTTGTCACACAAATATGGAACCGATTGGTCCAATTGTTTCGCCGCCACAGATTTTATTTTGTTTTCCTTCTGACGGGACCGACAGTCAGCGAGTGGGTGGGAGGAGGAATTTGAGATTTGTATGATGGGTAGCCAAAAGGGTAAGGTACATGTGGTAAACATTTGAAAGCCATAGGTGCAGTCGTTTCGCTGCTACGATTTTTTTTCGGCGAGGACGTACATATACGTCCCTGGCACTGGGCGTGACAACACCCTAGGACGTATATATACATCCCTGGCACTCAGCGGGTTAAGAGTGGTGGCACAACTGTTTGATCCACTCGGTGTACTACTGCCTGTTACAATAAGGTCAAGAATATTCTTGCAGCAGTTATGGAGACTGAAACTAGATTGGGACGATCCACTACCTGACGACTGCGCTACCGAATGGTCTACAGTTACCAAGGACTTGCACCTCTGCTGTGACTTTACTTATCCTCGGAGGACGGTATATGCTGATTCAGTGGAACTTCATGCATTTAGCGATGCAAGTGGTGTCGCCTATGGCACTGCAATATATTTTGTGAGCCCGGAACATAGCTGTCAGGTCATTGCTAAACCAAAGGTCGCTCCCATAAGATCCATAACTATACCGAGGTTAGAGCTAGCTGCTGCTTTGCTAGCCGCCAGATTAATCAAATATGTGGAGAAAGCCTATCATAATATTGTAAAAGTCGACAACATTGTTTTATGGTGCGACAGCCAGGTTACATTGCATTGGTTGCGTAGTATGAAGAAGCTTCCAGTGTATGTCGCAAACCGAGTTGACGAAATAAAATCCCTTCTTCCGACTGTAGACTTCCGGTACGTGTCCTCTAAAGAAAACCCTAGTGACTTACTGTCTAGAGGTGTTTCGGCAAAACATCTGAAATCTCTGCGTTTTGGTGGGAGGGGCCCATGTGGCTCCCAAACAAAGACAAGTGGCCAGAAGATATAATACCAGATGACCCAACGCCCAAGGTAACTAGCCAAGTTATTGGGACCAATGATAAACAAGACACACAGTTATGGAACTGGGAAAAATATGGCCGTTTTGATAAATTAATTCGGATAGTTGCATGGACTATTCGATACAAGAATAATTTGAAGGCAAAAATTAAAAGGACGTCTCCCACAGACAGTGCCCTCCTCAGCATAAAGGAACTAAAAGTAGCAGAAAAGATTATAGCTCAAAGATGCCAGCAGGAATGCTTCCCAAAGGAGTACGAGATGCTGTCTGGTGACAAGGGTACTCGCAATAATTTGGTAAAACAATTAGGACTTGTCATGAAAGGAGGATTAATTGTATGTAAAGGTATATTGAAGTTAGCGGCTCTTCTGGATTCAATGAAATATCCGATACTACTGCCTTCCGAACATCCTTTCACTACCATGCTCATCAATATGTGTCATCGTGTCTGTTGTCACTATGGAGTTAATCACGTGGTCGCATTATATACGGCAGAGGTGGTGGATTCCTAAGATAAGACGAGCAGTTACACAAGTGACCAGTAAGTGTATAACCTGTCGTAAAATAAAGGGTAATACCTACGCGAAAGCTAGAGTACCTCCTCTACCAGACATCAGGACTACTCCTACAGATCCCTTCGAGGTCACGGGGGTTGATTATACAGGAGCAATTCCTGTCCGGGGCTCGCACAACAACAAGGCTTATATGCTTTTATTTACGTGCGCTACTACAAGAGCTATTCACATTGAAGTAGTTAGCAGTATGACCTGTGACAGCTTTATCCATGCGTTCCGGAGATTTTGTAGTAGGCAGGGATTTCCACAGATAATGTTAAGCAACAATGCTGCTACATTTGTGGGAGCTTCCAGACACTTGGAAGACATTCAAAGCAATCCCAGTCTTCAGGCTCATCTTGCCGAAATCCGATGTGAATGGCGTTTTGTTCTAGCACGCGCGCCTTGGTTCGGAGCTATTTGAGAGAGAGCCATAGGTATTGTGAAGGCTGGGCTTAAAAAAGTACTAAGTCGTGCTCTAGTCTCCTTTGAGGAACTAACTACTGTCCTATTGGAGCTGGAGGCTACTGTGAATGATCGCCCTTTAACATATGTCTCGGGGGATCTGGAGGACCCTTGCCCTATTACTCCATCCATGCTGGTTAAAGGTCGTAGATTTCGTGACTTCCCAAAGGACCTAATTCAGCTAGATGAGCTGCAGGATCCTAGTTACGATAGTAAAGCAGCGATACACAGCAGGTACAATTACATCAATAAGTTGATCCGGGACCTATGGAAGCGTTGGTCTAGTGAACACTTGGCATCACTACGAGAAGCCTATAACAATAAAAGAGGCTCATCAAGCAGTGTATGGCCAAAGATAAATTACATCGTGCTTATACATGACGAGGGACCTCGTGTCCTTTGGAAACTTGGTAGGGTAGTTAGGCTCTATCCCGGATGAGATGATCTGGTTAGAGTGCTCCAGATTAGAACAAAAACTGGCCTGACCACTCGACCCATCGTCAAGTTGTATCCATTGGAACAGGAAATCGAAAGCATTTCGATCCCTCAACCGGCGGTCACTGGTGATGGTGTTAGCTCTCACGACTCCATCCCAATGTCACCAGCGGTCGCTGGACCATCTGCCAGTAACGATCCTGTTGGAAGATTACCTCTTCGCCGAGCCACTGTTACCTCTTCACAGCTTTGGAGATCTAACAACGCTGCGGGATTATTGTAGATAATGTATATATTGGCGGTGGGAATGTGTCGAGACTCGTAAATAACTCGACAGTTTAGGTTAAGTAAACTTACTGGAAGTTCAAATTAGGTGCCAGTATTAGGCTAAGTTATATATCTATATAAAAGATATATACTATTTAGTATCAAGTCTTTATGGGTTTATTATCCATTATTATATCGGGTTGTCATTATACTAAATCCGGTATATCTTGTAGTTAGTTAAATGACGCATTGGTAGATAAGATAACTGCGCATGCGTAATATTCGGGAACCTGAGGGTCCCTCGCTCCAAGACAAATCAGAATCGCTTTCGCTACGACCTCATCAAGATCTTCTCCTAGCCGCTCCAATACAACCACCTGTTTCCTGCTAAGTCATCCTAATTCTTATATCTTAGTGGCCACTATATATTCTATCTATTCCTAACACTATCATTGAGCTATCTATCCCTATCAACAAATGAAAGTAAGTTAACTCCTGTGAGTTTATAGGTAAATTCCGCTTTGTTTACTATCGAATTCTCACATATGTTGATGGATGTCGTTAAGGATAAAAAGCTTATCTGATTAGTGTTGTAGGACCAGCCCTCTCTCTATGTCAGGGTTGTCAACAAACCAGGTTGACATCTTGGCACTGAAGTCACCACCCAGTATGATGTGTGGAGTGTTTGTGATTTGTCGTAATTGTGGTTTGTAGTCGTTGGGTACTGTGGGGGATGTTTGGGGGGGAATGTATGTATTTATGATGGTCGTGTTCGAGTTATTGCCAGTGATAATGTTGATGGACTATATTTGTTTTTGTTATCTTTTGAAGGAAGGAGGGAATTGGCATGCGCACTGGTGTCTGTGAAGTTCATTGCTGTGTGAACCAAGGTGATGAGTACACCGTCGCCGCCGTCAGCCCTGTTCTGTCTGATGGTGGTGAAGTCATGAAATATAGGTGTTTTTTTGTGTTGTGCGGAGTTCTATTTCTTGCAAGAGGGCAATGTGTATGTTGTGTTGTTTAATAAAGTGTGAGAGTTTGTGATTCTTTGTGTTAATACCATCTATGTTTAACTGAAGAATGTTGATGTGTGTGAGATGTATGTTGGGTGCTGGGTAGTGGGAAGGATCACTGGCTTTTGGTATATTGTTCTGTGAGATATGTCGATTGAAATTGAAGTTAGTGTGCATATGAAAAAAAATATACCTCAGCTTCGATTGGGTATACCGTTTTGCTATAACATTTTCAGTTAAGATAACTTAATACATTACTGAAAAATATTTGTATGTCTTTAATATTCAATTGTGAAGAGAAAAAACAAATACGCATAATTAGGTTTGCCGTTTTCTTTCCAAAATGGGAAACGGCGCTTTTACTTTATTATTATTTTGTTTTGGTTTATGTTTCCTCTTCAGAGTTCCATCAAGCTAACACAAAATAATACCCTCAAAACCCCTCTTCCAGATTAATTTTTGCATTTTGTGTTAGAAAAATGCTTCGGCCAAAGGCAGGTTCCTCCTATTTCATATTCCAGGGTCGCTTTCACTAGTCAGAAAAAATTGACGCCTAAATGGCATGAAAGATCTTAAGAAGGACAAAGAAGTGATGCGAACGTCTTAAAATGTCAAAACTAATTTGGCTAAACATGAGAGAGAACGGGGGTCGAGAATGAAACACCCTCTTAAATTAGTCATGCAGTCCTGAAAATCGCATTACATTGCTCTCAGGATGTACAGTTAACTCGATTAATTCGTGGAGACATCCTGCCTCTGCTGAGATTCGGTTTCTGGTACCACTGCAGGTTACTCGGCTGCCAAACGCATGATATACCCCCCCCCCACACACACACACACACAGACACCACTACCACCACCAACAGAAACCCAAGTGCTTCCCAACACCTCCCTTCCCTTTAATATAATGAAAAGAACGTCTCCGGTATTTATAGAGTGAAGAAATATTTTACTTTATTATTATTTTCAATGAAGAGTGACTTTAAATATAGACAATTTGCAATTAATCATGTTATTATCATTAGTATAGTCTAGGGCAATATATAGGTCAATGTGTAACCGACTATAGGCAAACTTCACTATAGCTAGGTGTTGTGAAGCAGTTTAACTTAGTCAACTATGAAAATAAGACATTTTAGTTGTTTATAAAAGGTCCGTATAGCTGGCAGTCGAGCCTTTGACAGAAAACTAACTTAACATTTGTGTTTTATCAAATAAAAGTTTTTCGTAAATAATGACCATGTGTCTGTTTGTATATCTGTCATTCAATTTGTCTGTTCATCAATGGTTCTTCGTAGTGAAGTGGTATTTGCTCGCCCTAAATCTATGATATGCTTACTGATAATAAGGGTAATGTAAAGCTGTTATTTTAGCAATGAAAGATCTCATTAATACATCGAGCCATCAATATATATATATATACAGTATATATACCGGTATATATATATATATATATATATATATATATATATATATATATATATATATATATATATAATGAAAATAAGCTATGGGGATAAGTTTATTCAGAACATCTTGAGGCATCGTTATTCACCCTTCCTCGCTTTTTCTTAAAAAGTCTGTTCTTTGTTAATTACCAGTTTCGTACCCATTATATCAAATAGTGTGTATATATTTCACTATTGTAATTTTCCTGCGAAGCATATATACTGTATTTAATACTTCCTGTAATACAAAATATATGATTGGATGGGGTATATTAGTTACCATGTAATTAACTAAAACTGTTTACACCCAGGGAATATATACATCCTTCTGTAAATAGTATTGAATGCTACTGATGATGGTCTTTTTCTCAAGCAGTATTTGTATTAAAATATAGTAGAACAAAACATAATTTCGTATATATATATATATATATATATATATATATATATATATATATATATATATAATATACATATAATATCGTTTATATGACATATATATACCGGTATATATATATATATATATATATCTATATATATATATATATATATATACATATAATATCGTATATATGGCATATCACAAAAATACGGTGATAATTATTACGTTATTCTTAGAAGTGTTGTATTATATTGGTATGGCACATCAATATAACCCCAGAGGGAACTCTGAAAATGGCCACTGATGAGGTATTTAAATTATGCCAGATTATATATACCGGTATATATATATATATATATATATATATATATATATATATATATATACCGGTATACATATAAAAATGTTTCTAATCTCTCAGTGGAGTTCGAACCGCCGACCGTCAGGACGATAGCCGACGCTTTAATCAAATACACTACGGCAGCCGTGGTGTAGTTGATTAAAGCGTCGGCTATCGTCCTGAAGGCCGGCGGTTCGAACCCCACTGAGAGATTAGATATTATTCGGACACTCTCGCACAGCCCATAATGTGCTCAAAATTCCGCCCGTCATATGACGGGCACCGAAGGATAGGCCATTTATCTTTCACCCGTCATATGACGGCACCGTGGCTTGAGTGTTAATACACTGCCAGACCAGTGTTGAAGATAAATTTTGAAGGAAAAGTTGTTCGTGTGATACTGGCTGAAGGGGAAGTTTTATATATTTATTTATTTGTTTATTTTTAAAGTTGGCTCCCTAGATTTCCATCTAGCTTTGATAATATCCCCAACAAACAAAACTTTGAGATAAGTTTGAGCAATTTTCGGTAGAAAGGGTCGAAGGTCGGTTCCTTCTAAACTGCAGGCTCGCTATTGCTCGCAAGGAAAAAATTGCCACAAATGGCGTGAAAGGTCTTAAATTTGATAAAGATAAAGGGCAAAAGTAAACACGTACCAACTTTCACTGCAGAGCATTGTACCTGACCCGAAAACTTAAAGGTTGACACAGTATAGCCAATTAGCCATGTACCATAAGCAGCAGGGGTTTATAGAGTCATCTGACCTTCATGACCCACTAACAAGGTAATAAACAAGGTGTACAGCTTCACACATAGTTAAACTCAAAAGAGTACCTCAGGACGTTTCATTCCCAGGGTTCTGAGGCTCACAGACACTCTTTCCGGCAATATTTTGCAGTAGGCCGGAGGGTATTTTTCCGTTTGTCAGTTTGTCTGTATGTAATATCTCACTAAGTTGTTAACCGACGCACGAACTTTGGTGTGCAGATAATATATGCGCCAAGCAAGAAGTATATATATATATATATATATATATATATATATATATATATATATATATATATATATATATATATATAGAGAGAGAGAGAGAGAGAGAGAGAGAGAGAGAGAACGAATAACAAGTAAAAGTACTTTTTCACTTGTTTATAGTTGTTTATTAACTATAGTTGCCTTGCCTTCGACTTGAATTAATTATAAGTCAGGTCTGCTTTTGTTTTGTTTGGCCACGTTAGATTAAGATTATGGATAAGTTGTTAGGTTAGTCTCGTTTAGGTTAGTTTAGGTTAGGTTTAAGGTTAATTAAGGCATGGTTAGGTCACATTTTATTGTTAGTTAGAGTATAATAGATTAGCTTATGTTAGGTTAGTTTGGTTAAACTTGAGTTAAGTCTAAGGAAAATTCAGTTCTAGTTAGATTTGGTCTAATTAATTATGTTAGGATTATATACAAGTTGGATTATCAAAGTTGATAAGCTTAAGGTATGTTAGTTTAGTTTGGGCTAGTTGTAAGGTCGAGGTAAGTCAGCACTGGTCAGGGCTTGTCACGTTAGGTTAGGTTCATGGGTAAGTTAGATACGTGTTGCTAGGGTAACTTATTAAGGGCATTTTGTTCGGTTTAGGTTAGGCTTAAGGTTAACTCAGGTGTTGTTAAATTTGGTCTGGTAACTTAGGTTACATTTATATATATATATATATATATATATATATATATATATATATATATATATATATATATATATATATATATATATATATATAGAGAGAGAGAGAGAGAGAGAGAGAGAGAGAGAGATAGATAGATAGATAGATATGTTAGATTATCAAAGTTTGATAAGCTTACAGTATGTCAGTTTAGTTTATGGTATGCGTATTAGTTACAATAGCCTTTGTTAGACGTACTAGTAGGTAAGTCACCTAGGAATGTGAACGAATTGATTAGATGGGATTTTATTTTATTTCCCGTTTTTTAAATTTAGGAGAGGGAAGGTACGCGTGATCCAGACCACCCTTTTCTCTCATGCTTAGCACCATTACTATTGAGATCGTAAGAAATTCGCCCTATTAGTTGAACGATGTTAAGGCCTCTTTATCATTTAGGTGTTTATTATCCTGGCGAGTGATAGCGAGCCTGCAATTTAGGAGGAGTCGGCCTTTGGCTTGGGTATTGTCCTACCGAAAAATGCACAAATGCATTGTTAAAGATGTCTTAACCTATACAGAGCAGAAATAAGTAAATTAATGCACTATACAATAATAAATGACATGACATGGTTTATGACAATGTATGGAAATGTCAAAATATTTGAAATGTGAATGATGGATACGAACGGCAGAACTCCCTGTAGCGAGTGGATTCCCAAGAGTTGAAACAGTGGCATGGCATAAATGAAAGGGTAAGAACATAAGCAAACGGGAGTCTGCAGAGAGCCGATTGGCCCAAACAAGTCAGATCTCTCTCACACCCAACCCTAATTATAAGGCCTTATAAGCTGGGCTTATAAAGTACAGCTCACTAACACCATTAGACTGACCTCACCGAAACGGTTAGAGGTCAGAAAACGGGGTTTACAGAGCGCCGATTGGCCCATACCTGGCAGATCCCCCTCACACCCAACCCATCTCGTCCACATGCCTATCTAATTTCATCTTAAAGCTCCCTATCGTTCTTGATCCCACTATAGCACTCTGTAGTAGCCTATATATAATATTTCACCAGTAATAAACGGTAATATAAGGGCAAGACACATGTCATTTTTGTGCCTAGTAGGGAAGAGCGGTGATGGTTCGGCCACTTTATATGAAAATATGAGTAAAATTCATACATATTGGAACCAGTTTAAATTTATTGGTGCCAAATTAATTGTTCTCGCAAAATCCTGCATTCACAGGGCCCATCACAGCTCTCCTCTACAGACACATGTGGCAAAACAACAAGTCTTTCACACACATAATAGGAAATAGATTCACCAGTAACAGGGGGATCCATAGACTTGGCATTGGCCTCGTACAGCGCCGCCTTCAGAGCATTACCACAGCACACCGAAATGCCAAAAAAATACCCTCATTGTTCCCTGATTAAATAGCATTGTATGAATATTCCCCTATTCAAAAATATGCTACAGGGGGGCAATGCCTAGTGAGTTATTGCTCAATAGGTGGCGTTCTGAGAGTGAGGGTCCGAGTATGGGGATTGAGACTGTGAGGCACAGAGGCGAGGCAGCTTCAGAGATGGAGTTGCTTCGAGCCGTGAAGCTTCGCATGTCTCACTCCCTAGACTGGAATAAGACCTCACGGGCCTCACTATGTTCAGCGGTAGAGTGTAAAGGCTATCAGCCTATGCCCGAGAGAGAGTATTTGGAATATAGAAAAAAAAAAAAAAAAAAGTGCAGCACAACTATTTGCCACCCATAGCTTTACTGGCACTAACTCTCCATCCAGCTCCTCCTGCTTGGTACCCAACACCAAAACAGCTTTCGTCTCACTGTGCCTTTCTTCTGTGCCAATCACATCCCACTGTCCAGGCACTGTACTGCAAGCGTCCCTCAAGCAAGCAGTCTGGCTAGGCCTAGCCCCTGTCTCAGCTCTAGAGGTCAGGCCGTCCGGCTGATATGGTTTTAGCGTATTTATGTGACAAAGTTGGAAGCTTTTACGTCGATCGAGTGTGGCCACCAAATAGTAAAACTTCCAAATCTTCTTTGATATACAATTGGGCCTACTAAACTTTGGCAGTCAGATGCTTTTCCTGCAAGGGTAGCAACAATAAATCTTCATCTCCCTCCTTGAATGACCACAGTTGTGACTTCTTATCATATTCCATCTTCATCGGCGGAAATTATGTTCGCCCTGGCCATCTGCAACCAAATTGTCAGCCTGTCACTCGAACGGGTGACATATTGTAAGAGCGGACCTGTCGAGCTTTCCCCTTCACCAACCTAAGCTTTATACACCACAGCCAGGAGATCTAGAGTTTAAGACCGAACACCAGTAATTAGAAGTGAATGGCAGGGACTCGGTCTTAACCTCTCACGATGCAAAAAGGACTAAAGGCATGCCCAAGTCAAAATCCTTGCCCTTCCTCTCGCAAAACATCCATAGCGTGGTATTAGTGTCTGGTGATGGCGTTTAAGAGCACCCTGCCTATGCTGGTGGTAGGCACTAGACGCCATATGCTTTATCACCAAATCTGTCATTGATTGCTGAAAACAAATGTATATAAAATTCAATCCACACTAAGACTGCACATAGCTTCTGGGTACCTAGTCATCACATCCATAATCGTTGTTGATGTTGCTGTTCCCCAGGCTGCCTGGCCGAACAGCCCCAAGGCCCCGAGCAAGACCAAGGCCATAACCGAGCGCCCCCTCATAACCTTCCCTGCCTACCACAATAAACCCTGGGTGACCGAAGCCACTCCATGGCGGGGAGCTGAGGAGGGTGCGGAAACGCCCGGGAAACCAAAGCCCCACCCAGGGCCCTGTGCCCCTCTGCAATTATGAAGAGAAAGTTGAGGGGCAAAGGAAAAATGTGACGCTTTGGCTTCCAATCTTGGTAGATTGGTAGGTCAATCCACGGAAGAGACGCCGTCACTTGAGAATTAGAAAATATATAAGTAAAAGGAACAGTCATATTAAGCTGATTAAGGTATGGCAGAGAGCACTCAGTTCTCATTCTGATAGACCAGCCCATCACCACATGACTAGAACCCAATCCTCTCAGCATCAGCTAGGAAAGGCCCTAGAAAGCCGCCTTTGGCGGGGGTATAGCTCCCCTATTTCAACCCCTTTCAGGGTTGGGCACCCGCCCTAATCGTTAGAAGGTATTATTTGCCTGCAGAAGTAAGACGGAAAAGGTCCTACCGTGTCCCTAAGCCCTTTAGCGGAGGAGAGTTCCACCGCTGGTATGGGAGTCAAGAGTGCCACCAGATATCCTGGTGAGGTTTACCCACTAACTGGTAGATTTAGCAACATTTAACATAATTTGCAACATCCCTCCCCATGCTTGACAAATAAAAGTGTTACTGCAACCTGTCAACAGTCATCACCACAAATAACTTGCCAAATGATCTTTATGAGCCATCCTAGTCAGGGCCTCACGGTAATCTGCCAGCATTACTATTTGTACAGCATCACAAGAACCCCCATCCACTTTAGTGGCAACATGTCACCACCTCTGGTACAGAACATTACCTTTCACACAGTAGATTTTACCCACCTCTCTCTCTAAATCACTTTTCTCCTAGCAAACATGGGTTTTAAACTAGCATCATCTGTTGTAGGCGCCCCAACTCGTCTGTGCCTACTGATGTGAGTACAACCTTGGGTGGATCCACAGACCCAGCAGGGCTGGTGAGCTCTCTCGCTTGTACCACCGGCACTGTCTGAGGTCCATCACTGATGGACTCAGCCACTGTGCAATTCTCATAACGAACTCATGGCTCCTCTCCTTCTCCACCTCCAGAGTTCCCCGACAGGTTACTCAATGCCATCGGAAGTACATGAATGAAGGCGGTGCTGGTTGGGAGGAGGGGCGTCGACTGACTGGGGACAGAGGTGCATGGGGGAGGTTCGTTCGTAGCCACCCCCTTGGGGATCGCGGCATCAGGCAATAGATAGATAGACTAGACGATTGTATGCAGCTTAGGAAGGGCCTTTTGCAATCACTGTAATTCGTAGGTTATCATTATTTATTTTATTAAATGGATAAAATTCCAAGCGTTATTGCATCGGCTAACATAAATTAAATCTGGTCTCGGCCAATATCAGCGTGGGGAATTCTACAATACAGTAGATAGGACCCCTTTCCCATTATTCTGCGTCAGTGGTGGGGATTCTGGTGAAGGTCCAACTTTTGTCATTACGGGGACTGGGGGCACTTTTAGTAGCTTGTTTGTTTGTGTGTTTTTTTTTTGTTTTTTTTTTATACGTTACGCCTCCGTTTGTTTGTTTGTCTGTATGTTTGTAATTGCCTCTTGTCTCCTTCATACACAAACAAAACAGATAACAAATGAGATATCTCACAAAGTTATGAACAGATTTTCACGAATATTGGTTTGCAGATATAATATGCGGCAAGGAAGTAGTGATATAATTTTGGAAGTGATTCGGATCATATCCTGCATCCCAGATCCAAAAGAACATTTAGGCCTATGATATTAATGGTAAAGATCCAGCCAGTGTAGGTGGAGGTATGCGCTCTACCGAGTGCCCCTTCCGCCGGTAGTTTTTTTGTTTTATCTTTTCTTTCCTTCCCAGATTTCCTGCAAACTAAAAAATACCCATCCAAACCCACTTCAAGCTAAATTTGTAAATTTTAAGATAGAGAAATGTTCCGGCCGAAAGCAAGGTTATTTAAAGTTTCAGGCTTGCTATAACTTGCCAAGAAAAAAATTGACACGTCAATAAGGTGAAACGTCTTATAATCGTCAAACTAATGAGGTAAAACATTTTGAAATCTTCAAGCTAAATAGAGCGAAACAGAAGGGGTAATAAAATACTCCCTCCTACCAACAAGGGTTAAGATAAAGACAATTTAGGCTCCTCTATTTTTATGTGTCAGTGGTGGGAGGAAGGTCCTTTTTTATTTATTTGTAAGTATATATATATATATTATATATATATATATATATAGGCCTATATATATATATATATTTATATATACTGTATATATATATATGTATATATATATATATATATATATATATATATATATATATATATATATATACAGCATATATATTAATGAATGTACCTATTTATCTTGCTAACATTAGATACTTTCATACAGTAACCAAATACTTTGTTGATATATTATTTATGTATAATTATGTAAGGTTACCGTACACATTTGATTTATATAGTTTGTTAACTCGTACAGTACCGGTAACCAAATACCCTGTTAATTTATTATATATGCATAGATGTGCGTCGTTAATAGTCGGTGTCACCCGAACGATTGTCACGGTAATTGTGGATGAACAATGAATGTTCTTGTTGTTGAATTTTAAGGCTCTTTCACATTGAAATCGGAAACTAAACAGTAGGTAGATTATGCTAGGTTCTTGATTTCTGATGCAAAGGACATTTTGAGAAAGCCAGTCTACAAATGCTCGTAATAATTGACGGAAGAAGAGCTTGTGTGACCCCGCCTTAATAATGGCTCCAGCCACGTACACAATAACACTAAACATTGTAGACTTCACAACAGGGAGGATCGACAAGTGTTCTACATTTCCCAGGTGTGGGTGTTATAGCTATAGGTGGCGACATTGCTGCGGTTGAATTGGGTCGTAGACTAGTTCTGGTTATAGTAAATGGTACGGTCGCTTGCAGTGGAAGGTTATATATATATATATATATATATATATATATATATATATATATATATATATATATATATATATATATATATATATTACATTTTTAGCGTTCGATATGGTATATGTACTGATATATAGACATTACTTTAATAGGTATTGGTATTGTTCAGTAATTTTTGTTTTATCACGGTAGATGCCAGATGGTTAGCTAATAATTATTATAAGTTATGTAATTAGGCCTTGGTCTAGTTAGCTTTCACTTGTTTCCCTCCCTTATCAGCGATACAACAACATCCACTGCTCTTCCTTGTATTTCTTTCATGACTTCATCCATATATACAGTAAACAACCACTGGGACATCACAGGTTCTGTTTCAACACAACATTCAGATCAAAGAACTCGCTCTGCTCATTCTCCACACGTACTGACGCCTTTGCACCCTCATACATGCTCTTCACTGCTTTCAGCAACTTGCCATCTACTCCGTATTTTCTCAGTATTTTCCACATACCTCCTCTATCCACTCTGCCATAGACCTTCTCCAAATCCATAAAGGAAACATACAGCTTTTGTTGCTTCTCCAGATATTTCTCCACAACACATTTCAGGGTAAAAATCTGTTCTACATATCCTCTTCCCTTCCTAAAACCTCCCTGCTCGTCACCTATCCATTTCTCCGTTCTCGCTCTCGCTCTCCCAATCACTACCCTATTGTACACCTTTCCTACTATGCTTAGAAAACATATTCCTCGGTGGTTACCACACACTCCTCTTTCCCCTTTACCTTTATATAGGGAGACTATTATGCCTGTCTTCCAGTCATCAGGTGCACTCCCCTTCTCCCATGCTAGTTTGCATATTTCCCATACCCATGCAATCACTATCTCACCACCATACCTCAGCATTTCCCCACACACTCCCTCTATAACTGATGATTTCCCCAACTTGACTCTTGTCAAGGCTTCACACACTTCTTATCTCCTGATCGCCATCTCCTCCTCCACCACTTCTCTTCTTCTTCCTCCCATACTCCATCCATCTATGTTTGCTGGTGCTTCATTCCTTACATTCAGCAATTCGTTGAAGTACTCCCTCCATCTTTCGACTCTCTCTTGCTTCTCGGCTAGAACTCGCCCATTATTATCTTTCACACCCTTACTGTTTCTCTTGCTACCTTCCCTAACTTTCTTGACTTCTTTCCAGAACAGTTTCTTACACTCCCTCCATTTTACACTCAGATTTATTCCAAATTCCTCATCTACTCTTCTCTTACTTTCCTTTACTACTCTCTTTTTCTCCAAGTACCTCACTCATTTGTCTCTCCAAATATTCATTCTCTCTACTACTCAACCACACTCTGTAAGCTTTCTTCTTGTCTTCCACAGCTATTTTTACCTCTTCTGTCCACCATGCTGTACCCTTCACTCCCCTCCCTCTTCTCCTTACTCCACACACCTCCTCACATGCTGCACATATCTCTTCCTTAAACACTTTGCTCATCTCCTGCACTTCATCCATACCTTCCAGGTCAAACCTACCTAATCATCTTTCAACTGCTCTCCTGAAATCTTCCTTGATTTCCTTCTCTATCAACCTCTCAACACTCCTCACCATTCCACCTTCCTCTCGCCTCCCTCCAGCTCTCCTTACACACTTCTTTTGTATCCTAATTTTAGCTACTATTACATAATGGTCAGACAGACCCCCTCCATTACCCCTATACACCCTAGCATCCAACGCAAATGTCTTCATTCGTTCATCCACACATATATAATCAATCAGTGCCTTTCATTCCACCACTGTCTTATCCTTCTTATTCCACACCACATGTGTACCTGTGTATCATGCTGTGTCAGAAGGAGGTTATGGCTATCCACAGCATCCTCCCCCCACATACGTCCACAGGAGCACTGCCATTCCCATTCACCTCTGACGGTACACCCCACCCTCCCATTCATATCCTCAATCAGAAATATTCTTTCGCTATTGCCAAACTTATCCAGGCACGCCTCCACATTCACCCAGAACACCTCTTTCTCTCTTACAGGTTTATCCTTTGTCGGAGCATACACACACATAACCACCCACGTTTGTATTCCTACTTTCATTCTAACCCACACAATCCTTGAACCAACAGACACAGTATCTTACATGTTCCTTCCATTTGTTATTTACAAACAAACGCACTTTCTCTCGGTGTTCCCTCCCTCATTCCAGCACACACACCCATTCCACACTAAACACTCTCTCATATCTGTACCCCTCTATTTCGCCTCCGTTTGGCTGTGTCTGTCAAGATATTTCAAACAATTATGAACTGATTATCACAAGATGTTGTGGGCAGTTTGGGTGCGCCAATGAAGAAGTAATTTGATTTAGGAGGCATTCCGGAGATTTTCTCGAATTTTGATGGGCAGTTAGGATGTTTGCTATGAACAGATGTTTACGAAAAGTTTGGTGTACAGATAGGATAAGCGCCAAGGAGAAAGTGATTCAATTTACATAAAATGTATTATTATGGGTACCGTGTTGTAGTTATATAATCGGTAGTCAGATTTATTTGAAGTAGGCTGAAGTTACTAATTTAGAAACAATTACAAGCGTCATTGCATCATTTATGAGAGAGACAGACTTTCCCTGTGGGTGGGGAGGGTCCAACTTTGGTCATTACATTTAAATAGCCGGAGTCTCATCGACAATTATTGGGACATTTACTTTGTAATTCTGGTCAGGCAACTTCTAACATACACTGTACTCAACAAGTAAGCTCTACAGCTCTCCCTCAAGCTGTCTTTCCCACATCCTATGACTTAGAATGTTTCAAGCCCTGTATATCCAGACATTTTTAATTTAATGCACCTTGTAACAGGCTCTCTATCCTTTTTTCAATTCTATAGTGGGGTCGGAGGATAGGGGGTTGCACTTATTACAGGCAGTAGCGCGGTTGGTAGAGCACACGCCTGCAAACTGTGAGGTTAGTGTTTGGAGTCTCGGGCCAGCCAGTGTGTTACTGACAGATGCCAGTGTTGTTGGTGAATGGCGCGGTTAGCAATCTGTGGCAACTGTTCACTGAAGTCCCTGATCATCAGGGCACCCACCCTAACCCAGCTCTTGAGCAGGGAGTACAAAGGAGTACAAAGGAAATCAAGCAACAACAGATCTAGTGACCCTTCTAGGTTGCTTGTCCTCCAAAACACTGAGGATCAAGTGTCCAAACAGTGGTTTAGAGTGGGTAAGGGAACATTGGAAAGGGAATTACTGCCCTGGAACTAATGTCCGTGGCAGGATTAGGAAGTTAGTAGGGGACAGAGGGGTTAGTAACTGAGGGGGGGATAAAATAAAGTTATTCATTTACAAACGCAGTCAGTCGCGGGTTTGATGCGAGATATTTGTCTAGGCGGAGTTTAATGAATCAACGGTGATGCAGTCTATAACGTTTCGGGGAAGCCCATTCCACAAGTTGACAACTCGATTGAAGAAGAAATTCTTAGATTCGTGTGAGTTAAAAGATTTACCAATAATTTTGCAACCGTTTCCCCGCGTGTAATTAGATTGGTCGATAGTGAAGTACTTACTACAGTTCATATTGTCGATGCCTTTGATGATTTTGAACACTTGAATTAAGTCACCTCTTAATCTGCGCTGGGTTAAAGGAAATAGATTTAATTCTCTAAGACGCTCTTCGTATGGTTTGTTCTTTAGGCTAGGTATCATTTTGGTAACTCTACGTTGAACTCGTTCTAGCTTGTTTATATCTTTTTGGTAATAAGGGCACCAGGATTGAACGCAGTATTCCAGAAGAGGGCGGACTAATGAATTGTAAAGGGTTAGGATAACTTCTTTGGATTTATGCTCAAATGACCTGCCTATAAAGCCAATTATTTTGTTTGCCTTCTTAACAACTTCTGAACATTGTTGACTCGGTTTTAGGTTACTCGATATTGTTACTCCCAGATCGGTTTCTCTGTTTACATTCTTAAGCTGAGTGCCATTCATCGAATAGTTTGCTTTCTCATTTAGGTATCCGATATGTAGTACTTTACATTTATCCGCATTGAAACTCATTTGCCAAATTTGGGCCCAACATGACAATTTATCTAGATTGTGTTGCATATCGTCAACTTGTTCTTTTGAGAGTACGCTATTTGCAATTTTTGTATCGTCAGCAAATTTTGAGATTGTACAGGTGAGACCCTCATCTATGTCGTTGATGTAAATTAGAAAGAGAATTGGTCCTAGTACCGATCCCTGGGGTACCCCGCTACTTACATTGGTCCATTTAGATGCCTTACCGTTTATGACTACTCTTTGCTTTCTGTCGCTGAGCCAATTTTCTATCCATTTCAACACACCGTCTTGTATTCCATGCGCTTTTAGTTTTAGCAGTAAACGTTTGTGGGGAACTTTGTCAAAGGCCTTTTGAAAATCAAGGTATATAATATCTACAGCTTTACTCTCATCGTAGAGGTTGAGGATATCGTGGAAGAAGTCTAAGAGGTTTGTTAAACAGGAACGTTTTTTACGAAAGCCGTGTGGAGTATCTTTAAGTATGTTATTTTCCTCTAAGTGATTTACGAGTCTGTCTCGTAGACAGACAGACAGGGAGTCACGCATGGTGGTAAAAAACGCATCATCAGCTAACTTTGATTACCGGTACTTGATACATATTGTTATCCTTTTAGTGGATTGGCTTATCGCTATCAATATACTGAATATCGAAATGGTAAATTACATCGCAACTTATATAATTACACTACTGTATCCATACTGGTACCAATTGTATTATAATGTAGGCTAACATACCGGTAAGCTACTCTAACCTAACATAACCTGTACAAAATATATCGTATCCGTGATGTTAACAGAATATCGTAAAGTACCGCAATCGAAAACAGTAATATATATATATATATATATGTGCAGGGTGTTTCAGTTAACATTTTCATAAATGACAGGACATATGCGTCTGGCAATAATAAGACTATTTTATTCTATGACGTTCGGGGTGGTTTACACGTGGATAACGAGGTTAGAAAAGTGTTTCAGAATCACTCTAAGGATTCGAGTCCTCAACCCTTGAATGGAATATTATACTATTTTTATCATTCCTAGAGCAATTCCGAAACACTTTTCTAACCCTGTTATCCACATGTAAACAAAGCCTTTCTGCCCTGCGCTAGTTTTGAAATATTCGTCTTTACCCCTTAGACTGCATTTGTTTGTAATTATCGATAACTTTCTATGCTTAACCCTTAACTGTCGGCGCGCAACATAAGTCGAGTTAAGTAAATCGGGACTATGTGGCGGCGCTTGACATAGGTCGTGTGGCAATTTCAGCACGTAATGTTGCTGAGAGAGAGAGACAAGTGGTGGCAGGAGAGTAGCGAGCGTATGACTGCTCCAGACCACCGCGGCGAACCTACTGACACAAATCCCACCTTCTCCCTCCCTCTCTCACTCGCTATATACGGAATTGTATGGGGAAAGTGCCTAATTACATGCTTTTTGCACTCGCGTTGCACGGTTGTTGCAAGAAAACTAGCCATCATAAAAGGATCGTTATTGTGTCATTCGAAAGCTCTGTTTTTGCCCTTTCAGGGATAGATACTTGTTTTACGCTCTGGGTCTTATTTAGGCATAAAAATGATCACGTAAACAGCCCTATTTTGGCTAAAAATACCCCGCTGGGCGGTACATATAAATAAACCGCCTAGGCTGCTAATAAGGTGTTAATATCTCTGTAAACATAATAATTATAAATACTCACCCCGAACGTCATAGAATAAAATAGTTTTATTATTGCCTGACGAATACGTCCTGTCATTTATGAAAACGTCAACTGAAACATCCTGTATATATATATATATATACTGTATATATATACTGTGTCATACCTATTATTTGCGGTAGTAAAGCTGTATATGTTTTAGAATAAACTAGATACTGGTACCGGTACCTAACTTAATCATTCCTGAATATCTTCATAGACTCCTAGCATATCCTATGTAGGAAAGATTATAGTTTATATTGATAAATAGATACTGTGATTCTAATCATGGATGGTACATCTAGTATATTACTAACACAGCTTCAGATAATTATCATGTCCTACCACTGCAGAATTTGTTAACAATAACCTTGCCTCTAGGTTAACCAAAAACACCACAGACAGAGAGGCTCTACAAGTGTTATACATGTTGGAGGTGTCGGTGTTACGGTATGGTTATAGCGTTAGGAACTTAGGAGGTGACAATGCTACGGTTGGAATGTGTTGGAGGATATTCTAGGCTATCGTAAATGCCATATGCAGTGCCGGTACAGGCGGCTTGTTGGGATTGAAGCTAGAACCGCACAGTATATTATATTGGAGTCTGGCTAAAAGCTGGCGTCACAAGGGACAACATTATCGGGGAATTGTGGAGTCCGCAACACTATTCCTTAATATTTTCAAGAATTTGTGCTATTTGGTATTGTAATAATTATGACAAAATGATCAGCAACAAAATAAACAAAACAAAAACACCTTAAGCCATTGAAGATTATGAATGGATTTAGATAGGTTATTCTGATTATCATTAGACGATTTTGTACAGATTAGGCAGGATCTGTGGGAAGCATATGGGTAAACACTATCTCAATTAATTCTCTGATTCCCCTTCCTAATCTGAATAGAACGTTTAATAATAGCCAGAAAATAGAAAAGAAATGTGTAATCAAATCTCGAAAGGGTCAACAGAAGTAAAAACCTGCCATATAACGAGCATTATTAAGCTACCTTACAATACCAGCGTATAATTGACATCGGATATATGAATTCAAATACATCCACCTTTAACCCTAAACCAACGGCGCACGACATCTGTCGAGTTAAATAAATTTGGGACTATGTGGCGGTGCACGACAGCTGTCGAGTGCCATTTTCAGCACGTAATGTTGCTGAGAGAGAGAGCTGAGCGGTGGGACGAGCGTAGTAACCTTATGACCGCTCCCCACGACCACTGTGGACGTACTGAACTGTATTCTACTTTCCTCCCCTTCCTCTCACTCGCTACACAGGGAATTATGTACGGAAATTACCTTATTTTAGGTTTTTTGCACTCGTGTTGCACAATCGTTGCAAGAGAACCAGTGGTCGTACAAGGATGGTTCGGTTGTCATTGGAAAGCTCTGCTTACGCCCTTTCAGGAATAGATACTTGTTTTACGCTCTGGGTCTTGTTTATGCATGAAAATGAGCACGGAAACAACCCTATTTAGGGTAAAAAAAAAAACGCTGGGCGGCACAGTCTAGAATACCCTACCACCCGCTCTTTGTGTGTTAAGGGGGACAGGGTATATTTGTTTATATCTTATAATTTGTATATATTATTTGTTATTTAGGTTTCCTTCTTAGACCTCCATCAGGCTCGCTATCGCTCACATGAGGCAAAGCATTTTTGTTTTAATAGAGTGGTAAACGTTTGGAGTGGACTACCTATCAGTGTCATTGAGTGCAATACTGTTCATAATTATAAAAAATCATCTATATAAATATCTGGCTCTTAACTTCCGATTAACTGTGTTTACAATGTTATAGTACTACGTTATACTGTACTATTCTGTCCTGTGTTCACATAGAATCGGTTGTTTAGTTACTAGCAGCCTTATAAAGATCAATATATGTGTTGTTGCTTGTTTTCCTTTATACTCTCTCTTCCATGCATCTCTCGTGTCCTCTTTCCATATATTCTTGTGTACAGTACATACCTTTCTCTCTCAGCTGTAAAAGTCCGTCTCTTGTGTGTCTCTCTCTCTCTCTCTCTCTCTATATATATATATATATATATATATATATATATATATATATATATATATATGTGTGTGTGTGTGTGTGTATAGATAGGTAGATCAATATGGATAATTATACTTTTGACAGTTCCCATGCGTTTCGATTAGTGCTTGACCAGCAATGTAGGTTTCACGCTGTAGAAGTGTCCAGTTATGGGTATAGTTGTTTTTGTTTTTGTCTGTTAATCTACATTTCATTATTTGTTTTTAGTTTCCTTGTTATAGACCTCCATCAAGCTAACAACTCTATAGATATAGGTGTAGCGTATAATTATTGCTTATACTTATAGCGTATAGGTTGGTGAACTACATCAATATTAATACCACAACCTACGACATCAGTCACCCTGTCATATATAGGTCTATATATAGTCACTGATACAGCGTCCATGTCTATAGGCCTACCCTGACCACAACACACAACAGTCATATTCAATTTGTTTTCTTTGTGATTCCTTGTTTTGTTTCCTAAACACTATATAGTACGTACACTAGACAACAATTACATGTTCATGTGCAGTTGGCCACATTGATGTGTATACACTTCCTAGTTCTATATATGTGGAAGGACAATTACCATGAATGAATAAGAAGTGTACCGCCATTGTCTTGTGGAGAAGTTAAATAATATGACCAATTAATGGTTTTATGGCAAAATATTATTTTAAGTCAACCATGCTATCTTTCCTTCCATGCATTAGGGAGTGTCTACAAATGTATGTGGCCAACTGTACTATAAACATCAGTGAAAACACAGGCATAGGCTACCGGTATTTATATAATTCAAGAGTAAGTGCAGTGGAGATATAGATATGATCAATAATGCAAGGTCAACACACTCACACACACACACACACACACACACACACACACACACACACACACACACACGCACAATTAGGCTTGATAAATATTCCACAATACGAGAACAAGATATCTGACATCTGCCAGCTAAGGGACAGACAGCCTGGCTGAATTGTACAGTATACTGAACTAGGACGAGAGAGAGAGAGAGAAAGAGAGTGGTTTGTGTTGTGTGTGTGTTTTATGTGAAGGAGTGCGTATCTATGTGTTTTCTCTTAATTTTCGGTACTGTACGTAATCACATTGGAACTACGGTAACTTTAGGTAGCTAGGTGGCACTTGTACTCTCTCTCTCTCTCTCTCTCTCTCTCTGTCAATGTGTTAAGCCGGAGCAATTTTGTTTGAAGACTTGAATGAATATGAGAAAGCATACAAGAAAATCAACGAAAAATGGCATTGTTTTGGACATTTTATCACTTCCAAAGACATAATTTTATCTTTGTATATACACTAATAAGGACTCGGATTTTGTTTGACACCCTTCTCTCTCTCTCTCCTATAATAATGAATACGTTTGACATAGTTGTTTATATCATAATCTTTACCCCCAATACAAATACCGTACAACTCGCAACCATGACTGGAAGTTACTATAGAATAGGTTCAGTTCCACACTCTGTATGTTCCCCAGCTGACGGTGAACTGCCATGTCTTCCTCTATATTACTCAGCCATTATGAACATGTTGTAGCGAAATATGTTGTCAGTTAGGAAAAGTTACTCAAACGCTGTGCAATTTTAACTTAATAGCACTTTGCCTTGACAGTACTGTATGTAATTAATAGCCTGGGACTATATTTGTATTGTATTTCTTACTTTCTGGATATGGTGGTAAATTTGATCCCTTAGCAACTTATTTCTTGGTACCGGTATTTAATGGAAACCTATGTCAGTACTATCCCTGTACATCATAACCTATGTCAGTACTATCCCTGTACATCATAACCTATGTCAGTACTATCCCTGTACATCATAACCTATGTCAGTACTATCCCTGTACATCATAACCTATGTCAGTACTATCCCTGTACATCATAACCTATGTCAGTACTATCCCTGTACATCATAACCTATGTCAGTACTATCCCTGTACATCATAACCTATGTCAGTACTATGCCTGTACATCATAACCTATGTCAGTACTATGCCTGTACATCATAACCTATGTCAGTACTATGCCTGTACATCATAACCTATGTCAGTACTATGCCTGTACATCATAACCTATGTCAGTACTATCCCTGTACATCATAACCTATGTCAGTACTATCCCTGTACATCATAACCTATGTCAGTACTATCCCTGTACATCATAACCTATGTCAGTACTATGCCTGTACATCATAACCTATGTCAGTACTATCCCTGTACATCATAACCTATGTCAGTACTATGCCTGTACATCATAACCTATGTCAGTACTATCCCTGTACATCATAACCTATGTCAGTACTATGCCTGTACATCATAACCTATGTCAGTACTATCCCTGTACATCATAACCTATGTCAGTACTATCCCTGTACATCATAACCTATGTCAGTACTATCCCTGTACATCATAACCTATGTCAGTACTATCCCTGTACATCATAACCTATGTCAGTACTATCCCTGTACATCATAACCTATGTCAGTACTATCCCTGTACATCATAACCTATGTCAGTACTATCCCTGTACATCATAACCTATGTCAGTACTATCCCTGTACATCATAACCTATGTCAGTACTATCCCTGTACATCATAACCTATGTCAGTACTATCCCTGTACATCATAACCTATGTCAGTACTATCCCTGTACATCATAACCTATGTCAGTACTATCCCTGTACATCATAACCTATGTCAGTACTATCCCTGTACATCATAACCTATGTCAGTACTATCCCTGTACATCATAACCTATGTCAGTACTATCCCTGTACATCATAACCTATGTCAGTACTATCCCTGTACATCATAACCTATGTCAGTACTATCCCTGTACATCATAACCTATGTCAGTACTATCCCTGTACATCATAACCTATGTCAGTACTATCCCTGTACATCATAACCTATGTCAGTACTATCCCTGTACATCATAACCTATGTCAGTACTATCCCTGTACATCATAACCTATGTCAGTACTATCCCTGTACATCATAACCTATGTCAGTACTATCCCTGTACATCATAACCTATGTCAGTACTATCCCTGTACATCATAACCTATGTCAGTACTATCCCTGTACATCATAACCTATGTCAGTACTATCCCTGTACATCATAACCTATGTCAGTACTATCCCTGTACATCATAACCTATGTCAGTACTATCCCTGTACATCATAACTATGTCAGTACTATCCTGTACATCATACAGTAGCATAATTAACAAACATGTTGTTCGTAGCTAATACCTGAGTTATCAAGATGGGGCTAATATATATTACCACCTAAAAACAGTCCACTATTGGAAATATAAACCAACAAATATATATTACCACCTAAAAACAGTCACACTATTGGAAATATAAACCAACAAATATATATTACCACCTAAAAACAGTCACACTATTGGAAATATAAACCAACAAATATATATTACCACCTAAAAACAGTCACACTATTGGAAATATAAACCACCAAATATATATTACCACCTAAAAACAGTCACACTATTGGAAATATAAACCAACAAATATATATTACCACCTAAAAACAGTCACACTATTGGAAATATAAACCAACAAATATATATTACCACCTAAAAACAGTCACACTATTGGAAATATAAACCAACAAATATATATTACCACCTAAAAACAGTCACACTATTGGAAATATAAACCAACAAATATATATTACCACCTAAAAACAGTCACACTATTGGAAATATAAACCAACAAATATATATTACCACCTAAAAACAGTCACACTATTGGAAATATAAACCAACAAATATATATTACCACCTAAAAACAGTCACACTATTGGAAATATAAACCAATAAATATATTACCACCTAAAAACAGTCACACTATTGGAAATATAAACCAACAAATATATATTACCACCTAAAAACAGTCACACTATTGGAAATATAAACCAACAAATTGAATACGTTTTTTATTGTAGAAAGACAAAACAGTTTCGGGTCATGTTGAGTACTATATTATAGTATTATAGGTTTCATGTTGCTATAGTATATTTATAATACTAAGGGTATAATATAGTACTATATTATAGTATTATAGGTTTCATGTTGCTATAGTATATTTATAATACTAAGGGTATAATATAGTACTATATTATAGTATTATAGGTTTCATGTAGCTATAGTATATTTATAATACTAAGGGTATAATATAGTACTATATTATAGTATTATAGGTTTCATGTAGCTATAGTATATTTATAATACTAAGGGTATAATATAGTACTATATTATAGTATTATAGGTTTCATGTTGCTATAGTATATTTATAATACTAAGGGTATAATATAGTACTATATTATAGTATTATAGGTTTCATGTTGCTATAGTATATTTATAATACTAAGGGTATAATATAGTACTATATTATAGTATTATAGGTTTCATGTTGCTATAGTATATTTATAATACTAAGGGTATAATATAGTACTATATTATAGTATTATAGGTTTCATGTTGCTATAGTATATTTATAATACTAAGGGTATAATATAGTACTATATTATAGTATTATAGGTTTCATGTAGCTATAGTATATTTATAATACTAAGGGTATAATATAGTACTATATTATAGTATTATAGGTTTCATGTAGCTATAGTATATTTATAATACTAAGGGTATAATATAGTACTATATTATAGTATTATAGGTTTCATGTTGCTATAGTATATTTATAATACTAAGGGTATAATATAGTACTATATTATAGTATTATAGGTTTCATGTAGCTATAGTATATTTATAATACTAAGGGTATAATATAGTACTATATTATAGTATTATAGGTTTCATGTTGCTATAGTATATTTATAATACTAAGGGTATAATATAGTACTATATTATAGTATTATAGGTTTCATGTTGCTATAGTATATTTATAATACTAAGGGTATAATATAGTACTATATTATAGTATTATAGGTTTCATGTTGCTATAGTATATTTATAATACTAAGGGTATAATATAGTACTATATTATAGTATTATAGGTTTCATGTTGCTATAGTATATTTATAATACTAAGGGTATAATATAGTACTATATTATAGTATTATAGGTTTCATGTTGCTATAGTATATTTATAATACTAAGGGTATAATATAGTACTATATTATAGTATTATAGGTTTCATGTTGCTATAGTATATTTATAATACTAAGGGTATAATATAGTACTATATTATAGTATTATAGGTTTCATGTAGCTATAGTATATTTATAATACTAAGGGTATAATATAGTACTATATTATAGTATTATAGGTTTCATGTTGCTATAGTATATTTATAATACTAAGGGTATAATATAGTACTATATTATAGTATTATAGGTTTCATGTTGCTATAGTATATTTATAATACTAAGGGTATAATATAGTACTATATTATAGTATTATAGGTTTCATGTTGCTATAGTATATTTATAATACTAAGGGTATAATATAGTACTATATTATAGTATTATAGGTTTCATGTTGCTATAGTATATTTATAATACTAAGGGTATAATATAGTACTATATTATAGTATTATAGGTTTCATGTTGCTATAGTATATTTATAATACTAAGGGTATAATATAGTACTATATTATAGTATTATAGGTTTCATGTTGCTATAGTATATTTATAATACTAAGGGTATAATATAGTACTATATTATAGTATTATAGGTTTCATGTTGCTATAGTATATTTATAATACTAAGGGTATAATATAGTACTATATTATAGTATTATAGGTTTCATGTTGCTATAGTATATTTATAATACTAAGGGTATAATATAGTACTATATTATAGTATTATAGGTTTCATGTTGCTATAGTATATTTATAATACTAAGGGTATAATATAGTACTATATTATAGTATTATAGGTTTCATGTTGCTATAGTATATTTATAATACTAAGGGTATAATATAGTACTATATTATAGTATTATAGGTTTCATGTTGCTATAGTATATTTATAATACTAAGGGTATAATATAGTACTATATTATAGTATTATAGGTTTCATGTTGCTATAGTATATTTATAATACTAAGGGTATAATATAGTACTATATTATAGTATTATAGGTTTCATGTTGCTATAGTATATTTATAATACTAAGGGTATAATATAGTACTATATTATAGTATTATAGGTTTCATGTTGCTATAGTATATTTATAATACTAAGGGTATAATATAGTACTATATTATAGTATTATAGGTTTCATGTTGCTATAGTATATTTATAATACTAAGGGTATAATATAGTACTATATTATAGTATTATAGGTTTCATGTTGCTATAGTATATTTATAATACTAAGGGTATAATATAGTACTATATTATAGTATTATAGGTTTCATGTTGCTATAGTATATTTATAATACTAAGGGTATAATATAGTACTATATTATAGTATTATAGGTTTCATGTTGCTATAGTATATTTATAATACTAAGGGTATAATATAGTACTATATTATAGTATTATAGGTTTCATGTTGCTATAGTATATTTATAATACTAAGGGTATAATATAGTACTATATTATAGTATTATAGGTTTCATGTTGCTATAGTATATTTATAATACTAAGGGTATAATATAGTACTATATTATAGTATTATAGGTTTCATGTTGCTATAGTATATATTTATAATACTAAGGGTATAATATAGTACTATATTATAGTATTATAGGTTTCATGTAGCTATAGTATATTTATAATACTAAGGGTATAATATAGTACTATATTATAGTATTATAGGTTTCATGTTGCTATAGTATATTTATAATACTAAGGGTATAATATAGTACTATATTATAGTATTATAGGTTTCATGTTGCTATAGTATATTTATAATACTAAGGGTATAATATAGTACTATATTATAGTATTATAGGTTTCATGTTGCTATAGTATATTTATAATACTAAGGGTATAATATAGTACTATATTATAGTATTATAGGTTTCATGTTGCTATAGTATATTTATAATACTAAGGGTATAATATAGTACTATATTATAGTATTATAGGTTTCATGTTGCTATAGTATATTTATAATACTAAGGGTATAATATAGTATATTATAGTATTATAGGTTTCATGTTGCTATAGTATATTTATAATACTAAGGGTATAGTACTATATTATAGTAGGTTCATAGTATGTAGCTATAGTATATATTTATAATACTATAATATAGTTATTATAGGTTTCATGTTGCTATAGTATATTTATAATACTAAGGGTATAATATAGTACTATATTATAGTATTATAGGTTTCATGTTGCTATAGTATATTTATAATACTAAGGGTATAATATAGTACTATATTATAGTATTATAGGTTTCATGTTGCTATAGTATATTTATAATACTAAGGGTATAATATAGTACTATATTATAGTATTATAGGTTTCATGTTGCTATAGTATATTTATAATACTAAGGGTATAATATAGTACTATATTATAGTATTATAGGTTTCATGTTGCTATAGTATATTTATAATACTAAGGGTATAATATAGTTGTTGTTGTTGTTGTTGTTGTTCCCCAAGCTGCCTGGCCGAACAGCCCCAAGGCCCCGAGTAAGGCCAAGGCCATAAACGAGCGCCCCCACAGAACCCTCCCTGCCGACCACAATAAAGCCTGGGTGACCGAAGCCACTCCATGGCGGGGAGCTGAGAGGGTGCGTAAACGCCCGGGAAACCAAAGCCCCACCCAGGGCCCTGTGCCCCTCAGCAATTATGAAGAGAAAGTTGAGGGGCAAAGGAATAATGTGACGCTTTAGCTTCCAATCTTGGTAGATTGGGAGGTCAATCCACGGAAGAGACGCCGTCACTTGAGATTTAGAAAATATATAAGTAAAAGGAACAGTCAGAGTAAGCTATGGGTATGGCAGAGATCGCTCAGGTCTCACTCTGATAGACCAGCCCATCGCCAAGGTATAATATAGTACTATATTATAGTATTATAGGTTTCATGTTGCTATAGTATATTTATAATACTAAGGGTATAATATAGTACTATATTATAGTATTATAGGTTTCATGTTGCTATAGTATATTTATAATACTAAGGGTATAATATAGTACTATATTATAGTATTATAGGTTTCATGTTGCTATAGTATATTTATAATACTAAGGGTATAATATATTACTATATTATAGTATTATAGGTTTCATGTAGCTATAGTATATTTATAATACTAAGGGTATAATATAGTACTATATTATAGTATTATAGGTTTCATGTAGCTATAGTATATTTATAATACTAAGGGTATAATATAGTATTATAGTATTATAGGTTTCATGTTGCTATAGTATTTATAATACTAAGGGTATAATATAGTACTATATTATAGTATTATAGGTTTCATGTTGCTATAGTATATTTATAATACTAAGGGTATAATATAGTACTATATTATAGTATTATAGGTTTCATGTTGCTATAGTATATTTATAATACTAAGGGTATAATATAGTACTATATTATAGTATTATAGGTTTCATGTTGCTATAGTATATTTATAATACTAAGGGTATAATATAGTACTATATTATAGTATTATAGGTTTCATGTTGCTATAGTATATTTATAATACTAAGGGTATAATATAGTACTATATTATAGTATTATAGGTTTCATGTTGCTATAGTATATTTATAATACTAAGGGTATAATATAGTACTATATTATAGTATTATAGGTTTCATGTTGCTATAGTATATTTATAATACTAAGGGTATAATATAGTACTATATTATAGTATTATAGGTTTCATGTTGCTATAGTATATTTATAATACTAAGGGTATAATATAGTACTATATTATAGTATTATAGGTTTCATGTTGCTATAGTATATTTATAATACTAAGGGTATAATATAGTACTATATTATAGTATTATAGGTTTCATGTAGCTATAGTATATTTATAATACTAAGGGTATAATATAGTACTATATTATAGTATTATAGGTTTCATGTAGCTATAGTATATTTATAATACTAAGGGTATAATATAGTACTATATTATAGTATTATAGGTTTCATGTTGCTATAGTATATTTATAATACTAAGGGTATAATATAGTACTATATTATAGTATTATAGGTTTCATGTTGGCATACCGGCGTTATAATACTAAGGGTATAATATAGTACTATATTATAGTATTATAGGTTTCATGTTGCTATAGTATATTTATAATACTAAGGGTATAATATAGTACTATATTATAGTATTATAGGTTTCATGTTGCTATAGTATATTTATAATACTAAGGGTATAATATAGTACTATATTATAGTATTATAGGTTTCATGTTGCTATAGTATATTTATAATACTAAGGGTATAATATAGTACTATATTATAGTATTATAGGTTTCATGTTGCTATAGTATATTTATAATACTAAGGGTATAATATAGTACTATATTATAGTATTATAGGTTTCATGTTGCTATAGTATATTTATAATACTAAGGGTATAATATAGTACTATATTATAGTATTATAGGTTTCATGTAGCTATAGTATATTTATAATACTAAGGGTATAATATAGTACTATATTATAGTATTATAGGTTTCATGTAGCTATAGTATATTTATAATACTAAGGGTATAATATAGTACTATATTATAGTATTATAGGTTTCATGTTGCTATATTGTATTTGGAATACTAAGGGTATAATATAGTACTATATTATAGTATTATAGGTTTCATGTTGCTATAGTATATTTATAATACTAAGGGTATAATATAGTACTATATTATAGTATTATAGGTTTCATGTTGCTATAGTATATTTATAATACTAAGGGTATAATATAGTACTATATTATAGTATTATAGGTTTCATGTTGCTATAGTATATTTATAATACTAAGGGTATAATATAGTACTATATTATAGTATTATAGGTTTCATGTTGCTATAGTATATTTATAATACTAAGGGTATAATATAGTACTATATTATAGTATTATAGGTTTCATGTTAGCTATAGTATATTTATAATACTAAGGGTATAATATAGTACTATATTATAGTATTATAGGTTTCATGTAGCTATAGTATATTTATAATACTAAGGGTATAATATAGTACTATATTATAGTATTATAGGTTTCATGTTGCTATAGTATATTTATAATACTAAGGGTATAATATAGTACTATATTATAGTATTATAGGTTTCATGTTGCTATAGTATATTTATAATACTAAGGGTATAATATAGTACTATATTATAGTATTATAGGTTTCATGTTGCTATAGTATATTTATAATACTAAGGGTATAATATAGTACTATATTATAGTATTATAGGTTTCATGTTGCTATAGTATATTTATAATACTAAGGGTATAATATAGTACTATATTATAGTATTATAGGTTTCATGTTGCTATAGTATATTTATAATACTAAGGGTATAATATAGTACTATATTATAGTATTATAGGTTTCATGTTGCTATAGTATATTTATAATACTAAGGGTATAATATAGTACTATATTATAGTATTATAGGTTTCATGTTGCTATAGTATATTTATAATACTAAGGGTATAATATAGTACTATATTATAGTATTATAGGTTTCATGTTGCTATAGTATATTTATAATACTAAGGGTATAATATAGTACTATATTATAGTATTATAGGTTTCATGTTGCTATAGTATATTTATAATACTAAGGGTATAATATAGTACTATATTATAGTATTATAGGTTTCATGTTGCTATAGTATATTTATAATACTAAGGGTATAATATAGTACTATATTATAGTATTATAGGTTTCATGTTGCTATAGTATATTTATAATACTAAGGGTATAATATAGTACTATATTATAGTATTATAGGTTTCATGTTGCTATAGTATATTTATAATACTAAGGGTATAATATAGTACTATATTATAGTATTATAGGTTTCATGTAGCTATAGTATATTTATAATACTAAGGGTATAATATAGTACTATATTATAGTATTATAGGTTTCATGTAGCTATAGTATATTTATAATACTAAGGGTATAATATAGTACTATATTATAGTATTATAGGTTTCATGTTGCTATAGTATATTTATAATACTAAGGGTATAATATAGTACTATTATAGTATTATAGGTTTCATGTAGCTATAGTATATTTATAATACTAAGGGTATAATATAGTACTATATTATAGTATTATAGGTTTCATGTTGCTATAGTATATTTATAATACTAAGGGTATAATATAGTACTATATTATAGTATTATAGGTTTCATGTTGCTATAGTATATTTATAATACTAAGGGTATAATATAGTACTATATTATAGTATTATAGGTTTCATGTTGCTATAGTATATTTATAATACTAAGGGTATAATATAGTACTATATTATAGTATTATAGGTTTCATGTTGCTATAGTATATTTATAATACTAAGGGTATAATATAGTACTATATTATAGTATTATAGGTTTCATGTAGCTATAGTATATTTATAATACTAAGGGTATAATATAGTACTATATTATAGTATTATAGGTTTCATGTTGCTATAGTATATTTATAATACTAAGGGTATAATATAGTACTATATTATAGTATTATAGGTTTCATGTAGCTATAGTATATTTATAATACTAAGGGTATAATATAGTACTATATTATAGTATTATAGGTTTCATGTTGCTATAGTATATTTATAATACTAAGGGTATAATATAGTACTATATTATAGTATTATAGGTTTCATGTTGCTATAGTATATTTATAATACTAAGGGTATAATATAGTACTATATTATAGTATTATAGGTTTCATGTTGCTATAGTATATTTATAATACTAAGGGTATAATATAGTACTATATTATAGTATTATAGGTTTCATGTTAGCTATAGTATATTTATAATACTAAGGGTATAATATAGTACTATATTTAGTATTATAGGTTTCATGTTGCTATAGTATATTTATAATACTAAGGGTATAATATAGTACTATATTATAGTATTATAGGTTTCATGTTGCTATAGTATATTTATAATACTAAGGGTATAATATAGTACTATATTATAGTATTATAGGTTTCATGTTGCTATAGTATATTTATAATACTAAGGGTATAATATAGTACTACATTATAGTATAGGTTTCATGTTGCTATAGTATATTTATAATACTAAGGGTATAATATAGTACTATATTATAGTATTATAGGTTTCATGTTGCTATAGTATATTTATAATACTAAGGGTATAATATAGTACTATATTATAGTATTATAGGTTTCATGTTGCTATAGTATATTTATAATACTAAGGGTATAATATAGTACTATATTATAGTATTATAGGTTTCATGTTGCTATAGTATATTTATAATACTAAGGGTATAATATAGTACTATATTATAGTATTATAGGTTTCATGTTGCTATAGTATATTTATAATACTAAGGGTATAATATAGTACTATATTATAGTATTATAGGTTTCATGTTGCTATAGTATATTTATAATACTAAGGGTATAATATAGTACTATATTATAGTATTATAGGTTTCATGTTGCTATAGTATATTTATAATACTAAGGGTATAATATAGTACTATATTATAGTATTATAGGTTTCATGTTGCTATAGTAAATTTATAATACTAAGGGTATAATATAGTACTATATTATAGTATTATAGGTTTCATGTTGCTATAGTAAATTTATAATACTAAGGGTATAATATAGTACTATATTATAGTATTATAGGTTTCATGTTGCTATAGTATATTTATAATACTAAGGGTATAATATAGTACTATATTATAGTATTATAGGTTTCATGTTGCTATAGTATATTTATAATACTAAGGGTATAATATAGTACTATATTATAGTATTATAGGTTTCATGTTGCTATAGTATATTTATAATACTAAGGGTATAATATAGTAATCCATAACCTCTCTAAAGAACGACCAGAGTAATGGAGCTACTATTTTTTTCATTTGGGAAGAGTCAGACAGGGAAATGGTGTAGAAATGTACAGCCCATTTGCGGTATCCCTTATTGAGTTACAAATGTTTGGGGTCATGATATCTGGCTTACTTATATTGACTGGACTATAAACTAAGCTACAGTGACTCAGTTATTATTTGCCACCCTGTACTATAATATTCTATGTTTCACATGGCTCGTAGTAGTGTGGAGGTAATGTCCCTCTTACTATAATACACACTAATTATTATCAGTTATTATTTGCCACCCTGTACCATAGTATTCTATGTTTCACATGGCTCGTAGTAGTGTGGAGGTAATGTCCCTCTTACTATAATACACACTAATTATTATCAGTTATTATTTGCCACCCTGTACCATAGTATTCTATGTTTCACATGGCTCGTAGTAGTGTGGAGGTAATGTCCCTCTTACTATAATACACACTAATTATTATCAGTTATTATTTGCCACCCTGTACCATAGTATTCTATGTTTCACATGGCTCGTAGTAGTGTGGAGGTAATGTCCCTCTTACTATAATACACACTAATTATTATCAGTTATTATTTGCCACCCTGTACCATAGTATTCTATGTTTCACATGGCTCGTAGTAGTGTGGAGGTAATGTCCCTCTTACTATAATACACACTAATTATTATCAGTTTTCGGCGAACATAGCATTTTAACTTTACCTTTATATAAAGTATATACTCCCTTCAGTACGATAACGTTTTGTTAACCCCTTCTGTACCAGCGACGTCTATTTAATTATATACTATTTGTATTTAGATGAATTTATGCAGTTCAAGAATTATCTGTGGTAGTTAAAAGGGTTAAGTGAGATAGGTTGACGCCTGTTAAATTGCCGGAGCCCTTTTTAATTGAATCAAATCGTTTAATAGTAGCCAGCATAAAATGAACAGGACGGCACCGGTACTGTACGGGTTAACTTTAAATTGGTTTACATTAAACGATTATATTCAACTTAAGTATGAAGACATTAAGAAAGGCGCCATGCTGTACTGAAAGACTATGTTCTTATATTGTTAATTGTATTGTGCTCCCAAGTAATATTTTCAGTTTTCCCCATGGCCTTTTGACCCCCTTATAAAAACAGTGGATTGAACCCAAATTGGGAAGCGTTTCACAGACCATTTTTAGCAACCCAAGTTTTTAACAAGGGAAGTTGTAAAGACCTTCCTGTTGTATTTTATGCACGGGGGGGGAGGTTTCCATTTCCTCGCGTCAGGGGTTGGAGGCTGTTGAGCGCTTGGGGTTGTTTATTTTGTTGTTGTTGTTGTTGTTGTTGTTGGTGGTGGTGGTGGTGGTGGTGGTTGTTTGGCGGATAGTTTTGTTGTGGTTTGGTGGAGATTTTGGTGTTGGTGGTGGTATGATTTGGGGAATTGGGGTCTGGAGGCTGTTAAGTGCTTGATGTTGTTGGTGTTGTTATTGGTGATATGGTTTTAGAGGGGAATAAGACCTGGAGGTTAGAGTAGTTATGGATCGTCGTTATATATGTTGATAAATGCTTATGGAGCAAAAGTGTAGCACTCTTAGGCTATAAAGATTTGAATTATAGTAAGGTCGTCAAGGTACCTATGTACAGTTTATAAAACTAGAATTTTTATATACAGATTTTAAAGGAGTGTGTACTGCACTATGCAATAACTGTTTTATTTGTTATCTAGGGTAGGCTACTCGGGAATATACCTGAAGGTCTCTGAAATATTACGGTATAAATGTATTGTTGCTACCAGTAACTCTCTCTCTCTCTCTCTCTCTGTATTTGGGCATAAAATAGTTATTTTAACATAAAGTCCGGGCCATCAGAGAGAGAGAGATAGAGAGACTGAGAGAGAGAGAGTGAGTTAGAGTGAATGTGTGTGTGCCAAGGCCAATAGACAGACGTTAGCTAGTATGCGACCTTAACTCATACCCCCTCATATTGTTAATTAACTCTTACATTACCCAGCCAGACATTAGTAATATGAGTACACCGGGTGACAGATAGCAAGCCATGTTTACTGTTTAACTTTGGTAGGTCGCAGTGTACCTAAGGTGAGTGCTGTATATAACTTCCATACTGTACTATCCTTAAGAGTACAGTTATATATATATATATATATATATATATATATATATATATATATATACTGTATATATATATATATATATATATATATATATATATATATATAAAGAGAGAGAGAGCGAGAGAGAGAGGAATCACTAATACACGTGATACATACAGACATCTCTTGTACTCTATTAAAATGAAACACGGAGCTGCAAGCTTTAGTCTGTATACCAAGACATCATCCGGTAGATAGAGAAGAAAGGATGGTAATCCATTTATCTCTCCTAACCTGTGACAGTTACCAATTAGTAAGAACAAATGATTTTTTGGTTCTGACAAGTATCACAAACCAACACATACATAATATTATCAAATAGGAATTAAACAAAATAACACATGAATGTAATTACAGTAGACAACAATGAACATGTAATATATTATTGTTTTCATTGTTGTCTATTAGAATCATATTCTTTGTTGTCTATTAGAATCATATTCTTTGTTGTCTATTAGAATCATATTCTTTGTTGTCTATTAGAATCATATTCTTTGTTGTCTATTAGAATCATATTCTTTGTTGTCTATTAGAATCATATTCTTTGTTGTCTATTAGAATCATATTCTTTGTTGTCTATTAGAATCATATTCTTTGTTGTCTATTAGAATCATATTCTTTGTTGTCTGTTAGAATCATATTCTTTGTTGTCTATTAGAATCATATTCTTTGTTGTCTACTAGAATCATATTCTTTTGTTTGTGTATATGAGTTACGGTAGTGTTATTTTGTTTCATTGCTATTTGATTTGATTTAGTACCGGTATGTGTTGTTTTTTAACAATAATCAAACTATAATTAATTTGTTCTTACTAATAATAACTGTCTCGGGTTAATACATATAACTGACTCCCACCCTTTCTTCTCTATCTGACCACCCCCACAAAGACGTACCGTAACGAGATATGATATAAAATGGCAGATGTATTCATGTGGATGTGGTGTCTTTGGGGCTTTTTTGTATACCTTACCCAGATGTGATGGCTCCGTCGGGGTCGACCTGTTTATATCATCATTATGTATTTGAGTATGGATTGATTTTTTTTGTTTTTCAGTTTTTATTTCTCCTTTTGTCCGGTGATATAGAAGTTAATCCAGGTCCTCGCAGACAACCTGTTACAAGTTGTCGTGTATGTTATTCCAATATTCGTGGTCTCTATAAGAACATCAAGGATCTGACATGGGTATCTGTTGATTATGATATTGTCTTTTGTTCTGAAACCCTTGTCTCTGGTTATAGAGATTATTTTGAACTTCTTATACCTAACTTCAGTAAACCTGTTCTTATTCGGCGTGATTCTATTCCTCGTGCTCGTGGAATGAGCTTGTATATTATATCTGGGTATAATGTTCAGCACTTAACTAAGCATATTTATAAATGCCATGAGATGCAGTTAGTTAAAGTTTCCATTAAGTATCACAATCATTACATTTTTAGCCTGTACACAAATCCTGATGTTAACAATGGTATATGTGACTGTCTCTTAACAGTCTGTAGATGTCAATACAGTCTCTAGATGTCAAATCATCCTTTATTGTTGTTGGTGATGTCAATGTGCATCATCAAGAGTAGTTGAAGTAGGTCTCTCCAACTAATAGAAATGGTCTTGCTGCCTTGGATTTTGCAAACTTATCTGGTTGTGAGCAGCTAATCCAAGGACCTACTCATATGTCTGGATATTGTCTTGATCTAGTACTAACAGATATTCCTGGCGTTGTAGAAACCTCCGTTCTTGTACCTGTTGGCACTTCCGACCACAATGCCATCATGTGTAAAATTAATCTTGATATTTCTGTTCCTGATATTACTCTCTCACGTAAAGTCTACCTTAAATCCCGGGTTAACTGGGACAACGTTTGTAATTATGTTTTGTAATATTGAGTGGAATATCATACTAAGATCTCATGACCCTTTTTCAGCTCTCAACAATTCCCTTCTTAGTATCCTACGCAAAAGAGTTCCATAAAAAACAATTAAGTCTTGTATCAGGGATAAAGCATGGTTTAATGATGAATGCAAGCGTGCATTTCATGACAAACAGGCTGCAAATCGTCTATGGAGGCGTAATCAAATCCCCTTGCATTGGGAACATTATGTTGCTAAAAGAGCAGTTGCGCAGTGAGTTTATGCTGCTGCTGAAAGAGAATATAACTCCCATTTTCGGGATGTTATGGCAGGAGCTGTACAGCCTCATAAATGGTGGTTTGCTTTGAAGTCATCTTTATTTGGAATAGATTCCTACATGCTCCTCTTTGTGATTCTGATGGCTCCATCTCTGTTGATCCATTATCGAAGGCCAATATTCTATCTAATAAGTTTATTAATAAGCAGAGTAATCAGGAATTATCTTTGTCATGGATATATTTCCCTAGACCCAACCTCAATTCAATGGCATTCAAATCAGCTGAGCTGTAAATGTATTTGCTGGATCTTGATACCTATGGTGGTACAGAGCCGGATGGGTTTTTCCATCTCAAAAAGGTTGCAGTGGTCTTGGCGCCTAAATTGACCGTGGTGTTTAAGTTGCTTTTGAAATCAGGTAGTTTTCCTCTTTGCTGGCGTAAGGCTAGTATCACTCCTATTCCGAAGGGAAATACTGCCTCATCATCTCCTAATGACTATCGCCATTTCTCTATGACGCCTATCATATCCAAGCTCTATGAGAGGCTTTTGTCCAGACGCCTTTCCTCTTATTGTAATAGTCATAATTTGATACCAAACTCACAGTTTGGTTTTCGTAAGGGACTGGGTACCTGTGATGCGCTTCTGACATTCACTCATGACTTGCAGTCTTCATTGGACCAGAGGCATGAGTCTCGTGTCGTGGCTATTGACTTTAGTTCTGCTTTTGACTTGGTCAACCATAAACCACTTCTGTATAAGTTAAGACTCATCGGTATTGGTGGCTATTTATTAAGGATCTTTGAAGATTTTTTGACGAAAAGATCTCAGTCTGCGGTCATTGATGGGTGTTGTTTCCCTTCTGTTCCTGTTGTTTCAGGCGTTCCTCAAGGCAGTGTCCTTGGGCCTTTGCTTTTTATTATTTTTACTGCTGACCTTACCTCCGAGCTTGAAAATTAACTAATCTCCAATGCCGATGATACTACTTTATACGCGTCAATTCCATCACCAATTGATCAACACGAAATTGCTACTGCTCTGAATAGGGATTTAGCCAAAATTATGTCATGGTGTGAACTTTGGGGTATGAAACTTAATGCTAGTAAAACATACTCCATTATCATCAGCATATCTCGTACTTTGGATCATCCCCATCCTTATCTACAAGTTTCTGGCATGCAACTTGAGAATGTGGATACTCTGCGTTTGCTAGGAGTTACTCTGGATCCCAAACTTACTTTTGAAAAGCATATTCGTTCTTTCTCCTCTTCCATTTCCCCCAAAATTGGTCTGCTTTGCAAGTGTTATAAAACGTTTGCTTGTGACGCCACAGTTATCAAGTCTTTTCATGCATTTATTTTGACACATTTCGAGTACTGCTCACCTGTCTGGTTGTCAGCAGCTGAATGCAATCTCAAGTTGCTTGACAGGTCCCTGAATTCTATCAGTTTTATTCTACCTCATTTGTCTTTTGATCCGTGTCATCGACGTACAGTTGGTGCCCTTAGTCTTTTATTTAAAGATTTTAACAAACCTCAGTATCCCTTACATGGGGTTCTGCCTGGGCCCTATGTCCGGACTCCGACTCGTGTAACTAGATTCACAAGCATTCTTAATGATCTTGTCATGAGCCGTGTGAATGTTTCTACTGCACAGTATTCAAGGTGTTTCGTGCCGGCCATGGTTGAATTTTGGAATAAGTTGCCAACAGAGCTAGTCAATTCAGCTCATATCTCTACTGTTAATTCTAGAGTTAATGCTTTTTTTCAGCATTAAAATGCTTACACATATTTTATTCTATTGTATTGTATTATATTTATACTTGACATCCTCCATTGAGTAATTTTGTATTATTAATGTTATTTGTGTTCAATATATGTGTGTGTGTATGTGTGTGGGATTATATATATATATTGTTACGAGGGGAGCCCGGGGAAAACAGATGCTCTAATAGCCTAGCCCACCACACTGGCAAAAAGGAACCGGCATAGCAAAAAGACACCAATGCTGCAGTCAATGCACCCAATACTGCCCACTGTACTACACTACCCTGCAACAGACACGTTCTTAATATCTGACTCAAACACCAAGACACGCAGGTTCTCTAGGAAAAGGGGTTACCTCCCTCTTTGCTCTATTAAAGCAGTAATACAAGGAGACACATAAATATCTACTGTATCAGAGTCTGGTTGATAGTGCGTGTAGTATGCAAGAGAACTTCTACGGTTATTCTAAACTGCACAAAACAATGGTAACTAAAAATAATGCTGTTAGACTCCCAGAACAAACCACATAATGCCCAATCACTTAGGAATTGAGAATCAGTTGAACAAAAACATGGGTAAAGTCTAATGCACTATCCTAAAGGCCTCGTCATACAGAAGTCGAACGTATGCCGACTGGCGCCCGTAGTTGATGACTTGCATATTTTCCCGAATTAAGCCGAAACATCCGACAGTAACCCGGAGTCGAATATCCCCCGACGGGTACCAGAATGAACTACGACCGATGGACCTGAATGAAAGTCGATAAAGAGCCGATGAATTACCGTACGTAACTCCACTGTAACCCGATGTGGGTCGAAGAAGCCCCGATCATGCCCCCAATATAACCTGTATATGCCCAGAAGACGGGGAAATGACAAGAATAATTACCGATGCTCAGCCAGCCGAAGCTCAGTCGATCAACAACCGAAATAGAAGAAGTTAGGTCGAACGTCAGTCGAATAGGTCAAAGATCATAGTAAGTTAAATAATCGGTTTATATTATCTGTTGTTAACCCTTTCTGTATCGGTGACGTCATATGTATTGGATTTCTTCAACATTTAGACGATTTTATGAAGCTTAGGATGAATTTATGGTAGCTAAAGGGATTAATTGATATTGTCTGAAGCATTTCAATGGGTAGACGCCCTTCCTGCGCTGAATAAAATTGTCTAATAGTTGCCAGAGTATAACGAGAGTATATTGAAGAAGGATCTGTGGTATTAAAAAGGATTAAGTAAAACAATTCGAAACCTGCTAATTGTTTTTTAAGCTGAATAATATTGTCTAATGGTAACCAGAGTAAAGTTAATAGGACATCACTGGTACTGAAAAGGTTCTTATAATAAATTTGTTCTATAATGAATGTCAGATTAGTGGCGTTTCCTTCAATGTGTTAAAAATACTATTCATAATATGTAGACTAGTTTTGCTACAACCAATGTATTCTACATTCCACACTCGAAATCAACAATGTACTCAGGTTAAAAATTTATCTCTTGTAGTGTGTGTGTGTGTGTGTGTGTGTGTGTGTGTGTGTGTGTGTAACGAAGCTGTAACAAATTCGTGGTCACTAAACTATCTACTTATCTTTCTGTGTATGTATGTTTGTGTGTGTGTGTTTGTGTGTATGTGTGTTGGGGAGGAAGAATGCAAATCCCCCCCACTAAAACAGTTCTGACCCAACATGAAGCAGCGTTCATGGACAATCGATATGCATGGAGGCGGATTACGTGCAGTTCTGCGTACAAAAAACCCCAGTAGTCTAGCGGTAATAATACGCTCGCTAAATGTATTCACTGCGGGCCCTCTAATCAAACGGAAACAGGACAACGGCATATCATTATTTGTATTTGTATGTATTTGTATTTAAACAGCCCCAAGGAGTGGAGTTAGAGGGTGAGTGTGGCTCCATGCCATTCTGACATTTGTTTTTATTTGTATGTAAACAACCCCAAAGAGTGGAGATATGCCCCTTTCCCACATTTGCGATTTCATACTATTTTCATCGCCGAACTAAAAAAGGCGAGGTGGGCTCAATGTTTAAGCCTTAACGCAAACATTGAGCCCACCTCGCTGTTTTTGTTTTCTCTTTCTCTCCCTCTCTCCTCGTTTTTTTTTGTTTTCCTATTTCTCTCCCTCTCTCTTTGCCTTGTATATGTTCAGCCCCGTTCAGCCTACTGTTTTAAGACGTTTACCCCCATCCAGGTTTCAATATTTTCCTGGTGAGCGGTAGCGAGCCAACATATATATTTTTTGTTTTGAGAGCAAGCTAAATTTGTACATTATTTGATAGAAAAATCTGTCCGGCGAAGCCGGACATTGCCAATCTCCGAATTAAGGGGAGATGGGTCGTTTTTCTGGTCCCCTTTCTTCTTCATGGTTAACCCCATTAGTTTTCATATTTTATGACGTTCGGCCCATTAGTTTGGTGATTTTAAGATAAATTTGTACATATTCGACGAGTTGGGTTGGGTAAGAGGGGGGATCTGCTTGGTGTGGGCCAATCGGCGCTCTGCAGCCCCCCTAATCTTGTGTCGATCTCTGACCGTTTTGGTGAGGTCAGTCCTCAAGGCATTAGTGAGTTGGGTCTATAATTAGGCCTTGTAATTGGGGTTGGGTGTGACAAGGATCAGCCTTGTGTGGGCCGATCGGCTTTCTACAGACTCCCGTTTTCTTATGTTCTTCTGTTTTTGCCATGAAATATATGCAAAAAGTTTTCAGATAATCTCGCCGAGGAATTCGCCGAACCATTGCTTAATTCGCCGAAGACGTCGCAGAACATATGCCGAGGATTCGTTGATCCTTCGCATTATTTCGCAATATTTTATTCAAATGTGACAGTTCTCGCCGAGGTCATCGGCGAACCATCGCTCAATTTGCCGATGACATCGCATAATGTCGCCGATTACGTATTACCCGTCGGCGACATCGTCGCCGAGTGTAAACTTGTCAACGGTTTTCAACGGTCAAAATCGTAGACGTCGCACACATTCCTTGCGAATTGACAATACTACGTCCTCGGCGACGAAAATCGTATGAAATCACAAATGTGGGAAAGGGGCATTAGAGGGTGAATACGGTTATGCGTCATCCCATCGTAGTCCTCCTTTGATTGATTGATGTGCTTATACCCTGTTCTAAACAAACAGGTCAAAATTCTTACGGGGGGGGGTCACCAGATTTTGTTTTATCCTTCTCTCCGTTTCTCTCTTTCCCTGGCTTGTATCCACTCGGCCCCATTCAGCCAACTGTTTTAAGACGTTTATCTCCATCCAGGTGTCAATTTCTTCCTGGCGAGCGACAGCGAGCCAGCATAGACTATGAAAAAACAGATGGATAGGGTGATATTCGACTGTTATTCGAGTGAGCATCGACTTTCCATTGTCTGTTATTCTGCCATTTCTGGTCATGGTTGGGTCAATATCGAGTCTAAGCCCGATACATCGGCCAAGCAGACAGTAATATACGGGTCAATATCTGGTTTTCATCTTGGTATTCTGGTTTTATTCGACTCTCGGTTGGGTTACATTCGACTTTATGAGAGATTCATCGTAATAGTCATGGGTTATCATCGAGTTTCCTTCGTGGTACTATCGACTATCATCGAGTTACATTCGACCCTTCTTCAGGTCATTCGAGGCATCATCATCAATTAAAAATACCCGAATAGGTTGAATGTAACCCGAATATGACTAATATATCCGCATGTAACTGGAACGTAACTAGATCAAAACCCGATAGTTTTGTAACGTTTGTTTGACCCGATTCATCCCCAAAAGTTAACGCATGGACTAACTTTTGGCCGATTCACCTGATGATTCGACTCAAGCCCAGAACATCCCAAGAACGTCCCGAGAATCAGCCGAAGCGTTACCGGAATTAATCAGAATCGACCTGAACCGGCTGAAATTTGAATTTTTAATTATCTTCGGCCATGTTCGGGTGGGTTCGACTTCTGTATGACGCGGCCTTAACACATGAAACATAACTGTTGGTATTCCAGTAGGTTGGGGCAGGCTACTCCGAGCAAACCACCAAACCACTGTGAATACCAACTTCAATAACAAAGAATAAATACATATAATCATGATAAGCAATGCAGTCGAATAAAGGAAACAAAATGGAAGAAGAAAAGGGGGAAGCTTATAATTTAGATAGCCAAGGGAAACAAGATGCAGTATTTCTATTTGACAAATGCAGAAAACTCCTATATGCAAGATAATAAAGATATAACAATATTTTATTATTTAAATGACTCCCAGACTTGCTCTGCTACTATTCAATGAGGAACAATGAAAATACATGCGGTATTTAGGAAAACACTGAAGCAAGCCTGGGACAGACTCCTCAACATGTGTGCTCAGTAAAGGGTCTATCGCTCGAGTGGTTGTCCTGCGGCCACGAGAGTCCCATGCCCGCGCAGGAGGGGAGGAGAGCTCCAGACATTGCTAGACTAAACAAATATTCTAAGCAACTAGGCTCTCATTATCTATACAGAATTAATCAAATAAATACAAGACATCATTGTGCAACTTATAATAAACTAATACAATCCCACAAGGGCTAAATAAATTTCAGAACTATACTCGTGGCAGCGAAGACAATGTGTTCCAAAACATGATGCAATCATGACGTCACCACCCTGACACGAAAGATACAAGGGAGATAGTGAGAGAGAAAACCTGGCTTCAACAAAGGCTATGTAAATTATAACTCAATCACAACTGACATAGGTTACAAAACTCAGTTGGGAGTGACACCCTCACACCCAGGGGGAGTCTGTTGGTGCATCTTGAAACAACAGACTGCTTATACTTCAGTAACACTACAAGACATACACAACTACAGTCTTTTTTCTAGTATTTTTATAGTTTTTATATTTTTGTATTTAAATATCTTCTTCTACACAGAAAGACAGAAACTCCTACTTTACAGCCCTACGCTGGGCTACATACGGCAACCAACAAGCACCAGACGTAAACATGCTAATCAAACCAAAGTAGGAGGCTACAACAACACTGACTGAACGACGAGGGTTCTCCTTAAAACATACCCTCCCGTGACAAACAATCAGCCATAACATTATCAGTGCCTTTAACATGCCACACATCCAAACTGTATTCCGGCAGCAAAACATCACCTGACAATGATAAACTGCCCAGTCCACCCCAAGACTGGCACTTCTCTTCGCTCTCTCAGGCAACGGGACCTGCCAATAACCTTTCACTAATTCCACCTTAGGCAGCCCCGATACGGTCGATGGAGTCGTCAACTCTGGGTAATGGATAGGTGTCTGTCTGGGATAATGCACTAACACTACTGCAATCAACACATAAACGGATCTTGCCACTCAGCTCAGGTTGCAAAGTCACTAGCAAAGACCACTCACGATATCCCTTAACCCTCAGACCCTTCTCCAACATGTAGTCCAGCTCTGCTTGTGAGACAGGCTGCCGAGCAGGATTTATACGGTAGGGAGCCAACTTGAGCTTTGTACTGTCTCCAGCCTTATGTCGGGTACCGCCCAAGACATCAGGCCTGGAGAATCATCAAACATGCAGGAGTACTGCCATAACCTAGTAAGCAACACCTCTTGGCGCTTAGGAACAAGAGGTTGCAACTTATCTCGAAGAACAACATACTCACTGCCCTCCCATAACCCAGCCGGGACCGCAGCCTCTAAACTATAGTCTCCCTCCTTCTCCTCCTCTGTGGAGAATAATATGGCCAAAAAAAATATCTCTTACCTATCTATCTATCTATTGCCTGATGCCGTGATCCCCGAAGGGGTGGCCACGAATGAACCGCCCCCATGCACCTCTGTCCCCAGTCAGTCGACGCCCCTCCCCCCAACCAGCACAGCATTCGTTCATGTACTTCCTCACTCCATCCTTCCACCTCTCATTCGGTCTACCTCTCCCTCTCTGTCCCTCCACCTCGCTCTCGTACACCCTCTTAGTCATTCTCTCGCTTTCCATATGTTCCATATGGCCGAACCATCTCAAGTTGTTCCTTTTCACACTTTCCAGCACATCTACCTCCACACCGCACCTCCTTCTTACTTCCTCATTAGTCTGTCTATCCCTCCATGTAACTGCACACACTCCTTAAGTAATTCATTTCCACTGCTCTCACTCTTGGTCTGAGTCACTCAACCAACGTCCATGCTTCGCTTCCGTAAGTCAGTGTCGGGATTACCACACTGTCATGCAAGGACTTCTTCACTTCCATACTGACCACCCTATTTCTTGTTACTGCTTTTAGTGTTCCTACAACCCTCTTCCCCTGTTGTACCCTCTCCCGCACTTCTTCATCCATAGTCCCATCTTTACTCAACACACTGCCCAGATACTTAAAAGAGTTGACGATCTCCATAGCCTGACCGTTCAGCTTCACCTCAGACTCTCTGACTTTAACTGTCTTCGTGGTGCGTTGCATAAGGTGTTGATTTTCGGTGTGAGCATCCTGGATTCGAATCCACGGACTGCCACATGTGTTTGTAAATTTCATTAATCGATTTTAGGAGTATAGTTGGTTGTTGGAAGGAACATAATAATTGATCCCTTTCGAAGACCATAACCTTGCTCTTCCCCGCATTTACCTTCAAATTCCGTTTTTCGCACACTGTTCCAAACTCATTTACCAGACCCTGCAACTCCCATTCATTATCACTCATCAGAACTGTATCATCCGCAAACAGCAGAATAGGTAGCTTCCACTCAATTCCCTACCTTTTCAGCGATACACCAACATCCACTGCTCTTGATAGTATTTCTTTCATGACTCCATCCATATATACAGTAAACAACCACGGGGACATCACACACCCCTGTTTCAAACCAACATTCAGGTCAAAGAACTCCCTCTGCTCACTCTCCACACGTACTGCATGCTGCCTTTGCACCCTCATACATGCTCTTCACTGCTTTCAGCAACTTGCCCTCTACTCCGTATATTCTAAGTACTTTCCACAAACCTTCTCTATCCACTCTGTCATAGGCCTTCTCCAAGTCCATAAAGGCAACATACACCTTTTGTTTCTTCTCCAGATACTTCTCCACAACACAATTCAGGGTAAAAATATCTCTTACCACACTAATAAAAAATAGAAAAAAAAAACAAAAAAAAATAGATAGCCTACCTTATGGCATGGACTATAGGAGCAGATGAGGGTTGTTTAGTAGCCTAGTCTTACCCACAATAGCCTATATCTCAGATACCCAAACTAAACATTGTATAAATGGCATATATATCAATGACTTAGCTATAGCTAGGGTCCTGGTGTACTTCAGAGGATTCCGGCTTCGGTAGCTAAAGGTTAAAGGTCAGGGACTAAGGGCCGGGCGCGGGGAGTGTTGCGGGAGAGGTCACGAGACACGTCCTGATGGTTCAAAAGTTTGATGGCGTTTAATCGGAACTTCAATTTCCGACTCTTAACTAAATTATATACTAATTCGTTACCAAGGGTTCATTCCCTCTTCACTTTATCATATAAATGAAAAAATAAGCATTTAATTATATAAATACTAATATAAATATCGTTTCACAACGATTTAGTAAACATAATATCCAGGGGTTAAGATTACCACTACTAATTGTGAATCACGCCTGCGAGTGTGGGAATTTCAAAACTGATACCGGATACAGTATCTCTAAATCTAATCAGACAAGGTTTTATAACTATATTAACTTGGTCAAGGTAATCTTATACAGTTCTAAATTACTTAATATTAATTATCCTTTACAATATTTACAATCACCAGGTTCGGGTAGGAAATGGTTCACTCTAATGAGGTTACCCTATTGGAAGGCTGTTGCCAACACTACTCAGATACCAGTGTAGTAAATATAATTCTCACATCGTCCGTCCCTAATACAGCCAGGTCATGAGAGGGACAATCTGTACCACCTGTGCTGTCACTCCCACAGTTCATAAGTGCTAAGGCTTCCCCGCCGATACCAGATATGTGCACCCTCACATTCCTTGCGGCTACACCTGCCTGCGCAGCATCACTTGTGTCAGCGCCACAGCCAGATGTAGTCGGTCTATGGTAGGCTCTAACATTTTAATATGGCAGAATTGGGAGGCTATGCGACGGTCAGGCGTATCTATTACATAGTCAACCTCACCAATCTGTTTAATTTCCTGGTACTGACCACAAAACTTAGCAGCCATGGGTCGACCCTGAACTGACAACCATGCCAAAGCCTCGTCGCCCACCTTGAACACCCTAGATATAGCCTGTTGGTCACAATGGTCTCTCATCTTCGTGCTCATGCTGCTAACCGGAATAGCTTCCAGGTATCTAATGGTAGTATCAATTAAAGTGTGCAAGTATTTATATCCCGAACTGGTGGGTGATAAGGGACCAACCATGTCAACTATGACACGAGTCAATGGCGGTTCAACTGCAGGTGTAGGATCAAAGGTGCCACGGGAATTCCTGGGTGGGGTTCTCCAACTACCTTATCAATATGACACATCAAAAAAGAAACCACTGATGCATGTATACTAGGCCACCAAAAAATGAAAGCGTAGCCTATCAGTAGTCTCACATACCCCTAAATGACCCGCCAGTGGTGCCTCATGCTTTAGCCTAACCAGCTCTTCCCTGAACTGGGCAGGCACCACTAACTGCTCCTCCCTCAAGTCTAAGTTCGTATCCGGCTTCTACTGCCGATACAACAATGCCTCCTTTATAATAAACTTCTCTTGACCGTTCTTCCCACCAGTCGTTCCAAGCTTCTTAAACAAGAGGCCCAGACTCGGTTCCTCTTGCTGCAACTTGCTCAGTTTGTTCCTAGGTAGCTCCATCAAGGCAGTTACCTCTGACCTCTCAAAAATATCAGAAGGATGAGTCGGTGTCACTGTGTCAGACTCCTCGTCCGGCACTAGGTCACCTCTACTAGTCTCGGTAACCTCACTGGGGTCAGCCAAGCCCACAGCTGTCTCTGGACCAGTGTCATCTAGTAGTGCATCATGGGATGGCCCGCACACATGGCTGTTGGCCCCCGCATCCAGTAAATCATCCACCTGTTGTGCCAAATGTGCCACTGATTGGGTCACTGCACCAACAGGGTAGATAGAGTCCATGTTATCTTCTTGAAAATAACCACCACCAGGGGGCACATAAGCAGCCTTAGCGACGACTAAAGGAGGCGGGAAAACTACATCCCCTGCCAAGTCAGTTCCGAGCAAAAAGTCCACCCACTCAACTGGCAGAGTGTCCACCATGGCCACCTTACCCTCGGCGGTCAAAAGTGGGCACTCTAGGGTCACCGGGACTAAATCACAGAATTGCTCACTGTTGATTGCCCTGGCGGGGGCCAATGCCCTGCACATTACAAACTCTCCCGTGCTAATATGTCCCTGTCAAGTTGCGACACATCGATTGTTGCGCACCAGTATCCCTAAACACCTTGCCAGTGTAAGTCTGCTCCCCAACCCGTACTAATCCATCATGTATGAATGGCCGACACCAATCAGGGGAAGTCTGGTTATACTCAGGTGGTGATACCATCTGGGGCGGCAAAGTGCTTACAACCCTGCTTCGCGCTGACCTACACTGCCCCCCAGACTCACCAGTACCTGGCTTGCCTTTCACAGGCACCTCCCCTTGTGTCGCCACCAACTGGACAGCCTTGGGTTCCTGGGTAGCCTTCCATTTAGCACACTGAGGTTTAATATGACCCCCTTGCTTGCAAAAATAACATCTCACTTCCGTAGAAGCTCGCTGGTTGTCAGCCTCGTTATGATATTGTGTCTTAATTGTGTTAACTTTGGGAGATGATGGGCGAGCTGATACCGTGGCTGCTTGGTGCACAGGTCGGTCTCTCCTGTCCCCAATGCTCCCCATGCACGTGCCACACTGGGCAAGTGGAAAGTCATTAGCCCAAACTGCTGCTTCCCTTATTGATTTAAACCGCTTTTCTTTTAATTTTGCCCCAATGTCCTTTTCAACTATGCTTGTAAACTGCTCCATCAGCCAAACCTCACACGCCACCTCCAAAGTATCAGCTGACTCTGAGTGCAGCCACTTAGCTAGAGTATCACGCAGGTACCTGGCACATTCCATGTGCGAGTCCCCCTGCCGCTTCCGAGCCCCCCTGAAGGCCAACCTGTAAGCTTCAGGACGCAGCTCGTAGGCTTTTAACACAGCTTCTTTAAGTACATTATACTCTAGCTCCTGCACTTCGAGGGGATCGTATGCATCAAGAGCCTTGCATTTCAAGACATTAGACACCAACACCGCCCAGTGTTGCCTCGGCCACTGATAGTCGTGGCCTCCTTCTCAAAATGCAAGAACCACTCTGTGACCTTGAGTTCATCGAAGGCCGGCATGAGTTTCAGCCGTCGAGACAACAGCACTTCTTCTGCCCCCTTCTTAGATCCATGCCCAGCATTATTCCCCTGTCGTCTTTGCCCACTAGTTTTCAACTTCGTCTTCTCCAAATCTATCTCCATCTCTCTCAACTTAATCCTCTCTTCCATCTCTCTGTCTCTCTTCTCTTTCTCTCTGTCTTTTTTCTAGCTCACTGTCTCTCTTCTATCTCCATTCTCTTGAGCTGCAGCTCAACCTCTGGACACAGTCTCGACACTACCGGGGTTATAGGAGGAAACTGGGCGAAAGGGGGAACATTGTGCTAAGCCCCCACCGTATGAGTGGCAGTGAAATGCTGCGGTGTGGCCCACGACACATGGGGGGAAGAAGGAGGATACTGGAGATTGGTGGCATAACTCGAAACAAATGTACTGGCCATAGGGGCATAAACATATGAACATGAAGGGGCCATACTGATAGGGCTAAATGCTGACAGTGGAGGCGTGGTGGCAGGTGCTGTGGTAATAGTATGAGACTGCCTAAATACAGTATCACCTTGCTCTGGAGTTATTGCTCCACTCCAGTCCCCAGTAGAATGGTAGCTAGCCTGACTGATAGGACGCTGTGGCACATACTGGATGGTGCCATCATCCACAACACGAGTACTAGCTTCCTGAAGACCATTATGCTGTGCAACTACCTTACACACCTCTTGAACTAACTCTGCCTTAGCCATACCACTGCACCTCCAACACATGTCTTAATTCATCACTACTCCTACCAGCAAACTCATGTTGACTAGGTTGGGTTCTAATAAACTGCCAAACGTCCTCCCTCCCCACAGTATGAACAGGAATGTAATCAACATGCGACATCTTAGCAATAGTTGTGGACACGGGTTAATGAAATAAGAGTACCATGTCCGTAGACTTTCAACTGCAAGACAAAATTACTGACCAATCTAAATATAATTACTTCACACCACAAGAATTCTATACTATCACACTATCCTGGCCTGAGGTCGCCACTGTTACGAGGGGAGGCCAGGGCAACAGATGCTCTAATAGCCTAGCCCACAGCACTGGCAAAAAGGAACCGCCGTAGCAAAAAGACACCAATGCTGTAGTCAATGCACCCAATACTGCCCACTGTACTACACTACCCTGTAACAGACACGCTCTTAATATCCGACTCACACACCAAGACAAGCGCAGGTTCTCTTGGAAAAGGGGTTATCTTCCTCTTTGCTCTATTAAACCAGTAATACAAGGAGACACAAAAATATCTACTGTCTCCGAGTCTGGTTGATAGTGCTGGTAGTATGCAAGAGCACTACGGTTATTCTAAACTGCACAAAACAATGTTAACTAAAATTCTGTTAGACTCCCAGAACAAACCACATAATGCCCAATTGCTTAGGAATTGAGAATCATATGAACAAAAACATGGGTAAAGTCTAATGCACTATCCTAACACACGAAACATAATAATTGGTATTCCAGTAGGTTGGGGCAGGCTACTCCGAGCAAACCACCAAACCACTGTGAATACCAACTTCAATAATAAAGAATAAATACATATAATCATGATAAGCAATGCAGTAGAATAAAGGAAACAAAATGGAAGAAGAAAAGGGGGAAGCTTATAATATAGATTGCCAGGGGAAACAAGATGCAGTATTTCTATTTGACAAATGCAGAGAACTCCTATATGCAAGATAATAAAGATATAACAATAGTTTATTATTTAAATGACTCCCAGACTTGCTCTGCTACTATTCAATGAGGAACAATGAAAATATGTGCGGTATTTAGGGAAACATTGAAGCAAGCCTGGGACAGACTCCTCAGCATGTGTGCTCAGTAAACGGTCTGTCGCTTGAGTGGTTGTCCTGACTCCTGTGGCCACGAGAGTCCCACGCCCGCGCAGGAGGGGAGGAGAGCTCCAGACATTGCTAGACTAAACAAATATTCTAAGCAACTAGGCTCTCATTAACTATACAGAAATAATCAAATAAATACAAGACATCATTGTGCAACTTATAATAAACTAATACAATCCCACAAGGGCTAAATAAACCAAAAAATTAAACTCGTGGCAGCGAAGACAATGTGTTACAAAACATGATGCAATCATGACGTCACCACCTTGACACAAAAGATACAAGGGAGATAGAGAGAGAGAAAACCTGACTCTCCCCCAATATAACAAAGGCTATGTACATTATTATAACTTACTCACAACTGAAATAGGTTACAAAACACAGTTGGGAGTGACAATATATATATATATATATATATATATATATATATATATATATATACATATATATATATATACAGTATATATATATATGTGTGTGTATAATGTGTGTATTTTTTGTTTTTCCCTTTTCTAAGTTGCCGTACTCTCTCTCCAGTGCCTCTGGGTGTTTTGTGTGGATTCATCCTGCTGGTGTTTCTGCACCCTGGTTGGAGACTAGGGCATCTCATATAATAATATTAATAATGTGTTGAACTACTTGTGCAATCGTGGGTTACTATGACATTCTGTTGATTTATCATACGAATTACTGTAGTATTACTGTAGGAAATAGGTGGGGTGTTGTTAGGATGGATTAGGTCATGGCTAATTGGTAGGAAGCAGAGAGTCAGCATAAATGGTACTAAGTCAGAATGGGGATCAGTCAAGAGTGGTGTCTCCCAGGGATCTGTATTAGGTCCTCAGTTGTTTATTATATACATAAATGACCTTGATTTAGGTATAACTAGTAGGATAAGTAAATTTGCAGACGATACCAAAATGGAGAGAACAATTGATTCAGATTGCGATATAGAGTGTCTGCAAAGGGATCTAGATACCTTACACGAATGGTCAGTAAATTGGCAGATGAAGTTTAACATTGACAAATGCAAGGTATTAAAGATAGGGAAGATGCATTCAAATGGTAAATATAAGCTAGCTAAAATGGAGTTAGAAAACTCATACTGTGAGAAAGATCTAGGTGTGTTTGTTAGCAATGATTTGAAGCCTAGAAAACAATGTATAAGCGTTCGTAACAAGGCAAACAGGATTCTCGGGTTCATATCTAGGAGTACAAAGGAAATCAAGCAACAACAGGTCTAGTGACACTTCTAGGCTGCTTGTCCTCCAAAACACTGAGGATCAAGTGTCCAAACAGTGGTTTAGAGTGGGTAAGGGAACATTGGAAAGGGAACTACTGCCCTAGAACTAATGTCCGTGGCAGGATTAGGAAGTTAGTAGGGGACAGATGGGTTAGTAACTGAGGGGGGGATAAAATAAAGTTATTAATTTACAAACGCAGTCAGTCGCGGGTTTGATGCGAGATATTTGTCTAAGCGGAGTTTAAATGAATCAACGGTGCTGCAGTCTATAACGTCTCGGGGAAGCCCATTCCACAAGTTGACAACTCGATTGAAGAAGAAATTCTTAGATTCGTGTGAGTTAAAAGATTTACCAATAATTTTGCAACCGTTTCCCCGCGTGTAATTAGATTGGTCGATAGTGAAGTACTTACTACAGTTCATATTGTCGATGCCTTTGATGATTTTGAACACTTGAATTAAGTCACCTCTTAATCTGTGCTGGGTTAAAGGAAATAGATTTAATTCTCTAAGATGCTCTTCGTATGGTTTGTTCTTTAGGCTAGGTATCATTTTGGTAACTCTACGTTGAACTCTTCTAGCTTGTTTATTACTTTTTGGTAATAAGGGCACCAGGATTGAACGCAGTATTCCAGAAGAGGGCGGACCAAGGAATTGTAAAGGGTTAGGATAACTTCTTTGGATTTATGCTCAAATGACCTGCTTATAAAGCCAATTATATTGTTTGCCTTCTTAACAACTTCTGAACATTGTTGACTCGGTTTTAGGTTACTCGATATTGTTACTCCCAGATCGGTTTCTCTGTTTACATTCTTAAGCTGAGTGCCATTCATTGAATAGTTTGCTTTCTCATTTAGGTATCCGATATGTAGTACTTTACATTTATCCTCATTGAAACTCATTTGCCAAATTTGGGCCCAACATGACAATTTATCTAGATTGTGTTGCATATCGTCAACTTGTTCTTTTGAGAGTACGCTATTTGCAATTTTTGTATCGTCAGAAATTTTGAGATTGTACAGGTGAGACCCTCATCTATGTCGTTGATGTAAATTAGAAAGATAATTGATCCTAGTACCGATCCCTGGGGTACCCCGCTACTTACATTGGTCCATTTAGATGCCTTACCGTTTATGACTACTCTTTGCTTTCTGTCGCTGAGCCAATTTTCTATCCATTTCAACACACCGTCTTGTATTCCGTGCGCTTTAAGTTTTAGCAGTAAACGTTTGTGGGGAGCTTTGTCAAAGGCCTTTTGAAAATCAAGGTATATAATATCTACAGCTTTACTCTCATCGTAGAGGTTAAGGATATCGTGGAAGAAGTCTAAGAGGTTTGTTAAACAGGAAAGTTTTTTACGAAAGCCGTGTTGAGTATCTTTAAGTAAGTTATTTGCCTCTAAGTGATTTACGAGTCTGTCTCTTATGACCGTTTCTAACATTTTACATACAAATTGAGGAGTGTGAGTAACAGAACTGCTGATGTTATCTTAAAACTTTACTTGTCATTAGTGAGACCCCATATGGATTACGCTGTTCAGTTTTGGTGTCCTCATTACAGAATGGACATAGATTCATTGGAGAGAGTACAACGTAGAATGACAAAAATGATCCATAATATTAGAAATCTTCCGTATGAAGAAAGGTTGAAGAAATTAGGCTTACATTCGTTAGAGAAACGCCGAGTTAGAGGGGATATGATAGAGGTATTCAAGTGGGTTAGTGGGATTAATAAAGGGGACATGAAAAATGTACTAAAGCTCAGTGGTAGCGAAAGAACTCTTACAAATGGTTTCAAATTAGATAAATTTCGTTTCAGAAAAGATATAGGCAAATAATGGTTTGGTAACAGAGTTGTAGATGGGTGGAATAGGCTACCAAGTGATATAGTGGGATCAAGAACGATAGGGAGTTTTAAGAAAAAAATAGATAGGCATATGGACGAGATGGGTTGGGTGTGAGAGGGGATCTACCAGGTGTGGGCCAATCGGCGCTCAGCAGATCCCCGTAATCTTGTGTTAATCCCTGACCATTTTGGTGGGGGCAGTACTCAAGGTATTAGTGAGTTGGGCCTATAATTGGGCCTTGTAATTGGGGTTGGGTGTGACAGGGATCCGCCTTGTATGGGCCGATCGGCTTTTTGCAGACTCCCATTTTCTTATTTTCTTATGTTCTTATATATATATATATATATATATATATATATATATATATATATATATATATTGTTACGTATCTTGATCCTCAAGTGGTTAACTTGATGAATCTAGATAGCACAGAGATATATATTAAGGTATCAGTCAGCTGAAGGCAAAACAAAAGTAAAATCTAATACAATTATGTCCTGTTGTTGCTTCCTCTCCTTTTGGATCTTAGGACTTGGTATCCTTTATTGACTGATACTCTTTAATTATGAAAAAATACTGAAACTAATTAAAGTCATGTAGTATTTATATATAAAGAATTATTATTTAACCGAAGCTTAGTAGGCTATGGTTATGAACCAAAGAAGTTATATCTAAAGAAGGACTATTAATTCTATAAAAAGTCTTGAAAGATAAATATAAAAGTAACAATAATTCTGTCTCTTACCCTTTTTGAAATGAATAGATAGTTTTCTTCTATGTCCTTTTATTTATATTTAATGTAGTTATTATTCTTGGTTCTTGTCTTACGTTAATAGTATTATATTATTATTATCAGGATTAATATCAAAGTCACATAAAAAGTTAGATATATATTTAATAATTAGTTAAATGTATGTTTTAACCACGTAACATTGAGGTTTGATTATGAGTAAATTAAGTTACAGGATCGCTTCATAGATTCGATTCAGGTCTCACTCAAATAATATGAAAAGCAAAAATAATATTTTGAAGCTAAAAGAATTTTCATCAGCTTAGGATATCACTAGAAGTAATATTAACACAGCCATGTTAGTCTAAGGCGATATTACTAATATGAGACAATAGCATCACCGTACTAAGCACCGTTAAGCAATGTAAGCTTAATTAAAAGAAAATGAAAGAACTCGTAAGTCTTAATATAGAACAATAGTATTACTTTTATCATAACCCAATTACTTGAAGAGTTGCTTTAGTCCACAAGTCAGTCAACTGAAATAGTTAAGTACATAATAGTAGCGTTTACGTTAATTCTTCCCAATCACATATCTCACTAACCAACATAACGTAAGTGTTTACACCGAACACACTTAACACACACTTATATAATCTGACTGACAGTCACAATCCCATTATAATACTTCACCCCGTCTTCCTCCAGCTGCAAGTTCACCTTCCCAACTCCAAATGAGACTGATTTGAATGCCCACTACTCGGGTCTTATATACTAAACAATGATCGTGTAGGAACGAATCAGGAGGCGGGGGATAGTGCGCGCCCCAATCACAGTTCCTCAAGTTGCGTAGCAGGTGCGTGGTCCAATGGAGTCTCCTGGCGTCGATCATCCGTCATAGCGTCGGGTCATCGAAGTAGTTTGCAGGGTCCCCTATGACGCACGCAGGTGTGAAGGCTTGTTTGCTGGTATGCGGACGAGCTGGTTTCCCCCTCGCTGGTTCGCTGGCTGGTCTGCTTCGCCGCCTGGGTAGTTTGGCACTCCTTCAACTCTGAATTCTAACTCTTTAATAAACATACAGGGCTCCGTATGTCAGAATATATATATATATATATAAAATTGCCACGGTTTGACACCCTAATATAATGTTTCTAATTTGCGGAAGCAACAAAGATGAGAGAGGCAAAGGGGAGATTACCTAAATAATTATGTTGACCCTAATCCCTTCCCTGTTCTCTAAGGGCTTAGGTAGCCACAAAGGATAGGCCTGGTCTTCATTCTTAGTTATTATGATTGTTTTAGAGGTATAGCCCGTTCATTATAAGTACGCCAGGAATGGTGACACCTAACCACTGTAACTAAAAAACACCTAGAGAAATCGAGGTAATAATTCTTACATTTAGGTAGAGTCAGCCAGGAAACAGATGGGGACATTTTAGGACATGTACTCTAGCTCTTTGAGTTAGTTGCTAGAAGAAGAACACACATGAAATCACATTTTACACTTCCAAAGACATAATTTGAACTATAAACCATAATTTAGCATAGACAATAAAAAACATAAAAGATAAATTAATCGGCTTTCATTTGACACTACATATTGATGAATATAATGCTTTGTGAATTGCATATAATTAGGATAGATTAACCCAAGCATGATTATGACATGATTTAGTACTTTAATTTGGCTATCATTAGTCGATTTTATGCAGTTTAGGAAGGAGCTATAGGCCTCTAATAGGTAAAAAACAACTCCATGATATATGCCGCTGACTCCCACAGATCCTGTTTTAAGTAGTACAAAGTCGTCTAATAATAGTCAGAATAAGCTCTCAAAATGCAAAAATGTTAAAAACCCCCTCAGGGGGTTATTAACCCTTAACTGGCGGGGCCCACCTTAAGTTGGGCTCCAATTTGCAGCAAGTTAGGAACATTATTAAGGCTTTTAAAGGGTTAAAATCGAGTGCAAATGGCCGGGAGCGCAGCAGTCCACACGTCCGACACCCAGGGCTTACCGCCGCCCACTGACTCACGCTCCCTCTGTTCTCGAGAGGCCGGCAGTGTTGCCAGTAGTGAGCGTAGTGGGAAAAAATATGCTGCTGTACGCTAAACTCCCATGTTAGTGGTACCACTGCGTGAGAATGACGAGTGCTACATAACTCGTTCTGGTCTCATTTTGAAGCTTTTAGCGCCTAGTTTTTGCTGAATACATTTCTTTTCATGCAGATACTTGATTGATCATTCAGGAGGGCCTGAATATGCCCAAAATAGCCCAAAACCCCCTGCTAGACAAGGGTTAATATTCCTATAATGATAATGTAAGCAACACAGATGAGAGGCGAGGGTAGAGTACCTCAATAATTGTGTTGGACCTAAGCCCTCCCTTGTTCTCAGAGGGGCTTACATAGCCACACAATATAGGCATAGTCTTAGTTATTATCAGTGTTTTGGGTGTATCATTGTTTATAGTGTAGGACAGGTCTGTGGGGATTTTTACCATGGTTTGCAGGAAATTGTTGACCTTATGCCAGTGACAATTATATTGACGAATTCGATGCTTTGTAAATTACTTATGATTAGATAGATCAATATAAAATAGGGATGTCTGTAAAAAAACTACGGTAACGGAATACATAATCACATTAACTTGACCTATGGAACCAACAAAGATGAGAAAGGCCAGGTGCGTGAGGCACTGTGTGTGTGTGTGTGTGTGTGTGTGTGTGTGGAGGTTGGTAGATACCGGTGCCGGTAACTTAATTATAATGTTGTAGGTAAGCCCTTCCCAGATCTCAGAGGGACTCAGATGGCCACAATGGAGATGACTCACAGTACCATATGTATCTGGACAACTCGACTGAACACTCGATGAACACTTAATTGATCACTTGAGAGTTTCAGGCTATAAGGAAGTTGAAGGTGTAGGCATGAGTATTTAGCATAATTTACAACTAAAGTCAGTTTGTAGTTTATTTATATATAAATAATGCCAAACTAATCATATTACCGTGTCTATCCATCATAAATCTACATAATTATTGCATATCTGTTTACATTCAGTGTTTACGGCTCCAACTTCATGATAGCTTGAAATTTGCAAGTGGTCAATTAAACTATGGTATATTCCTTATAACGGCTCTATATATTGTGACACTTAGATTATTGTTACCGTAACTTATTGGTATCGCAGGAGAAGGAGAATTAAGCCTTTCAGGCTCCTAAGATGCCGCTTAGTATTAACGACCCACATTTTCTAACAAGTCGATTCCTACACCATTGGTCTCACGTCTTCCTCTAATTTAGTCCTGTTCTATCTTGTTTCACTCTTCCTAGGGGTAAAACACCGATGAAAGTACCGTCGGCCAATTAAAGTAACTATTTTCATTTGCACATTACGCATATAAAAACTTTCTGTATATAACTTTCATTGGTATATTCATAAAGAGCACACTCTAAGCTATTCATAAGTCACTTAAAAACTAAAATCGGATTACGGTAGCCATGTAATAACATGGTGAACCTTCGTGAAAGTGGCGCAAAACGGCAAATTTATTGGTGGATTTATCCGGCCCGGACATTGGTACCATCTATATAACATTGGTAATTTAATTCATATCTTTCTTATACCCCCTACATATGATTCGGAAAGCCTTCAGCTTTGCATATATATGCATATTTTGTACCTAGGTCACATAATAATATACTTAATTCGAATACTTACCAAAGTCGATGTTAGGCCATCAGAATTGTCTCAATATTATCATATTTTCACCAATTTAAGCAGCTCCTCGTTGTCATACACAACGTTCAGTTATTCACAATTGTAAATCATGTGTGGAAATGCTGATACTAAAGCTACATTCTCCATTTTAGCCTGAAATATGACGAGAAACCGAAAATCCACCATTTTTCTTCACTGAATGAGTAAGACTGGCTTCTTAGTTCCTAATCCATTACACTAATCTTCAATTATATACGAAAACTACATAAAATCATGTCAATAAATAAATGTAACCCATATTTATTACACAATTCGCGATTAATAGCCATTATTTGCAAGGTAATTACAAAAAATTACCATTAGACATCGTAGTTCGGAAAATGGCTTTGGCTTCAACTTTATACACTTATGGTGACCATATCTTACTTTGAAATATATAGAATATAACATATAATAGGTAGATTTATGCTATAAAGGTAGCATCAGGCCACCCAAAACAATGGTACAATTATTGGCCGACCGCAAAAATCGCGTAAGTTTTTATAAAAATCTGTTTGTTGCCACCTGGTACATTTCATACCTCAAGAATTCGACCACACTGACCCAAAACCTTACCAGTCTTGTCCCGGCAGCCATTTTGCATGCAGGTGATATAGTTTTGTGAATATGAAGAAAGTTTTAGACCTTGTCCGCACCGTTAATCGGCGAATCTTGCTCTGCCTCGCAGATATATTCACTTAATACCTTGTAGGACCTATGAAAATGCTTAAATATGATATATTTTACCTTTAAAGTGACAATTGATAGTGTGTGCTTCCAGCTGTTTTGTGTAAACAAACCGATGAAGAAAAAAACGAAAGTATAAATCCCACCTGAAGTTGGAGGTTCGCCATTATGGTAGGTGAGACCAGAGTACCTTTATCGGTGTTTTACCCATATACTTAATGTTCATATGTTGTCTTGTTTCGGTCAATATACAGGAGGCGCTACAATATAGGTAGCACAATTCTAATGGTAGTTTTGGGTTCCTATCATCATATGCTTCATTTCTATATACTTTTTATCCCCGGGAAAAAAACAAAAAATCTTGGGTTTTTTATTTTTTTCTTGGATTTTGTTTTTATTTTTTGTATTAACCTAACCAAAAAACCTAACCTAACCTAACCTAAATGTATTTGGGGGCTATTAGGTTAGGTTAGGTTAGGTTTTTTGGTTAGGTTAATGACCAAAACAAAAAATCCCAAGAAAATAAATGAAAAATCCCAAGATTTTTGTTTTTTTTCCCCGGGGATAAAAAGTATATAGAAATGAAGCATATGATGATAGGAACCCAAAACTACCATTATAATTTTGCTACCTATATTGTAGCGCCTCCTGTATATTGACCCTTGTTTCTAGGTTGTACACTCACACTACTAAAAGTTGCTCAGAGGTGGGTCCTTCCTTCCCCTACTCCACCCTGGGCAGGTGGAAGGGGGGAGTCTCGTCCAAGTCTACCCCCACCGTCCAACCCCAAACTATCCCCAACTCCCCCACCTTCCTTCTCTAGCTGGCAGTTAGTGATTAACGACGATTCCTCTCATGTATTGTCAAACCATCATTGCACATGCTTACAATGGCCGACATTTAACATTTTTAGGAATTTATAAATACAATATACTGTATAATTATATTTTCGATATGAGTTTCTATACACAACGTGGGTTACACGAATCTTGGCTGTAGTGGTCTTGTGCCTCTCTCTCTCTCTCTCTCTCATTCATTGCACTACTCCCTACGAGCAAGACTTTATGTGATTTGATTATAATAATACCGAAATGTAATCCAATCTCATACAGTATTCAGGTTATTATGTTCACCATTATTGCAATACACATAAACGTGCCCTCTACGATCTACTTCTAGGTTCTCAAATTACTTACACAGTAGCGCTATTATATCATAAAAAGGAAAGGACTAATATTATTTTTTTTTTTTTTTTTAAGAGACAATGAACGGAGGAAGGAAAAACACAGATAAAACTAAAAGGTCCATGTGCCTAAAGGCATCCTCCATTCATAAAATGTTTGTAACAACTGGATTTAAACATTTGTAAATTGTAAGTTTGTGGAAAGCAATTCGAGGGAAGTGAATTCCAAAGAGTAGTAGCTCTGGGGATAAATGAATTCTGATAAGCAGAAGTTCTGCATTGTGGAGGAGAAAGTGTAAATTCATGGGCGCTCTCAGCTGCCCTAGTTCTACGGGGAAAGATGTGGAGAGGCGGCACAATTGAAGCAAGTTCCTCGGAACAATTGCTGTGAAAATATCTGTAGGATAATGCAAGGGATGCAACGTTTCTTCGTATGGATAATGTAGGAAGGTCCTGTGTGATTGCAGGGTTATTGATTAATCTAATAGCTTTATTTTGAATTTTGTCCAACTGCCTCAATGCAACCACTCCACTTCCACCCCACAGAGGTGAACAGTAATCCATCTGAGAACGCACATGACTTTTATATATTACGGCCAACTGCTCGTCAGTGAAGAATTCTCGAACTCTGTACAGGAGTCCCAGTTTTTTAGAGGCATTCTTAGCCATGCTTCTAACATAATGTGTCCAGCTCAAGTTAGTAGTTAATGTTACACCGAGAATGTCAATACTAGGGGAAGTGGGAATATTTACATCATTAAAAATATATGGGAGTCAGTGAGATTCTGTCGGTTCGAAAATTGAATGTACTTGGTTTTCTGTGCATTAAAGGAAACTAGATTCTTTTGTCCCCATCCATTAATTCTAGAAAGGTCCTGGTTCAGAGAAATTACAGTGTTTATTTTTGAATTTATAAGATCGGGTTGGGTGAAAGAATTGGTAAATGTGAAGGAACTGTGGAGTGTTGAGTCATCTGCGTAGGAATGTATTGGATTATGAGTGGTAGATATGAGATCATTGATATGAATGAGGAACAGAATTGGGGCCAAAACTGATCCCTGGGGAACACCAGCATTGATTGAGTGAAATTGAGAATAAAGGCCATCTACCATTACACATATTTTTTCTGTTATGAAGATAAGAAGAAATTAGTGGAACTAATGATGCAAGGCCGTAGTGTGACATCTTCGACAATAAGGATTGATGCCAGACTCTATCAAATGCCTTTGATATATCCAGTGCTATTGTATGTGTTTCACCATGTTGGTCTGTAGCTTGGTTGATTTGATGCGTAAGAAGGCAAAGAATGTCTGCAGTTGATCGACATTGTCTAAAACCATATTGCCTATCACTGATTAATTTATTATTCTCAAGATGCTTAATTATGTGATTATTTAATATATTTTCAAAGATTTTACCAAGAGTGGAAGTTATAGCTATTGGTCTGTAGTTTGATGGATCTGAAGAGGCACCTTTTTTACGAACTGGATGAATGTTTGCTTCTTTCCAGGGTACTGGGAAGCATGAGGTATGAGTACAAGACGGACAAATTTTGCCAATACAGGAGCGAGCACCAAGGAGCAATTCTTAAGTACTATTGGAGGAATTTCATCTGGACCAGGAGCCTTATCTACTGAGAGATTCTGCAAAATAGTTTTGACATGTCTGGTGTGGATCTTAAGTGAGGGAATTTCAGGTGAATTAAAATTAAGTACAGGGACATCTTGATTTATTTCATCTAAGGTTGAGTTGGTGGAGAAAATATCTGCAAGAAGGTTAGCTTTACCTCTTGGGTCACTTACAAGATTGCCAGTTGGAGATTTTAATGGTGGAATGGATGAAGCAGTAGTGAAGTTGGATTTTAATGAGTTAAGAGTAGATTGCCAGTTGGAGATTTTAATGGTGGAATGGATGAAGCAGTAGTGAAGTTGGATTTTAATGAGTTAAGAGTAGACCAAAATATTTTGTTTTCATTTGGATTATTTAGAAGTTTATTTGCCTGCTTGTGGAGAAAATTTGATTTAGTTAAGTTTAATGCAGTTTTGGCATAATTTCTGATGTTTCTAAAGTAATTAAAGGCTTCGTGTGTTTTTGATCTTGTGTATACATTGTAGGCTATTGCTTTTTGTTCAGTTACTCTAGCACAATTATGGTCAAACCATTTAGGTGAATTAGATCTTTTACTGTACTTTTGAAGAGGAATAAAAGTTTCCATTCCAATTTAAAAAAAATCTTGTATGTGGCTCAAGGTGGAGTGTGCATCATTAGAAAAGAAAGAGGTTCAGGGAATATCAATAAAGAAACCTTGAAGACCCTCCCAGTCTGCCCTATCGTAATGCCATTTAGTCACCAAAACAGGTTCAGAGTGGGAAGGTGTGGTAGGTGATAGACAGGTGGCCTGTATCAGACAGTGATCAGAAGATCCAAGCGGGGACCTCACTGTAACATCATAATTTTCTGAATTGGTTGTTAAAAATAAGTCCAGTAGGTGGGAATTAGGATTAGGATTATCTGGTACACGGGTGGGTTGGTTGACTAGTTGAGTGAGATTAAATGAGTCTGCAAATAGCTCACATTCAAGACCAGCATCATCAGTCCTGGCTGAATCAGTGAGCCAATCAACATTATGGACATTAAAATCCCCCAACACAGTGATTTCAGAAGAAGCATTTAAGTTGAGGACACTGAGTTGTGAGGACAGAGAATCAAAAAGACTTTGCTCTGGAGGAGTATTTGGGGAACGGTAGATGCAACATATGTATTTAAATTTACCAGCAGAAAGGCAAAGATAGGCTGGAATAGTGTTGCTACAGTTATTGATTTTTTCGTTAATCATTTCAATCAGTTTCTGCCATGCATTCAATACCATACATACTGTAAATGGTTTGCATTTCATTCTATGTGGCCTATACACTTGTTGCCATCAATTATATGTAAAACTCGATACAAATTACTATCAAAGTCGGTGTTAACTTTTAGTAAGATTTGAGCATAGAGCCCTTGAGCAGCAGGGCTCGCCTTCTCACTCCCCCCTTCTCTATCTCGATCTGTGATACCACAAACCCCCAAATAATTAATATAATAATAGGCAGTTTTATCATCAACTCTCCTCTATATGTATCGAATACAGGCAACATTCATCACACACACACTAATGAAGGGTAATATACCACATTCAGACCCGTTAAATCTTGGTTGTAGAAAGTGTGTGCTATGAGAGAGTTACAGGGAGTTACAAGGAATAGTTAGTATTTCAAAGCCCTTGCGGTCCATTACGGGGAAATATTTGAAGTGGAAGGAGAGACATTTTTCAGTGCACTACACTCCTTACACAGTGTGCAAAATACTATCTACTGTCTTCTTGAACTTTTCAACTGAGGAAATGTTTAAAACTTCCGAGGAAAGTTTGTTCCAGGTAGAACAGATAATAAATGGGAAAGTTTCCACAAATACTAGTGCTGAACCTTTTCAATTCTAACTGCCCCGCATGGCTTCGTATTGTATTCATATTGAGGGTAAACAGTTTGCTATGATACATATTATCAAACCCATTACATATTTAAACAACTTGAATAAACTGACTTCGTAGTTTGCGTCTTGAGAGAGAGAGAGAGAGAAGACCACTACAGCCGAGATTCTTGTAACCCACGTTGTGCATAGCAACTCATTTTGAGAATGCAATCATACAGTATATTGTATTAATAAATTCCTAATATATTTTAAATGTTGACCATTGTAAGCATGTGCAATGATGGTTTAGCAATAATTTATAATACATTAGAACAATCGTCGCTAATCACTAACTGCCAGCTATAGAAGGAATGTGGGGGAGTTGGGGATAGTTAGGGGGTGGAAGGTGGGGGTATACTTGGACCCGACTCCCCCCTTCCACCTGGCCAGGGTGGAGTAGGGGAAGGAAGGAACCACCCCTGAGCAACTTTTAGTACGCGTGAGTGTACAGTTGGTCAAAGTTCCAGCTGACCCACCCTCGCTCTGGGGCTCGCAGAATTAGCTGGCAATACTGGTGTAGTGGTGCAGGAATACCACTTGCCATTAATGTGTTACTTGTGTCTGTCCTGTATATTACTGCAATTTAGACTATGTAATGGTCACATTGTGAAGACTAAATGCTCCTTCATTAAGCAGCCACCAATAAAACAGAAATATGTATTCTTATAAAATCGAGTAAACTATGTTGTGGCAGCCAGCAGGTTTTATATGCATTGCCAATCAATGGATATAATAACTTGAATATTTAAGCAAATCTACGAACTTTGGGGGAATGTTCGGGATCATACATAGTGATGTATGCATTTATATTTGAGATAAGCTTACTTTCCCTTGTTTAGTATATGTTCTAACAATGATATAGCCGAAATCAGATTTACCAATCCCAATCTTTGTAAGACACACCTCCTTCCTACACCAGTATTGCCAGATAATTCTGCGAGCCCCAGAGCGAGGGTGGGTCAGCTGGAACTTTGACCAACTGTACCTCTTTTGTTTTCATCTTCTATCTTGTTTCTCTCTTGTTTTACTTTATTATCATCTTCTATCTTGTTTTTCTCTTGTTTTACCTTATTATCTTCTATCATGTTTTTATCTTCTTTTACTTTATTATAATCTTCCATCTTGTTTCTCTCTTCTTTTACTTTCTTATCATCTTCTACTTTGTTCCTCTCTTCTTTTACTTTATTATCATCTTCTATCTTGTTTCTCTCTTGTTTTACTTTATTATCATCTTCCATCTTGTTTCTCTCTTCTTTTACTTTCTTATCATCTTCTACTTTGTTCCTCTCTTCTTTTACTTTCTTATCATCTTCTACTTTGTTCCTCTCTTCTTTTACTTTGTTATCATATGCTATCTTGTTTATCTCTTTGTTTACTTTTTTACCATCTTCTACTTTGTTTCTCTCTTCTTTTACCTTATTATCTTCTATCTTGTTCCTCTCTTCTTTTACATTATTATCATTTTATATCTTGTTTATCTCTTCTTTGAATTTATTTTTATCTTCTATCTTGTTCCTCTCTTATTTTACATTATTATCATCTTATATCTTGTTTATCTCTTCTTTTAATTTATTATTATCTTTTATCTTGTTCCTCTCTTCTTTTACATTATTATCATCTTCTCCCCTATCTTACTCTTCTTTTCTTTCTATTATTTTAGTTGCATCTCCTCTTCTATCTTGTTCATATCATCTTTTACATCTCTCTTGTGTCTCTCTTCTTTAACGTTATTATCATCTTCTCTTCTATCTTGTTGCTCTCTTCTTTCGTTTACTATAATTTCATCTTCTCTTCTCATCTTATCTACTTTTATCTTATCTATTATACTTTCTTTTCTCCCCACAACACTTCTCTATCCCTCCCCAATTCTACTAAAGTACCCCCCTCTCTGTCTGCCTGTCTGTCTGTCTTCCAAAGAAAATAGATAAGTTAAATAGGTTCAAGTCATTCGGCCCAAATAGCTTTCTTCCTCGAGTTATACGTGAAGAGCGAGATGAAATCGCACTTTTTTTAGCAGACATCTCCAATAAATCACTAGAAAATAGAGAAGCCCCTGATGACTGGTAACTGGCCCATGTGACCCCAATCTTTAAGAAAGGGGATCACGAGTGTCCCAAGAATTATCGGCCATTAAGCTTGACTTCTATCATAGTAAAACTTTTAGAAGGGATACTAGTAGACAAGATAGTTGACTACCTAGAAATCCACGATATGATTACAGATTCCCAACACGGATTCAGGCGACACCGATCATGTCTTACCAATTTGATGGAATTTGTCCATGAAATGCTGAGTGAGAATGACAAAAGTAGAGCCATAGACATCCTTTACTTAGATTTTCAAAAACACTTTTGACAACGTGCCTCATTGCAGGCTAATGTCATACGTGAGTGTGCTAGGTATCAATTCAGAAATCACAAATTTGATAGAAAGTTGGCTAACAGGTAGACAACAATGAGTGGTAATCAATAGTGTTTTTGCTGAGTGGACTCCAGTAACTTCTGAAGTATCACAGGGATCTGTCCTTGGCAAACTTCTGTTTATCATTTATGTCAATTACATCGACATTGGCCTGTTGAGTGTGATCTCCAAGTTTGCAGATGGCATCACACTTGGAACGAATGTGAAACACCCCAAAGGGATGGATCAACTCAGAATGGACCTCAACAGACTGGATGAATGGTCGGAGACATGGCAGATGCCTCTAAACTTGGAAAAGAGCAAGGTGAAGCATATCGGCCAAGCAAACCCCAAGTCAAGCTATTCGCTATTGGGAATGTGAGTGACTTGGAAAAGGATTTTGGGTGTTCTGATTAGCAGTGACCTAATGTTTTCCAAGCAGTGCATTGAAGTAGAGAAGAAAGCTAAACAATTATAGTGCTATATTAAGAGGCAATTTAAGTATAGAAATAAGGAAATAGACCTCACATTTTACAACTCTCTGATACGGTCTCTCCTGGAGTATGCTGTTCAATTCTGGTCTCCAATACTCAGGACAAATATAGAGCACCTGGAAAGAGTACAAGCTGGGGTACAAAAGCTTGTTCCATCTCTTAGAAGACTGAGCTATGAGGACAGGTTGAGAGCTCTTCCCGTTAGAGACACGCAGACTACGAGGTCAGCTCATTGAATTGTTTAAAATACTTAATGGGTTTGACAATGTGGATTATAGCAAAATGTTCAGCCTCAATATGAACACAACATGCAACCATGGCTGGAAATTAACATTGAACAGGTTCAGCACTAGTATTTGTGGAAACTGTTTTCACATACAAGATCTGTCTAACCTGGAACAAACTTCCCTCCGAAGTTGTAAACAGTTCTTCAATAGAGCAGTTCAAGAAGAGAGTAGATAGTAATTTGCACACTCTGTAACGAGTGTAGCGCACTAAACAGTCTCTCTCTTTCCATTTCGAGTATCTCCTCGGAGATACTGTCTGCCTCACTCACATGGGAAAACAAATAATAATAAATATCACCCCACTATATTTCTGCCGCCTCTTCCATTATCCCTTACTGTACCGTAGGATACAGTAATAAAAGTCCCCAGCAGTCCCAAGCAATTTGGCAAAAATGGCAGGAGAGACCACCTATCCACCTCCAAAGATGAGGCAAGACTGGTTCTGTCACCCTTCAGTGAGTCTCATATAAGCTGAGAAGTGTTGCCAACATGAGAGCAGCGCTCAAAAGGTCATGGTAACTGGTGCAGGGTTGTACAGGCAGTTACTAGGAAAGTACATTACTGACGGACGTATATGTCGCTGGGAATGGGGAGTTACTTATATACTGACGGATATATACGTCCCTGGGATTGGAGGGGTTAAGGTCACATTATTTCTGCCACCACCTCTTGATAACAACTACTTTATTTATATTTTTGTTTGTATCTCTCTTTATTTGTTTCTTTCTTTATTCCTTCCTTATTACTGTCTTTCTTTCCGTGTATTTGGGTAAGCATTAGACAACCCCAAGACTCCTGTTCAAGCTAATGTTATACATTTTGCGGTAGAATAATGTCTCCGGGGGAGCCAAACTTCTGTGATTAGTTTATTGGAGAACAAATTGACACCTGAATGGAGCGATATGTCTAAGAATTCCTTGCTGAATGGAGGATGAATGGATTTCGGGAGGTCATGCATGCAGCCGCGTGTTGTCTTTGAGTGAATGGATAGAGCGGCGAGATATATGAGTATGGATTTGCTTCTGGAAATTGGTTTTGGGTGGGCAGGGAAGGAGAGATGACAGTATTTATGTGTGATATCTTGTGCTGGGTGTTGTTTTGATATTCCTTGATGTCAGTGGGTATGTTGCCATGTAGTGATGTTGTTTTGTGTGAGTGCCTTTCATGTCCAGGTGGTCTTTGACTTTGAGGACTTTGTTTTCTTGATGTAGGTGATCTGTAGGTGTAGTAGCTGTGCAGCCTGTGATGATTTTAAGGCTCTGTTTTGTATGGTCTGCAAGGTTTTGTAATATGTTTCAGCTAGGTTAGCAGCCTAGGCAGGGCTTGCATATTCCATCACATTTCTTACTAATTTGTTTTATACTGTGGTGGTAGTTTCTTTGTTGTACCCAAATTTTGAGTGGGCAAGTGACCTGAGGGCGTTAGGTCTGGGTGTCAGTTTGTTTCTTTTATGTTTGTGATAAGATATTGTTTGAATGTCATTGGAGTATCATACATTACTCCTGGGATTTTATATGAGTGTGTGTTAAGGGGGTGTTGTTTATGGTGAGAAGTGGGGCATTACTGTATTCGGCTGCCCAGCTTGTGAGGAGGGTTGCAGTGGATTTAGTTAGGGCTAATTTGAGTCTGTTTGTAGTGCACCAGTCATGTTGTGTGTTGAGACAGGGTTGAAGGAGATGTTTTGCTGTGTCTGAGTCTTGGTGTGTATATGTGAGTGCTATGTCGTGTGTGTAGGAAGCTATATATATTTGGGGTGCGTGAGGTGTGGGTAAATCATGCATGTATAGATTGAAAAGTGCGGGCGACAAGACAGATCCTCGTGGTACTCCGTTTGAGAAGCTTCTAATGTTAGATGACTGACCGGCTAATGATACATGGGCATATCTGCCTGCTAGGTAATTGGCCAGCCACCTGTTTGTATTGTGCATGTTTGTGTTATAGATCTTGTTTGTTAGATTGTGGCGGGAGATTGCATCGAAGGCTTTACTAATGTCGAGTGTGGCAAGTAGTGATCTGTGTGGTGGTCTGACTGAGTTGATGCCGTCAAAAGCTCTTTGTGTAAGGTCTGTAAGAAGATTGTGTGTGGAGTGTAGTGGCTTGAAGCCATGTTGCCTTGCAGCTAGGGGTGGAGCGTGTGTGGTCAGTTGTAGTACGAGGCGTTCTGAGACTCTGGAAAGGGTTCAAAGGAATGGGATGGGTCGGTGTGAGGACGGTAGTGTGGGGTCTTGTTAGGTTTGAGGAATGTAATGATGCCACCATGCTTCCATAAGTCTGGTATTGTGTTGTGTGAATAACTGTTGTTGTTGTTGTTGTTGTTCCCCAAGCTGCCTGGCCGAACAGCCCCAAGGCCCTGAGCAAGGCCAAGGCCATAACCGAGCACCCTCACAGAACCAACCCTGCCGACCACAACAAAACCTTGGTGACCGAAGCCACTCCATGGCGGGGAGCTGAGGAGTGTGCGGAAACGCCCAGGAAACCAAAGCCCCCTGTGCCCCTCAGCAATTATGAAGAAAAGGTTACGGGGCAAAGAAAAATGTGACGCTTTGGCTTCCAATCTTGGTAGATTGGGAGGTCAATCCACGGAAGAGACGCCGTCACTTGAGATCTAGAAGATATATAAGTAAAAGGAACAGTCAGAGTAAGCTATGGGTATGGCAGAGATCGCTCAGTTCTCACTCTGATAGACCAGCCCATCACCACTGTGAATAACTGTAGTTTGATATGTTGGTGAGTGCTTGTATGCCTTGTGGACCAAGGTGTCTGAGGTGTATGTTACTTATCTTGTTTGGGCCACAGGCGGGTGAGAGCTTGAGATTATTGATGATGTACCTTGTCTGGTTGTTGGTGAAAGGTGCATAGTCAGGGTCTGTGGGGAACTATCTCTTACGTCGGATGACACGTCGGTCGTCATGAAAAAAAGGTAAAGTGGAATAGTTCAAAACTCTTATATAACTTAATCAAATCGTCAAATAGTAACCAGCATATGATAAAAAGGAGGGAACCTGGTTAAATTGTTGTACATTGTTGTTTGTATAATTACAGCAAGGTTCAATATTGTTTCCGTTTGTCTTTCACTGCAGGAAGAGCATTGCAACGTCCCAAAGCTGCTCGTCGGTGCAGCTTTTTCTTTAGCAATATAAGGGGACTTCACTCTAACATCAATTCTGTACACCAATTTCTTCAAGCAGAATCCCCTACTCTCCTTTTTTTGACAGAGACTCAAGTAACATCCACATCTGACACGTCTAGATTTAATTTTCCAGGTAATCAACTGCTCCAAAATTTCAGACATAAAGGAGGTGCATGTTGCTTCGCAAAATCTGAAATTGCCCTGGAGGAGGTTACTAGTTTCAATTGTCCCTATTTTGATTATTCTATATACAAATTAATTTCGGCTGGTAAATTTAAATACATATGTTGCATCTACCGTTCCCCAAATACTCCTCCAGAGCAAAGTCTTTTTGATTCTCTGTCCTCACAACTCAGTGTCCTAAACTTAAATGCTTCTTCTGAAATCACTGTGTTGGGTGATTTTAATGTCCATAATGTTGAATGGCTCACTCATTCAGCCAGGACTGATCATGCTGGTCTTGAATGTGAGCTATTTGCAGACTCATTTAATCTCACTCAACTAGTCAACCAACCCACCTGTGTACCAGATAATCCTAATCATAATTCCCACCTACTGGACTTATTTTTAACAACCAATTCAGAAAATTATGATGTTACAGTGAGGTCCCCGCTTGGATCTTCTGATCACTGTCTGATACAGGCCACCTGTCTATCACCTACCACACCTTCCCACTCTGAACCTGTTTTGGTGACTAAATGGCATTACGATAGGGCAGACAGGGAGGATCTTCAAGGTTTCTTTATTGATATTCCCTGGACCTCTTTCTTTTCTAATGATGCACACTCCACCTTGAGCAACATACAAGATTTTGTAAAAATTGGAATGGAAACTTTTATTCCTCATCAAAAGTACAGTAAAAGATCTAATTCACCTTAATGGTTTGACCATAATTGTGCTAGAGTAACTGAACAAAAAGCAATAGCCTACAATGCATACACAAGATCAAAAACACATGAAGCCTTTAATTACTTTAGAAACATCAGAAATCATGCCAAAACTGTATTAAACCTAACTAAATCAAACTTTCTCCACAAGCAGGCAAATAAACTTCTAAATAATCCAAATGATAACAAAATGTTTTGGTCTACTCTTAACTCATTCAAATCCAACTTCACAACTGCTTCATCCATTCCACCATTAAAATCTCCGACTGGCAATCTTGTAAGTGACCCATGATGAGGTAAAGCTAACCTTCTTGCGGATATTTTCTCCACCAACTCAACCTTAGATGAAATAAATCAAGATGTCCCTGTACTTAATTTTAATTCGCCTGAAATTCCCTCACTTAAGATCCACACCAGACATGTCAAAACTATTTTGCAGAATCTCTCAGTAGATAAGGCTCCTGGTCCAGATGAAATTCCTCCAATAGTACTAAAGAATTGCTCCTTGGTGCTCGCTCCTGTATTGGCAAAATTTTTCCGTCTATGTACTCATACCTCATGCTTCCCAGTACCCTGGAAAGAAGCATACATCCACCCAGTTCCTAAAAAAGGTGCCTCTTCTGATCCATCAAACTACAGACCAATAGCTATAACTTCCACTCTTGGTAAAGTCTTTGAAATTATATTAAATAATCACATAATTAAGCATCTTGAGAATAATAAATTAATCAATGATAGGCAATATGGTTTTAGACGATGTCGATCAACTGCAGACATGCTTTGCCTTCTTACGCATCAAATCAACCAAGCTACAGACCAACATGGTGAAACACATACAATAGCACTGGATATATCAAAGGCATTTGATAGAGTCTGGCATCAATCCTTATTGTCGAAGATGTCACACTACGGCCTTGCATCATTAGTTCCACTAATTTCTTCTTATCTTCATAACAGAAAAATATGTGTAATGGTAGATGGCCTTTATTCTCAATTTCACTCAATAAATGCTGGTGTTCCCCAGGGATCAATTTTGGCCCCAACTCTGTTCCTCATTCATATCAATGATCTCATATCTACCACTCATAATCCAATACATTCCTACGCAGATGACTCAACACTCCACAGTTCCTTCACATTTACCAATTCTTTCACCCAACCCGATCTTATAAATTCAAAAATAAGCACTGCAATTTCTCTGAACCAGGACCTTTCTAGAATTGAAGAATGGGGACAAAAGAATCTGGTTTCCTTTAATGCACAGAAAACCAAGTACATTCAATTTTCTAACCGACAGAATCTCACTGACTCCCATATATTTTTTAATGATGTAAATATTCCCACTTCCCCTAGTATTGACATTCTCGGTGTAACATTAACTACTAACTTGAGCTGGACACATTATGTTAGAAGCATTGCTAAGAATGCCTCTAAAAAACTGGGACTCCTGTACAGAGTTCGAGAATTCTTCACTGACGAGCAGTTGGCCGTAATGTCTAAAAGTCATGTGCGTTCTCAGATGGATTACTGTTCACCTCTGTGGGGTGGAAGTGGAGTGGTTGCATTGAGGCAGTTGGACAAAATTCAAAATAAAGCTATTATATTCATCAATAACCCTGCAATCACACAGGACCTTCCTACATTATCCATACGAAGAAACGTTGCATCCCTTGCATTATTCTACAGATATTTTCACAGCAATTGTTCCGAGGAACTTGCTTCAATTGTGCCGCCTCTCCACACCTTTCCCCGTAGAACTAGGGCAGCTGATAACGCCCATGAATTTACACTTTCTCCTTCACAATGCAGAACTTCTGCTTATACAAATTCATTTATCCCTAGAACTACTACTCTTTGGAATTCACTTCCCTCGAATTGCTTCCCACAAACTTACAATCTACAAATGTTTAAATCCAGTTGATACAAACATTTTATGAATGGAGGATGCCTTTAGGCACATGGACCTGTTTGTGTTATCTGTGTTTTTCCTTCCTCCGTTCATTGTCTCTTTAAAAAAGGGGAGTTTTTTAAGGGGACATTAGTATTTTTTAAATTTTTGTATTTATTAATTATTATTATTACCGGTATATATATATTTGTTTTAGTTTGCTCCCTAGACCTCTATCAAGCTTAAAAACACTATCCCAAAGAACTCCCCATCGAGATAGATTTGCACAGTTTTCGGTAGAAAAATTTCCCAGCCAAAGGCCGGATACTCATATATTGCAGGCTCGCTATCGCTCGACAGGATAACAGTCGACACCAAAATGGCACAAGTTTTAAATATTCACAAAAAAATGGGCGAAAGTATTTGCATTTATAAACTAATGGGGCCAAACAGAAAGGAGAAAGGAGAACAGAACGGAGAAACAAACAAATACTTCCCATTAGTGCAACAAATGATAATCTTATTTCTTAATCTTAAGAAATTAGTTGATGAACTTTGTGAAAAATGTTACATGCACATAATAATGATAACAATATTGATAACATCTCGTTTTTCTTTATCGTTTTTCATTGTAAATTACAAAGATAGGTTTTCTATCCTTCATATGAATGCTATATACTAATATTGCTTCGTCTGAAAAGGAAATATGAGTGATAGGAAATAACGATGAGAAAATATGTTAGAGGGGGTAGTGTTTATTTTTTTAATTAATAATCTATTTATTCATCATTTAGTCTCCTCGCTAGACCTCTACCAGGCTTTAAAAACACGCCCCTAGACAACCCTTCAAGGTAAATGTGTAAATTTGTCGGTAGAATAATGTCCTGGCCGAAGGCCGGTTCCACTTAAAATTACAGACACGCTATCGTTCGCCAGGAACAAATCTACACCTATAGGGCACGAAAGGTCTTAAAATCGACAATGAAATGGGGCAAAAGTGACAACAATGTTGTGAACCATTGGATTACCATTCCAATGGCAAGACCTCTCCACCACACCTCCCCTAATATATATATATATATATATATATATATATATATATATATATATATATATATATATATATATATATAAGGAAAAGCAGGACCAGGGTTATGACGAACATCTTTATTGTTTGCAACGTTTCGTCACAGTCACGTATATGATTTAACGTTAAATCTGAACTTTGAATTTATTAGTTTACTCACATATTTCACTTCGATGTCTGCAATTTTCTATGAAAGGCATGTATAATTTTAGTAACTATAACTATGTAATATAAAGGTATATTATTTATTTATTCTATCCTGATGATAGTACGTGACAGTGCCGAAACGTTGCAAACAATAAAGATGTTCGTCATTACCCTGGTCCTGCTTTTCCTTATTCGACTGCGCTTTCCACACAATAAGCCCCTTACTGATATATATATATATCTATCTATCTATTGCCATGGTCCCCGAAGGGGTGGCCACGAACGAACCGTCCCCGTGCACCTCTGTCCCCAGTCAGTCGACGACCCTCCTCCCACCCAGCACAGCCTTCATCCATATACTTCCTCACTCCATCCTTCCACCTCTCCTTCTGTTTACCCCTCCCTCTCTGTCCCTCCACCTCGCTCTCGTACACCTTCTTAGTCATTCTCTCGCTTCGCATACGTTCCATATGGCCGAACCATCTCAAGGTGTTCCTTTTCACACTTTCAAGCACATCTACCTCCACACTACACCTCCTTCTTACTTCCTCATTCGTCTGTCTATCCCTCCATGTAACTCCGCACGCACTTCTCAAGTAACTCATTTCCACCCCTCTCGCTCATGGTCTGAGTCTCTTCTCAAACGTCCATGCTTCGCTTCCGTAAGTCAATGTCGGGATTACCACACTGTCATGCAAGGACTTCTTCACTTCCATACTGACCACCCTATTTCTTGTTACTGCTTTCAGCGTTTCTACAACCCTCTTCCCCTGTTGTACCCTCTCCCGCACTTCTTCATCCATAGTCCCATCTTTACTCAACACACTGCCCAGATAGTTAAATGATCTGACAATCTCCATAGCCTGACTGTTCAACTTCACCTCACACTTTGTGGCTTCACCTCTTTCGAAGACCATAACCTTGCTCTTTCCCGCATTTACCTTCAGATTCCGTTTTTTGCACTCTGTTCCAAACATATTTACCAGACCCTGCAACTCCCATTCATTATCGCTCATAAGAACTGTATCATCAGCAAACAGCAGTATAGGCAGCTTCCACCCATTTCCCTCCCTTATCAGCAATAAACCAACATCCACTGCTCTTCCTTGTATTTCTTTCATGACTCCATCCACATATACAGTAAACAACCACAGGGACATCACACACCCCTGTTTCAACCCAACATTCAGGTCAAAGAACTCGCTCTGCTAATTTTCCACACACACTGCCGCCTTTGCACCCTCATACATGCTCTTCACTGCTTTCAGCAACTTGCCATCTACTCCGTATATTCTAAGTACTTTCCACATACCTTCTCTATCCACTCTGTCATAGGCCTTCTCCAAGTCCATAAAAGCAATATACACCTTTTGTTCTTCTCCAGATATTTCTCTACAACACAATTCAGGGTAAAAATCTGATCTACACATCGTCTTCCCTTCCTAAAACCTCCTTGTTCGTCATCTATCCATTTCTCCATTCTCACTCTCACTCTCGCAATCACTGCCCTACTGTACACATTCCCTACTACGCTTAACCCGGGAACTGCGGGGAGACTCTTAAGAGTTCCCCCGGCGGACTGCGGGGAGACTCTTATGAGAGAGTGAAAAAAAAATCAACTTTTGACATCGATTTTTTTTTTTTTTTTTGGCCCCTGGGCCATGCAAAATCTCAGTCCTCTACCTCCCCTCCTTCCCCACTTTCCTCCTCTCCTTCAGTTATCACCTATTTTCCCTGTTATTCCCTTATTCTGAGGTATATTTTCGTGCTAACATTAGCGAGTTGCAAGCAGGGTGTTGTCATCACTGATGGCAAGCGAGTGCAAGAGAGAGAGAGAGAGTATCGATCGACTGTGTCTCAGTGGCCTTGGGGGAAATTGGCGGGAAAGCAGCTTGCCTCACCCATACATTATACAACTCGCGGGCTATATCTCCGATTTTGACCATCCAAACACTGTTTTCACTCGTTTTATTGTTGTTTCAGGTTAATACCTTTATAATCAACCCATAATAGGCGCATATGGATAAGTATTAATGCTATTAATGGCACAATGAATATTTTAGTGACGGAAACACCTCAAATACGTCAGCACAGGGGGACGTTTCCAATTACCCCCATGCGCACTTCAGAGGTTAAAAGACATATTCCTCGGTGGTTACCACACACTCCTCTTTCCCCTTTACCCTTATATAGGGGGACTATTATACCTGTCTTCCAGTCATCATATGCGCTCCCCTTCTCCCATGCTAGTTTGCAAATTTTTCATACCCATTCGATAACTATCTCACCACCATACCTCAACATTACCCCACACACTCCATCTGTTCCTGGTGCTTTCCCCAACTTCACTCTTTTCATGGCTTCCCACACTTCAGACCTCCTGATCCCCACCTCCTCCTCCACTACTTCTCTTCTTCTCTCTCCAATACCCCATCCAACTATGTTTGCTGGCGCTTCATTCCTTACATTTAGCAACTCGTTGAAGTACTCCCTCCATCTTTCGACTCTCTCTTGCTTCTCGACTAGCATTCTCCCATTCTTATCTTTCATACCCTTACTGTTTCCATTGCTACCTTCCCTAACTTTCTTGACTTCTTTCCAGAACAGTTTCTTACACTCCCTCCATTTTACACTCAGATTCCTTCCAAATTCCTCATCTACAATCCTTTAACAACCTGCCACGTACTTTTGTTGTAAGGTTCACTAGCTACAGGGATCGCGAAGCAGTACTGAGGAACATCAACAAACTGCGAGGTATAAAAATATATATTAATGAAGATCTCTGCCAAGCATCCCAGGCCCATATCAAAAGTCAACTGCCATTGCTTAAACAAGCAAAAGATGAAGGAAAGGTAGCCTTTTTCTGTCACACCAAATTAATCATCAGGAACCAACGACCATACAGACCCCCCAACCATGACACCGGCAGTGCTGCGGCGGAGAGACCGGATTTGGTGTCAGGGGAAACCGTGGAGGGAGCTCCAGGAGGTGTGGGGCCCGGTGATGGAGCTGCTGCCTCCGAGGATCAAGTCAACGAGAGGTATGCTCTGCGGTATCGGGAGGATGGTTCCCGGTCCCGACTCAGGTGCCACCAAGAACCACTTCTCCACCCGTGCACCGGCCCACTCCCGAGCTGGCTACCCCCGTGGATACCCAGGCCACCTCCGGGGTGGCACCCAGCCCTCACCCTGCTGAGGGATCCCCCTCAGTATCGCAGAATTCCAAATATAGAAAGAACCTACGAAAAACAAAAAAATAATAAGTATAATATCATGCATGTCTTTTAATTGCCTGTTTAGTGTATACCTCACAACCTTACTTAATTCGTGACCTACGACCCTAGCATTTTTCCATTCCATAATCTCTGCAATAACGAATTAAACAATGTTATTAATAACACAATTCATAAATACTCATTAAATGCATTACGTAACCTTAAATTTAACCCATTTCTTTTAAATAATGATAATCTCCGTGACTGTGACAATAATGAATCAGAATTAATGCCTCAAAACCTAAATGAACCCAAATGTGATTATATATTTTTAAATGATGAACAAAATGAAACACTACCAAGAAGCCTCAATCTTTTATCATTTAATATTCGGAGTCTACCACTACATTTAGATGTTTTCACAGATCAGTGTCTTAATGAGTTAAACATTAGTATTAATATTATCGGTCTATGTGAAACTCGACTAAACGATAATATATGTGATCTCTATCATATTAATGGTTTTCATTCTTATTTCAATAACAAGACTACTGGTCAAGGTGGTGTAGCATTATATATATCCGAACAATTTCAAGGAAAAGTACGACCCGACCTTACGAAGCAGTATCCACACCTCGAAACTATTTTCGTAGAGGTTCATAATAACAATAAAAGGTTTGTTGTTGGTATGATCTACCGACCCCCCAATTCGCAAGTAAATTTATTTCATGACTCCCTCAGTGAGATATTAGAGATAATTACAAGCAATAATATTCCATGCTACATTATGGGCGATTTTAATATAAATTTGCTTAATTATCAAGACAAACCAGTCCATAATTTTATAACCCTAATATCTCAAATGTTCTTCCCAACCATAACTAAGCCTACACGAATAACTAGTAATAGTGCCACTTTACTGGATCATATATGGAGTAATAATATTCAAGACTATCATTCTAGTAATATAGTATTTGCGGACATTAGTGATCACTTCCCAGTTCTTGCCACATTCTCATATCAACAGCCAAAAAACCTATATAATAAAATCTTAAAAACTAAAAGATTGCGGACTCCTGACCAAACATGGGCATGATTATGATTATTAATAAAACAAATCATAATCAAAGGCTGTGAGTACATAATCATAATCAAATCATAATCAAAGGTTGTGAGTACATAATCATAATCAAATCATAATCAAAGGCTGTGAGTACATAATCATAATCAAATCATAATCAAAAGTTAAGCAACAGGTATAATCATAATCAAATCATAATCAAATATGAAGCTGCAGCTTTAATCATAATCAAATCATAATCACATTTTCTTCATAATAATCAATGATTAAAATGTGATTATTGTGATTATTTCATTGTATTTTCCATGTAACAATTCTATTTCTCCTAAATAAATTAGCCAATTTCATATATATATGTTCCAGGTCCAAGCATGTTTGCAAAGTATGACACTAACTAACATGTTTGTACATGTTTGTCTCCCTTGATATATCAGTCAAATAGGCCTACACACAAAGCATATACAGTACATGTTCCAGCATGCTTGAAACACATGGCACCACCTAACACGCTGGTAGAGACTCCTCACTCCACTCCAGTCCAGTGATTTAAATACAGTGTAGTTATTTAAATTACTCAAATATAAAGAAGCAAAATTCACCAATTAGATGTGGTTTTCTTTAAGCTAGTGTCAATTGCAATAAAAAACACTATTGACTAATGTATAACTGAACAAAAAAATGACCTTAACCCTCTCCGACATATGAGGCGATTTTGAGCCTATTGGGGATACTTTAAAGCCTTTGTTACCATCAGGGGTATTTAGAAACCTTTAGTTTAGTTACTTCAACCTCTGCAGTGGTCTTGCTGTGGGGAGAAAACTAATTTTGGAGAGGTCATTATAAGAGTGAGAGAACTCTATTTCTTATTGCTAATCTGGCAACCTCTGCGTCATATGAGCGTGAAAGGGTTAATAATAATCATTACTGTGTACAAATAATCTCAATAAAATTTGATTATAATCATAATCTAATCATAATCAAGCAATAATAGAAAAAATCTAATCATAATCAAAAATACGTAAAGCGAAATAATCATAATCAAATCATAATCATAAAAAGGAAAACATGAGTAATAATAATCTAATCATAATCAAAAATTATTCCGGATGATAATCAAAATCAAATCATAATAATGTTTTATAATCATGCCCATGTCTGCTCCTGACAACATAACATCATTTAAAGAAGCACTGAATGAATATGACTGGAATTCATCAATAAATCATGCTGATAATATAGATTCAGATTTTAATACATACATGAGAACATAAGAACATAAGAAAATGGGAGTCTGCAGAAAGCCAATTGGCCTAAGCAAGGCAGATCCCTGTCCCACACAACCCCAGTTCAATTACAAAGCCCAATTATAGGCTCAACACTCTAATACCCTGAGGATCATCTTACCAAAACGGTTAGAGATTAACGCAGGATTATGGGGGTATGCAGAGTTCTGATTGGCCCAACCCGGCTGATCCCCCTTCACACCCAACCCTTCTCGTCCATATGCTTATCCAATTTTATCTTAAAGCTCCCTACCGTTTTAGACCCCACTATAGCACTTGGTAGTCTATTCCATGCAAAATGTTTTAACATTGTATAATGAACATTGCCCACTGCGAGAATATACGGTTATACTGTTAAGGCAAAACACATTAATTAGCCATATATTACCCCTGCTATTATTAATTCCATTAAATACAAACATAAATTACAGAAAACATCGGCGAAATGGCCTATCACCTATGGTGAATATTTTAAGAATTATAGAAATACTTTGTCACAAACCATTAAAAGGGCGAAAAATACCTATTTCAAAAATAAATTAAATGCATTTTCTGGTAATGTGAGAAAAACATGGAACCTTGTTAATTCAATACTGAATCGAACGAAACCGAATCAAAATCCACAAAGTTTTATATTCAATGATACACCAACTACTAATCCAGAAAGTATAGCAAATGGTTTTAATGATTACTTTAGCTCAGTAGGGGAACAATTGCGCAGTGATATTTCTACAGAACCTACTGATTTCGAGACATATCTTCCTAACCCTGTGAATGTTTCGTTTCACCTTGCCCCTGTATCTGAATCTGAACTAGTTTCGGTAATAACGAAATTTAAAAATACTGCTTGTGGATATGATGATGTAAGTGTGTCGGTTGCTAAAGAATGTTCAAGTGTAATTATACCATTTCTTAAGCATATAATGAATAGGTCATTTAAAATCGGGTGTTTTCCAAATTATCTGCAGACAGCCAAAGTTATTCCGATTTCTTAAAAAGGAGATAAAAGTGTTCCCCAGAATTGCAGGCCAATATCTCTACTTTCCATATTTAGTAAAATATTTGAAAAACTTGTGGGATCCAGGCTAATAAATTATCTCGAATCACAATCTATATTAACGAAGTGTCAGTTCGGGTTTCGGCCTCGACCTTCTACGGAATGGGAATGTGCCGTTCATGAGCTAACTAGGGAAATGTATAAAGTTTTAGACACAAAACAATACCAGTTAACGGTTTTCTGTGATCTTTCCAAAGCATTTGATACCCTACCTCATGATATTTTACTTAAAAAGTTACATAACTATGGAATACGTGGCCCTGCCCTTAAACGGTTCACTAGTTATCTTAGTCAAAGGAAGCAATTTTTTTTTTTTTATAATAACGTAAGTTTTAAATGTAAATCTATGACGTATGGTGTTCCACAGGGGTCTGTGTTTGGCCCTGTTTTGTTTATATTATTCATTAACTATATTGTATTCTCAAGTACCAAACTAAAATGTCTTTAATATGCAGATGATACAAACATGTATTTAAAAGGCAATAATCTAATGGAACTGGTACACCAAATGAACGAGGAAATAGCTAAGGTTTCAACCTGGATTACATCAATTGGTCTTACACTTAATCTAAATAAAACTCATTATCTTGTGACTCATTTTACTAGCTATCGATTACCAAGTATTGAGATTAATATAAATAACCATGTAATTAATAAAGTTAATGATGTAAAATTTCTTGGTATTATGACATGGAAACCTCATATTAATGACATTACCGTAAAATTATCGAAAATTACTGGCATTCTTTACATAACTAGAGATTCCTTGAATATTGATAACTTAAAGATACTTTACCTTTCTTTGGCTTACCCTCATATAATTTACTGTTCTGCTATCTGGGGAGGGGCAAACAAGACTTACCTGGACTCTTTATTCTTGGCACAAAAGAAAATACTTCGCATAATGACTTACCAATCTTATAATGCTCATACAGGTCCAATATTTAAAGAACATGGTTTACTAAATTTAGGTGATATTTGTTTTGCTCAGGCAGTAAACTTTGTGTATATATCTTTAAATGATCTTGTGTGTTTGGAGGACGATTTTCATATCATGGTCCATAACTTTAATACCAGAGGAGCCCAGGAGTTGCTACGACTCCCATATTGCAGAACATCACATGCACAACGTTGTCTTAGCTATAGGGGAGCTAAATTATGGAACACCCTTAACGAACCATTCAGACATGCTGTTTCTATATTTGAACTAAGTTGATTCTTGCTGATTCCATGATAAAGCAGGTAATATACTGTAATGTTTTGTATATATTATATTTTTAATAACTGTGTAACCTAGCATTAAATATTTACTTACGTCTATAAGGCTAGCTACATAGAGCTTTTGCTTAGCTAGCTATATATGCCAATCATTCAAATATATGTATTATGATGTATTATTGTATATTATGTATGTACACAATTGGCAATAAAAATCAATCAATCAAAAATCAATCAATCAATCTTACTTACCTTCACTACTCTCTTCACCAATCTCTTTCTCTCCAAGTACCTCGCTCGTTTCTGACTCTCCAAATCTTCATTCTCTCTACTACCTAACCACTCTCTATGCGCTTCCTTCTTGTCTTCCACAGTTGTTTTTTACCTCTTCTGTCCACCATGCTGTACCTTTCACTCCCCTCCCTCTTCTTCTTACTCCACACACCTCCTCACATGCTGCATATATCTCTTCCTTAAACACCTTGCTCATCTCCTCCACTTCCTCCATATCTTCCAGGTCGAACCCACCTAGTCGTCTTTCTACTGCTCTCCTGTACTCTTCCCTGATTTCTTCCTCCTGTAGCCTCTCCACCCTCCTCGCCATTTCACCTGCCTCTCTCCTCCCTCCGGCTCTCCTCACCCACTTCTTTTATATCCTTATTTTAGCTACTACTACATAATGATCAGACAGACCCCCTCCAATACCCTGATACACCCTAGCATCCAGCACAGATTTCTTCATTCGTTCATCCACACATATATATTCTATAAGTGCCTTTCGTTCCACCATCCTTATCCTTATCTTTATCCTTCATATTCCACACCATTTTCCATGTGTACCTGTGTATCATTCTCTGTCGGAAGAAGGTGTTGGCTATCCACAACCTCCTCCCCACACATACGTCCACAAGTGCACTACCATTCCCATTCACCTCTGACGGTAACCCCCACCCTCCCACCACTCCCCAATCTGAAATATTCTTTCGTTCTTGTCAAACTTATTCAGGCACGCCTCCACATTCACCCAGAACTCCTCTTTCTTTCTTACAAGTTTATCCTCTGTCGGAGCATACACACATACATATATATATATATATATATTCTCGGTGTCTCTTTTTCTTCTGCTTTCTCTTGGATGGACCCTATTACCACTCTTGCTAAGCCGGCCTCCCAGAAGGTGGGTGTGCTAAACTGCCTCAAGGGGTTCTTTAACCCTGCACAACTTCTTTCTCTGTACAGAGGCACAGTGCGTCCTTGTATTGAGTATGGTTCACATGTGTGGGGATTATCCTCTCACACCGCACTCCTAGACAAAGTAGAAAGGAAAGCCTTTTGTATCATTAACTCCCGTCCACTCACATACTCTCTACAATCTCTCTTTCTTCGCCGCAATGTTGCATCTCTATCGCTATTCTATGGCTACTACAATAATCAGTGTTCCTTAGAGCTCTCTCAGTGCACACCACCTCCTCTGTGTAGTGTATTGTAGTACCCATCTTGCAACACAATCCTACTCCTACTCTGTGCAGCTGTCCAACTCTAGAGTGAGATGATACTCCTTTTGTGCCTGATGGGAACATTCGATATTCCTTGTCGTATTTGATTGGTTAACCCATAACTGCTACATGGCATGGTATTTAAACGTGTAAGAAAATCCTTCAAGTACCACGTCAGTGCCGGGAAATTTCTCAAAATTCGGTGACGCATGAAAACAAGTGGCATTTCTCCATACCTCATCCTCCTCTCTATACCTGACCCCCTCCCTCCCTTAAGTTTCCCCTTTATTTTTACACAGGTGTCAGCACCTCATGGAATCGCCACTGTCTTGTAGTCACCACCCTATAGAAGTTTCCGCTTCATAAAATCACCAATGGATTAAATTCGCCATTACATTAACCCAGCAGATGCACAGGCCTCCTGCATGGTTTTGTAAGGCAAGTGTGACATGGCTAATAGAAGTGCGATTTGGAAACATACAAAAACTGAACCAAAATGCCCAGGCGGCTGATAATTGGATCAGGAGTAGGTCTACATGGCACCTAATGAAAGCATTCACCACCACCCTCCTCACACTCCCATATGCTCAGTACGCTCACACTCTCAGTCGAGCCCAGACGTCTCTTCTCCTCACACTCAACTGCCTCACCCGACCCAGGTGTGGGCAGATAGTAGTTCATAAACGATAGCAGTTCGTATAAGATAGCATAACATATTTTCATAACTCATTTGACTAACAAATTGTGTTTTTTTCCCACCTAAAATATATCCACTATGCCATTCACACACAATAAGATGACATTTTATTACTAGAACACTATAATGAGCAGCTATAATGAGTTGCAAGCATAGAAAACGTGATACAATTGCACGACTATAGACATCATAAGATTTTAACTTGTGTTATTGACATACAGTATAACATGGTTATTGCCCGCAAATATACATGCACTATGACTATCAAACACAACGTGAGTGTATTTTATTGCTACAATAATACAATTATGTGCATAAGGGCGAAATTTTCGAAAATCCACGCCATAATTGTACACCATCTTTCTCCGCTTCCTTCCCACTTCTGCTCGCAAGTATTTTCCATTCTATCTTCAGTAATTCCTCTCTTTACATGATTTCTGGATGTTTATTCTTCACATGTGCCTTACTTCAAGTTTATGGATATGTAGAGCCATACAAATTGTGTACAGGCGAGATCTAGAGCGTTCTTTCTTATCCCTCCCTCACCTCCTCTTCCCAAGCAGACTACTCCTAAATTCCTCACTCACTGTCGGGTGTAGTGACATTTGTGCCAGATATTTTAACTCCGGGTCACAACCATACCACAAACACAATTTTTTTAGTGGAAAAATATATACTGTTGGATACGGAATTGTGTTTTCATACACGTTATTCATCACCAATTATCTCTGTCGACTTTTCGGCCATGTCTTTGCACTAGGAGAGGGTGGATCTTAGGGGAAACTAGCATTTGTTGGGTGCACATAATCGTAAATCAGTGAACAATATCGCCATTACCACGGGCCGTGGCATGACTGCTGAACTGACTGCTGATCGAAGGGTTAGTAGTTCGATCCCACACTGTGCCATTGTTAGATGGGCAGCTCGGTCTTGCAATTCATGATAAATATCCAGTTAGGTCCCTGTAACAAGGGCCTTGTCAATCAAGGGAGTTCACAAAGTTAACAACTTTATTATTACAGCCACCACTGTTTTTCAAGTTGTCACTGTGTTGATATTAAAGTCATCCCCGTCGCCTATGTATTACTCTAATCTATCTATCTATCTCAAAACTAATGGGGTTAAATATAAGCAAGAAGTGGGTCCGGAAAAAGCAACTACCTTCCCCTTAAATCGCAACAACAATAAAGTCAGCAATGCTTTAAATTTGCCACTTCATTATATTTAAACCAAGGACTGAGAGGATCCTTTCAGAATGTTTTACTGGCCGATTTCAACATTTCTTCCGGATTCTGACAGTTGAAAACAACAACAAAAAATGCACCAGTGTCGGGGAAATGGATGCAATATGTGATAAGGTGGCAAGTCTCCTTACCAGCACCTCCTCCTCTCCCCTTACAAGTGTCTCCCCCCCGCCCCCCCACCTCTCTCACCCCCCTTTACCCCTCCTCCTTTATAATACTTTTTGCCCTCCCCCACACCCTCCACTTCCTTCCTCTCACTTCAGATACGTTCAGTCACCCTCCTCTACACCGCCTCCCTCTCTCGGACAGTGCGAGAGAGTCGCGGGAAGGATTCAGTGTTGCGAAAGCTTCACGAGAGGGAGGGTCTATGTCGCTCTATCTCCTATGCACTCAATACAATCCTGTCACAATAATCTGTTTTTTTACTGGATATTTGCTGATTACACCTATTTTCTGGTTCTTCAATGTTCACATGTTTATTATACAAGTATGATATGCATATATGGTACAGTAATATTTCTTTATATGGTAAATATTTCTAATTTTGTCAAAATTAAAGCTAAATTTATTGCGCGATAGACCTATCAGAAACTGGTCATCGCATTCATCATGTTAGCCCTTTAAGGTCCGGTGGTTGCAGTTTAGTATTCAAAATAGAATTATCTTACTCTCTTAATTACCTCTCCAAAATTAGTTTTCTGCCCGCAACTCGCTCAAAGACAACTGCAGAGTTTAAGTAATTAAACCAAAGGTTTATAAACACCCCTGATGGTCACAAAGGTTTAAAGTATCCCTTAAGGACGCAATTGCGTCCACACGTGCGTGAAAGGGTTAAGTCGCCATTGTATTGAAGTCGCCACTAATCAGTAAAGAAGTAGTCTGAGCTAGCATATATCGAAGGAATTCAAACTCCATGAACAAACGGGTGGCAGGATTTAGTAGGGTTTGGAATGGATTGGTGGTTAGAGGCATACTTCAGAATTCTTTGATGCTTCGCAACACTTGTTGAATATAATTATGTAATAGAAGGGGGGAATTTCACCGCAGCGCCAGGCGGCTATATTTGCCGAAAATTACCTTCATGCCATGCTCTTTTTCATGCATAAGCAAGAGCCAGAGCGTAATATAATTATATACAAGTGTAAGGACGATGATAGAGCTTTACAATGACACCTGAACCATCCTTGTACGACATCGGGTTATCTTGCAACGATCGTGGAACCGAAGGGAAAAATCGGTAAAAATAGGGGTATTTTGGCGGTTTTTCGTGTGTGAGAAGGAGTATATGAGAGAGGGAGCCGTATCTCGGACCTCAGTGTTCGCCGCAGGACCGTGGTGAGCGGATCAAGTTCGCCTATCGTCCCTCCAACGCCCGGTCTCTGTCTCATAGCTCATAATAGCCTCAAAATGGCGTCTGGTACATGACGGGCACCGTACAGGTGGCTAATTTTCTCTCTCCCGTTTTATAACTGTCACTGCGAATTGAGGGTTAATTCACACTAGTAAAGAGAAAACTAGATAATTTATAGAGATCAATGTTTCGACATCATTTTCAAAAACCTGTGTCAATCTTTGAGTTTTCAGAAACTCCCGCAGACTGTGAGAGACCATGTTCCTTACAGGCAAGGAACTGTTGATACTCCTGCCGTAGTGTGGTGTCGTTGGGCCCCCACTGAGACGAGGGCCTCCACACGTCCCTCAGTGCCTGTAGGAGACTGGGAGAGGTGGTGCGAGTCTTACTCAGCTCCACCAGGAACATTATTGGAACCAACAGCACTGCCACCACAGTTATGCTCGTACCAACACCTGCAATAATATTAAATTAATTGTATTTCTTATTGAAATCCATCTGATAATACCAAATATATATTCATTCTCAGCCATCACTGCAGAGGTATTTTGTTCACATATATTATTATTGATCAGCATGGTATGTACTGGCCATTTCAAAAAGTTAATAGTGCTTATTTTATAATTGGTCGTGCAAAATCTGTTTCACCAATTAACTAACACAATATATTAGGGGTTGTGATTATCATATCTCTAACCAAAGATATTGATATATTTGTGGTTATGAATTGCATATGATAACCTTATGTTTTCAAAATCCGTTCTCTCCCAAATATACCTGGGGTAAGTGGGTTCGAATCCCGGTCAGGATACCTCTCTCCCAACCTGTCTGACATTATCATTAGATATTTGTCATTCAGAGAGGTTCCATAATAGTACCAGGACGCACTTCTCAAGTAACTCATAAATAAACAAATGGATTCAAATCTGGCGTTAACCTACCCGTCGCCACCGTACTGAAGACATAGTTGCCGAAGGTGAGCGGCGTGGCGTTGACTTGACTGTAGATGACCACCACCATAAGGAAGAGCGGGTTAAACATACCCCAGCACACCTTCCAGTACAGACCCGTGGGCCGGCTTAACATAAACTGGATGTCCTGGGTGAGTCTTGGCAGTCCGTACACCCACATCACGCCAACCAACTCCACCACCATCAGGACGATGATTGACACTCCCTGTGCCAACATAACAAACTCATTTTAAGTAAATATGTTATAATCGCTAAACACACCACAGGAAGATGCACTATGATATTAACCCTCTCCGACATATGACGCGATTTTGAGGCTATTAGGGATACTTTAACCCTTAATTAGCGGCGAGCAACATAAGTCGAGTTAAATAAAGCTGGACTATGTGGCGGCGCTCGACATAACTCGAGTGGCAATTTCAGCACGTAATGTGGCTGAGAGAGAGAGACAAGTGGTGGCAGGAGACTAGCGAGCGTATGACTGCTCCAGACCACCGCGGCGAACCTACTGACACAAATCTCAGCTCCCTCCTCCCTCTCTCACTCGCTACATACTCAATTATGTACCGAAAGTACCGAATTACCTGCTTTTTGCACTCGCGTTGCACGGTTATTGCAAGAAAACTATCCATCATACAAGGATCGTTATGGTGTCATTCGAAAGCTCTGTTTATGCCCTTTCAGGGATAGGTACTTGTTTTACGTTCTGGGTCTTATTTAGGCATGAAAATGATCACGTAAACAGCCCTATTTTGGCTAAAAACACCCCGCTGTGCGGTACACATAAATAAACCGCATAGGCCGCTCGTAAGGTGTTAATGCCTTTGTTACCATCAGGGGTATTTAGAAACCTTTAGTTTAGTTACTTCAACCTCTGCAGTTGTCTTTGAGTTAGCTGTGGGCACAACCCATTTTGGAGAGGTAATTATAAGAGTGAGAGAACTCTATTTCTTATTGCTAATCTGGCAACCTCTGCGTCATATGTGCGTGCAAGGGTTAACAATGTTTCTCTATACAATTTTTCCATTTCATCCAAGGTTCGTTCACCCAGATCATCATTGATTCATTTGATAGCAATTGAATGATCAATGTTTGATTGTTTTGGGTGAACAACACAATTGTCAAACATCAATTATTACTTTGTATGTAGGGCCATAGGCCGTAGCACGTTTGGCAAATATCTACTGTGGCAACTGTCGACTAAAGTCCCTGATACATCAGAGAACCCACCCTAGCCTAGCTATTAAGCAGGGAGTGCATTGTGGTAAAAACCAAAAACTGCATATGAAAGAGACTAAAGGGCAACGCTGCCTGTAATAAGTGTACCCCTCCCCCCCTCAAAGTTGAAAGAGTGACAGGGAGCCAAACTCAAAGCACGTAAGCATTATAATGTCTGGACATACGGAGCTTGAAGCAGTTTTATTCATAAGAAGAGGGAAGGACAGACTGAGGGAGAGAGTTCCAGAGCTTTCTTGTTGAGTAGAAGAAAGACAGGGAGAATCGGTTTACTCCCGGGTTTGAGAGTTGGACTGAATAAGTGTTGGAATTTGTTGAAAGGCGTGTGGCCCCTACTTTCCGTAAGGGAGGCGGATTACACTGAGAAAGCTCTGAATATCATTGATTGTAATAACGATAGAAGAGTTAGAGAGATACAAAACTGCAGAGTGTAAGCGAGAGATTATAGGGAATTAATATGAGGAGATAAATTGAAGAGACAAACTGCTTTCGAGTCTACCCTCTCGAGAGGTGCGGTATGGGTAGAACCTCCCTGTACATGCAAACAATACTCAATACATGGACCCACTTACCCCCTGTTCAGAGCAAAAAGCTGTGAGGGGGTACTGAACCCACAGAGACGATTAAGCATACCAAACGTCTGGGAAGCTGCTTTACGGTAATATAATAACCAAGAAAGGTCAGCAGACAGTGGTGAAACAAAAGGCACTGATTGATTATATATGTGTGGATGAACGAATGAAGAAATCTGGCTGGATGCTATAGGGGTGTATAGGGGTATTGGATGGGGTCTGTCTGATCACTATGTAGTAGTAGCTAAAATTAGGATACAAAAGAAGTGGGTGAGGAGAGCTGGAGGGAGGCGAAAGGAAGGTGGAACGGTGAGGAGGGTGGAGAGGCTACAGGAGGAGGAAATCAGGGAAGAGTACAGGAGAGCAGTAGAAAGACGACTAGGTAGGTTTGACCTGGAAGGTATGGAGGAAGTGGAGGAGATGAGCAAAGTGTTTAAGGAAGATATCTGTGCAGCATGTGAGGTGTGTGAAGTAAGGAGAAGAGGGAGGGGAGTAAAGGGTACAGCATGGTGGACAGAAGAGGTAAACATAGCTGTGGAAGACAAGAAGAAAGTGTATAGAGAGTGGTTGGGTAGTAGAGGGAATGAAGATTTGGAGAGACAGAAACGAGCGAGGTACGTGGAGAAAAAGAGAGTGGTGAAGAGAGTAGTGAAGGAAAGTAAGAGAAGAGTAGATGAGGAATTTGGAAGGAATCTGAGTGTAAAATGGAGGGAGTGTAAGAAATTGTTCTGGAAAGAAGTCAAGAGAGTCAGGGAAGGTAGCAAGGGAAACAGTAGGGGTGTGAAAAATAAGAATGAGAGAGTGCTAGCCGAGAAGCAAGAGAAAGTCGAAAGATGGAGGGAGTACTTCAACGCTGTCGGAGTGCCACACAAGAAAGATGTGGCTTCTCCAGATTAACAAACAAGTATCGAGAAAGGAAAGTTAGCGATGTCGTCTACAGGATAGTTGTGGAGGAAGCGGATGGGCGCTGCCTATTTACGAAAATTGTGAGCTCTATAACACACTCAGGGTTAACCTCTCTAATTACATCTAAGATCATTGCTGCCACTTGTTTCTCTCTTAACGTAGTCCGTATCATATGGCATTGATTAGACGAGAATATAATCACATAGAGCTTTCACCGGGCATAAAGCATGGTGTGTAGCGCCGTGTTTGAAAGCAAGCACTGACAACTCTGAATATATGCTCGGCATGCACGTTTTTAGCTATGCAATCGCAACTGAGTTCAATCATGGAGCAAAGGATAAACATGCAGGGGACCTAGACATTGCTGTCAACTCTGAGACTCGATCACCCATCGCGAGTGCTATTAAAATAGTGCCATTTTCAATTGATTGAGTGGGTACATGAGATTTTTGGAGCAACAGGGCCTTCTTAGGAAACCAGGTTTGCATTAGCTGAGGTGGTGGCAGGCGAAATCGGAAGAATGCCCTCATGAAGCCTTTCTCCTCGGCCATTGGCATGGATAGACCCGTGAGGTCATAGAAGGGCACACGGATTGCATAGAGACTATGGTCTGTATTTAATTCTATACGGCCTATGCGCTCATTTTCAATCAATTTAATCTAGAACTCGATATATACCTTATGACCAAAGTCGGTGTTAAGGGGGGTCACTTTTTTGTTTATCTTTCTCTCTTTATATCTCTTTCTCTGGCTTGTATCCATTAGGCCCCATTCAGCCAACTGTGTTAAGACGTTTATCCCCATCAGGTGTCGATTTCTTCCTGGCGAGTGATAGCGAGCCAGCATTATATTGAGAAATCCGGCTTCGCCGGAGAAATTTTTCTATTGAAAAATTTACAAATTTAGCTTGCTGTCAAAACAAAAATATATGGATGCTGGCTCGCTACCGCTCAACAGGAAAATATTGACACCTGGATGGGGTAGACGTCTTTAACCAGTATGCTGAATGGGGCCGTATGGATACAAGACAAAGAGAGAGGGAGAGAAAGAGAAAACAGCGAGGTGGGCCCCCTTAACTTACAGTAATAAGTATGATCCCTGAGTGCTCGGCTTCTGACTTCACCTTCCTCTGTCTCTGTGATCCCAGCCTCTCTCCTCTACAACACCCAAACTAAAGTTTAGGTTTAACAGACTCTCCTCTCTGTGTATCGAATGCTGGCAACATTTATCACATTTACTAATGAAGGGAAATATTCACATGGCTAAACACATAATGTTATTTGTTGTTGTTGTAATGTTTAACCTATTTTCTATGTAAAGAAAAATAGTAGCGATAACGATAAATGCTGTATGATGGTGCAAGGCATCAATACTTCATGAATTCACCAAAACATCCTCTTTAGCTCTTTTCTTCTTTCCGTGATGATGAGCTTAAAATTAAGTTTCGTTGGTTTCTTGTAATATTCAACTCATGCCATGGTAATATGAAGAACGATATCGTTATGTTTTTGGAGTCATGTTGAAGTATTGATACCATGCTTCATAATACACTTTAGTTTTGTTTCCTATCCTCATTATCTTGAAGAAATACGAGGTTAACTAAAATACAAAACATGCCAAAAAAAAAAACACGGCTTTAATTAAGGGCCCATAACTGCAAAACAATGCCCCCGAAAAGCCTATGTGTATATAATATGTTTTACTTAGAATTTCTGGAAGTATCTTGACAAAACTCGCAGGACACCTTATATAATCAAATCACATTAAATCTTGGTCATAGAGAGAGAGAGAGGGGAGAGGCAGAATACCACTACAGCCGTGATTCGTGTTACCCAAGTTATGTGTATAGAGTAAGCATGCTATGCTTACTAGAGATCCTATAGTTATAAAGAGACTGGCCAACCAACATTTTGTGGCCTACGGAGGCAATCATCATTTATGAACCCTTTTATTTTGCTTATATATTCATTAACAAATCCACACAATATCCTAAAATATAGTGTGAGTGTTGCAGGAGAATCAATTATATAGATAGGCTACTGATTTACCAAAGTATGTAAGATCAAATAATTAATGTTGAAATTGCTCACTGAGAATAACTATTGTGTTTATATGAAATATTACATGCATTTGCAATATATAGTGTGTCAGATTGGCATATTAATATACCAAATAATGTGTTCTTACTCATTCTGAGCCCAAAGTTAAATATATGGCAATTAATTTATGTTTTAGCTCTTTACTTGGTTAAAGATTTTGAAGTTACCCCTTTAGAGTAAATTTTCTTTCAAACAATATTAAGAAAATGAACCTAGTGATAGGAGACTTAATTATTTATATTCATATTATATTATATTTTTGTCTAATTACTTAATTTGTTTGCTTTCCTATAGTCTTTTACTAGTATATTAAAATACCCAAACATATAATATGTAGCTAATTACAATTAAAATTAAGGTTAAGTAACAATTTATATAATGAAGTATAGAAACAAGTGACAGTCACCAGGACACAAAATGATGTCCCAAATCTGCCAACCAATCAGTGCCTAGCTCTTTTAAACAAGTGACTAGTCTCTTAGTTACTTTAGGATCTCTAATGCTTACAGGTGCTTACCCGATAGCACTATCGTTAGTGAGTGCTGTTTGTAGTTTGCACTATTCTTGGTATCTTGTCAAATTACAAATTTAGTAAAATGTCAAATTTAAATATTAATTGTAGTTTCTTTATTCATACAGAATTTAGTAGAATTGTCCAGAACGTCCCGGACTTCCCAAATTGACTAATTCCTTGAACGTGACGATAGTGCGTTGTTATATGTGCGATTAGTTTGCTTGGAAAACAGATTAACTTGCTCATGTAGTAATGTACACCCTATGTGGTGGATTGTGTTCTTTTATTTATACATTATGATTTTGCTTAAGCATTGTTTCCATACAGCGATTTTGATAAGTTGTTTTGTCTTTTTACTGTGTTCGTCCAAGTTTTGGTGTGTTTATTTTGCAAGTTTAACATTATAATTTATCAAATGTTGTCCATTGTAAGTGTGTGCATTGATGGTTTAGCTATAATTTACAAGACATCAGCACAAGTGTAGCTAATCACTAACTGGTAGTTAGAGGAGTATGGTGGGGGAGTTGGGGATAGTTAGGGGTTGGAAGGTGGGGTAGACTTTGACTTCCTTCCATACCACCTGCTCAGCGTGGATGGGGGGAACGAAGGACCCAACCCTGAGCAGCTTTTAGTACGCGTGAGTGTACCATAGGCCAGTGATGCCTTCTTCGAGGAGAGGCAACAGCGCCTGTTGAATCAGCTTGGAAAAGACCCTGGTGTCAAGATTTAGCCTGAAGGGATGGCATTGAAATAGAAGTGCCTGAACTTGGTATTGAATCGCCAGGAATGTTTGAAACCTTTAGTTTATCGGAATATGCCAGTAAGCCTCTGAAAGATCTAGTGTTGTAAGTTGAGGTGGATGCAACCCTTGCGAGTGTCCACCTCCCCTCGATCGAGGGAGGCTGTCCCGTAGGGTACTCACGCCCCCGGCTATGACCAAGCCTCCGACCCCGATCTGAAGTACCTGGTGTTGGGGAGTTTCTGCTTGTTTCTCTGTCAGAAGTGTTAGTACCTTGCTTCTTACCCTTGCAAAATGTCTTAACGTTTTGGGATTGGTTAGCTCTAGATCTAAAAGATGCAACCTCAAGTCATAGCAATAAGGCATTAACCACAGCACAACTGCAGGATTACGTAAACATATCCTACTGAACCACATGATCCCGGATTATTGGATATCTGGTGGCAACTGCCTATAAAGATGAACTTGTAGGTCCTGGCAGGCCCTAACAAAATCCAGGACCGCATGGCACACATCCACTGGTGAAGTAATAGAGCAGTTTTCGTATTGTCATCGGGGAGTGCATCAATAATACGCAATTGTGCAGCTGCTAACTGGAGTGACATAATACATTGAGATAGCAAACGACATGTACTTTGACGAAGGTAGTTGTATCTGTCTACCATAACCGTGGAAGAAACAACAAACAGACTATCCATACCAGGAAAGGACAAGTTGGATGCCTTAAGAATATAAAAAAGTTCTTAAGGGGGGTGGTGGCTTGCTTTTTTTTTCTCTTCATTTCTCTCTTACTCCATTCGGCCCCATTCAGCCTACTGACGTTTATCCCCATCCAGGTGTTGATTTCTTCTTGGCGAGCAATAGCGAGCCAGCATTGTATGGAGAAATCCGGCTTTGCCAGAGACATTTTTCTATAGAAAAATATATAAATTTAACCTGCTGTCAAAAACATATTGAAAAATATGCTGGCTCGATACTGCTTGCCATGCAAAAATCGACATCTGGATGGGGACAAACATCCTAAAACAGTAAGCTGAATAGGGCCGAATGGATACAACCAAGAGAGAGAACGAAAACGAGGTGGGCCCCCTCAAGACACACAGTCAGTCTGAGCCACAGGCAGTGAAAAGAAGTGGTGAAGTACCTCTGCAGTCTGAAGGTTATGGATTTAGCGTACTCTCTAGTCTCTCGTTCCGTTTCTGAGCACAGGTCCACACCCAGGCTTTTCACTGTGATAACTGGTGTGTTAAGTTTGTCACGTTTTGGGTGACAACTATGTTGGAGAGTCTTGACCTCATTGAACCACTTGGTCTTATTGCAATCAGAAAATAGTTTTAATAATAATAATAATAATAATAATAATAATAATAATAATATTTATTCAGTTAGCATTTTACAATGTTGGTACCACATAATATGTTACAAATATGACATGCACTAGCCTTGCATAATTCCAACTAAGGATAGCCCAATAAGGCCGTTAGGCGTATTTCCATTGGGGTCCTTGTGAGATAATACTGGGATTAGGTTAGCTGAGGAAAAAGGGGAGGATTAAAAAAAGTAGATACTTTAGAGAAAGTATTTTTAGGGGTTTATTTTAAGATACCTTACATCCTATAGTAATTATCAGTAATCAGTAATCAGTAATAATTTCAGTTTGTTTTGCCTATCTCTTAATATGTCGTATTTAGTAGTAGACATAATCGTGGTGCTCCCTTCTCGCAGCTGTCCGGTTCAGGTGCTTCTTCAAGCTACGTCTGAAGGAATACAGTGTTCTCTTTTTACAGACTGACTGGGGTAGGTTGTTCCAGTGTTTGATGGCAGTGAAGAAGAATGTTAGCTTACCCTGTCCTGGATTCTCGGGACCGTAAAATTAAACATCCTATTTCTTAGAATTATGTCCACTCCTCTCATTTGCTTTAACAAAATTATTCTTTAAATACTCTGGAGCTTTGTCATATAATATCTTGAAGGCATTAGTGAGCCTGATTTGTTTGGGTCTGTCAGAGACATTGAGCATACCAAGTGACTGAAGTTGTTCCTGGCCAACATGCGATCTGGGTCCTAGGTTCAGCATGAACCTAACCATTTTATTTTGAGTGACCTGAAGTTTGTGCTGTGCTGATTTAGATGATGCAGATACCAGGATGACAGAGAATAGTCAAAATGCCATTGAACAAACGCTTGGCATAGGGTCTTTTTGGTCGCCACTGGCAAGCATCCCACCTGTCTATACAGGTATGTTATATGTGCTCTACATTTACTCTGGATAGATTCCAAAATTGTTTCACCTGACAGAGTCGAGTTCAGTTTAAGTCCGAGATATTTCACTTGTGACACTGTTGTTATAGGAATATCATTACAGTTGACCGAGAAGCCCACAACGTCTTTCAGTTTGCGTTTTGTTCCACATAAGATGGCTTCTGTCTTGCCCAGGTGAAGAGATAGGCTATTGTCCACTAGCCAATCACTACACGATTCTAGTTCTTTGGAAAGTGAAGCGGCAATACTTATTGGGTCTTTTCCTGAAACCAGAAGCACGCTGTCGTCAGCATACAGTAATAATTTACACGAGACGCTCAGTTCCATGTCGTTCACATAATAGAGAAAGAGTAAGCGACCAAGGATGCTTCCCTGTGGGACCCCACAGTAAATTGGCATAGGATCAGATATATTATCATCAATTTTGACTCTTTGTGTTCTACCACTAAGATACGATTTAAACCAGTTCACTGACCCAATGCCCATTGTTTGTAGTTTATTACAGAGGATATCATGGTCTACTGTATCAAACGCTTTTTGTAGATCAAGAAGAACCATACCGGTGTAGTTACCTTTAGACATTTCTTTACGAATGTGATCTGTTAAGTGGATGAGACAGGAATCTGTCGAGTACATGCATGTGAAACCTGATTGAAACTTATAGAATAGATAATTTTCTTTGAGGTAGTGTTCAATTTGGGTGTATACAGCTCTTTCAAGGATTTTTGATACAATACATAATATGCTAACTGGTATGTAGTTGCCAAAATCTAGTTTATTTCCTTTCATGAATAGAGGGGTTACAATAGCTTCCTTCAGTTCAGCAGGTACAGTGTTGGTGTTAATTGACAGGTTGATGATTTGGGTTAGGGGACCTGCTATACCAATAGCAGGAATTCGGTCTGGTCCTGTGTTTTTATGTACACTTAGGTTAGAGAGCTCGTCAAGTGTGTATTTTGGTGTAACATTTTGCAATCCAAAAGTATTAGGGTGTATGCCTTTTGTGTAGAAATTTCGAAAGGTGGCTGTTGTTGTCGTGTATTTATTGAGAGGTTGCGGTAGGTTCTGTGCAAGTGTGTTTGCTATGGAGGTGAAGAAGGAGTTGAAGTATGTTGAAATTTGTCGTTTATCGTGGCAAACCTGATCATTAACCCTCGTCTAGCGTTTTTTGGGGGGCTATTTTGGGCATATTCAGGCCCTCCTGAATGATCAATCAAGTATCTGCATGAAAATAAATGTATTCAGCAAAAAAAATAGGCGCTACAAGCTTCAAAATGAGACCAGAACTAGCTACGTAGTACTCGTCATTTTGATGCAGTGGTACCACCAACATGGGAGTTTAGCGTATAGCGGAATATTTTTTCCAGCTACGCTCACTACTGGCTATACTGCCGGCCTCTCGAGAACAGAGGGAGCATCAGTCAGTGGGTGGCGGTAAGCCCTGGGTGTCGGCCGTGTGGCCTGCTGCACTCCCAGCCATTAGCATTCGATTTTAACCATTTAAAAGCCTTAATAATGCTCCTAACTTGCTGCTTTTTAGATACGGACTTAAGTCGGGCCCCGCTCTTTAAGTGTTAATTTTGAGAGCAATATTAGTGTTAGACGAATCCCTTGCCTTGTTGCTGTAGCCTGTTGTTTTTAAGTGCCTCCATAGTTTTGTTGGGCTATTCTGATATTCCTCTGCCTTACTGTGGAAATAATTAGATTTCGCTGATTTAATTTTCCTGCTTAAGTTTATTCCTATTCCTGTTGAACTCATGTTTCAGACCTTGATCCTGTCTATGTTTCACTAGCCTTTTTAACAGATTGTCTCTATGTTCCAGATGGTGTAGTATGTCATTGCTGATCCATGGGTCTGACCTTGCTTTAATTCATATGTCTTTCAGAGGATCAATTTCGTCTAGGATGTTTATGATGATGGTTCTGAAGCCAACCCATGCGTCATTAACGTTTGTATTTCCAAACACTGGAGACCAATCTGTATTCCATAAAATGTCCAGAAATGTTTCTTTGTTGTAGTTTCTGAGTGACCTTGTTTTAATGACCTTGTGATTCTCTAGGGTAATTTTTGGAGTTTTACGTTTGCAATATGTGACAAAGTGATCACTTATCCCAGTCTGTATAACCCCTGATTGTGATATTTTGTCCTCTCTGTTACAATTTATATGGTCTAATATTGTAGCAGTGTTCTCAGAGAAACGTGTGGGGGTTGTGATGAGTTGTTTGTGATTGTGCATTGTCAGTATGTGCCTCTATTCTCGTACAAGCCTATTATTTTGTTGTTTGTAACACAAGTTAAAATCCCCTAGTATAATAGATTCATTCCGGGGTCTAGTAATGACAAAGTTCGTTCAAATTTGGTCAAGAATTGTGTGTCGTCTGGTGGCCAATGGTGGCCAATTGTGATGGGTTATGTCCTAGGCAGGTGTAAGTCAATCCAAAGAGCTTCGTGGTTTTCTACATGGAGGTCGGTCTTAGTTGTGTGTGTGAGGTTGTTTTTTACATACAGACATACTCCTCCCCCTTGTCTATTGCGATCATTACGAACCATATTGAAACCTTGAATGTTTATTTCACCATCGTTTATACTCGAGTCCAGCCAGGTTTCTGTAATTGCAATTATTGAAGCTTTGGCCTTATTAGCTAACACGTTTATTTCTGACAATTTATGATACATTGATCTGGCGTTAATGTGGATAAGATGGATCCCTTTGTTGGTGAAAACTCTGTATTCATCTTTGAATGTGTCCTGGCTGGATTCTGAGTTGTTACTTGGTTCATTTACATTAACATTCGGTAATAAATGCAAGGCACACTTATTGCATAAGAATTCCCGTACTTCACTGTTGGTCTTCTTAGAGATGCACTTCATGTGAGCTACAGTTTTACACTTAACACAGTTTAGGATCCTTTGTTTTCGTGTTATGGGTGATTCACATAATATATCACAAATGTTTATAGGATCTTTTATAGCTAGTTCCCTACATTTATCGCATTCAACTTCGTTTCTGCTAGTAACGTAAGTACATCGATCGTGTACGGTTTCATTACAACTACTACCTAGTGAAGTTGTACTCCTTTTGTTGAATCCAATATCGCACACTATACATAATTTCCTTTTACTGTTTATCGTATGTCTGGCGGTGTGGTGATCAGCTGAGCGGTTGGGGTGTGTGCGCGAGAGAGGGGGACAGGGTGTGGCTATGCCTAACTCTTGGCCCACTCCCACCTCTACCTGTAGTTGTTGTTTGATGTTGTTGTCCTTGTTCTTGGCCGTTGTTGCTACTTTATTGTTGATGTTGTTGCGACTGATACCTTCTTTTTTAGCTGTTCTGGTTACATGTTGAGCTACTTGGGTCGCCGATAGTGTTGTGTTGTGTTTTAGGCTTGGTTGATCAGCTGGGCAGCGGCGTCGTGTTGTAGGTGGAGGGGGAGCACATAAGCCTACTCCTTCGCTCCCTACCTCACCAAGGCACGGGCTCGGGGGTGGTTGGTTACTGTTGTTGTCGTTCTTGTTCGTTGCTGTTACTTCATTGTTGATGTGTTTGCTAGAGCTTCCTGCTTTTTTGGGTGTTCTGGTTGCATGTTGAGATACTTGGGTCGCCGATATATGTTGTAGTGATGGTACAGTTGGTGGCAGTGTAGTGTTGGCAGGGTGCTGGTAATAAGGTGGCACTGTGTGACCAGCGGCATAAGTTGTGTGTGTGAGGGGAGCTGCAGGTGCTAGCTTGTTGATTTGAACTTTGATGCTAGGGACTGTTGAAATGTCGGTGTCTGCCTTACTTGTTTGGTGGTGAGGTTTCTTCAACGTTGAACTAGGGCCGGAGTTCGTCTCTACATCTCTGCAGCTAATTAGAGTGTAGCACAATAGTTGTTGTAGCGAGGTTGTGCCAGAGTGCTTGCCAAGCCGCAGCATCTTCCCGATATATGAAATTGACCAGGCAGGAATGGTGACAGAAATTTAATTTGTGTGCGATTTCTGTATGACGAGGTCCCTCAATACTTGCTTATTGTTGACCTGGTACACTGCCGGTCCCCTCTGCACCTGTATATCAGCACAGCCCCTCTGGATGCTGAACAAGATGATACACAGAGAGAGAGCTACGCCAGCCCCCTTCAACCCTCCCGCCATCTTAACTTTTGATTGTACATATAATATTATAATTGGTTGGCATTTTTCATTCTTTACTCTAAACTTGTGAGACTTGCTCATCTCGACTACCCAAGTATCTGGCATTGGACACTCTCTTGAGCCTCACTCTCTATAGCCTCAGAATGACGGAGAGCAACAATAGTAGGCCAGTGAGTCTCAGGTCCATATAGTAAGGGTATTTTAAGTTTAAGCAAAGATTATAATTTGATCTAGGGTGTAAGAGATATTTAAGGAAGAAACCCCAGGCCTGCAGTCATGAAGGGTGCCGGAAAGTTTTACTGGGACCGATATATTAGGCAAAGGAAGTGTGGTTCTGCTGGAAACCGTTACTTGGTTAGCTGAGGAACGCAGTTCCTGCTGTATATCATTTAACAGTTTAGTCATCAATATTTGGTGATTGAACAAACCCTTCATTGATGGAAGTTGGGATCCTTTCCTATACAGTGAGCCCGGCTGAGGTGACGAGTGATACTCCGACGACTGATGGCTTGTCGGAGTCATGTGTGTGGTGGGATAATTAGGACAACGATACTGACCCTGAGTAATATGGGGCGGTAATGCATTGTCGGTCTCCGATGTGGACAGGGGCTCTTGTGTACCATAGACTGGAGAGACTGCCAGACAAATCTTGAGATTGGGACATACAGTAGAGAGTGGTCTGACATCAAGAATTGTCTCTGCAGTTCGCTTTTTCGTAACTCTTGGAGAGAGTCTGTGGAAGAACTTGTGATCTAAACTCACATGATCTAAATCTCACACAATAGAGGGAGGTGGAGTAAAGGAAGCTACGACACTTGAAACCCTTTTTCAGAAACTCCCCGACACATAAGTACCTGCGACTCTTCTAGTTATCTGTGTAGGGTGTCATGAATCGAACAGGCAACATGGCCATAATTATGTTATATGCAATTTAGTGTCATACTGGCCGCATGACCTATGCGATACAAGAGTAATCGATAACGTCGCGAACGTTAACTCCGGGTGCATAGCGTTATCGCGGAGCTTGTAGAAAGTTGTTGGCCAACTCAATCCGGTACAAATGCGATTATCGTGTGTGTCGGGTTCACAGGGCCATCTCTGGTTAGAGCCTTAGATCCTACCGACATCAGAATTCTGCAACCCAAAGCGTATGTGTCGGGATTATAGGGCAGTGGTTTGGGACCTTGCCTTAGCCCTTTAAGAAGGTTGATTGAACCGTGGTGCGAAATGCACCCATAGGTGCTAACCAAGGTGGAGACCTTCAGTACCCTCAGGTCCAAATGACGTGCGATGCACTGGATAAGGTTATGAGGAGGCTGTCGGACAATAGTCCTAGCCACTTATTATCACAGAAACGATCGGTGGCAATGTTATCAGCTCTTTAACAAGATCAACATCTGTCTCCCTGAAGTGTCAGAAAATTAAGCAACCAGTTGCCTCAGAGTTCCGATATGCCTAACCGACTTAGGTGAACTGGTTTCAGCCATCATAGATAACAAACTAGCAAACTATAATTCAAAATATCCGAAGTCCAGACCAAGACGATCCCACAGGATAAAACCAGCCTCCCAAACACTAATGCAAGGCGATTGTTATATATATTGTCATATATACTGTGCATACTTCAGAAGCTAGGGAAATGAAAAGGAGATCGGCCCTGACAATGTGGACCTCAAGCAGTATTATATATTTTATAAGCCTACGAACTGACAGTCACATGTGACTTGATAAATAGGTCAATGTACTGTATATACTGTATAGATAAATACATATATATAAGACCTGGGATCGGACTATACGTGCCGATCTCAAATCCAAGAACTTGACAAGTAAAGCCGCCCTTAACAGGGTTGCCTGGAACGCCGCCATTAGGGCAAGAGACTGAAACTGCACGTATGTGTGGAACACTCAGTCTTATAATGTTATGTATGTATATATATATATATATATATATATATATATATATATATATATATATATATATATATATTAGTTAGTAAAGCCAGGTAATACATTTTCTTTAATACATACGAGGTTGAAAGAAATGGCAATAATTTCTGCGTTGGAAATTTTATTATTCAAAGCTTCCAGGTCTCTGATGAGTTTTCGCTGGGTGGCAGGAAGTAGATGAATGAGATGAGCAAAATTCATGGTGGTACAGGGTTACATTAATGTACATGATGATACAGGATATCGACGCGTTTCACTGGACAACCAGCATTATCAAGTAAGGATAGAATGATATAAAAGGTAAACAGGAAGGGTATATATAGAGGGTGGAGGATCAGAGGAGGCGAAAATCAGGGGGCAAAAGTCTGCTATTGGTGGAGGGGTATTCTAGGAGTGAGAAAGAGCGAACCGCTTCACGCATGTGCACTGGATGCGGGAAGGTGGTGGTCGGTTGGCGGGGTCGAAGCTGATTGGCTGCGTGTCGAGGGGCGTGGCCTAAGTTGCGTAGTATGTGTGGCGCCGGCAGAAGACGAAGCTGAAGGAGGTAGCGCGGGGGGCTGCGTCAAGGGCACCGGGGGGGGAGGGGAGGCGTTAGGTCCTGTAGGAAAGTGCCTTTTGGCAGAAGGAAGGATCTGAAGGTCCAGAGTTTGGTTGTTGATGTTGGGATGTAAGGCTTGGATATATAATGTTTCGAGTATAGGTAATCTCCTTGGGTCACTTTCTTTATCGAGTATGGTGGTGTGTTTCTCTAACTCGTTGCATGTGAGGTGGGGGTGGGTAGGGGTGAGATAGTGGTATTTGATGGTTCCAGCCTTAAGGTGAAGAGTTAACCGACGTGAAAGACGAGTCTGCGTCATACCAATATAGGAATGAGGTCCACAGTCCTCATAATTACAGGTATCTTGGTAAATGACGTGATCGTCGGTCATCGGGCTCTTTATCTTGGTGGAAGCTGGTTTGTTGCGGGGAACGAGGTTGGAGGTCTTGGGGGATTTGTAATAAATTATTAATTTGATTTTGTTTTCCGGGCTGGTTGGGTGGACATGGTTGGAGATTATTTCTTTTAAGACGGCCTCGTCATTTTAGTGTTCAGAGGACATAAAATTGCGGTAGAAGATCTTAATTTCATTGGGGGGGTCAATGATGGGAGGGCTTTGGGTGTACCATTTTTCAAGATGGTGGTTGATGGTGCTGGAGATGTCGGAGTTGGAGTATCCGTTATTCACTAAAACTTGGGATAGTCTTTCTAGTTCCTGGTGGGTGTCGGCCCAGGTAGAGCAGTGCGTGAGGGCTCTCCTGAGTGCTCATCTCAGGCATTCTCCCCAAGATCGACGCACCTGACAAATTCTACGACAAGGCCTTCAGCACAAATAGCCGACTAAAATATTTGTGTCTGAGGGAAGAAGTTGAATTCATCAACCTCTGGGACAACTTCTACAACCAGCCTACTCTGTTCTGCAAGGATGGCACTCATCTAAACCCTGTGGGTTCAGCACGCAAGGGTCGTCTCCTACACGAAGCAGTCCGCAGCCATGGATAAAAAAACGCCATCCGAGAAGAAGCAGCAGTGACAGAAATCATCCAACGCCAAGAAAGAAACAGAGGCAATCGAGGACCACCAGCGATAAGGACCGAAGACAGCGAGGACCGAGGACAGCCATGAACATAAATGTAGATCCGACAAGAACCAAAAATATTATTAAAGAGCATTCCGTGAGTTCTAAAATAACAAATTTAAAGGTTTTCTATGTAAACGCTCGTAGCATACGTAATACATTTTCAGATTTAGAGGAGCTAGTGTTTACAGAAAATTATGATGTGATTGGCATAACAGAATCTTGGCTCAATACAGAAGATAGAGACTTTTTAGCAGAGTATTCACTTCCCGGTTATGTAATGTTTGAGAAAAGCCGAATAAATCAAAATGGAGGTGGCGTTTTACTTTATATCAAAGTAAGTCTTAACCCTACCCTCTTGTCAAAACCTCAAATTGTGAACGTCGACGCATCTTTTATGCTAATAAAGGATAATAAAGGTACAAAAATAATACTTGCATTAATATACAGACCTCCAGCTCAATCAGTGCAAACTGACCGAGAAATTTACGAACAAATTGCAGATGTAAGTAACTCACAAGATACCGTAATTTTTGGCGACTTTAATTTACCTGTGACCAAGTGGGGCGATACTCTTACTTCACACTCCGGACATGATTTGTATACGAACTTGCAAGAGTGTTCGCTTTATCAATTTGTTCGAACGCCGACCCGTGGTAATAACGTTCTTGACATTGTACTTGCAACAAAAGAAGAATTAATAGAGAATTTGAATGTAGGTGATGAATTCAGTAACAGCGACCATCATACGATAACTTTCACTTTAAAGTTTACTAGTAACGAACGAAATAGTAGCATCGAAAAAGTCCCTAATTTCAAGAAAGCAAACTTCCATAAACTTAGAGCTATGTTTAAAGAAACTGACTGGAGATTTTTAATTAACAATAACGACATAAATACATCTTGGAAGTTATTCGAAACCACTTACCTAAAAGCAGTGCAAGACTGTATACCATCGAAAATACGGCGTCTATCTATCTATCTATTGCCTGATGCCGTGATCCCCGAAGGTGTGGCCACGAACGAACCGCCCCCATGCACCTCTGTCCCCAGTCAGTCGACGCCCCTCCCCCCAACCAGCACCGCCTTCGTTCATGTAGTTCCTCACTCCATCCTTCAACCTCATATTCGGTCTACCTCTCCCCCTCTGTCCCTCCATCTCGCTCTCGTACACCCTCTTAGTCATTCTCTCGCTTTCCATACGTTCCATATGGCCGAACCATCTCAAGTTGTTCCTTTTCACACTTTCCAGCACATCTACCTCCACACCACACCTCCTTCTTACTTCCTCATTAGTCTGTCTATCCCTCCATGTAACTCCGCACACACTCCTTAAGTAATTCATTTCCACGGCGTCCAGGCCATAATAATAAGCCCAAATGGTGGAATAAAGATATTTCAAACTGCCTGCTTGCTAAAAAATTTGCTAATGATAGATTAAAATCCTCACAAAATGACGAAGAACGGGTGAAATTTGTAGAGCTACGACGCAAAGCCAAAAAGTTAATTAAGCAAAGTAAAAAGACCCTAGAGTTACATATTCCGAATCAAAGTAAAACAAACCCGAAAGAATTCTATAGTTATATCAGAAAGAAAAAAGTAGTTACTTCAACTGTTGGACCGTTAGTCGATGAAAACGGAGAATACACCATAGACGAAGTACAAATGAGTAATGCCCTCAATACCTTCTTTGCATCAGTTTTTACAACAGAAGACATCAGTGATATCCCTACACCATCGCCGATTCAGATTGATAATTCAGATGTTCTAAGCAATATCACCGTTACAGAGAGAGAAGTATTGAATTGTTTAGATAAACTCAAGGTAAATAAAACGCCTGGACCTGATACAATCTCGCCTAGAGTTCTAAAGGAAGCTAAGGATGAGCTCTCCAAACCACTGACATTACTATTCAATAAATCCTTGCAGCCTGGAACTATGCCTGATCAGTGGAAGCTAGCCAACGTAACACCGATATTCAAAAAAGGCAGCAAATCCCTACCCAGTAACTATCGTCCAATTAGCTTAACCTCAGTTGTATGTAAAATGCTAGAAACGGTCATACGAGACAGACTCGTAAATCACTTAGAGGAAAATAACATACTTAAAGATACTCAACACGGCTTTCGTAAAAAACGTTCCTGTTTAACAAACCTCTTAGACTTCTTCCACGATATCCTCAACCTCTACGATGGAGTAAAGCTGTAGATATTATATACCTTGATTTTCAAAAGGCCTTTGACAAAGTTCCCCACAAACGTTTACTGCTAAAACTAAAAGTGCATGGAATACAAGACGGTGTGTTGAAATGGATAGAAAATTGGCTCAGCAACAGAAAGCAAAGAGTAGTCATAAACGGTAAGGCATCTAAATGGACCAATGTAAGTAGCGGGGTACCCCAGGGATCGGTACTAGGACCAATTCTCTTTCTAATTTACATCAACGACATAGATGAGGGTCTCACCTGTACAATCTCAAAATTTGCTGACGATACAAAAATTGCAAAAGCGTACTCTCAAAAGAACAGGTTGACGATATGCAACACAATCTAGATAAATTGTCATGTTGGGCCCAAATTTGGCAAATGAGTTTCAATGCGGATAAATGTAAAGTACTTCATATCGGATACCTAAATGAAAAAGCAAACTATTCGATGAATGGCACTCAGCTTAAGAATGTAAACAGAGAAACCGATCTGGGAGTAACAATATCGAGTAACCTAAAACTGAGTCAACAATGTTCAGAAGTTGTTAAGAAGGCAAACAAAATAATTGGCTTTATAGGCAGGTCATTTGAGCATAAATCCAAAGAAGTTATCCTAACCCTTTACAATTCCTTAGTCCGCCCTCTTCTGGAATACTGCGTTCAATCCTGGTGCCCTTATTACCAAAAAGATATAAACAAGCTAGAACGAGTTCAGCGTAGAGTTACCAAAATGATACCTAGCCTAAAGAACAAACCATACGAAGAGCGTCTTAGAGAATTAAATCTATTTCCTTTAACCCAGCGCAGATTAAGAGGTGACTTAATTCAAGTGTTCAAAATCATCAAAGGCATCGACAATATGAACTGTAGTAAGTACTTCACTATCGACCAATCTAATTACATGCGGGGAAACTAATGCAAAATTATTGGTAAATCTTTTAACTCACACGAATCTAAGAATTTCTTCTTCAATAGAGTTTCTAGCTTATGGAATGGGCATCCCGAAACGTTATAGACTGCATCACCGTTGATTCATTTAAACTTCGCCTAGACAAATATCTTGCATCAAACCCGCGACTGACTGCGTTTGTAAATGAATAACTTTATTTATTCCCCCCTCAGTTACTAACCCATCTGTCCCACCCTAACTTCCTAATGCTGCCACGGACATTAGTTCCAGGGCAGTAATTCCCTTTCCAATGTTCCCTTACCCACTCTAACCCACTGTTTGGACACTTGATCCTCAGTGTTTTGGAGGACAAGCAACCTAGAAGGGTCACTATATATGTTGTTGCTTGATTTCCTTTGTACTCCTTTGTACCATCTTGAAAAATGATACACCCAAAGCCCTCCCAACATTCACCACCCCAATGAAATTAAGATCTTCTACTGCAATGTTATGTCCTCTGAACACAAAAATGATGAGGCTGTCTTAAAAGAAATAATCTCCAAGCATGTCCACCCAACCAACCCGGAAAACAAAATCAAATTAATAATTTATTACAAATCACCCAAGACCTCCAACCTCGTTCTCCGCAACAAACCAGCTTCCACCAAGATAAAGAGCCCGATGACCGACGATCACGTCATTTACCAACATACCTGTAATTATGAGGACTGTGGACCTCATTCCTATATTGGTATGACGCAGACTCGTCTTTCACGTCGGTTAACTCTTCACCTTCAGGCTGGAGCCATCAAAGACCACTATCTCACCCCTAACCACCCCCACCTCACACACAACGAGTTAGAGAAACACACCTCCATACTCGATAAAGAAAGTGACCCAAGGAGATTACCTATACTCGAAGCATTATATATCCAAGCCTTACATCCCAACATCAACAACCAAACTCTGGACCTTCAGATCCTTCCTTCTGCCAAAAGGCACTTTTCTACAGGACCTAATGCCCCCTCTCACCCCCCGGTGCCCTTGACGCAGCCCCCCGCGCTACCTCCTTCAGCTTTGTCTTCTGCCGGCGCCACACATACTACACAACTTAGGCCACGCCCCTCGACACGCAGCCAATCAGCTTCGACCCCGCCAACTGACCACCACCTTCCCGCATCCAGTGCGCATGCGTGAAGCGGTTCTCTCTTTCTCACTCCTAGAATACCCCCTCCACCAATAGCAGACTTTTGCCCCCTGATTTTCGCCTCCTCTGATCCTCCACCCTCTATATAATATTATACCCTTCCTGTTTACCTTTTATATCATTCTATCCTTACTTGATAATGCTGGTTATCCAGTGAAACGCGCGTCGTATATCCTGTATCATCATGTACTTTAATGTAACCCTGTACCACCATGAATTTTGCTCATCTCATTCATCTGTTTCCTGCCACCCAGCGAAAACTCATCAGAGACCTGGAAACTTTGAATAATAATATTTCCAACACAGAAATTGCCATTTCTTTCAACCTCGTATGTATTAAAGAAAAAAAAAAAAAAAAAAAAAAAAAATATATATATATATATATATATACCGTATATATATATATATATATATATATATATATATATATATATATATATATATATATTTATATATATATATATATATATATATATATATATATGTTTCTAGTCTCTCAGTGGGGATCGAACCATCGACCATCAGGATGATAGCCGACGCTTTAATCAATTAAACCACGGCAGTCTAAAACACACTCAGCCTTCTATCCTATTTATGTTAGGGAGAAGGGAAACCCACTAGGCGAATATATTTCAATTCAAACCTAGTTGTAGGATCCATATTTCCAGACACGGATTTTTGAGTGTCCCGACGCAACTCGGGTAGAAATTGATTTCATTTAATTCTAACCCACAAACCCATATATATATATGTATATATACTGTATATATATATATATATATATATATATATATATATATATATATATACTGTATATAATAGGTTTATGGAATAGAGGAAAAAAATAAGCTTCCTATGCAATATTACATACCGAGGAGTCACTAATTTAGGCTAGCACAGAGCAGAGGTGAAGCTAAGTAATAGGAGTATACTATACCTTGACCACCCCAACAACGATAAGGGCACAGTATTCCACCGGACATAAAAATACATAATGCCAGCGTAGAAAAGGCCTTTCAAAGACGTGGAAGAAAGTGACAAAAGCCCTCACTAAGTGAGGCACTTAAATAGAAAACTAAGCCCAAAACCTCGTTCATAGTCCGCACACAACCACCACAGGCTGAAGAGTGCAGCTATGTATAAGAACCTGGTTAACACAAGCCTCTCACATGTAAAGCTAGCTATGATAATATGATTAATAGGAAAATACTTAAAAAAACAGTCTTATATCCAAAACAAATTCACGGTAGGGGCCAGACTGGGTTATCCATAAAGACTAGCAAATGACAGAAAAGAACACATTCATTAATGCACTCTGACTGTTATCATTAATGAACTCACAGTGGAAGGCGTGATGATGGTCAGAAGAGAGACGAAGAGTGCACAACGGAGCGAAGGGACGCTCATGTTACTCCGGCCTCTTGCTAGTCTTGAAGAAAGAGCAAGGTCAAGTAAGAGGAACGTATAGCCGACCAAAAGTGAGGAATGACAACCGCACTTAAAAGAAGCTGAACTCTCTCACTCTTACCCCATGGGGGTAAGGGGGCCTCCATCCTATGGTGGAGGAAAAAACAAATATGCCCCACACGTCCTACTGCGTGTCATACAAGGCGACTAATAGGGGAAAAGGAGGTAGATTGTAGGCACCAATCGAACGGGGCTATACCCAGGAGAGGCTGTAGGTCGTAGGCATTTGATAAGGAGTCGCTGGAACTCCTGTTTCACTTGCTTGGCCTCTCTTACTTTTTCCCTTTGTGCCTCACTTACACTGAGAGTAGTCCAGCATGGTCTCACAAACACCTCCTCCTCTTATCTACTTCACTACACTTAACATGCACATCACAATTCCTCCTTCAAAATTATTTAAAAACAAAATTATAAATACAGGCGCAGCCTCAGAGTCCCCAGGGCGGGGACCATAACACCCCCACTCCTGCCCGACCTTCCCCTGACGACCCCTATAAATGCTCTGGACCATGGCCTGTCACTCTTACTATCAACTTTTGCCATATTCGCAAACTTTCCTCTAATTTTCACTCCGTCGAATACCATCTCTCTTCCTACAAACCTGATCTTCTTATCCTCACCAAAACCCAGGTATCTGAGACAACTACCAGCAGCCCCTTTCCTGTATCCTCCTACTTTCTCTGTCCTAGTTTCAAAGCCAAAGGCGGATGTTGTGCATACATGCACAACAAACTCACTTGCTCTCGTGTTCCCGATTTCGACTTCTCTGAATTTGTCAACTTTATGGCTTAAACTATCCTGTCATTCTCATACTAAATATATCTGTGCTGTCTATCTTTCCCCTAACTCTACCGACTTTCCCAAATTCTTTGTTTATCTAAACTCTCAAGTGGAACACATTCTATCCATCTCTCCCTTCTCTGAAATCTCCATCTTAGGAGATTTCAACGTTCAGCACTGCCATTAGGCGCCTGGCCCGGGGAGACGATTAATATGAAGGATGCACCTGGAAGTGTGGTGGGCGGGCTTGTGGCTTCGGCTCCGCTGCATGTCTGCCTGCCGAGATCGGACCCTCTCTGGGTGGTCGGGGGCCGGGGGAGTGCTGGAGCGACCTTGGTGACCCTGGTGTCTGGGTCTTCTCCTGGGTGACCTAGATGTGTGTGAATTTGTGTTTTTATCTGTGTTTGTTCGTTGTTTTATGTTGTTTTTGTGTTTTCCCTGTTCTTGCTCTGTCTTGAGTCGGCCACCCCCAAGAAAAAGAAATTATTAAAATAAAATGAAATAGAAAATAAAAATAAAAAATAGGAAAAATGGGGATTGGGCCTGAGCATATAGATAGATAGATAGATAGACCACCGCCAATGGATCTCCTCTCACACTACTGACCAACCTGGTGAACAAGCCTATGTCTTTTCTATCATAAATTACCTAGAGAAGCTGGTCCAGCAACCCACCTGTATCCCGGATCGCTTCGGACATCGGCCCAACATTCTTGACTTATTTCTGACTTCTAACCCTTCTTCTTATACTGTCAATCTTTTCTCTCCTTTGGGCTCCTCTGATCATAAACCTATCTCCGTCACCTGTCCTATCTCTTCAGTACGGCCACCCGATCCTCCCAGCCGTCGGCGCTTGTGGCACTTTGGCGCTGCCGACTGGGAAGCTCTCTGGCAGTACTTCTTTGATTTCCCAGGGAATGACTTCTGCTTCCGTGGCCGAGGACCCTCGAAGAGTGCTGAACGCATTACAGAGGTAATCCTCTCAGGCATGGAAGCGTACATTCCATTTTCTTTCTCTCAGTCTAATGTAAAAAAATCTTGGTTTACTCACGCTTGTTCTACTGCTGTCCACAACAAGGAGGAAGCATTCAAACGGTACCGACGCCTTAAAACTCTAGAATCTCATTCTTCCTATGTTTCTGCCCGGAATCAAACCAAACCTGTTCTTCGACTTGCCAAGCACTCTTTCATCAATAACAAATGCACTGAACTATCCTACTCTAGCTCTTCCCAAGCTTTCTGGCATCTAGCCTAAATCCTCTCCAACAATTTTTCTTGCTCGTCTTTCCCTCCCCTTTTCCACACTGATGGCACAACCATCACTTCTTCCTCTCACAAAGCTGAACTCTTCGCTCAAACTTTTGCTAGAAACTCCAACTTGAATGATTCCGGTGCTATTCCTCCCTCTCCACCCCCCCCTCTCTCCTACTTATGCCTAATATCCTAATCTCTTCTAAAGATGGACTTTCTACCCTCTCTGGGCTTAACCCTCTCCGATATATGACGCGATTTTGAGCCTATTGGGGATACTTTATATCCTTTGTTTCCATCAGGGATATTTAGAAACCTTTAGTTTAGTTACTTCAACCTCTGCAGTTGTCTTTGAGTTAGCTGTGGGCAGAAAACTAATTTTGGAGGGGTAATTATAAGAGTGAGATAAATATATTTCTTATTGCTAATATGGCAACCTCTGCATCATAAATGCGTGAAAGGGTTAATACTAAGAAGGCGTACGATCCGGATGATGTTCCTCCTGTTGTACTCAAAAACTGGGCTTCCGTGCTGTCCCCCTGCCTAGGCAAACTCTTTCGTCTCTGTCTATCCTCTAACGTCTTCCCTTCATGCTGGAAATTTGCTCACATTCAACTTGTTCCAAAGAAGGGTGACCGCTCTCAACCCTCCAACTATCGTCCAATTGCTCTCATCTCTTGTATCTCTGAAGTTTTTGAAACTATTCTTGCTTCCAAATTTGTTAAGCAGTCCTCTTCTCATAATCTGCTCTCAGATCGCCAATGTAGCTTCCTTAACCCGGGAACTCTTAAGAGTTCCCCCGCACTGCGGGGAGACTCTTAAGGTCATCAACTTTTGACATCGAAAAAAAAAAAAATTTATATTTTTTTTTTTTTTTTGTTGCACTAGACATATCGAAGTCCTTCGAGAGAGTATGGCACAAATCTTTAATTTCCAAACTTCCCTCCTTTGGTTTCTATACCTCCATCTGTGCCTTTGTCTCTAATTTCCTTTCCGGCCGTTCCATAGCCGCGGTTGTGGACGGCCATTGTTCACTTCCTCACCCTATAAACTCCGGTGTTCCTCAGGGCTCTGTCCTATCTCCTATTCTCTTTATAATTTTTATAAATGATCTCCTCAACAGTACCTCAATTCCCATCCATTCATACGCAGATGACTCAACCTTACACTACTCCATTAGTTTTTCAGAACGCCCCAGCCAGCAATCTCTCAACGACAAACGTAATGAAGCCATAGAACTCTTAAATTCTGATCTAAATATTATCTCCAATTGGGGCAGAGAAAACCTTGTTACCTTTAACCCGTCAAGCGCGATAGGCCTCACGGAAGGCTTCCTATAGGGAACGCGATAGGCCTCACGGAAGCAAGACCATAAAAAAAGCCTTCCAAAAAAAAAAAGGGCCTAACAAAACAAAGGAATTTGTCTCTAGGTGAGATAATTCCTCTCTAGTACTCATCCATGTGTGTCTCACCCCCCCCCCTCCTTCCCCACCTTATTCCCCCCTCCCCCCCCTCCTCAATTATCACCTAGTTTTCCTTTTATTTTCATCATTTATCGGTTATTTTTCTCTCCCTCGATAATGTAGCACAAGTGGGTTGCATAAAAGATCGTTATATAACACCCAGACACCGGCACACACCGCCCCGCTCGCCTCAGTTGACTCACAGACAGGGAGAGGGGAGGGTTGCCTGTGGCTCTCTCTCGCCTGAGATTATGACCGGGTGGCCAATATCTTCGTTTTTCACCACCCAAATGGTTTTCCAACTTATTTTAGCACTCTTGAACGTTCATATATACATCACATATGTAAAATAAAAGCATGCCGAAAACAGATAATGCTCTATATTGTAAATATAACAAATTCTGTCAGAATCCAAGGCTAGAAATGCACAAATAACTACCCTAGCCCCTAAGTCTATTTCACGCTTGTCAGGTTAATGCTTCCAAAACCCAATTTCTCCATCAATCTACCCGTCAGGATCTCCCAGCGGACTATCCCTTAATCTTCAACAATACAAAAATCAATCCTTCATCTTCTCTCAATATTCTTGGTGTCTCTTTTTTTTCTTCTCTCAGTTGGAAGGACCATATTACCAGTCTTGTTAAGGCAGCCTCCCAGAAGCAGGGTGTGCTCAACCGCCTTAGGGGGTTCTTTTCCCCTGCACAGCTTTTTGCTCTGTACAGGGGCATAGTGCGTCCTTGTATTGAGTATTGTTCACATGTGTGGGGAGGTTCCTCTCACACCGCTCTCCTAGACAAAGTTGAAAGGAAGGCCTTTCGTATCATTAACTCCCATCCACTCACTAACTCTCGGCAATCTCTCTCTGTCCGCCGCAATGTTGCATCTCTTTTGCTATTCTATCGCTACTATAATAATCAGTGTTCCTCAGAGCTTTCCCAGTGTATACCACCTCCTTTACGTAGGGCACGTGGTACCCGTCTTGCAACTCAATCCCACCCCTACTCTGTGCAACTCTCCAAACCAAGAGTGAAACGTTACTCTCAAACTTTCTTCTACTCAACAGCTGAGCTCTGGAACTCTCTCCCAGAATCAGTCTTTCCCTCTTCCTATGACTTAAATCGCTTCAAACTCCGTGTGTCCAGGCATTTTGGCTCGAACATCCCTTGATTTTGGCCCTGTCACTCTTTCAACTATGGGGGAGGCACTCGTTATAGGCAGTTCTGCCTTTTGCCTCCCTCAATCACATAGAAAAAAAAAAAAAATCCATTCATATGCAGATGACTCTACCTTGCACTACTCAATTAGTTTTCCTGAACGCCCCAGCCAGCAGTCCCTCAAAATCAAACGTAATGAAGCCATAAAACACTTATCTTCTGACCTAGCTACTATTTCCAATTGGGGTAGAGAAAACCCTGTTGCATTTAATGCTTCCATGACCCAACTTATCCATCTTCCTATCTGTAAGGAACCTCCAGAGGACTATCCCTTATTCTTCAACAATACAAAAATCAATCCTTTGTCTTCTCTCAATATTCTCTGTGTCTCTTTTTCTTCTGCTCTCACTTGGAAGGACAATATTATCAGTCTTGCTAAGGCAGCTTCCCAGACGCTGGGTGTGCTCAACCACTTCAAGGGGTTCTTTACCTCTGCGCAGCATCTTGCTCTGTACAGGGGCACAGTACGTCCTTGTATTGAGTATTGTTCACATGTGTGGGGAGGATCGTCTCATACCACATTCCTAGACAAATTAGAAAGGATAGCCTTTCGTATCATTAACTCCCATCCACTCACCAACTCTCTGCAATCTCTCTCTCTTCGCCGCAATGTTGCATCTCTCTCGCTATTCTATCGCTACTATAATAATCAGTGTTCCTCTGAGCTTTTCCAGTGTATACCACCTACCTACGCAGGGTATGTAGTACCCGCCTTGCAACACAATCCCACCCCTACTCTGTGCAACTCTCCAACCCATGAGTGAAACACAATTTTCAGACTTTCTTCTGTTCAACTGCTGAGCTGTGGAACTCTCTCCCAGAATCAGTCTTTCCCTCTTCATATGACTTAAATTGCTTCAAACTCTGTGTGTCCTGGCATTTTAGCTTGAAAGTCCCTTGATTTTGGCCTTGTCACTCGTTTCAAATCTGGGGGAGGCACTCGCTGCATGCCTTTTGTCTCACTTATTCACATAGAAACAAAAAAGTAAGACTTGCTTAACACTCAGGCTGCGGGCATAATTGTTCAAAATTGCCTTCATTCCATGCTCTTTTTCATGTGTAAGCAAGAGCTTGAGCGAAATACAATTATTTATCTATGAAAGTACAATGATAGAGCTTTCCAATGACACCTGAATCGTCCCTTTATGACATCTGGTTATCTTGCAACGATCTTGCAAACGAAGGCCAAAATAGGTAAAATTGGGGCAATTCTTTGCTGTTTTTACTGTTTGTGATGTTGCACATAAGTGTGCGAACCTTCTGTCACATTCAGTGTGTGCCCGCCGCTTGTGGCGAACGGTTGGATCCCCCCTGTGCACCCTCCAACAGCTGGCCTCTCTCTCTCAGGGCTCATAATAACCTCAAAAAGGTACCTGTCAAAAAAAGGGGTTAAAGGGAGATGGTTGATTTTTCTGGACCCCACTTCTTCATCATGCTTAGCCCCATTAGTTTCGAGATTTTAAGCCATTCAGCCCATTAGATATGCAGTTTTAACCCCTACTCTACCATGGCATAGTATATAAAAAGTACCCTCCAGTACAAGACTCTTTGCCAAAAGCAACGAGACAACATCCTCTGAGGTCAAAGGAGTACAAAGGAAAACAAGCAAACACAGATCATGCGAGCCATCAAGGTTACTTGCATTCCAAAATACTGCTGTTCCAAGTGTTATAACAGTATTTCGGAGAGAATGTGGGAAAGATGTGAGAAGGAAGTGCTGCCCTGGGGCTTAGTTCATGGTAGGGGATATTATATTAAGATCAAATAGGTCATTGAACAAACACTACTAAAACAAATATTTATTCAATTACAAATGCAGTCAACCTTGGGTTCAGGGCAAGGTGCTTGTCTAGGCAAACTTTGAAGGAATCAACGGTGCTGCAGTCTATGACATCTAGGGGAAGCCCATTCCACAAGTTAACGACTCGATTGAAGAAGAAATTCTTGGATTTGTTAGAGTTGAATTATTTACCAATGATTTTGCAACCATTTCCCCGCATGTAGTTGATCGGTTAATCGTAAAATATTTATTACAGTTCATGTTGTCGATGCCTTTAACACCTAAAGAGCGGCCTAGGCGGTATAAAATATGTAGCCACCAGCGGGGTGTTTTTAGCCAAAATAGGGCTGTTTACGTGAATCATTTTCATGCCTAAATAAAACCCAGAGCGTAAAACAAGTATCTATCCCTGAAAGGGCATAAACAGAGCTTTCCAATGACACCATAACGATCCTTTTATGACGGCTAGTTTTCTTGCAACAACCGCGCAACACGAGTGCAAAAAGCATGTAATTCGGTACTTTCCCCATACAATTCAGTATGTAGCGAGTGAGAGAGGGAGGGAGGAGGTGGGATTCGTGTCAGTAGGTTCGCCGCGGTGGTCTGGAGCAGTCATACGCTCACTACTCTCCTGCCACCACTTGTCTCTCTCTCTCAGCAACATTACGTGCTGAAATTGCCACACGACCTATGTCGCGCACCGCCAGATAGTCCAGATTTATTATACTCGACTTATGTTGCGCGCCGACATTTAGGGGTTAATGATCTTGAAAACTTGAATAAGGTCAACTCTCAATCTGCGCTTGGTTAATGGGTATAAAGTTAGTTCTTTAAGATATTCCTTGTATGTTTTGTTCTGAAGACAGGGTATCATCTTGGTAACTCTACGTTGAACTCGTTCCAATTCGTCTATATCTTTTTGATAGTTAGGCACCTGAACTGAACGCAGTATTCCAAAAGTGGGCGAACTAATGAAGTGTAAAGGGTGAGGATAATGTCTTTTGATTTATGTTCACTATTTACCTATGAAACCTATCATTTTGTTTGCCTTCTTAACAACTTCAGCTCAAGAGTTAGTGGGTGACTGAGTCAGCTAGCTTTGAGCAGCTGAGAAGGACCATGAGAAGTGTTGCCAACTCCTCACAGCAGTGCTTCCAAGTCATGTTAGCAGCTCCTGCAAGATATTAGCAGAACAAAGATCGAATATTACTGATGGCTGAGAGCAGTCTTTGGTACTGACACATCACTTTTTTACTGAAGGCCGAGATCCGTCGGTAGTATTGTAAGGGTTAAGACCTTTCACCCCATTTCTTCTGTCAATATTAACCCACTGATCACCAGCTAATTAATAATAAAAACATGCTATGGGACCAACTGATTTTTTTTTTTTTTTTTTTAAATATCCTAAATAGGTGAGAAATTACAAAATAAAACACTCACCTTGGTGATATATAGAGACAAACAAACTACCATACTCGACAAAGAATCAGACCCCATAAGACTAGCTATTTTAGAAGCTCTATATATCCAAACGCTCAACCCCAGCATCAACAACCAAACACAAGACCTTCAAATTCTTCCTTCAGGCAAGCGCTACAGGCATACTGCCCTCGTTCCTCTCGCCCTGTGCCCCCCTCCCGTACCTTTCCGCGATCAGCACACTACTGACAACACCAACCAATCACAGCCACCCACAGCCAACAACCAACCACCGATAAGATTTAGTGCCCGTCTCGCGAATAGACTGCCTTCAACCAATGAACAGCCACCCCACACCCAGTAGCTCCGCCCACCTACCTATTCTTGATCCTCGAATTTTGTATAAATATGTTGCTTTGTCCTTATTCTAATCATTACCTGCCCATTCCCTGAAGATGCAAGATGTTTACTTGTGAAACGTTGGATCCACCATGAATTTTGCTAACCTGTTGTACCTCATCTCTGAACCCCAGAGGAAAATTGTTAGAAATATTGAAAACTGTAACAATAAAATACTAAATGCTGAAACTGCTATTGCCTTTAACCTCGTCTGTTTAAAAGAGAATATATATATATATATATATATATATAAATAAATAAGCAAATAAATACGGTCATCCCTCCTTAAGCTTCTTGGAAGCTTATGACCCCTACCGTTCACTCTCCAGCAGTAATTGCACTACCACGAAGTGATGCACATTCTGTATATTATTGCTCTGTTTTGTCCCATAATAATCTTAGCAATAAAAAAAAATATGGACGAGAATGCATTTTTAAGAATGTCAGCTGGTGTGAAAAGGCTATATGTGCTAAGTGCTGAGTAAGTGTATAAGTCTTTGGTAATGGCCATTGCACGTAGAGTTATTGAATGGATAAGAAACAAGAATTGGTTTAGTCATTGTTGGTGTATTGGCAAGAAGTGTGGTGTTCTTACACAGTGTAGTGAAATGAATAGGAGGAGAAGGTGTTTGTGAGAGCTAGCTGGATAGCTATCTGTGTAGTTGAGACACAGACAGAAACAGTGAGAGAAGCCAGGCAAATGAAACAGGAGTTCCAGCAACTCCTTATCATATGCCTATAAGGGCAGAATGCCATGACAAATACATGGAAGTCAGGGGATCGAAGCAGCTGGAAGTTGAAGACCACCTGTGGTATAGGAGAATAGAGTGGACAAATATATTGAAATCATATTAGCTATGTAAATCTGTCTGTCTATCTAACTATCTGTCTGTCTGTCTGTGATGTTATAAGGTATAGTTAACTAACCCCCGCATAGTGGTTGGCAAGCGTGAGAACCAACTGCCCCTGTGGTGTAGTAAAGAGTAGCCCCACCAGGCAGCCACTGACACAAACCCCCAGGGTGATCCATAACTTGGGGGCTCCTGGGAACTGGTCGCTGATGGCTGTGCTGATGACTCCATTGTGGGCCACCGAGGTACCCAGACCCAGCGTGAACATCATTAGGAAGAACATCACTGAGCACACCTGTAGGGATGGGAGAGGTATAAGAGTCCATGTATGGGATGTAGCAATAACATCACTGAGAACACCTGGTGGGATGAGAGCGATAAAAGAGTCCATGTATGGGATGTAGCAATAACATCACTGAGAACACCTGGAGGGATGAGAGAGGTATGAGAGTCTATGTGTGGGATGTAGCAAGAACATCACTGAAAACACCTGGAGGGATGAGAGAGGTATGAAAGTCTATGTGTGGGATGTAGCAAGAACATTACTGAAAACACCGGGAGGGATGAGAGAGGTATGCAAATCTATGTGTGGGATGTAGCAATAACATCACTGAGAACACCTGGAGGGATGAAAGAGGTATGAGAGTCTATGTGTGGGATGTAGCAAGAACATCACTGAGAACACCTGGAAGGATGAGAGAGGCAAGAGTCCATATGTGGGATGTAGCAATAACATCACTGAGAACACCTGGAGGGATGAGCGAGGTATAATAGTCTATGAGAACACCTGGAGGGATGAGGGAGGAATAAAAGTCATGAGAACACCTGGAGGGATGAGAGAGGGATAAGAGTCTATTAGAACATCTGGAGGGATGAGAGAGGAATAACAGTCCATGTGTGGGATGTAAGCCACTGGTCTTGAGACATCTGAATTTCAGGTCTAATAAGTCGGACCTTCCCCGAACATTTCATTGTCTGGCCTTGTTATTGGATTCTGAGTAGTGTTCCAAAGTCAAGTCACAGCACAATATCAACACAAAGTCCTCTTAGGACTCCCGCTTTCCCGTGATGGCACGATGCTGGAAGTGGGCGTTGTGGGTTTTTATCTCCAGGAGACGAAACAACAGCTTTTTGTACAACTTCATATTTTTCCGGGCACATCCCTCTGACGAGATCATGGCTTCAGACCTATCGACCAGCTACATGTTGAAATTGTTATCCAAAAGACCAAGGTTTTGGATTCGTTCATCAGTGCCCTTGTCAATGTTGTGCGACCTGACCATTTTCAGCTTGTGGATCGTTGACAGAATGTACACCTCCCTCTTGTCTGCCCACAAAATGGCCAGGAATGTATTTGCCTGGTTAAATACAACATCTCCCCTGTCACGCCTTTGGAAACCGAGTCTAGGCACATGTTTTTGGTTCCTCTTCATGGTGCTGCAAATACTGGTTTTCAAGTTGTAGAGGTAGGAGGAGATCAGGGGACTGGTGAAACAATTTTCAACATACAGGATGTGACCCCTGCCAAGGTACTGGTCCATCAAGGTCGTCACCACTTGGCCAGATAATGCCCACACCAACCGATGGAAGCAAGTCTGTGTGCTTGCCAGTGTACAGGATCATGTCTTGTATGTACCCTGTCTGTCAATCACACAGAACAAAGAGATTGAACCCGAATCTATTGCACTTGCAGGGGATGTACTGGTGGGAAATGGCTTTCCTACACCACAGGACCAGGCTCTCATCTATACATAACTTCTGGTGTTGGTTGAAGGAAGTTTTGAAGGCGTTCCAGAGGTCGTCCACGGCGGGGCATATTTTCCTCATTGTATCCAGTGGTAGATCAAGGATATTGTTGCTGAGGATCTCAACAAAATATAAATTACCCATGATATCCACAAATTGATTTAGGGGCATTACCTAGGAGAAGAATTATGGGAGTTGTGATTAGCAGGCCTGTGTGTCAGTATCTCTTGTAGATGGTCATCTTCACCTCCCATCAGGAGGACAAGAGTGATGACACAGAATATTGCGTACAGGTTCACATACACCCACGTCAGTTGCCGGATGTGTGGCTTTACAATTCTCCCCCCAAGGTACAGTTTAGTTATTTATTTTTTCTATGTGAGTGAGCAGACAAATAGCATAGCTGCCTGTATCGAGTGCCTCCCCCAGAGTTGAAAGAGTGATAGGGCCAAAATCAGGGGACGTTCGAGACAAAATACTTGGACACACAGAGTTTGAAGCAATTTAACTCATAGGAAGAGGGAGACACTGATTCTGGGAGAGAGTTCCAGAACTCAGCAATTGAATAGAAGAAAGACAGAGAATAACGTTTCACTCTTGGGTTGGAGAGTTGCACAGAGTAGGGGTGGGTTGTGTTGCAAGACAGGTTTTACATACCCTACGTAGAGGATGTGGTATACACTGGGAAAGCTCTGAGGAACATTGGTTATTGTAGTAGCGATAGAATAGTAAGAGAGATGCAACATTGCAGCAAAGAGAGAGAGATTGCAGAGAATTGGTGAGTGGACGGGAGTTAATGATACGAAAGGCTTTCCTTTCTACTTTGTCTAGGAGTGCGGTGAGAGGATCCTCCCCACACATGTGAACAATACTCAATACAAGGACGCACTGTGCCCCTACAGTTGAGAAGATCGTTTATAAAAATTAGAAAGAGAATGAGAGATAGGACAGAGCCCTGAGGAACACCGTAGTTGATTGAATGAGGAAGTGAGCGATGGCAGTCCACAACCACAGCTATTGAACGGCCGGAAAGGAAATTAGAGACAAAGGCACAGCTGGAGGGATAGAAACCGAAGGAGGGTAGTTTAGAAATTAGAGATTTGAGCCAGACTCTATTGAAGGCCTTCGATATGTCTAATGCAATAGAAAAGGTTTCACCGAAGTCCCGAAAGGAGGATGACCAAGAGTTAGTAAGATATGAAAGAAGATCACCAATAGAGCAACCCTTAAGGAAGCCGTACTGGCGATCTGAGAGTCGATTATGAGAAGAGAAATTCTTAGGAAATTTGGAAGCAAAAATAGTTTTAAAAACTTTAGAGATACAAGATATGAGAGCAATTGGACGATAGTTGGAGGGTTGAGAGCAGTCAGCCTTCTTTGGGACAAGTTGAATGAGAGCAAACTTCCAGCAAGAAGGGAAGACGCTAGAGGAGAGACGGAAGCAAATTTGCCTAGGCAGGGAGTCAGCACGGAAGCACAGTTTTTTAGTACAACAGGAGGAAGGCTAGTAAATCCTTGCTGGGGCCTGTTTGTGCACGTGTTACGATGCAATCAAATGTGCTGCCCAAGTTCGCTCTTCAGACTGGCTGGCAGAGATCTTGTGGTGGAGAGTGACATCTGCCAATGTTCATGGTGATCCCACACCTAAGCATGAGGATGATGTACCGTAGGTTCAAGATGAGTGAATTATATGGACCGACACATGCCTCTTAGGTAACCTTCTTAATGTGTATAATGTATATGCTGCTGATTGTGTTGAGACCCTTGACACATTTGTTTAACAAAATACAATAATATGATGTTGAAGACATTTTTCTTTCCAGCATTATTTACAAGGTATCTGATATCTGAAACCAAAGAATGCGAGCATAGTAGCCGTCTACTTTAATAAAATATACTGTACATTTCCAAGCCGTATGTCAAATCATTTTGAATAAATACAACCCTAAAATTAAGGTAAAGTTAGAGATATCATATTGTAATGCATTATCTCGATTGATTATGATATAGATTCATAAATGTATGTGTTCTTGGTTTGCGAGTGTACCTTCGTAAGGGGAGGGAATTTTTTCTGGACACCTTTCTCTCTCATGTTAGCCCCCTTTGGTTTTGAGATATTAAGATGTTTGCCCCATTAGTTTGGCGATTTTAAGAACTTTCGCCCCATTTCTATCAATTTTCAAACCTTTCATGTATGTGGATTTTTTCCTGGCGAGCGAAAACAAGTCTAATTCAAGAGGAACCCGGCCAAATTTGTCTACCAAAAAATGTAGGCTACACATTTATCTTGAAAGGGGGTCTAGGAGTGTAGTTTTAAGCTTGATGGAGGTCTAGGGAACAAAACAAAATACCTCCCCTTAATGTAAATAAATAAAATACAGTCAGACCTGCGGTGCAAATGTGAATTTAGTGAGGGCCTCTGGGTAACTGATGAAGGCCAGCGCTGTGCCTCCTCCGCTGACCACCTCGTCCACTCTCACACCAAGCTGCTCCGCCAGGTGACCTAAGATGGCGAAGGTGGTGAAGCCAGCTAGCAGGCAAGTCAGGGTATCAACCACGGCGATCACTATGGCATCCAGGTAAACGTTGTTGTGGAAGGTGTTGTATGAGGCCATCATTATTATGTTCCCAAAGCCAATGCTGAGGCTGAAGAACGCTTGGTCCACCGCTGCATACCAAACCTAGTACAGGCACGATACAATGCATCAACTGTAGTGTCATATTAAGAGGGTAGATGTTATTTATTTGTTTATTATATTTTTGTTCTATATTATTATTTTAGTTTCCTCCTTAGGCATCTATCAAGCTTAAAAAACATCTTCCAAATCCCCCCTCCAGATTTATTTGTACATTTGTACAGGCTCTCTATCGCTCTCCAGGAAAGAAAATTACACCTAAATGACACGAAAGGTATTAATATCGACAACAAATGGGGCGAAACCTCGTAAAATCGACACACTATAGGGGTAAACATCTTAAAATCTCAACTAATGGTGCTAAACATGTGGGAGAAGGGGGACTAGAGAAAACAACCCACACATCATCATCATCATCATCTCCGACGCCTTGCTTTCCCCTGGGAAACCCCCGCTAGAAGATGGCCATGACAGAAACGTCTCCGGGCTACTTTGTCAAGACATGCCTCCTCTGCCCGTGCCACAATGCCCCTAAGTTTTTCTTCAATATATTTTTCCACTTTCTTTTCCCATACCATAAGTGGTCTACCACAATCAATGCCCAAAGCCTATTCTTCCATTCCGAAGGACTCGTACACTTCCCTATTACTTGGCCCATCTAGCCTATTCATGCCAGGTGCCATTCTGAAAAAGCTCATCTCCACAGCTCTCAGTTTGGAGAGGTCCTCGTCACTTGCTGTCCATGTCTCACTTCCATACGAGAGTGTTGGGAGCAGCACACTGTTTCTCAGTGACTTTTTGACTTCCTGACTAACCATTCTTCATTTAAGAATACTATCAAGTTCTCCAATCACCTTTCTCCCTTGCATTTTTCTCTCTTTTATTTCACTCTCCATTATACCATATTTGCATAGTACAGCTCCCAAATACTTGAAACTTTCAACCTCTTCCAGTACTTCATTTTTCATTTATATTTTAAAACTGTTATCATGTTCTTTCTTGATTCTATATTTGTCCTTAAAATCTATGGTTTCATGCATTCTTCCCTCAAACACCATTACCTTACATTTCCCTACATTGACCTTTAACTTTCTCTTTTCACATACCCTGTCAAAGTCAGTGACCACTCTTTCAAGTTCTTCCGCAATTTCCGCCAACAGGACTGCATCGTCCGCAAATAGGCATGTTAAAACCCTGGAGAGGAAACCCTGTTGCATATGAGCACGCGAGGGTTGCGCAAAACGCGATATTTGGTCGGCGCGCAGCCCACATGGTCGTTGCCCGGGATATCCGCCAGCAGGGAGGCAGTCTACTGGTACCTCCAGTGGTGAGCGGAGCTCCTCCGCTCTAGCTCTACGGCAACAGGCTCAAACAGGAAACCAACATTGCCCACAGGCACCAACCTAACCTGGTAAGTAACTTTATTGATTGTGTATATTGTGCCTTGTCAAGAATTTTTTTGAGATATCGATCTAAGACTAATGGGCAACTTAGCCAGATAACGGACCATCATGCTCACACAAGCTAGCCTTTCTCATGTTTCCATATGCGGGCCTCGCGTGCGCATATGCAACAGCGTTATCTCTCTAGGGTTAAAATTTGTGCCCCTCCATAAATGATTTTTTTGGTAGTATTTATATTACTCAGATTTGAATTATTACACTTCGGAATCATACCAGGATCATGTGGCAAGCACTGTGTTGAATTTGGTATAAATCCAAGAATATTTAGGTACTCTCCCGAATATTTCAAAATGACCGTATTTTTGGGTGGATTTTTTTTTAACCCTTTTTTCAACTTCGCAGTTCTCTCAACCTATGGGGTCTGCAGGGCTGCCACTGCCACTCCAAGCTACCTCACCATTGCCGTCCACGCTCCCAGAGTGCCAGTCCCCTCAAGAGTACTTGAGTATTTTTTTTATATTTTTAAGTACCACCTACTCAAAACTCCTCCTTATTTTATTATTAAATTCTTTAAAAATACTAATTACCTTTCAATATCCACCATTTACTCACATAAAATTAAGGGATCCTTATATTATTCTTAGCAATGTTCAAAAACTCTTTAAGTCTTTTGGTTTGGGAGATATTTGAGGTCAAATTCGACATTGCATATTTACAACTACCAATCTTGAAAATTATGATTATGAGCATTACCTCTCCAGGGTTAAAATCTTCCATGCTCTTCCCTCTGATTCCAGTCGAGCTCTTACACCCATTGATCCTGCCCTACATTATCTAATCACTCTATCCATGTATATATTGAACAACCAAGCTGACATGACATCCCTGTCTTACTCCTAAATTGACCTCAAAACTTTCACTTAACTTATCTCCTACCTTCATATTTGCCATTGCATTCCGATAAAAACTATTTTACTGCCATTAGCAACTTTCCTCTCACACCATTTACTGTTAACACATCCCACAGACCCTCCCAGTCTACTTTGGCGTAGGCTTTTTATCAAATCCATGAATGCTGCATAGTTTTCTGTTCTTGGCCAGATATTTCTCTACCAACAAACGCATTGAGGCTATCTGGTCAACGCAGCCCCTGCCCTTTCTGAAACCTCCCTGTTCCTTTCCTATTTTGTCATCCGTTATCTTCTGTAGTCTCTCTGTTACTACTCTTGCGTGTACCTTTCCAGGTATGCTAAGCAAACTAATTCCCCTATTACTCTTACACTCCTCTTTACTACCCCTCCCTTTGTACAAGGGTACTATCACTGCTTTCCTCCAGTCCTCTAGTACACTTTCCTTTTCCCATGTTAATTTACATAATTTATACATTATGTCAAAAGCTTCTCCTCCATATCTCAGCATTTCACCTGGGATGTTATCTACTCAAGCAGCTTTGCCCATTTGAAGTCTATTGATTGCTTCTTTTACCTCTTTTCTGCTTATCTGGCTTTCATTTACCCTGTTTATTCTACCTCTCTCCATTCCTATGGATGAGATCTTTGCCTTCCCCCTACTCTTTGCAGCTAAGCTACTAAAATGATATGTCCATACTTTCACCACACCATCACCCTCTACCACTTCCCCATTCATGTCCCTCATCCTACCACCTGAGACACTCTCAGTCTTCTTCCCTCTGGCTTCTTTCACAGCTCTGTAGTATGCTTTCTTGTCATTCAGAAACGGTTCACTAATCTTTCTCCCACATTCTTTATCTGCCTTCCTTTTAGTGTCTTGTATCGTCCTCTTCACTCTTTGTTTCAAGTTTTTATATTCTTATTTCCTCGCATCTCTAGATTCTCTAGGTATATTCTTTTGCAGCATACTCTTTCTCAACTCTTTTTTTTTCACTATTTCTTCTATCTCTTTGCTAAACCATGCGTTACCTTTCTTCTTCCACATGTTAAATGTTTTCTTACCACATTCTTTCTCAGCTGCTTTAATCATGGAGTCTCTTGTACCTATCTATACTTTGTCTACAGTATTTCCTAGGTCTATCATATCGTCCATGCTCTTTATAGTCTCTTCCAGCATATCCCTGTATTTTGTTGCATTACATTCTTCACTTAGTGTTCTCACATTTATTCTCTCTACTGTCAGTTTTCTCTCTTTCCTCTCATATTTTCACTCCTTCCTTATCCTCACTTTTGTCAGCACTGTATAGTGGTCTGATCCCGTCAGCATACCTCGTACAGCTTTCGAATCTAAAATTCTTCCTTTTAGCCCAGAGTCAATCATGGCATAGTCAATTAAAGATTTCTGTTCCTGCTCACCTTCACCTCTGTGCCATGTATATCTATGGATGTGACGATGTTGAAAAAACGCGTTGGCCAGAAACACTTCTCTCTCCGCACATACTTCTACAAGAAAGTCACCATTCATGTTCCTACTCTCACCCCATAAGTAAAGTAGTCTAGCAATTGTATTTTGTGAAATTTTGCTTTTCTCCAACAAATTCAAACACAAACAGAAACAGAAAGACGACGATAATTAAATACATGTAGTATTGAAATGTGTAAAGCTATCACCAAGTCTAGTAAGAAGGTCGCTGCCACAGAACTACACACTTGTACTGGTGGTCACAGCAGTAAACAAACACCTTACTGTTCCAAAAGTATGTAACCTAGTTCAATGAAGTGTAGTCAGCTGACGGAGGAAGTGGCAAGAGTGAACACATGTTGTGATCACGTCAGCAGCTTTGTTGATGACAAGAACAACATCGAGTAGATAAGGATGTGCAGGTATGATGGGCAGCATACCAAGCCAATACCTCATACTGTGGCTAAAGTGACAATAATGGCCAACGACATTCAGTACACTTCTCACACTATCCCTGATGAGTCAAAGTCAGTGACAATTATTCAGCACTCCATGGATGTAGTGAGGAAAGCTGTAGAAGTCCTGTTTCCTGGACAAACACCTGTCATTGCATGTGATCGCCCATCGTTGATGATACCAAAGCAAATACAGTGGATGTGGCAAGAACGATACGGCGAAAGTTCATGCATGGTCATGCTGGGTGGTCTACATATAAAGATGAGGTTGCTTAAAGTACTTGGTGATCTTTTGGATGGAAGCGGCTGAACATCGGCACTCGTGCAAGCTAACTTAGCCACACTAGGAAATGCGGATTCCTTTCTGATAGCAGCACATATAAAAAGAATAGCCCGTGCCCATCTGCTTATCAGAATTCATTTATCCCCAGAGCTACTACTCTTTGGAATTCACTTCCCTCGAATTGCTTTCCACAAACTTACAATCAACAAATTTTTAAATCCAGTTGTTACAAACATTTTATGAATGGAGGATGCCTTTAGGCACATGGACCTTTTTGTTTTATCTGTGTTTTTCCTTCCTCCGTTCATTGTCTCTTTAAAAAAAAAAAAAAACAAAAAAAAAAATGACCACTTGTGCATTGTACAAACTTGGTCAGGAAGCGTACGCAGACTACCAAATATGTCCACACAAAGGTACTGTTCTTTCATTCAAAGAGTGGTGCAGGATCAGAACAGCACAATGCCCACATCTTAGTTTCTGGCAGCTTTCCAGGATGGATTGGACAAAGTGTCATGAGCAGAACAATGCCTGCATGAAAAGTGATGGGAAGCAGTTATACTCACTGAGAAGCCTGCAGCACTACTGACATAAATGGTAGCTGGACCAGAGATGACAAGGGTTGTTGGGGGGATTCTGAGTCTACTTGACAAGAGAAGGAAGCAGACTCTCACCTACTGTACATTACCATGAGGACAAGCCAACTACTCAATTTAAAGTTCATTAATCAAATTAAGTCCCTCATCGAAACACATTCTCTGATACCAGTGGTGATCTCATAATTCTCGACACGCGAGAGGTGGTAGATGCCACAGAATACCGGGGTGAACACTTGTGGAACCAGGCCCTGTATAAAGCACCACTCCTGCCCAGCCCAGCAGATTTCAGGTGGACTAAAAAAAACGACTCGACCGGGTGGGAAGCCAAGGGGATGGACCTGCCCCCTGCTGGAGCAGCGTATAACACTGTGATAAAGTGTGGATGTACTACAGGTTGCCGAGGATAGTGTAGATGTATCAAAGATAATTTCCCCTGTACATTACTTTGCAAGGATGGTGATGGGTGCAATTGTGACTCATAATAAAGCTAATGTGTTCATATCAGTGGAGAAAAGTTTTAACATGTTCATTGTGATGTTTCCCCTGTACATTACTTTGCAAGGATGGTGATGGGTGCAATTGTGACTCATAATAAAGCTAATGTGTTCATATCAGTGGAGAAAAGTTTTAACATGTTCATTGTGATGTTTCCATTAGCAGCAATGTTGTTCGTATATGCAGAAAGTGTCATATTAAAATCACATAGTATGTACATATTTAGTCCTATATTAGCATTTCAACATGGGAGAAACATTTAGAAGTTTAGGTTAAATGAAATATGTCAACATAATGTTATTTACTTGTCTTGAAGCAAACCATGTACAGTTGCTGCATAAGTTATTTTCCACTCTGGTGAAAAAGTATGCTAATAAAACTTTGGTTGAAGACTACTAATGCAGTCCTCTGAGCAGTAGGCCTAACTTATTTATGATACACTGTAAGCTTAGCAGTCACAGTAGTCAAAAATATATTTTGTTCTAGGATACTTAGTAACCAGAGTGGAACATAACTTATACTGGCAACTGTACATATATTGTGATCATCGTCCTCTGCTATGCATTTTCACTATGAGTGGCCTTACTTTTTTCAAATATATTTCTGACGAAATTATAAATCTACAAACAATAGACTATACATCTATATAATGATCAAAGTGAGTGTTTTGTACTTTAGTTAGTAGTGTTCACTGAAATAAGCAATATGTGCTGAGTTATGAGCAGAATACCATTTGTTTGGATAGTACAGTTTAAAAAAATGCTCATATTTCCCTAAAAAAATCTATAAAATACAATGATATCAAAATTGTGGTCTTAATTTATTTATCATGGTCTAAAATATAAATTGGCATACGTTTCTTATGTAATTGCGATACCTGAGTTGTGATATAATTTATAAATTGTATTCAAAATCGATCGGGGCAATTTTCCAAGATGGCCACCAGGGCCGATAGAGGGCAGATCCAGAATGCCTTCATTAATTAAGATGTATACTAACAGTGTTCCATGTTTCATGTTTTTATCACAAAGTGCATGATTCGGTCCAATAATGGCAATTAGCTGCTGGACTATATTGCCTGTACGTCTTTAACTGCACATTTTCCCTGTTCTTCATAGCCCTCCCCACTAGTGGATGGGGGGGGGGGGTATCTTAAGATAGTTAGAAAACTGGGTAAGCTACTTCAAATCCTCCACTGAAACCATGATAAACAGCAATAAAACACTGCATTCCTTGAACAAATAAAATGGTAAATATGTTGCTTAATTTATCTTGAATGGTACCGTCCATTCATTATAAGTAGGCCAGAAATGGTAACCCCTAACCACTGTAACTAAAAAAGGACTAGAGCAAATGGGTTGTAAATTTCCACATCTATTCCCTGCCAGATCCTTTCCAAATATTAGTATTATTAGCTTGATAACTCCAGTCGTTTTAGAGTTATAGAAGTTAGTGGTCCAAATTGTTGGCGCACCTATAATGAACAGGGTATAGATAAATAGCTTCTGAAAAACTGTCCTTACACCAAGATCAAGAAGCTTCTCCCAATGAGGCGTTATGAAGTACATAATCCCCGTAGTGGAGCCAGGTAACATAATGACTCGGATCAACATAGCCACCAACACCAGGTACGGGAACAGTGCTGTGAAGTACGCTGCCTTACCAGAGCTCTTCACTCCCTGGATCTGGGTTAAGGGGGTGGGGGGGGGGGAAGGTATTCATTTATTAATTTGTATTATAATCTTTTTATATTTTTAGTTTGCTCGCTAGACCTATATCAAGCTTGAAAAATACAACCCCCAAGACCCCCCTTCGAGATAAACTTGTACATTTTCAATAAAAAATGTCCCGGGAGAAGTCCCTTTCCTACTAAATTACAGGCTCACTTCCTCTCGCTAGGAAAACAATTGACACCTATATGGCAAGAAAGGCCTTAACCCAGTCACATTCAGTTATCTCCCTGGGGCTCGGCAAAATTTGAACGTAAGTATGTACCCCTACCATTCACTCTGGAGAGCTAATTGCACTACCGCCAAACAATACTTGTACATGTATGTTATCGCTGTTTTACCTTGCAGTAATCTTTCTTCATGCAGCCCAAATGTATTATAAATATTCATAGAAAAATAACTAGTAAGCCTAGGACGTTTGTTGTTGTTTCATTCTTTTTCTCATGAAATGAGTTATATGTATAACTATAGTTCATGGCTATAAACTTCAGAACAAAACTGTGAAACATATATATTATAAACAATTGTCCATGAGGGTGTCCCATTTTGTATAATTCATATACAACAAGTATTGATAATAAAACAATACTAAGGACACTTATGGAGGAGTGTCGTTAACAAACCTTTGAATTACAGCCACAGTAATTCAAAAGTAGTCGGAATAATGACAATCATATTTACTTGGAAATCAATTTGTTCTATATTATATGAGGTACTGTGAGTTTCTCTTTGGTAATATTGTAGATTGGCCTTTTTTCTGTGTTTTAAGATAAAATAAATTGTTGTAGATTTAATTCTTGTGGGTGGAATACAATGTAGAATTTATTAATATATTCGGTCATGGCCCCATGTTTAAAATCACCGGGATAAGGACCTCTATTATATTAATATAATAATACTATTGACAATAAACACATCCTAATTTCATATGAACAATGTTATTGCTCAGCATATACCAAGATAACAAGATGATGAGGGGAACTCTGAAGAACAATTATTCAATATTTTATCATCAATTGCTTTTTACTGAGATAATGTAATGTTTATTAATATTGTCTTCAATATTTATATGCTATAAGTTTTGCTCTTTGGATGTATAATACATTGCATGCAGAGGCAATCGTGGGTTAAAATAGAGCGAAGACCTATGTGTATCGCTCCGCGGCAGCCACGAGAGAGCCAGAGAGCGAACCATAATGCAAAATACATTATTGGTTTCTTTCTAGCGTCGAGGAGTTAATTGATATTTACATATTAAAACTCCCAAGTTATTATACATCTATCACACACACTAAGCATGAACACAAATGTTTCGTTAACTGTACCTGAATGACGAATATGGCGAACCAAGAAAAGACCAAACACAGTACCAGTCGCCATTCTGGCATTCCAAGTCCGTTGTTGAAGCCTTCAGGGTCATACTTCAGCACCTCTTTCCTATTAAATGTAGTTCAAGCTCCTGTCACACATACACAATTATTAATCCCAAGTGCACCCGATGTTGCCAAGTATATATTGAAAGAATGTGAAATTTGGAGCAGTCAGGAACATTCTCTATTTTGGTCTCGACTGCCCAATTCTGCAATATTCCATTTTATTTTTAGCATAATCAGGGCAGTCGGGATTAAAAACTGTGTGTGTGTGACTCAGGCTTTACTCTTAAGGCCGCGTCATACAGAACTCGAACGTCGCGCGACCTACCCCCGAACACGATGACTTGCATTTTTGAGGCGAATGCATCCGATATTGTCCCGATGTTGGTCAAAGAAAAACATCCCCAGATAATGCCCCGACATTCCCAGACTATGCCCCAAACAAGACTCGAATGTAACTCGACACTCCCGACCGATTTACGTTAAAGACCCGAACATTAGAGGAATATAATCCGATGCATGCCAGAGCAAGACCCGATCAAAACTCGAATGTGCCAAGAATCAGCCGACAAATATTTAACGGTGTTTACACCCGAACCTACCTTTACCTTGACCCGATACAAAAGATATTATGAGGAACACCAGAGGATCACCGGCCGCATCTGCCCGACCATCAGAAGACCTTAACATGGGGTAAATTCCAGTCTTTATCGTCTCTCATTCCCAGTCTTTCGCTCTTCCTATGACTTAAATTGCTTCAAACTCCGTGTGTCCAGGCATTTTAGCTTGAACGTCCCTTGATTTCGGCCCTGTCACTCTTTGAAATCTGGGGGAGGCACTCGCTGCAGGCAGTTATGCCTTTTGTCTCCCTCATTCACATAGAAAAAAACAAGAACATAAACTGTACCTGCCCTATAGTGTGAACCTCTATAAAGAATGTACCTGCCCTATAGTGTGAACCTCTATAAAGAATGTACCTGCCCTATAGTGTGAACCTCTATAAAGAATGTACCTGCCCTATAGTGTGAACCTCTATAAAGAATGTACCTGCCCTATAGTGTGAACCTCTATAAAGAATGTACCTGCCCTATAGTGTGAACCTCTATAAAGAATGTACCTGCCCTATAGTGTGAACCTCTATAAAGAATGTACCTGCCCTATAGTGTGAACCTCTATAAAGAATGTACCTGCCCTATAGTGTGAACCTCTATAAAGAATGTACCTGCCCTATAGTGTGAACCTCTATAAAGAATGTACCTGCCCTATAGTGTGAACCTCTATAAAGAATGTACCTGCCCTATAGTGTGAACCTCTATAAAGAATGTACCTGCCCTATAGTGTGAACCTCTATAAAGAATGTATTGGCTATTGGCGTTGTAGAAGGGGGATGTTAAGGGGGCCCACCTCTCTTTTTTTGTTTCTCTTTTCTCCCTCTCTCTTTGGCTTGTATCCATTCGGCTCCATTCAGCCAACTGTTTTAAGACGTTTATCCCCATCCAGGTGTCGATTTCTTCCTGGCGAGCGATAGGGAGCCAGCATTGTATGGAGAAATCCGGCTTCGCCGGGGACATTTTTCTATCGAAAAATGTACAAATTTAGCTTACTCTCAAAATAAATATATATATATATATATATATATATATATATATATATATATATGTCCGCTGAACATGATGGCGGTGTTTAGATTATTCTATCATCAATATTGGATTTTATAGAAATAAATCTATAACGATAGTTTTTTGCTCTTATAGAATCCATTCCGCAGCAAAATATTAACTCTGTCAGTTTTCACCCATAATAATTGTTTTTTATATTTTGTTGTTTTCATGAACGGCAAGAGGAAAGGTTATTCTATAAGGTTTCATCAACAACAACAACAAAAATAACAATATGTTGAATTTCACCGTAGGTGAAAGCACATCTTCAGTCCGCCCGCCCGTATTTGGGCTCCCCATTTTTACCGATACATTGGTGGTGGTGGTAATGATGATGGTGATGAATATGGTGGTGGTGGTGATGATGATAGTGATGATGATGATGATGGTTGTGGTGGTGGTGGTAGTGATGATGGTGATAACTATGGTGGTGGTGGTGATGATGATGATAGTGAAGATGGTGATGAATATATTGGTGGTGGTGATGATTATGGTGATGATGATGATAATGATTGTCTTATTCGTCACTTTATCTGGGGATTGTGGAGTTTTGTTCGAGGAATGAGAGTAATTCGGCTGATAATCGGTTTATTGTCTCCCTATATTCATATGATTCGGGTTATTATCGCCTTTATATTCGACTCATGTTCGGGTAGTAGTTGTGTTAACTTCGTCAATGGAAATTACAGCAGAACATCGGCCGAAATAAAAGAACGTAACAGGAATGTAAGCCGACCGTAACCCGACCGAGAGCCGACCTTTTTTTAACGGTTTTTACACCCGAATATCGGCTAGCGGTTAACCCCTGCACTAACTTCTGGCCGAACCCCAGGATGTTCGGCGCTTCCCCCGAATCAAACGAGAACATTGGCCGAATTGACCCGAATTTACCCAAACATTTGAAAATTTGAATTTTTTTTGCAAGTCATCCTTTTCGGGGGTAGGTCGCGCGACGTTTGAGTTCTGTATGATGCGGCCTTTAGTCATAACGGAATTGCTATGGCTCTGATACAGGGACTGTGGTATCCGCAGAAACTCACATGTGTAGAGACTAATTGATGATCTATCATTAGTTTACTTCATTCAGTTATGCATAAGATACATACATTCCTGTCTACTCAAATAGAAAATCGAGGCTAGGTTTAACCTTCCAATTTTTATTTTTTTTTTACTTTTCTTATGTGTGTTTGGAAGGGACGACTCCTAGCAGATGTAGGGACGGACCTCGACTACTTGAAAATCGATAGGGGTAGTCTTTCTCAGTGGCTTAATGCACATCTAAATGTTTGCTTAAGGAACAAAACAGGCGTGATATCACAAGCTGGTGCATCACTTGAGATGCGCAGTAACAAAGGAAACTCGCTCAAAACTCTACCAAACAAAAAACAAAAGCATATAGGGTTACACCACCTTTTTTTTCTGCGTAAATATAATGAAGTCATTTAATATATCATAAACGTAACCCAAAGTACACTAGCTAGTCCCTACATGCGAGGAGACCTACTTTCACTGTCACTGAAAAACAGCATAGATGTTTATACACTTAATGGCTCCTCCAAAATAAAATGTTTTCCCTTCATAACCCCTCGTATTGTTATACCCATAATCGTGGTGTATTATAATAGTTGTATTTAACAGTTTTATGATAACTCTAGCAGCCCAGGCATGCTTTTAAAAGTACTCTTTAAGTTCGCCAGTGGGGTCCAAGCATACATTTAAATGCATGGGCTTTAATTTGTAGTAAAACTACTTAAAACTGTGCTAGAGAAAGCGTTGTTGTAATGGCAGGTGGTCCACGTAAAACACAACTGTCAGTCTGCTTGTTGCTTTGAGTAACAAGCTCAGCCTAAGTTAATCTATCAATATTGTTTGGCTGTCCGAATTGCTGTAAGATGATAGGAATGGATACAATGGTGGAATATATCAATAATCAATATTACGGAAGCGAAGCATGGACGTTCGGGAAGAGACTCAGACCAAGAGTGAGAGCGGTGAAAATGAGTTACTTGAGAAGTGCGTGCGGAATTACATGGAGGGATAGACAGACGAGTGAGGAAGTAAGAAGGAGGTGTGGTGTGGAGGTAGATGTGCTGGAAAGTGTGAAAAGGAACAACTTGAGATGGTTCGGCCATATGGAACGTATGGGAAGCGAGAGAATGACTAAGAGGGTGTACGAGAGCGAGGTGGAAGGACAGAGAGGGAGAGGTAGACTGAAGGAGAGGTGGAAGGATGGAGTGAGGATGTATATGAATGAAGGCGGTGCTGGTTGGGAGGAGGGGCGTCGACTGACTGGGGACAGAGGTACATGGGGGAAATTCGTTCGTGGCCACCCCTTCGGGGATCACGCCGTCAGGCAATAGATAGATAGATAGATAACATATTATCAATAATAATCCAAAATCCAAAATCAATAATCAATAGTTGCACGATTGTATATACACGTATGTGACACATAGGCCAAACCTCTCGTATTTTCACTATCAAACCTAAACCTAAACGAGATGGCTTCAGAGATGGGGTCGTTTCGGGTCATGAGTGAGCACCGTGCCTCATGTGAAGGCAAGATGGCAGGTGCTCGTTGTGCTCTACGTGCTTCACATGTCTCACTCCCTAGACTGGAACAAGACCTCACGGGCTTCACTGTTCATTGTAAAGCGGTGAATGTTAAGGCTCTCAGCCTATGCCCGAGAGGAAGTAAGTTGGAATAGAAAAAAAAAAAAAAAAAAAAAAAAAAAAAAAAAAAAACACCTGGTGTGGAATGTTCTAGTCTTCACCATTCGCAACATAACAGTGATCGAATGCTTTACCTTGATATACATATTATCTGTTAGTCTAATTCATTGCGGATATATGAATACATGAACATCACAAAATTCCTGAGATTATCTCAGATAAGCGGCAAAGCTTATTCATTTATGTTCACCATCAAACCTGAACCGCTTGTTGTAGAGTGTTCTAGTTTCGTTATTTGCAAAATAAGAGCAAGTGCCTCATCCTGATATACAATTCATCTGGGTTAAGCAAATTATTTGAGGAAATATGAATGTTAAAATCACAAAACTGACAAAAAAACATGTATGTGTTTGGTAGATTATTTCAAAGTTTGCCCCAGCCAAATAGATTATTATAATGTTGAATAGATAATCTATATTGGATGCATAAACAAACATATTTTCCAGGGTATAAGTATTGCAATATATTTAGCCAATGAGGGCCCTGTTGCAATCAATGATCTTATATACTCCCACAAGTATTTCAATATCCTTAAAACATTGTTTAATAATAACCAAAGATTTTATGAATAAAGTGGTCATAGGACCGAGATGCAGTTATAGTTGTTAACGACGCCGTGCTCTCCCTAGCTAAAGCATGCCCTTGTTGCAGGGACGTTACTGCACATTTGCCAGGAATCCCTAGACCTGAGTGTCCAAACTCTTGACCAACCAATGGCAAGGGGTGGGATCAAACTGCAGATCGTTCGATCAGCAGTCGGATACGCTACTGACCATGCCATGGCCACCTTTTTTAATCTGTGGAAGACAAAATACAATGCTGCCTGTAACAAATGTCTCTCCAAAATTTGAAAGAGTGACAGAAATTCTGCATGTAATGGCATTTGTATTGGAAAGAAGTGAGGTGTGTTTATTTAGTGTCGTGAAATTATTATAATGAAGAGGTATTTGCGTGACCTAGGTGGATTACTCTCTGCGTAGGAGAGACACAAACAGAAACAGTGAGGGATGCCAGCCAAATGAAACAAGAGTTCCAGCAACTCCTTATCACATGCCTATGAGGCCTCCCCTGGGTAGTGCCCTGCTTGTTTGGTGGCTATAATCTCCACAAATTTGGTTGGAACACATTACATGAAGTATTCTTCAGCTGCCGAAGTCTTCTCTACAGTTACGTTGAAGAGGGTATTATTTGAGTCAATACAGGAGGGTCCCGCCCAGGACCCACACAGTGACCAGGGCAGGATGCTACTGAAGGAGGCCACGAAGTAGAACACACACAAGGCCATGAGCATCACCTCGAAGGACAGCACAATCCAAGTGCAGAACACCTGGCCTATCCCAACGCCTGTAGACATCAAAGTAATATTACAATATAATGGTACATTACTATATTAAGGTTATACAATACACTGTTCTGGTCCTTGCTGACCCCTAGAGCTAATTAAGCTAACCACATAAATACATAACATAAATAAGTGTTACTTTGATAGACCTCTTAATTCACATTAATTGTATACATCTCGTTTTGCTTTCTTTCATCTCTCCAGTTTCTATGCCTTCCTATCTTCATTAACTTTGCTTATTTAAATATTTGTATTCCCATTCTTCATCCAACTCTGTGTTCGTTTTGTTTATTCCTTCACTCCTTTTTCCCTTCTTTCACGAACGTTATCTTTGTTTCCACCACCATTGTCATTCTGAATTGAATATAGTTTCCATCTCTGTATTCTCATAATTTTACGTTAAAAAGTGTTGTCTGTTAATATTTCTGTTTTACCTTTCTTGTTTTGTATTGTAATTCATTTATATTTATTTTATACAAGTTTTGTATGTTCTTTTGTTTACCTCTTTATTTTGTCCTTTTATCTCCTTCCCTACATTCCGTACATCGTTATTATTTTGTTTCCGTGATTCCCTTCCGTCATTACCGGTCTGCCCCGTTATGTTGTGTAATTCTTCGTTCTATCATTCCCTGCCTCCCTTTTCCAAACTTTCCTTTGTATTCCTAAACAATTATTTCCCTTCTAAGCGCTGTTAATGGACGAAATCACCTGAAAAATGATGTTACGTTTAGAAATGGAAATGCGAATCCATCTAATCTCTGGAAAACACGCTAATTCCCACAGTATTCGTTTGGTATCAGGCGCTGTGAAGGGAAAACATTATTTAAGATTACCATTGTTAATCCCACCTTGCTCTTCATTCTCTATTATTTTCGTATTTTCTTTTTCTGCTATGGTAATAAAGATCCATAGGGTCATGTAGTGGGATTTACACTTTTGATAGCCTATTTAAGCAGATTTCAGATACTTGTCCTCATATTAACCCATAAACGACGACCGTCTTCAATAGAGGTTTTTCTGGTGCACTGCGACCATCCTCATTAGATCCAGAGCCTAAACAACCCTTAGAAAACACTCCAGTGGCACTCAAAACAAAGCAATTTGTGATTAGGTGAGATAATTCTCCTCTATTACTTTCTACCATTCCTACATATGTGTCCCCCCCCTCCTCAATTATCAGCTATTTTTCCTCTTATTCCCCCTATTATCGGGTATTTTTTGGCCCAAATTTCCCTCACGCAGTCTCTTTAACATGGGTGAGGCAGCTAGAGATCCTTGCAACATAGAGACTTCTACTCAGAGCCGTCAGTGTCGCTTGAGAGCTCGGAGAGGGATCATATACGACGCCCTAGCTCTCGCCTCATGATACAACATTGAGGCAATGATATGTTTTTTCACTCCCCAAATGCTATTCCCAATTTTATTACTCTTAAATGTTCATATGTTAATAATAAAAGCAAAATAGGCGCATATGGATAAGTAATAATTATATATATGGTACTGTGACGATTTTCGTCAAAATAGAACCAAATGCTTTCGCTTGGCGGGAGGGTTTGAACTACCATAGCTTCGCAGTTTACGAGTTAATAGGCCTATTACACTTTTGTTAGGCATATTACAAATTCCATTATTATTATTATGGCGACCACTGTATACACTAACTACTATTGTTGTTCCAGTTCCTCACTAACTTATTTTAACCATCTCCCATTCACATTTACAGTTTTACTTTCTAGAAAATCTTGTGTCATTCTTTTTCTTTTCTTTCTAGGTGTATTATTGACTTGATGTAAATGTAAAATATTCAGGCTCTATTTGTATTAGAAGTGACGTGAAGTGTTTTAAAGTGAGTAAATAGATCAGAATTGTGTGAAGTGAATAAAGTGTTCTGAAGTGAGACAAGTGATTAAAAGTGACTTGAAGTGAGTGAAGTGATTTGAAGTTTTGTTATTGTCACCATGTCTTGCACCTGCACGAGCGGTTCCAGTAGGTTTGGCCCTACCATGTTTGCCTGCCCCGAGGTTCATGTCTTCCTGCTCCGAGAAGATTTGGCAGCTAAACTGGATGAAGCAAACATTAAGAATAACACCCTCACCAAGAAGCTGGAAACACTCCAATGAGCCACGCTCATTGTAGGAGTATCATCAAATGAAGCAATTACTACCACTGTGTCATCTTCCAACAGCCCAACACCTGATATAGCAGTACTCGCTTCAGTACATGTACCACAGCAGCAAGATTCAAATAATGACTCCGCTCTCCGTCATGGCAATTTCTGTGTCATGAGTAACAACGTTTGCCCCATCACAAGGAAGATCATCATCACAACCATGTGTCAGAACCATTACCAGATTCTTGCGGACTTAGACGACGAAGAAGAAATGGAAGAAATTCGGCTCATAGGAGATTCCATGGTTCGTGGCCAAATTACGGAGTTTTGCGCCAGGGCACCCAGGACCAGGAAGTGTTTTTGTATCCCGTGTGGCAGAGTGGACGACGTTGCAACTGCATTCAACAAAGTTTCGAAGTTAGCCCACTCACGCACAAAGTATGTCATTCATGTCGGATCTAATGACGTTCAGCGGACCTGATCGGAAGATTTCGTGCTGAAGTACCGGAAGCTGATTCAGACGTATAAGGAAAAGCCCCCCCTGCCCCTCATTTTCTCACTTCCTCAATTATCACCTATTGTTCATCTTATTCCCATTTTATCGGGTAGTTTTTGGCGCAAAATTCCTTCCTGCGGTCTCTATAGGATGGGCGAGGCATCTAAAGATCCTTGCAACAGAGAAACTTCTACTTAGAGCTGTCAGTGTTGCTTGAGAACTCGGGAGGAGAGGATATATGCTGCCGAGGCTCTCCCCTCATGAATGGACCGGCTGGCAATAATACTTTTTCACCTTCCAAATACTATTCCCACTTGTTTTATTGTTCTTAAATGTTAATGTATTCATTTTAAACGTAAAATAGGCGCATATGAATATTTTTTTTTTTTTTTTTTTTTTTTTTTTTAAGAGACAATGAACGGAGGAAGGAAAAACACAGATAAAACAAAGAGGTCCATGTGCCTAAAGGCATTCTCCATTCATAAAATGTTTGTAACAACTGGATTTAACACTATCTTAGCGGGCTAGCGGTTTATTTATATGTACCACCCAGCGGGGTGTTTTTAGCCAAAATAGGGCTGTTTACGTGATCATATTCATGCCTAAATAAGACCCAGAGCGTAAAACAAGTATCTATCCCTGAAAGGGCATAAACAGAGCTTTCCAATGACAGCATAACAATCCTTTTATGACGGCTAGTTTTTTTGCAACAACCGCGCAACGCGAGTGCAAAAAGCATGTAATTCGGTACTTTCCCCATTAAATTCAGTATGTAGCGAGTGAGAGAGGGAGGGAGGAGGTGGGATTCGTGTCAGTAGGTTCGCCGCGGTGGTCTGGAGCAGTCATACGTTCGCTACTCTCCTGCCACCACTTGTCTCTCTCTCTCAGCAACATTACGTGCTGAAATTGCCACACGACCTATGTCGCGCGCCGCCAGATAGTCCAGATTTATATAACTCGACTTATGTTGCACACCGATAGTTAGGGGTTAAACATTTGTAGATTGTAAGTTTGTGGAAAGCAATTCGAGGGAAGTGAATTCCAAAGAGTAGTAGCTCTGGGGATAAATGAATTCTGATAAGCAGAAGTTCTGCATTGTGGAGGAGAAAGTGTAAATTCATGGGCGCTCTCAGCTGCCCTAGTTCTACGGGGAAAGATCTGGAGAGGCGGCACAATTGAAGCAATTTCCTCGGAACAATTGCTGTGAAAATATCTGTAGAATAATGCAAGGGATGCAACGTTTCTTCGTATGGATAATGTAGGAAGGTCCTGTGTGATTGCAGGGTTATTGATTAATCTAATAGCTTTATTTTGAATTTTGTCCAACTGCCTCAATGCAACCACTCCACTTCCACCCCACAGAGGTGAACAGTAATCCATCTGAGAACGCACATGACTTTTATATATCACGGCCAACTGCTCGTCAGTGAAGAATTCTCGAACTCTGTACAGGAGTCCCAGTTTTTTAGAGGCATTCTTAGCAATGCTTCTAACATAATGTGTCCAGCTCAAGTTAGTAGTTAATGTTACACCGAGAATGTCAATACTAGGGGAAGTGGGAATATTTACATCATTAAAAAATATATGGGAGTCAGTGAGATTCTGTCGGTTAGAAAATTTAATGTACTTGGTTTTCTGTGCATTAAAGGAAACTAGATTCTTTTGTCCCCATCCATTAATTCTAGAAAGGTCCTGGTTCAGAGAAATTGCAGTGTTTATTTTGAATTTATAAGATCGGGTTGGGTGAAAGAATTGGTAAATGTGAAGGAACTGTGGAGTGTTGAATCATCTGCGTAGGAATGTATTGGATTATGAGTGGTAGATATGAGATCATTGATATGAATGAGGAACAGAATTGGGGCCAAAACTGATCCCTGGGGAACACCAGCATTTATTGAGTGAAATTGAGAATAAAGGCCATCTACCATTACACATATTTTTCTGTTATGAAGATAAGAAGAAATTAGTGGAACTAATGATGCAAGGCCGTAGTGTGACATCTTCGACAATAAGGATTGATGCCAGACTCTATCAAATGCCTTTGATATATCCAGTGCTATTGTATGTGTTTCACCATGTTGGTCTGTAGCTTGGTTGATTTGATGCGTAAGAAGGCAAAGCATGTCTGCAGTTGATCGACATCGTCTAAAACCATATTGCCTATCACTGATTAATTTATTATTCTCAAGATGCTTAATTATGTGATTATTTAATATAATTTCAAAGACTTTACCAAGAGTGGAAGTTATAGCTATTGGTCTGTAGTTTGATGGATCTGAAGAGGCACCTTTTTTAAGAACTGGATGGATGTTTGCTTCTTTCCAGGGTACTGGGAAGCATGAGGTATGAGTACACAGACGGAAAATTTTGCCAATACAGGAGCGAGCACCAAGGAGCAATTCTTAAGTACTATTGGAGGAATTTCATCTGGACCAGGAGCCTTATCTACTGAGAGATACTGCAAAATAGTTTTGACATGTCTGGTGTGGATCTTAAGTGAGGGAATTTCAGGCGAATTAAAATTAAGTACAGGGACATCTTGATTTATTTCATCTAAGGTTGAGTTGGTGGAGAAAATATCTGCAAGAAGGTTAGCTTTACCTCGTGGGTCACTTACAAGATTGCCAGTCGGATATTTTAATGGTGAAATGGATGGAAACAGTAGTGAAGTTGGATTTAAATGAGTTAAGAGTAGACCAAAATATTTTGTCATCATTTGGATTATTTAGAAGTTTATTTGCCTGCTTGTGGAGAAAGTTTGATTTAGTTAGGTTTAATACAGTTTTGGCATGATTTCTGATGTTTCTTAAGTAATTAAAGGCTTCATGTGTTTTTGATCTTGTGTATGCATTGTAGGCTATTGCTTTTTGTTCAGTTACTCTAGCACAATTATGGTCAAACCATTTAAGTGAATTAGATCTTTTACTGTACTTTTGATGAGGAATAAAATTTCCATTCCTATTTTTACAACATTTTGTATGTGGCTCAAGGTGAAGTGTGCATCAGAAAAGAAAGAGGTCCAGGGAATATTAATAAAGAAACCTTGAAGACCCTCCCAGTCTGCCCTATCGTAGGTGATAGACAGGTGGCCTGTATTAGACAATGATCAGAAGATCCAAGCGGGGACCTCACTGTAACATCATAATTTTCTGAATTGGTTGTTAAAAATAATTCCAGTAGGTGGGAATTATGATTAGGATTATCTGGTACACGGGTGGGTTGGTTGACTAGTTGAGTAATAACGATACTTATGGTAAAATTATTATTTTCGTCGGGAATGAACCAAAATACCTCCGCATGGCGGGACGTTTCAAATACCATAGTCTAGCCTTTGCCGGGTTAAAGGGCCTTATACAACAGCCGTAAAATCGTCTAACGTCCTCCAGAATAATCTTGGTATAGCATGGTAATGCTGAAAGTGTTACTAAATACAGCAGTACTGTAAATGGCCATGAATACAACTATAGACAGCTATAGAACATAACTCCAGCAATTAACAGGCTTCAAATTATTGCACATAACCTAGTTTACTACCTCAGGTCCTTCCGAAACTGAACAAAATCGTCTAAATATAGGAAGGCTAAAAATATAAAGACGTTGCCGGTACGAATGGGGTTAAGAAGGATATGTGGTAGTAAACATGGTTTAGTGAGATACTTCGAAGCCTGTTAATGGTCAGGGCCCCTTTTTAACATAAAAACAAATGGTCTAATAGTTACAAGAATATAATGGAAAGGACGTCACCGGTACTGAATGGGTTTACTTTGTATACAAAATAATAATAAAGGAAGTGTGAGACGTCAAAAAACAATGGCAAAATTATCCTTAATATGCAAAATAAATAAGCCCCTTGAGAACAGCGGGTGGATGGGACTCGTTAGCCTTGGTCGGCAACTCATCTAGGGGAGACAACCTTATACAAATCCGGGTGGATGGGACTCGCCAGTCTTGATTGGCAACCTGTCTAGGGGAGTAAACCTGATACAAATCCGTACTGCTTACCTAAGGGTAAGGCAGGTTAGTGGATGGATTAGCCGAACACCACTGTAGAAAAATAGTGCTAACAAGATGCACAGAGGGCCTCGGAGTCGGACGGATCCAAAATTGAGTGGTCAATCCTGTAAGTCCTTCACTAAACTGGCTCGGGTTGTCCCTCTCACAGGGAATAGGTCTACTTGGGGGCATTCTGTGTATGGCCAACTCGTAAGTGGAGTAAGGATTCCGGCAATAGATAGATAGATAGATAGACAACACCAATTCATTATTTTGGTATTTTTTCTGCATTTTTTTTTCCATGTGATTGAGGGAGGCAAAAGGCAGAATTGGCTATAGCGAGTGCCTCCCCCATAGTTGAAAGAGTGACAAGGCCAAAATCAAGGGACAATCGAGCCAAAATGCCTGGACACACAGAGTTTGAAGCAATTTAAGTCATAGGAAGAGGGAAAGACTGATTCTGGGAGAGTGTTCCAGAGCTCAGCTGTTGAGTAGAAGAAAGTTTGAGAGTAACGTTTCACTCTTGGGTTGGAGAGTTGCACAGAGTAGGGGTGGGATTGAGTTGCAAGACGGGTACCGCGTGCCCTACGTAAAGGAGGTGGTATGAACTGGGAAAGCTCTGAGGAACACTGATTATTATAGTAGCGATAGAATAGCGAGAGAGATGCAACATTGCGGCGGAGAGAGAGAGATTGCAGAGAGTTGGTGAGTGGACGGGAGTTAATGATACGAAAGGCCTTCCTTTCAACTTTGTCTAGGAGAGCGGTGTGAGAGGAACCTCCCCACACATGTGAACAATACTCAATACAAGGACGCACTATACCCTGTACAGAGCAAGAAGCTGAGCTGGGGAAAAGAACCCCCTAAGGCGGTTGAGCACACCCAGCTTCTGAGAGGCTGCCTTAGCAAGACTGGTAATATGGTCCTTCCAAATGAGAGCAGAAGAAAAAGAGAAACCAAGAATATTGAGAGAAGATGAAGGGTTAATTTTTGTATTGTTGAAGAATAAGGCATAGTCCGCTGGGAGATCCTGACGGGTAGATAGATGGAGAAATTGGGTTTTGGAACCATTAAAGGTAACAAGGTTTTCTCTGCCCCAATTGGAGATAGTATTTAGATCAGAATTTAAGAGTTCTATGGCTTCATTACGTTTGTCGTTAAGGGATTGCTGGCTGGGGCGTTCTGAAAAACTAATGGAGTAGTGTAAGGTTGAGTCGTCTGCATATGAATGGATGGCAACTAACCCCTTATTGGCGGCACACAACATAGGGCGAGTGAAATAAATTTGGACTATGTGGCGGCGCGCGACATAGGTCGTGTGGCAATTTCAGCACGTAATGTTGCTGAGAGAGAGAGACAAGTGGTGGCAGGAGAGTAGCGAGCGTATGACTGCTCCAGACCACCGCGGCGGTCCAACTGACATGAATCCCACCCTCCTCCACCCTCTCACACTCGCTACATAGTGAAATGTATGGGGAAAGTACCGAATTACATGGTTTTTGCACTCGTGTTGTGCGGTTGTTGCAAGAAAACTAGCAGTCATACAAGGATCGTTGTAGTGTCATTGGAAAGCTCTGTTTATGCCCTTTCAGGGATAGATACTTGTTTTACGCTCTGGGTCTTATTTAGGCATGAAAATGATCACGTAAACAGCCCTATTTTGGGTAAAAACACCCCGCTGGTGGCTACATATTATATACCGCCTAGGCCGCTCTTAAGGTGTTAAGGTACAGTTAAGGAGATCATTTATAAAAATCAGAAAGAGAATAGGAGATAGGACAGAGCCCTGAGGAACACCGGAGTTTATAGGGTGAGGAAGTGAACAATGGCCGTCCACAACCGCGGCTATGGAACAGCCGGAAAGGAAAATAAGAGACAAAGGCACAGATGGAGGGATAGAAACCGAAGGAGGGTAGTTTAGAAATTAAAGATTTGTGCCAGACTCTATCGAAAGCTATCGATATGTCTAGTGCAATAGAAAAAGTCTCACCGAAGTACCGAAAGGAGGATGACCAATAGTTAGTATGATATGAAAGAAGATCACCAGTAGAGCGACCCTTAAGGAAGCCATACTGGCGATCTGAGAGCAGATTATGAGAAGAGAAATGCTTAAGAAATTTGGAAGCAAGAGTAGTTTCAAAAACTTTAGAAAGACAAGAGATGTGAGCAATTGGACGATAGGGACAATAGTTGGAGAGAGTTGAAGTCACCCTTCTTTGGGACAGGTTGAATGTGAGCACATTTCCAGCATGAAGGGAAGACGTTAGAGGATAGACAGAGACGAAAGAGTTTGCCTAGGCAGGGAGTCAGCACGGAAGCACAGTTTTTGAGAACAACAGCAGGAACACCGTCCGGACCGTCCGGACCGTACGCCTTATTAGTGTTAAGCCCATAGAGGGTAGAAAGTACATCTTTATAAGAGATTAGGATATTAGGCATAAGTAAGAGAGAGGAGGGTGGAGAGGGAGGAATAGCACCGGAATCATCCAAGGTGGAGTTTCTAGCAAAAATTTGAGCGAAGAGTTCAGCTTTGTCAGAGGAAGAAGAGATGGTTGTACCGTCAGAGTGGGAAAGGGGAGGGAAAGACAAGGAAGATAAATTGTTGGAGAGGTTTTTGGCTAGATGCCAGAAAGCTTGGGAAGAGCTAGAGTTGGATAGTTCAGTGCATTTATTATTGATGAAAGAGTGTTTGGCAAGTCGAAGAACAGATTTGGCTTGATTCCGGGCAGAAACATAGGAAGAATGAGAGTCTTGAGTTTTAAGGCGTCGGTACCGTTTGAATGCTTCCTCCTTATTGCGGACTGCAGTAGAACAGGCGTGAGTAAACCAAGATTTTTTAGCATTAGTCTGAGAGAAAGAGAATGGAATGTATGCTTCCATGCCCGATAGGATTACCTCGGTAATGCGTTCAGCACTCTCCGAGGGTCCTCGGCCACGGAAGCAGAAATAATTCCATGGGAAATCAAAGAAGTACTGCCGGAGAGCCTCCCAGTCGGCAGCGGCAAAGTGCCACAAGCGCCGCCGGCTAGGAGGATCGGGTGGCCGTACTGGAGAGATAGGACAGGTGACAGATAAGTTTATGGTCGGAGGAGCCCAAAGGAGAGAAAAGATCGACAGTATATTATTTCCATAATCGTGATGTTGCAATAATATACACTTATACAGTATACATAGTTGCCCACATACGTTCTGTTCCTCTCCATGATCTTATACATGGAAACGCAATGCATATCTGTTTTTCTCTGTATATGAAGGAGACAATAAACAGGCTACCTGTAACAAGTGTCTCCCCTCGATGCCAAAGAAGTGACAGAGAGCCAAATTCAAGGTATGTTGGGGTCATAATGCTTGGACGCACTAAACTTAACCCTTACAATATCAACGACGGCCCTCAGCCGTCATTATTATACAATCCAGAATTACCTCCAAATATTTTCAATTTAGCTAAACTATCATAGTACTGTTTGAATATGTTTTTTAGCCTAATTGTCCAATTTTAGTATAAAAAATGGTTAATTGATTAATACCAACATGACAATAATATGATGTACAGTACCTCGGAATCCCCATGACTGCTCTCAAATCTTGACAAACCCAATGGAAGCAAACTGTCCCAAGCAGACCTCAAAGCAGTAAAAGGTTCCCCTTTGAAGATCAAGATTTGATTTAATGGATAAGAAAGGCCCCATCATCCTTAAGGCCATTTATAGAATGTCATTACATTCCCCACCAATCTGATTTATCATGGTATTGTACTGATACAGGCCACCTGTCTATCACCTACCACACCTTCCCACTCTGAACTTGTTTTGGTGACTAAATGGCATTACGATAGGGCAGACTGGGAGGGTCTTCAAGGTTTCTTTATTGATATTCCCTGGACCTCTTTCTTTTCTAATGATGCACACTCCACCTTGAGCCACATACAAAATTTTGTAAAAATTGGAAAGGAAACTTTTATTCCTCATCAAAAGTACAGTAAAAGATCTAATTCACCTAAATGGTTTGACCATAATTGTGCTAGAGTAACTGAACAAAATGCAATAGCCTACAATGCATACACAAGATCAAAAACACATGAAGCCTTTAATTACTTTAGAAACATCAGCAATCATGCCAAAACTGTATTAAACCTAACTAAATCAAACTTTCTTCACAAGCAGGCAAATAAACTTCTAAATAATCCAAATGACAACAAAATATTTTGGTCTACTCTTAACTCATTCAAATCCAACTTCACAACTGCTTCATCCATTCCACCATTAAAATCTCCGACTGGCAATTTTGTAAGTGACCCACGAGGTAAAGCTAACCTTCTTGCGGATATTTTCTCCACCAATTCAACCTTAGATGAAATAAATCAAGATGTTCCTGTACTTAATTTTAATTCGCCTGAAATTCCCTCACTTAAGATCCACACCAGACATGTCAAAACTATTTTGCAGAATCTCTCAGTAGATAAGGCTCCTGGTCCAGATGAAATTCCTCCAATAGTACTTAAGAATTGCTCCTTGGTGCTCGCTCCTGTATTGGCAAATTGTTTCCGTCTATGTACTCATACCTCATGCATCCCAGTACCCTGGAAAGAAGCAAACATCCATCCAGTTCCTAAAAAAAGTGCCTCTTCAGATCCATCAAACTACAGACCAATAGCTATAACTTCCACTCTTGGTAAAGTCTTTGAAATTATATTAAATAATTACATAATTAAGCATCTTGAGAATAATAAATTAATCAGTGATAGGCAATATGGTTTTAGACGATGTCGATCAACTGCGGACATTCTTTGCCTTCTTACGCATCAAATCAACCAAGCTACAGACCAACATGGTGAAACACATACAATAGCACTGGATATATCAAAGGCATTTGATAGAGTCTGGCATCAATCCTTATTGTCGAAGATGTCACACTACGGCCTTGCATCATTAGTTCCACTAATTTCTTCTTATCTTCATAACAGAAAAATATGTGTAATGGTAGATGGCCTTTATTCTCATTTCACTCAATAAATGCTGGTGTTCCCCAGGGATCAGTTTTGGCCCCAACTCTGTTCCTCATTCATATCAATGATCTCATATCTACCACTCATAATCCAATACATTCCTACGCAGATGACTCAACACTCCACAGTTCCTTCACATTTACCAATTCTTTCACCCAACCCGATCTTATAAATTCAAAAATAAACACTGCAATTTCTCTGAACCAGGACCTTTCTAGAATTGAAGAATGGGGTCAAAAGAATCTAGTTTCCTTTAATGCACAGAAAACCAAGTACATTCAATTTTCTAGCCGACAGAATCTCACTGACTCCCATATATTTTTTAATGATGTAAATATTCCCACTTCCCCTAGTATTGACATTCTCGGTGTAACATTAACTACTAACTTGAGCTGGACACATTATGTTAGAAGCATTGCTAAGAATGCCTCTAAAAAACTGGGACTCCTGTACAGAGTTCGAGAATTCTTCACTGACGAGCAGTTGGCCGTAATATATAAAAGTCATGTGCGTTCTCAGATGGATTACTGTTCACCTCTGTAGAGTGGAAGTGGAGTGGTTGCATTGAGGCAGTTGGACAAAATTCAAAATAAAGCTATTAGATTAATCAATAACCCTGCAATCACACAGGACCTTCCTACATTATCCATACGAAGAAACGTTGCATCCCTTGCATTATTCTACAGATATTTTCACAGCAATTGTTCCGAGGAACTTGCTTCAATTGTGCCGCCTCTCCACATCTTTCCCCGTAGAACTAGGGCAGCTGAGAGCGCCCATGAATTTACACTTTCTCCTCCACAATCCAGAACTTCTGCTTATCAAAATTAATTTATCCCTAGAACTACTACTCATTGGAATTCACTTCCCTCGAATTGCTTTCCACAATCTTATAATCTACAAATGTTTAAATCCAGTTGTTACAAACATTTTATGAATGGAGGATGCCTTTAGGCACATGGACCTTTTTGTTTTATCTGTGTTTTTCCTTCCTCCGTTCATTGTCTCTTTAAAAAAAAAAAAAAAAAAAAAAACTATTAATTTGTTTTGTATTGTGTAGAGGTCTGATATTTCTATAAATCATCATAAGTGAGCACACCAACTTACCTCTGAATGCAGGTGAGAGTTCCCAAAGTTTGACTGAACCATATGATGCAAACTGTCCAATGATTAGCTCCAGGTAGTAGAGTGGTTGACCGACGAACACCAAAACTACAATATAGGGGATAAGGAAGGCCCCTCCACCATGGTCCAGAGCCACAAAGGGGAATCTCCACACGTTCCCAAACCCTACGGCCATGGACACACAGGACAACAGAAACTCTCTCTTGTTGGTCCACTGCTCTCGCTGCGGCCGCTCAGCAAGGTCCTGCAGTCCATGGTTTAGTTCAGGGGAGGATATTCTGTTTTATATTATTATTTTCTCATTATTATATATTTTCTTCTTCTCCCTAGACCTCTATCAAGCTTAAAAAACACCCCCGGCCAAAGGCCGCTTCCTACTAAATTACAGGCTCGCTTTCGCTCGCCAGGAAAAATTGACACCTTCTGTATATGGAATGAAATGTCTTAATATTGACAAATAATGGAGTGAAAGGTCTTAAAATCGCCAAACTAATGAAGTGAGCGTCTGAAGATCTCATAACTAAAGGGACTAAGCATGAGGGAGAAAGGGGTCCAGCAAAAACATATACCCCCCTTAACCTCTTCAGGATTATGACGCATCTTGACTGTTTAATCAGACCATCACTATACGATTTTATAAAACTTAGGAATAATATGTAGGTATTTAAAGGGTAACAAGCTACATCAATAACCTCTGATTTCCATATATGTAGGTATTTAAAGGGTAACAAGCTACATCAATAACCTCTGATTTCCATATATCCTTCCTAATCTAACTAAAATCGGCTAATAATAGCCAGAATAAGCTGTCAAAATGCGTCATATACCTCAAGGGGTTTAAAGGACTAGAAGAGAGCTGTTCTAAGGAAGCGTAATGTGTAGGACATTTATTATGTCAAAGGATTAAGAAAGTAATAACACATAACCTATCAAAATTACAAGTAATTTACATAGAATTAGATATACAATAGTCTTCCCCTCCTAACGCACACTTGGTTCAATAACTTTTAAAACATAAGTGTACAGCTACTGACAAATGTTTGTGAACACTTGCGATGTTCTTTATGCAAATATATGTATTTAGAAAAATGTTCAGATTAAATCAACTATATAATAATAAATACATAAGTTTAAATACATATACAGTATAGCTGACTTGATCTGAACATTAAATCAGAGAGTGCGTTAGGTGGTGCTATACATACAGATTAAATAAAATCCCATGGCTACTGGCTTACCTTAGCTGGTTGACTACTGCTTAGACTAGTGCTTTCAGAGATTCTCAGGAATGATGCTGATCTGGTGACCGTGTTGGGTGATATTAAAACTCCCCCAGACATATTATGTTCCAGTAAGTCCGAGGAGGCCCCAGGATCATTGCCACTGCCTCGCACTACACTCACAACAACACTGCGGCCGTTAGAATTATCGCAGGAGGCTGAGGTTGCCACCAACGGTTTTATCGTATGGTAACTTATCGGATTTACTGAGCTCATATGACGTAAAATTGCGTCATAAACTTATTGGAGAGGTATAGAGATAAGTCCATATGACGCGATCGCGTCATATGAGTTTTTGGTGGATTTATTCATATGACGCGATCGCGTCATATATGTCGCAAGGAGTTAAGTTATGGGAATGGCAGGGGGACAGTCCAGTGTGATAAAGTTTGTCTGGCTGTCTGCCTGCCTGACTGTGTTTGTCTCCTTGCTCTCGTTGACAATAGTGAGCCTCACCAATGTTTGCTTAGACTTGTGCCTCGCTTCCTTATAGTTCGTTAGGTGTCTTCACTACCTGGATGATGAAGTGACGTAACAGTAATACTATTGTGCCCTATTGTTTGGTCTGGTGGTAGAGTGCTCACCTTGTAATCCTTGCAAGGATTTATTCCCAGGTTCAATTCCCGGCTGAGATAGCTACTTAAGACATTTGGGGAAACGATTTCCGTACCTAAACTAAGTTTTGCTGCTATGTTAAAATTGTAAAATAAAAAGTAATTGGAGACTATATGACCTTTCTGTACAACCTTGTGTATATAAATATATATATATATATATATATACTGTGTATATATATATATATATATATATATAAATATATACAGTATATACAGTATATACCAAAGAACCCCAATTCGATTTCACGCATCTTTGTTTAAGCCAAACATTCTGATCAAAGGTCACCCTTTGTTCAGCATCTACACGTACTGCGCCCTTGCAACCTAATACATTATCATCACCACTTTCAGCAATATACCATCTATGTTGTATATTCTCAGTTCTTTCCATAAACCTTTTATATCGTCTCTGTCATAGTAATTTCTCCGAGGCTATGCCGATGAAGCCAACAACTTCCTTTTCCTCCTCACACCCAACTCAGGAAGATCTGATCTACACTGCCTCTTTCCTTCCTAAACCCAGCCTGTTCTTTTCCTAGCAATTCTTGTGATAGTTTATCTCTCTCTCGATCACTACCCTGCACTACATCTTCCCTACTGTGCTATGGAGACAAATCGCCCTGTGGTTACTTCACATTTCTCCCTCCTTGTACAGAGGGACCATTATTATATACCTGCATATACCTGTATATGCATACATGGATACAATGACACTCCCTCACTCCTAGGAGCCTATTCCGTTTCGGTGCGTTGCTGCACTCGCCCTCCGACTTAATTTCAGGGATATCTCAGTGCGAGAGATGCAATGACGTTTGGTTATTATAAAATAACAACATAAACAGAAAGCTACCAATAATGTAGTGTTAACAATAATCAACCGTGGCCCAGTTTGGCCAGGACTGTTTGTGCTTGTATAATTATAATATCGCTAGCTTGACATACACTCAGCCAAAGCACCTCCATAGATCTGACTGTTGTGGTAGGTGATGTTTCAAGTGATGGTAGTAGTGGTGGTTCCTGTGGTAGTGGTAATAGTGCTGGTGATGGTAGACATAGTATTAAGATGATGTTTATGTATAAAATACAGTATATGGTATGATGATCTCAAAGCATTCGTAGTAAGTCAGGCCATGATGGAGGTGCTGATGATGATTGTGGAGGTGAAGGTGATGTATTTGATTAGTCTGGACCCCTTTCTCCGTCATTATTAGCCCCATTAGTTATGAAATGTTAAGACGGTTGACTCATTAGTTAGGCAATGTATAAATCTTCCGCCCTATTTAGGCGAAAACAAGCCTGTAATTTAGAAGGAACCAGTCGGGACATTTGTTTGCCAAAAATGTATCTCGATGGAGGGGGGGGGGGGGGGGGCTTTGAGGCGTTTATTATAATTAAAGCTTGTTATTGGTCTTGGAAGCGAACTAAAACAGAATTATACTGTATATATGCAGTATATATATATATATATATATATATATATATATATATATATATATATATACCACCATTAATATTACCGGTATATATATATATATAATATACCGATAATATTAATGGTGGTGGTGGTGGTGGTGGTAGTGTAGAGTAATGGTGAAAGTACTGATCATTGTGTTGGTAATGGACAGTAATGATGGTGGAAGGTACTGACCGTAGTGTATGGTGGTGGTGGTGGTGGGCGGTCTTGGTTGGAGGTTCTATCTTGCATCTCAGACCACTCGAACCCCGTGTTCTCCATCCCCTAAGAAAATATACTAATCAGTTTTCTTCTATTCTGTTAATAACATTTCAGCAATGCACAGTTATAGGATGTGAGCCTCAGAGCCTAACACAACATCAACTACTACTGTTAAAAACACGAAGTCAACATTAATCGAGTTTACACATGAATTAATGAGCAAAACAGTCTAACTTACTTAATTCACCGAAATCCGTATAATGGCTAGTTGACTTTGTTTTAAAAGCTACAAATCCTCAGTGAATAGCCTACTTGAATTGTCTAACTAAATTTAAGCTAAACCTAAAATGTACTGAACTGCTAGAAATCCGGTAAAATTCACACACACACACAAATATTAAAATATATATATATATATATATATATATACATACATACATATATATATACAGTATATAAAATTATATATATATATAATATTTACTGTATATATATATATATATATATATATATATATGTTTCTAGTCTCTCAGTGGGGATCGAACCATCGACCATCAGGATGATAGCCGACGCTTTAATCAATTACACCACGGCAGTCTGATGGTCGATGGTTCGATCCCCACTGAGAGACTAGAAACATTTAGTGGCTCACGTGTATTTGTGATATATTTTCAATATATATATATATATATATATATATATATATATATATATAAACAGTCTGATAGGTTTGTTTATTGCGTAGATATTATATATTTGTATGTGTGAAACTTTTACCGGATTTCTAGCAGTTCAGTACATTTTACGTTTTAGGTTTTTATTAGTTAGACAATTCAAGTATGCGATAGTTTTTAAGACAAAGTCAATTCGCTATTACACGGAACTTTGAGTGGATTTCGTGGAATTGAGCAAGTTTGACTCTGTTTCGCTAATGAATAATTATTAGCACCTGTGGTAATTATAGTAAAGAACTGCACATCTGATAAAGTGTGCATTAATAACTCATCATTAAACGTCCCACATTTAGAAGCGATAAACTGGTATTCCGGCAGGTCTTGTGTGTGTACTTTTTTGTTAATTTTTTTTTTTTTTCGGGTAAGCTGGTCATATCAAGTTGTGTCCTTGTTGGTGGTTCATTAATATTTTCGATGCATGGAGACAAAAAGGTGAAAGTTGAAAGTGTGACAGATCCGAATTCAGGGTATGTTAGAGTCAACCTGTCTGGACACACGGAGTTTGAGTCATAGGATGAGGGGAAGACAGATTGAGGGAGAGACTTCTAGAGCTTACTCGTTAAATAGAAGAAAGACTGGGTAACTCGGCTCCATCTTATTTTAGAGAGTTGGCCATAATAGGGGTGGGAATGTGTTTAAAGTTAGGTGCCCCCCCCCCCCCCCTCCCCGTACGAGAGGAGGTATAGACTAAGAAAGTTTTGAAGAACACTGATTACTGTAATAGTGGTAGAAGAGTGAATGCTATGCAACAGGTGCGTGGGGGAAGTTGCCTTTATTGGGGTCACACCAGCTATCTTCCGTAGAGTGGTGCAGTCTTCCATACCGATACTTTAACAATAAATGGGGTTGAGTACCTTGTCACGGTGCTTATTATCTTCTGCCAAACAGTCTGTGTGCAGGAACGTGATGGGGGCTCGGTTTTGGCAGGCGGGTACAAATTGTGTCGATAGCTGAACTCTGACAAATACCATGCCTGTGTACCAGTAGAGCTCAAATGCCCACTAGTTCCCGTATCTGTTTCAGTTACTGTTGCTGATGTGTTGCCAGTTAGAGGATCGATTTCCTCCTGGTGAACGATCTTGCAAGGGTAGAAGTGTTTCCTCCACCCTTGGTCTTTTCCGAGAAGACAATTAATCACTTGGAGGTTGAAACCCAATGGGATGATTCACTAGATGTGTATCCTTTCTGTGTGGTCACTACGTCAACAATGCAGATAGCAGACAGGGAAGAGGAGTTGAAAGGCAAGTGGTGGAGTGGTCATGCCACTGGATTGGTAATCCAATGGACCCGGGTTCAAATCCCGATACGTCAATGGGAAGATATTATTGGGATTGAATTTGTGCTGTACCTAGTATCAGTGCATTACCACAAAGCCCACCGAAATGCCAAAGAAATACGCTCATTGTTCCCTGATTAAATAACACTGTATGAATATTCCCATATTCAAAATATGTTACAGGGGGACAATGCCTAATGAGTTCACTGCTCAATAGGTGGCGTTCTGAGAGTGAGGGTCTGAGTCTGGAGGGTGAGACGGTGAAGCACTTGAGCGAAGCAACCAGCCGCTTCAGAGATGGAGCTGCTTCGAGTCATGATGGATGTTTCACATGTCTCACTCTCCAGACTGGAACAAGACCTCACGGGCTTCACCGTGTTGAGCGGTGGAATGTACAGGCTCTCAGCCTATGCCGGAGAGGAAGTAGTTGGTATATAAAAAAAAAATAATAATAATAAAACAAAAAAAAATAACTTGGAGGCAGAAACACAATGGGATGGTTCACTTGCCGGGTATCCTTTCTGTGCATTCACTATGTCAACGACGCATAAACAGACTAGTATCTGGCTGCACAGGTAGTACGGGATCAGAGTTTCAGTGCCGACCACCCACAGAATGTGCTCGTAGCCCTGGGTGAGATGGCATAGAGTAACCTGTCTGGGAACTCTGGAGGTGGAGAAGAAGAGGAGCCATGAGTTCGATATGAGAATTGCACAGCGGCTGAGTACACCAGTGATGGACCTCAGACAGTGGTACAAGCGAGAGAGCTCACCAGCCCTGCTGGGTCTGTGGATCCACCCAAGGTTGTACTCGCATCAGTAGGCACAGACGAGTTGGGGCGCCTACAACAGGATGATGCTAGTTTAAAACCCATGTTTGCTAGGAGAAAGGTGATTTAGAGAGAGAGGAGGGTGAAATCTACTGTGTGAAAGGTAATGTTCTGTACCAGAGGTGGTGACATGTTGCCACTAAAGTGGATGGGGGTTCTTGTGATGCTGTACAAATAATAATGCTGGCAGATTACCGTGAGGCCCTGACTAGGATGGCTCATAAAGATCATTTCGCAAGTTATGTGTGGTGATGACTGTTGACAGGTTGCAGTAACACTTTTATTTGTCAAGCATGGGGAGGGATGTTGCAAATTATGTTAAATGTTGCAAAATCTACCAGTTAGGGGGTAAACCTCACCCGGAAATCTGGTGGCACCCTTGACTCCCATACCAGCGGTGGAACTCTCCTCCGCTAAAGGGCTTAGGTACACGGTAGGATCTTTTCCCTCTTACTTCTGCAGGCAATTAATACCTTCTAACACTTATGGATGAGATGAATAGGTACCCAGAAGCTATGTGCAGTCTTATTGTGGATTGAATTTTATATATATATTTGTTTTCAGCGTTCAATGAAAGATTTGGTGATAAAGCATATGGTGTCTAGTGCCTACCACCCGCAAAGTCAGGGTGATCTCAAACACCATCACCAGACACTAATACCACGCTATGGATGTTTCGCGAGAGGACGGGGAAGGATTGAGACTTGGGCATGCCTTTAGTCCTTTTCGCATCGCGAGAGGTTATGACCGAGTCCCTGCCATTCACTTCTAATTACTGGTTTTCGGTCTTAGAGTTCTAGATCTCCTGGCTGTTGTGTATAAAGCATGGGTTGGTGAAGGGGAAAGCTCGACAGTTCTGCTCTTACAATATGTTGCCCATTCCAGAGACAGGGTGACAATGGGGTTGCAGATGGCCAGGGCAAACATAATTTCCGCCTAAATTAAGATGGAGATGGAATATGATAAGAAGTCACAACTGTGGTCATTCAAGGAGGGAAATGAAGATTTAATGTTGCTACCCTTGCAGGAAAACCATCTGACTGCCAAAATTTAGTAGGCCCTATTGTATATCAAAGAACATTTCGGAGTTTTACTATTTGGTGGCCACACTTGATCGACGTAAAAGCTTCCAATGTTGTCACATAAATACGCTAAAACCATAATATCAGCCAGACGGCCTGACCTCTAGAGTTGAGACCTGGGCTGGGCCTAGCCAGACTGCTTGCTTAATGGACACTTGCAGTACAGTGCCTGGTCAGTGGGATGTGATTGGCACGGAAGAAAGGCACAATCAGACGGAAGCTGTTTTGGCGTTGGGCACCAAGCAGGAGGAGGAGCTGGATGGAGAGTTAGTGCCAGTAAAGCTATGGGAGGCGCAAATATTTGTGCTGCACTAATGGACAAATGCAGCATGTATCCCTCGACAGAAGACATTTGCTGTATGATAAGCTGTGCCAATATCCACATGTGTTTGGTGAATCACCGAGGCCTAACAGCTGGGCAGAGCATGATATTGACGTCATTAATCCCTTCAGGAACATGACGTGTTTTGACAGTTTTCTCTGGCTATTATTAGACGATTTTATGCAACTTACGAATGATCTGTCTAACTTATACGGGTAAAAACTGTGTCAATTAACCCTCTGATTTCCACATACCAGTCCTAATCTGAATAATATCATCAAATAATAGCCAGAATGAAGAAAATAAATGCGTCATGATCCTCAAGGGCCTAAACACCGAGCTTGAATATATGCTGAAGAAGGGGGCTAAATAAACATAGTTATAATGAGTGGAGCTTGCTCGTGATTTCACAGCCAAAAGCAGATGGCAAGCTTATGTTTTGAGTGGATTTTTGCAAGGTTAATGCTCTATCCAAAGCTGATGCCTACCGTCTACCGCGTGTAGATGACTCAGTTGATAAGATCGGTGCAGCAAACTACATTACTATAATCGATCCCTGCAACAGATAAATGAGCAAGACCTATAGGAAGGTATCTATTCACGTGTTAACTCATATTTTATATATTTATAAGCAAATTATACTGTCGATCTTTTCTCTCCTTTGGGCTCCTCCGACCATAAACTTATCTCTGTCACCTGTCCTATCTTTCCAATATGGCCACCCGATCCTCCTAGCCGGCGGCGCTTGTGGCACTTTGGCTCTGCCGGATGGGAGGCTCTCCGGCAGTACTTCTTTGATTTCCCATGGAATGATTTCTGATTCCGTGGCCGAGGACCCTCGGAGAGTGCTGAACGCATTACCGAGGTAATCCTGTCGGGCATGGAAGCATAAATTCCATTCTCTTTCTCTCAGACTAATGCTAAAAAAATCTTGGTTTACTCACGCCTGTTCTACTGCTGCCCGCAATAAGGAGGAAGCATTCAAACGATACCAACGCCTTAAAACTCAAGACTCTCATTCTTCCTATGTTTCTGCCCGGAATCAAGCCAAATCTGTTCTTCGACTTGCCAAACACTCTTTCATCAATAATAAATGCACTGAACTATCCAACTCTAGCTCTTCCCAAGCTCTCTGGCATCTAGCCAAAATCCTCTCCAACAATTTCTCTTCCTCGTCTTTCCCTCCCATTTCCCACTCTGATGGTACAACCATCACTTCTTCCTCTGACAAAGCTAAACTCTTCGCTCAAACTTTTGCTAGAAACTCCACCTTGGATGATTCCGGTGCTATTCCTCCCTCTATACCCTCCTCTCTCTTACTTATGCCTAATATCCTAATCACTTTTAAAGATGTACTTTCTACCCTCTCTGGGCTTAACACTAATAAGGCATACGGTCCGGACGGTGTTCCTCCTGTTGTTCTCAAAAACTGTGCTTCCGTGCTGACTCCCTGCCTAGGCAAACTCTTTCGTCTCTGTCTATCCTCTAACGTCTTCCCTTCATGCTGGAAATTTGCTCACATTCAACCTGTCCCAAAGAAGGGTGACCGCTCTCAACCCTCCAACTATCGTCGAATTGCTCTCATCTCTTGTGTTTCTAAAGTTTTTGAAACTATTCTTGCTTCCAAATTTCTTAAGCAATTCTCCTCTCATAATCTGCTCTCAGATCGCCAGTATGGCTTTCTTAAGGGTCGCTCTACTGGTGATCTTCTTTCATATCTTACTAACTCTTAGTCATCCTCCTTTCGGGACTTCGGTGAGACTTTTTCTATTGCACTAGACATATCGAAAGCTTTCGATAGAGTCTGGCACAAATCTTTAATTTCTAAACTACCCTCCTTCGGTTTCTATCCCTCCATCTGTGCCTTTGTCTCTAATTTCCTTTCCGGCCATTCCATAGCCACGGTTGTGGACGGCCATTGTTCACTTCCTCACCCTATAAACTCCGGTGTTCCTCAGGGCTCTGTCCTATCTCCTATTCTCTTTCTAATTTTTATAAATGATCTCCTTAACTGTATCTTAATTCCCATCCATTCATACGCAGACGACTCAACCTTACACTACTCCATTAGTTTTTCAGAATGCCCCAGCCAGCAATCCCTTAATGACAAAAGTAATGAAGCCATAGAACTCTTAAATTCTGATCTAAATACTATATCCAATTGGGGCAGAGAAAACCTTGTTACCTTTAATGCTTCCAAAACCCAATTTCTCCATCTATCTACCCGTCAGGATCTCCCAGCGGACTATCCCTTATTCTTCAACAATTAAAAAATCAACTCTTCATCTTCTCTCAATATTCTTGGTGTCTCTTTTTCTTCTGCTCTCATTTGGAAGGACCATATTACCAGTCTTGCTAAGGCAGCCTCCCAGAAGCTGGGTGTGCTCAACCGCCTTAGGGGGTTCTTTTCCTCGAACGCATGTTACTTACAGATAGGCTTATGTATTTGTTTTTTCATTGTTTTACAAAGTTATAGAGAGTTTATTTACAAAATATGTAGAAAATAATTAGTCATATGCTTTAACTTCCAATAACGATAATATATTTTCATCTTTCAAAATGTATCGCATGCGTAGGCTAATATGCAAGTTATAAGGCAAGTGAAGAATAGGGAGGGGGACGAGGTAGGAAGACAGACGAGGAGGAGGTGGGAATATTAGAGAGAGAGCGAGAGAGAGAGAGAGACTGATGAAGGAAGAATTGAGGAGAGATAAGAGAGATATGGAAGAATTGAAGCAAGAGGGGGTGATAACAAGAAAGATGGGAGAGATAGAAGGTAGAGTAGTGAGGGAGAAGATAAGATAGATGAAGGGAGGGAGAAGGGGTGAGAACAAGGTAGGAAGATAACACATAACAGAACATAGAGTAGTGACAGAGAAGATAACACATAACCGAACATAGAGTAGTGAGGGAGAAGATAACACATAACAGAACATAGAGTAGTGAGGGAGAAGATAACACATAACAGAAAATAGAGTAGTGAGGGAGAAGATAACACATAACCGAACATAGAGTAGTGAGGGAGAAGATAACACATAACCGAACATAGAGTAGTGAGGGAGAAGATAACACATAACAGAACATAGAGTAGTGACGGAGAAGATAACACATAACAGAACAAGGTAGGAAGATAACACATAACAGAACATAGAGTAGTGAGGGAGAAGATAACACATAACAGAACATAGAGTAGTGAGGGAGAAGATAACACATAACAGAACATAGAGTAGTGACGGAGAAGATAACACATAACAGAACAAGGTAGGAAGATAACACATAACCGAACATAGAGTAGTGAGGGAGAAGATAACACATAGCCGAACATAGAGTAGTGAGGGAGAAGAAAACACATAAGAGAACATAGAGTAGTGAGGGAGAAGATAACACATAACCGTACATAGAGTAGTGACGGAGAAGATAACACATAACAGAACATAGAGTAGTGAGGGAGAAGATAACACATAACAGAACATAGAGTAGTGACGGAGAAGATAACACATAACAGATCATAGAGTAGTGATGGGGAAGATAACACATAACAGAACATAGAGTAGTGACGGAGAAGATAACACATAACAGAACAGAGTAGTGAGGCAGAAGATAACACATAACAGAACATTGAGTAGTGACGGAGGAGATAACACATAACAGAACATAGAGTAGTGACGGAGAAGATAACACATAACAGAACATAGAGTAGTGAGGGAGAAGATAACACATAACAGAACATTGAGTAGTGACGGAGGAGATAACACATAACAGAACATAGAGTAGTGAGGGAGAAGATAACAAATAACAGAACATAGAGTAGTGAGGGAGAAGATAACACATAACCGAACATAGAGTAGTGACGGAAAAGATAACACATAACAGAACATAGAGTAGTGAGGGAGAAGATAACACATAACAGAACATAGAGTAGTGAGGGAGAAGATAACACATAACAGAACATAGAGTAGTGACGGAGAAGATAACACATTACAGAACATAGAGTAGTGAGGGAGAAGATAACACATAACAGAACATAAGTGAGGGAGAATGTAACACATAACAGAACATAGAGTATTGAGGGAGAAGATAACACATAACAGAACATAGAGTAGTGAGGGAGAAGATAACACATAACAGAACATAGAGTAGTGAGGGAGAAGAAAACACATAACAGAACATAGAGTAGTGAGGGAGAAGATAACACATAACAGAACATTGAGTAGTGACAGAGAAGATAACACATAACCAAACATAGAGTAGTGAGGGAGAAGATAACACATAACAGAACATGGAGTAGTGATGGAGAAGATAACACATAACAGAATATAGAGTAGTGACGGAGAAGATAACACATAACAGAACATAGAGTAGTGAGGGAGAAGATAACACATAACCGAACATAGAGTAGTAAGGGAGAAGATAACACATAACCAAACATAGAGTAGTGACGGAGAAGATAACACATAACAGAACATAGAGTAGTGAGGGAGAAGATAACACATAACAGAACATAGAGTAGTGACGGAGAAGATAACACATAACAGAACATAGAGTAGTGAGGGAGAAGATAACACATACCAGAACATAGAGTAGTGACGGAGAAGATAACACATAACTGAACATTGAGTAGTGAGGGAGAAGATAACACATAACCGAACATTGAGTAGTGACGGAGAAGATAACACATAACAGAACATAGAGTAGTGAGGGAGAAGATAACACATAACCTAACATAGAGTAGTGAGGGAGAAGATAACACATAACCGAACATAGAGTAGAGAGGGAGAAGATAACACATACAGAACATAGAGTAGTGACGGAGAGGATAACACGTAACAGAACATAAGTGAGGGAGAAGATAACACATAACCGAACATAGAGTAGTGACGGTGAAGATAACACATAACAGAACATAGAGTAGTGATGGAGAAGATAACACATAACCGAACATAGAGTAGTGAGGGAGAAGATAACACATAACCGAACATAGAGTAGTGAGGGAGAAGATAACACATAACAGACCATAGAGTAGTGACGGAGAAGATAACACATAACAGAACATAAGTGAGGGAAAAGATAACACATAACCGAACATAGAGTAGTGACGGAGAAGATAACACATAACAGAACATAGAGTAGTGAGGGAGAAGATAACACATAACCGAACATTGAGTAGTGACGGAGAAGATAACACATAACAGAACATAGAGTAGTGACGGAGAAGATAACACATAACAGAACATAGAGTAGTGAGGGAGAAGATAACACATAACAGAACATAGAGTAGTGAGGGAGAAGATAACACATAACAGAACATAGAGTAGTGAGGGAGAAGATAACACATAACCGAACATAGAGTAGTGACGGAGAAGATAACACATAACCGAACATAGAGTAGTGACGGAGAAGATAACACATAACAGAACATAGAGTAGTGACGAATAAGATAACACATAACCGAACATAGAGTAGTGAGGGAGAAGATAACACATAACCGAACATTGAGTAGTGACGGAGAAGATAACACATAACAGAACATAGAGTAGTGAGGGAAAAGATAACACATAACCGAACATAGAGAACAGAAATGGGCTTAAGGGGGTATTGGTTATTATTTGGCCTATTTATTCAGTTATTTATGTTTCTTAAGACCTTTTGCCCCATTGATTTGTCAATATAAAGACCTTTCGTGACATTTAGGTGTTGATATTTTTCTGGCTAGCAATAACGAGCCTGTAATTCTAGAAGGAACCGGCCTTCGGCAGGTACTTTTTTCGACCGAAAAATTTACACATTTATCTTGAGGGGGTACTAGCAGGTGTTTTTTAAGCTTGATGGAGGTCTAGCGAGGTAATCGCCAAACTAATGGATTGAACGTCTTAAAATGTCAAAGCTCATTGTACTAAACATGAGGGAGAACAGGCAACTACCTCTCCCTTAACATATTAGTTTGTTGCCACAATCTTCAACTACAGGTCTTGAAATTCCGATAGTGATACCAAAATACATAAGCATTATATGTACTGTATATACCTAAACTGTAAAGGTATGTGGATCTTCTCTCTCTCGGTCTCTCTCTCTCTGTCTCCACCGATTTGGGAGTAACAATATCGAGTAATCTAAAACCGAGTCAACAATGTTCAGAAGTTGTTCTGAAGGCAAACAAAATAATTGGCTTTCCGAATATTGATTGGCAGCATCAAATCGGCGACTCAGATTCAAACGAGTTTATTGAGGCGGTACAGGATAGTTTTTTATTTCAATTCATAGACTCGCCTACTAGAGGTAATAATATCCTCGATTTAGTTCTCAGTAATAATGAACAAATGATAAATAATGTAGAGATAGGAGACCAACTAGGAAATAGTGATCATAAATCAATTTATTTTAACATACAATGGACAGGAAAGGCTAAAGAGAATACGACACTTATCCCAGATTTCAGAAAAGCCAATTATGGTGGATTAAGACGAGCCTTAAGAGTCGATCCTATGGTTAAACTATTAAGTGGACCCAGGTGCGCTAATGAACATACTCTCTCTCAGATACCTGTCTTAACTCAGGATAATTTGACAGCTACATATAATCATTTTATTTCTTCACTCCACAATGCGCAAAATAAATATATCCCCAAAAGAAAATTTAGATCAACACAGAACCAACCCAAATGGATGAATAATAGACTATTAGACCTTCTAGGAAAAAAGAGAGGAATATATCGAAAAATTAAGAAAGGCGAAATTCACCTACTTGCTTACTATCAGAATCTATCAAGAGGTTAAAAAATGTATAAGGACAGACAAAAGAAATTATGAAATCAGGATAGCCAATGACTCAAAAATAACCCTAAGGCTTTTTACCAGCTATATAAATCTAAAGTTAGAGATAAAATAGGCCCCCTTAAAACTTCGATAGGAGAAATGACAGAAAATGATTTAGAAATGTGCAGTACATTAAATAGTCAGTTTCTATCCGTTTTCACTAATGAAAATTTGGCACAGATTCCAGAAGTCCGTAAGGTATATAGAGATAGTATAGAAAATAGGTTAAGTACGGTTACTATAAGTAGAAATGATGTGCTTAAGGAAATTGACAGACTGAAACCTCAGAAATCGCCTGGTCCCGATGAGGTATATGCCAGAGTATTAAAAGAATGCAGAGATGAGTTAAGTTACCCATTAACATTTCTTTTTAACAATTCATTAGAAACTGGTATAGTTCCAGAAGCTTGGAAGCTTGCAAATGTAGTTCCGATTTTCAAAAAAGGTGATAAATCAATAGCATCCAATTACCGTCCCATTAGTCTCACTTCAATCATAGGAAAGCTACTAGAGTCAATTATTGCTAGGAAAATGAGAAACCACTTAGAAACATTTAACTTAATCAATTCTTCTCAGCATGGATTCACACAGGGACGTTCTTGCCTTACTAATTTGCTTAGTTTTTTCTCAGAGGTATATGAAGCAGTAGATAATGACAAGGCATACGATATTATATTTAGATTTCAGTAAAGCTTTCGACAGAGTCCCTCATGAGAGATTGATGAGAAAGGTTGAGGCACATGGAATAGGTGGGGCGTTGTTGGGATGGATTAGGTCATGGCTAATTGGTAGGAAACAGAGAGTCAGCATAAATGGTACCAAGTCAGAGTGGGGAGCAGTCAAAAGTGGTGTCCCCCAGGGATCGGTATTAGGTCCCCTGTTGTTTCTTATATACATAAATGACCTAGATTTAGGTATAACTAGTAGGATAAGTAAATTCGCAGACGATACTAAAATGGGGGATCAATTGATTCAGATAGCGATATAGAGTGCCTCCAAAGGGATCTAGATACCTTACATGAATGGTCAGTAAATTGGCAGATGAAGTTTAACATTGACAAATGCAAGGTATTAAAGATAGGGAAGATGCAAACAAATGTTAAATATAAACTAGCTAATTTAGAATTAGACAATTCAGACTGCGAGAAAGATCTAGGTGTGTTTGTTAGCAATGATTTGAAGCCTAGAAAACAGTGTATAGGCGTTCGTAATAAGGCAAACAGGATTCTCGGGTTCATCTCTAGGAGTGTGAGTAACAGAACTGCTGATGTTATCTTAAAACTTTACTTGTCATTAGTGAGACCCCATATGGATTATGCTGTCCAATTTTGGTGTCCTTATTACAGAATGGACATAGATTCATTGGAGAGAGTACAGCGTAGAATGACAAAAATGATCCATAATATTAGAAATCTTCCGTATGAAGAAAGGTTGAAGAAATTAGGTTTACATTCGTTAGAGAGACGCAGAGTTAGAGGGGATATGATAGAGGTGTTCAAGTGGGTTAGTGGGATTAACAAAGGGGACATGACAAATGTACTAAAGCTCAGTGATAGCGAAAGAACTCGTACCAATGGTTTCAAATTAGATAAATTTCGTTTCAGAAAAGATATAGGCAAATATTGGTTTGGTAACAGAGTTGTAGATGGGTGGAATGGACTACCAAGTGCTATAGTGGGATCTAAAACTGTAGGGAGCTTTAAGATAAAATTGGATAAGCATATGGACGAGAAGGGTTGGGTGTGAAGGGGGATCAGCCGGGTTGGGCCAATCAGCGCTCTGCAGACCCCCATAATCCTGCGTTAATCTCTAACCGTTTTGGTAAGATGATCCTCAGGGTATTAGAGTGTTGAGCCTATAATTGGGCTTTGTAATTGATTTGGGGTTGTGTGGGACAGGGATCTGCCTTGCTTAGGCCAATCGGCTTTCTGCAGACTCCCATTTTCTTATGTTCTTATGTTCTTATAGGCAGGTCATTTGATCATAAATTCAAAGAAGTTATTCTAACTTTTAACAATTCCTTAGTCCGCCCTTTTCTGGAATACTGCGTTCAATCTTGGTGCCCTTATTACCAAAAATATATAAACAAGCTAGAACGAGTTCAACGTAGAGTTACCAAAATGATACCTAGCCTAAAAAACAAACCATACGAGGAGCGTCTTAGAGAATTAAATCTATTTCCTTTAACCCAGCGCAGATTAACAGGCGAATTAATTAAAGTGTTCAAAATCATCAAAGGCATCGACAATATGACCTGTAGGAAGTACTTCACTATCGACCAATCGCTGGAAAACGGTTGCAAAATTATTGGTAAATCTTTTAACTCTCACGAATCTAGGAATTTATTTTTCAATCGAGTTGTCAACTTATGGAATGGGCTTCCCCGAAACATTATAGACTGCAGCACCGTTGATTCTTTTAAACTTCGCCTAGACAAATATCTTGCATCAAACCTGCGACTTACTGCATTTGTAAATGATTAACTTCATTATATTCCTCCCTCAGATTCATCAAGGATTATTGTGTATATATATTACTAAGACGTTACTCTCTTTTTCCAGATATACGAAAGCTCACTTATAACTGTGTTAAGTTGCTAACCCATCTGTCCCTTACTAACTTCCTAATCCTGCCACGGTCATTAGTTCCAGGGTAGTAGTTCCCTTTCCAATTTTCCCTTACCAACTCGAAACCACTGTTTGGACCCTCAGTGTTTTGGAGAACAAGCAGCCTAGAGGGGTCACTAGACCTGTTGTTGTTTGATTTCCGTTGTACTCTCTCATTTACAGCACTTGGAACAGCAGTGTTTTGGAGGGTAAGTAACCTCGAGGGGTCGCATGAACTGTTGTTGCTTGTTTTCCTCTGTACTTTCTCTCTCTCTCTCTCTCTCTCTCTCTCTCTCTCTCTCTCTCCACTCTTACCATAAACATCTATGGTAATCATAGTGCAGACCTCCACAACTGCTGGCACATCTGCCTAGGTGTTCATTAATAACTCTCATCATGATAGGTCACCATAATAATTTACAAGGTTAGACACTTTTTAGTTTTGTTTTGTATGTGTTCGGGCTCTGTTTCAAGTCGGCCACCCCCACTAATATATATACCGGTATATATATATATATATATATATATACGGTATATATATATACGGAGTGAAGGAGACAACAGGCAAAGCTTCCTGTAAGAAGTGTCTCACCCAAAGTTAAAAGAGACAGCTAAATACAAGGTATGTTAGAGTCAAAATGCCTGGATACACGGAGCATAAAGCAGTTTCAGTCATAGAATGAAGGATAGATTGATTGAGGTAGAGAGTTCCAGAGTTCACTTGAGTAGAAGAAAGACTAAGACCATTTTTAATTCGTGGGGTGGAGAGATGGATAGCATAAGAGTGGAATTGTGTTGAAAAGCAGATGCCTCCTATTCGCCGTATGGGAACGGGGTATGCACTGAAAAAGCTTTGAAGTACACTGATTTGTGTAATAGCGGCAGAAGAGTATATATATATATATATATATCTATATATATATATATATATATATATATATATATATATATATATGTATATATATATTGTTACGAATCTGGACCTCAGTTGCTTAGAGACTGTATACGAAAATAATTACTAATGCCAATGCACCTTGTCTCTCTACCAAGCAACCCCACGACGCAACAGGTAAGAGCACTATGAACGCTTCCAGGCTCTTCTCAGGGCTTAAGGTGCACACTGCCCTGCTCCTATTCTGAATAATATGTAGAACAGAAATAATCATGTAACTTACTAGCTACGAGAACTCGAAACCAACACCGGGATTAGCAATGCTGGGGTGGATAATGCAAATAGTTAAATACATAGGCTACCAGCAGACATTAAAGAAAGAAGAGTGCAGGTGTACTTCGAGCATAACAGGCTATGCGCGCCCTCGACAGTACTAAACCGTGCGCAAACCAGCCAACGGTAATCCACTCTCAACCCAAGAGAGTTGCACATAATAATATTGCATACATATAATGAACTAACAATACAAGGCAGTGTCCTAATATGACTACTAACTTCGGGGTGATATTAGTGGAAGCAAGTTGCCCTGACCACCTCTAATATCACACCAATATATCCTACTGCAACCTGGGCCCCCCAGTGAGATACCACCCAGAAACAATAAACTCTTAGAGAGTCCACCTCCCACAGTCACTTAACTATGGGGGGGGGGGTTCCAGACTGAAGGTGGATTCCTAATTAATATTAAACACTCCGTTGCCTCAGTTCGAAACCCGAGATAGGGAACAAACAATCGCTGGGGCAGAACCGCCAAGGTTGTTACCGGGTCCTAAGCACAAACACTGGGAATATGTAGGGTATGGATGTGTGTGTGTGTGGACTCTCTATGCCTATGGGATTAACAGTGCTTATTATTAAGGACCCCGGCAAGCCTCCCAGCTCTCCCTATCACGGATCCCGAAGTAAGCCACAGGAGGTACAGAATATATATCAAAAATGGAAATATAATAAAATGCTGATCAGAGAAAAAGAATAATCAAAAGAAGAAATGAATGTTTAGGTTTCTCTGTTAATTACGTTACGTTAATATATGTGCAAGCAAAGACAAACAAAAGGGGCAGACTGATGGGTCACAAAAGAGAGAGGACACCACCTATCTAGTCTGACCGCCGAGCAGAGAATGGCGAGAACAAGCGGGGCTGGCGGGAGCCAGCCTCAAACTAAGGGGTTGCAATATATCACCACACGATATGATAATTCTAAGACACTTCACAAGAATAACTTGTTATAACATATTCCTGTGTTAATATATTGGCTAAAACAGTGTGGCAGATAAAATTAAGGTATATCTCAATATTAACCCGTACAGCCCCAGCGACGTTCTATGTTCTGTTATGTGTTATCTTCTCCATCACTACCCTATGTTCTGTTATGTGTTATCTTCTCCATCACTACTCTATATTCTGTTATGTGTTATCTTCTCCCTCACTACTCTATGTTCTGTAATGTGTTATCTTCTCCGTCACTACTCTATGTTCTGTTATGTGTAGCCACTCGAGAGGGCTCAGATTTGTATGGGAACTGTGTACGTATCCCACGCAACCGTGCCGATGGTTGAAAACTCTCAAAGTCCATGTGCGTGCGCATGAGCGCGCAGTAACCTGGTGTTTTGGGGTAATTGCCTTCAATTTATTACACTTGTAAAATACGTTTTCGGGGGCTCTGTAGGACCATTCTTTAAGCTTTTTGAGCAGTTTTTCGTGGTTTTTCCTTCATTCCTAACCCATTCGCTATTGTTTCTGGAATAAAACCATTTTTTGAAAACCGGCCGGGTTCTGGTGAACAAACATTACAAAACTAGCCGGGGCTCCACGGGTTAATAATCTTCTGGTTACTTATATAGCGCCCGTATCTCCTCCTTCAAGGATTCACAAGCGCTTGGCTATTGTAACACAACTAAACTTGCAATGGTCACGTAATTAAATAAACTCGTGGTGCCGGCAAAATCGCCTCCTCCCGAGACAAGAGTAACATTCCTCACTCACCCCCCCCCCCCCCCCCCCCCTCCCAACTTGCAAGCCGACGGTGCCATGGGCAATTTTGACCCGAAACTGATGACACTCTATTTGCTCATTCTACACAAACGTTTATTGAGACAAAAATGCTTAGAGGTACGGCAAAACTAGATATGTGCAATTAGAAGGGTATCGGAGTGAAACTCACAATACCAGATCTTTCTAATAGACTTGGCACAGCTGCATATAGAAGACAGCTACATGCATATCAGAGGCCGTCTTACACTGTTATTTTCAATTATCTCTTAAACCATTTGTTGGATTCATCTGATATCTTAGCACAGCATGTTGCACACCCCTACCTAATGCACGCGTTGTATAGTAGATCGTTATCTGTGATTAATTATGAGTTTACTCTTGATTAATGATGATTCTGAAGCCAAATCCTGGCATTTAGCGTCCACACTTTCGAATGTTGGAGGTGGTCCCCCCTCCAGCCCCACCAACCCCCCCAATACAGTCTTCCTGTTACCCCCTTCTCGCCTCCCTCATCCCTCTTCCCCCGCCTCCCTCATCACTCACTCTCGCCCACCCACGCCCATCGTTATTAAACGTGTTGTTTATATTGTATTGATGTATATTGTATATTATGTGTTTATGTATTTAATTAACTAACTTTATTTATTACCATTCATGCGTATTCTATATGTCTGTGTATGCAATATAGGAGTAGTGAAAAGACCATGGAGGTATGACGTCTCTCTCGCTGTTAAAGTCTGAATAACCATATTTGTCCTATTGAGGTAATGTAATTACGTACCTGTAAATGTAAATTTATATAGCTATGCTATCGTGGTCATTTACATGAGATTTGGTAGCGGTTTGAATGGGGGAAGCACGGGCGGGGAGTCTATAATAATGTACGGAACGCAACTGACATAATTGTATATATATATTCATTAAAAGATTACGTTTTGAGAGTCGATAAGAATAAGGAGAGGACGGTAATGTACTTATTATGTTAAAAGACCAAGGTATTCAGAAAGTTTTGTCAAGCAAATGAACATGTTCTATAGTGATTGCGTATCAGAAATATTGCATATGATGTATTATTATCGACGACGTGGGGGCAATATGATTATTACAGTACATCAGTGATATGTACATGAAGAATTTCCTCTTATTAACTACTGGGGCAATTGCGATGAAAGTCCCATGAGATAATGCTTACGTGTAGTTCATAACGTAACATAATTTATATTGATATTCATGAAAAGTAGAAAGTATAGGGGATAAAATAATTTATTATATTAATAATAATTTACAGTATTGTTTCTCGATAAGTAGCTCGTAAGAATACAAATAAGGCAAACAACACAGCACAGCATTTATTCATAGTCACTATCCAGGAATACGTCGTCATCCCCGTCTTCGTCATCGCTGCCGATGTTGATGATGATGGGTTCCACACCCTCGTGGATATTGTCCGACATCCAGTACCCGTCCTCAAACTTCCGGGATTGTCGAACAGCTGCCGCCCACACATTCTGGTTGGCACAATGCCTGGCTTCTTCCAACCTGGCCTGCATGTCCACCCGGCAAACCGCTGGAGGGTGGAGCGCACATGGTGCTTCATACATCCCCACACCTGCTCAATGGCGTTGAGCTCGGGGTGGCCAGGTGGTAGCCGTACAACCTCATGGCCCCACTCACGGATGGTATTGTCCACCTTGTACTGGGGCTCTGGGCGGTTCTGCTGGCAGAGGAGCAGCAGTTCAGGGCGTGTGGCGGCAGGTGGGATGGATATCCCACGGTGCTCCAGCCACCTGACGAGGTTCGCTTTCTTGGTCGCCGTGGTAGGGCATCGACTCTCCTCCGTCAGTTGGCTGTGATATGGTGCATTATCCAGCACCAGTACTGATGGCTCGGGCAGTGACGGCAGGAGGTGCCTCGTTAGCCAGCGGAGGAACAGCTCACCATGGGTGCTCTTGGCCGTGTAGCACAGGTACGAGCCCTCAACGAAGCCATTGGTCGTGCCAGCTGCGACCACCACGAATCGCTCCCCTTCTCCGGGCGGCACCTGACGACTGTAGGTGGAGCTGGTGGCAGCCTGTGTAGTGTCCACCCACTCCCTGTTGTGGCCCATTCTGGTGGTGAACCAGGTTCCGTCAACATACACCACCTGTCTTCCCTCCTTCCGGTGGCGCTGTAGAGCCCGGAGAGCAGCAATCCGGCGGCACACGACATCCAGTGATTCCCTCCTTACATACATTTTCCGCTGCGATATCTTGTATCGGAATCCCATGGTATGCAAGAGCCGCCAAACTGTCATCTCCGGGATAATTTTAGCCGTTTTTAAGTCCTTCACCAGGGCACCGACCGTGAAATGTAGCTTGTCGGCAAACTTGCGGTGAACATAGCGGCGAATGGCGCTGACAGTGAAGTCATTATAAACTGCCGATGCTGGTGGTGGTGGCTATGTCGAAAGGGGGGACGTGGTGGCATGGTGGACAATGTTCCTCACTCCCACCGCTGTCATACCCATGGTGTGAGCAACGCGGTCGTAAGGCCTGTGTGGAAAATACTGCATGTTATTAAACATAATTATTTGTATTTGTTCCCTCCTGTTTAAGTCATGAGGTAGCTATGTAATGCAATATAATTGTTGCATTGAATTATTATCTATTGTGTATGAATGATTTACATATATTTATTAAATGTGTACATATTGTGCACAATAGAAAACGAGGTAAATTATATAGAGCATGTTTTGTTGCACAGGAAGACCTATTACCATCAACATCATCCCAATAAATGATCTGTGAGTCTATTATAGACGTTATCAAATGGTGAGTGATGTGGTGGAAAGGGGTATTGGGGTGTAACACTGACCCACAACCTTATCATCAGTGTTCCCACATGCGGAGACAATGAGGCAATTGATACAGTGATGTATAAGTATGTAGTCTTTGTATTGCAGGAGTGCCTCATATGGCTACCAGCTGGTGGGCTGGGTCTCCTTCATTTTATGACTCTCAGACAGATGGGAGGATGCTTTTTCAATTGAGTGTAGTAACTATACATAATAGGCCAAAGTATGTGCTTACCTATTCACACTTATGTATGGCCTTCCGCGGGTCTTCTCACTTCTATACAGAGTCACAAGCCGCAGCACAAACGCAGTCCTGCAGCCACGGGGACAATGAAGTAACATGCTGGTCATTCTTGGTACGGTAGCAGGCGTTCCTCGGGCTTGAATAATTATTCACCTGTCGGTGTTTACGTCATTGCCTCGTAAACCACAGCTGATTGGGCAGTGGGAGGTGTACCAGTGGAGTGTTGGTGGGGCTGGAGGTGGGACCACCATCCTCATTCGAATGTGTGGACGCTATATGCCAGGATTTGGGTTCAGAATCATAATTAATCGAGAGTAAACTCATAATTAACCACAGATAGCGATCTACTATACAACGCGTGCATTAGGTAGGGGTGTACAACACTCTGTGCTAAGATATCAGATGAATCCAACAAATGGTTTAGGAGATAATTGAGAATAACAGTGTATGACGGCCTCCGATATGCATTAGTAGTTAAATAAATACATATACACATAACATACAATATACATCAATACAATATAAACAACACGTTTACTATAACGATGGGAGTTGGTGGGCGAGGGTGAGTAATGAGGGAGGCGGGGGGATAGGGATGAGGGAGGCGAGGAGGGGGTAACAGGAAGACTGTATTGGGGGGGTTGGTGGGGCTGGAAGGGGGACCACCTCCCTCATTCGAATGTGTGGACGCTAAATGCCAGGATTTGGCTTCAGAATCATCATTAATCAAGAGTAAACTCATAATTAATCACAGATAGCGATCTACTATACAACGCGTGCATTAGGTAGGGGTGTGCAACACGCTGTGCTAAGATATCAGATGAATCCAACAAATGGTTTAAGAGATAATTGAGAATAACAGTGTAAGACGGCCTCTGATATGTATAGTAGGTGCCACTAAAGTCTAGCTACTCATAAAAGACCCTATAGACCCTGGTTATTGTGACAATATATATATTATATATACATTATAAATATATATACTGTATATACTGCATATATATTAGTACAGTACTCTTTCTCTTCAAGACAAAGTCAATTCGCTATTTTACGGAACTATGAGAGTATTTCGGGGAATTAAGTATATACGTTAAGACTCTGTTTTGCTAATGGATAATAACTAGCATCTGTGGTAATCATAGTAAAGAACTGTACATCGGATAATGTGTTCATTAATAACTCTCATCATTAAACCTTCCACATGTAGAAGCGATAAACTGGTTCCCGGCAGGTCTTGTGTGTGTGTGTGTGTTTGTTATTCTCAATTTGTCTTCTATTAAACAGGTGAGCTCTGGAACCCTCTCCCAGAATCAGTCTTTTCCTTTTCCTATAATTTGAATTGCTTCAAACTCTGTGTATCCAGGTATTTTGGCTTGAACGTCCCTTGATTTTGTCCCGGTCTTTTTTTCAACTCTGGGGAAGGTACTCGCTACAGGCAGTTCTGTCTTTTGTCCCCCTTACTCACATAGAAAAACAAAATTGTGACCAAACTTTGACCAGGTGGCCTATCTTTGACCATGTAACCAAACTTTAACCATGTGACCAAACTTTAACCATGTGACCAAACTTTAACCATGTGACCAAACTTTAACCATGTGACCAAACTTTAACCATGTGACCAAACTTTAACCATGTGACCAAACTTTAACCATGAGACCAAACTTTAACCATGAGACCAAACTTTAACCATGAGACCAAACATTAACCATGAGACCAAACTTTAACCATGTGACCAAACATTAACCATGAGACCAAACTTTAACCATGTGACCAAACTTTAACCATGAGACCAAACATTAACCATGAGACCAAACTTTAACCATGTGACCAAACTTTAACCATGAGACCAAACATTAACCATGAGACCAAACTTTAACCATGTGACCAAACTTTAACCATGAGACCAAACATTAACCATGAGACCAAACTTTCACCATGTAACCATACTTTAACCATGTGACCAAACTTTAACCATGTGACCAAATTTTCACCATGTGATCAAACTTTCACCATGTAACCATACTTTAACCATGTAACCAAACTTTAACCATGTGACCAAACTTTAACCATGTGATCAAACTTTCACCATGTAACCATACTTTAACCATGTACCCAAACTTTAACCATGTGAGCAAACTTTCACCATGTAACCATACTTTAACCATGTAACCAAACTTTGACCGTGTGACCAAACAGGGTTTGAAGGTGAATTACACAAAGATGAAAAAAGTGAGATAAGTTATTCAAAAATTTCATACAGTATTAATAGCTCTTAGTAATTATTACACATTATTGGGGAATATCCTTAAATTTGCCCCTAACATATTAATTTCTGTTGCCTGACAACTATCGGAATCTATGACGTCATCACAATACTGGAAGGCGCAAAATTTGCAAGACAGTCAACTAGCAGACACCGCCAGATATACAAAATTTAAATATTTGTTTTCTTTACTGAAGTAAATTAACTTTATTAAACACAAACCTGAGCATCCTTAACCCTCTCCGACATATGACGCGATTTTGAGCCTATTAGAGATACTTTAAAGCCTTTGTTACCATCAGGGGTATTTAGAAACCTTTAGTTTAGTTACTTCAACCTCTGCAGTTGTCTTTGAGTTAGCTGTGGGCAGAAAACTAATTTTGGAGAGGTATTTATAAGAGTGAGAGAACTCTATTTCTTATTGCTAATCTGGCAACCTCTGCATCATATGAGTCTGAAGGGGTTAATATGTTTTGATGCATACAAAATATACATCTTACTAGGTATGCAGCTTATGTAATTCACCTTTAACACCTAACGAGCGGCCTAGGCGGTAATTAATATGTACCGCCCAGCGGGGTGTTTTTATCCGAAATAGGGTTGTTTACGTGATAATTTTCATGCCTAAATAAGACCCAGAGCGTAAAACAAATATCTATCCCTCAAAGGGCATAAACAGAGCTTTCCAATGACACCCAACGATCCTTGTAGGACCGCTAGTTTTCTTGCAACAATCGCGCAAAACGAGTGCAAAAACCATGTAATTCGGTACTTTCCCTACATAATTCCCTGTGTAGCAAGTGCGAGAGGGTGGAAGAGGGTGGGATTCATATCAGTTGGTCCACCACGGTGGTCTGGAGCAGTCATACGCTCGCTACTCTCCTGCCACCACTTATCTCTCTCTCTCAGCAACATTACGTGCTGAAAATGGCACACGACTTATGTTGTGAGCCGCCACATAGTCCAAATTTCTTTCACTCGACATATGTTGCTTGCTGCCAGTTAAGGTTTAAAGCCTCTTAAAGCCTGTAGAATCGAGTGCGAGGGAGCAGGAGCGCGATAGGCCAAAAATCCTTTCTCCACCCAGCCGGCTGCGGCACTGAGGACTCTGAGCCTTGCTCTCGTGAGATATACAGCTCTGCCAAAATCAAATTGTAGTGCGACATTAGCGATAATTGCTCATTTTAGCGAATGTCTATGGTAACGCTGCAGGTGAAGCCCGCGAACTACGAAGCTCGTTTAGGTGTCATTTTGAAGCTATTTTCTTCTAGTTGTTGGCTGAATACATTTAATTTCATTCAGATACTTAATTGCCTAATCAATCAGGAGTGCCTGAATGAGCCCTAATATGGCAGAAATATGCCCGTATCCAAAGTGTTAATCTTCATAAAGGTCTAGGTAGCAAACTAAAATTAATGTGAGTAATATTAAAAATAATAATAAGTAAGTAAATAATAATGTCTCCTACTTCTGGCCACATACAGAAACATTTAGCTACTGGGCCACATTGTCTGGTTGAACTAGTGGGTGCTGAAAGTAAGAGAAGGAGTGAACAATATAATTATAACAGTGTGTGTTTGGAGAAGAAACCAGCTAACTGCCAGGAAATACATTGGTGTTCATACAGCAAATTTGTCTTTCATTCTATGACTTAAACTGTTTTAAACTTTGTGTGTCCAGGCATTTTGACCACAACGTCCTTTGAATAGGTTCTGTCACTCTTTTGGCTTTGCGGAAGACACTTGTTCCTGGCAGCCTGCCTTTTGTCCCCTTCATACACTGAACACAAAAACCGGTTTATGTCTTGTTTTACAGGGACAAATCATATAACCATACCTCGGAATATACCTGATGTGGTGAGGGTGGCTTGTGGTTCATGTAACAACGACTTATATGTAAAAGTGCTTGTTGACTTGATGAAGATATTTTTTAGTACATTTTCTCAAGATATTTTTTAGTACACTTTCTCTAGTCCAGTAAAGTCATTCTAGTTCATGCTGTAAACGTAGGCCAGTATTTGTGAGCATGAATGTACGTACACCACAACGGTTAACATCACACTGGCGGCAGTGGCGGCCACAGCTGCTACAACACACTAACTCATATACATACACACACAACACATAGATACACACACACACACATACATACTCACACACACACAACACATACATACACACACACAAAACATACACACACAACACATAGATACACACACACACACATACATACTCACACACACACACACACACACACACACACACACACACAACACATACATACACACACACAAAACATACATACACACACACACACACTAACACATACACACACACACACACACACACACATACATACTCACACACACACACTCACATCCTCTCTCTCTCTCTTCCCTCCCACACACACTCACTCTCTCTTTCTCTCTCAATGTATATACTCCGAATGTGTCATATATTACAATTAATAAACATAAAGTATTAAAAAAGGTAAGCGTTATTATAATCGATTACTAAGTTTGTTTTCTAGTTGTGTTTTCTTCTATATTCCAACAACTCCCTCTCTGGCATAGGCTGAGAGCATGTACAGTCGGTCACCTTTCCGACTGGGCCACCTAATGGTAATTTCGCTTGGTCTTTCGCTCTGATATTACTAAGATCGCTCACTCCCCCCTACCCTGAATATGTTTCATATTATGTCCCATAGATGGTGTAGTTAGATTTGTTGGGAAGGAGAGGGACGGGTTATCGGCAGTAAGGAGGTGGGTGAGTTGGGGGGGGGGGGGTGGGGCTATTGTGTAGGGAAAGTTGGAAGTGTGTAGAGTGGGGGAGGGGGGTTACGTGAATTATTTCACCAGATTTATGGTTACCGTTTTATCTCTTGATATTAATTAAGATGTGAATAGTTTTTGCTAGTGAAATCTGCCTTTAAGAAATATTTGTTTATGTGTAATTATTGTTTGCAAACTAATTTGTAGGGATTGCTAGATTCACTATCTATTTAGTAAGACATATTTTTCTCACTCATTCACTCACACTATCTATTTATCGATCTATCTATCTATCTATATCTATCCACATTATAGATTAGTCTTTTCCTTAGCTGATGTTCATTTGCTCTTCTTTGGGTTAATGTTGGTCACTTAATTTTGGTTGAGGTCCCTGGCTGGCCCGTATTGTAGATTTGCGGCATTTGTTTTGGGGCTCCTCATACCTCTCTGTCTCATGCCTTTGTTTTCAAATACAGCATTATGTGTAGCATTGTGTTGTTACTCAAAATAAAATAATGTATTGCATATCCATATCCATCTAGTCGTCATTAGTGAAATGCCCATACCAAAAAAACAGCTTTCATAACTGGTCGCTTACACCAAAGAATCCTACACTGTTAGAGAAAAATTATGGTTATTCAGCAATAAAAGCAGTGTAATATATATTGATATAATTATGATATTCTCCAGATGTGTATTTTGTGTTTGAGAAGGGGGTTTGGAGAAGACAAAAACATATATATGACTACAACACAGTATACAAATATCACACTTTAGAACTGGTAACCCACCTAAATAGAAACAAATACATTATTTGCTCGGAAATAAGTGCTATAAACTTCAAAGTCGTTATAACTTATAAGACAAATAGGTCCTACTAAAATGTCATTGGAAAACGCTATATACTTTCAAAGTAGCCCCAGAGAAGTTTTAGTGGTTTGCATTTCCCAATGTTGATATGTATGATAAAGGTGTTTGTTATTAGCATATACATTTGGATATCAATGCAAATATAATTAAACCGTTCAAAGAGAGAGCGAGAGGGAAAGGGAGAGACGAACTAAAGGGACGAATACATCGAAGAGACTTATAAACGAAAGCTTGACAGAGTGAGAGGTATACGCCGGGACAGCTGTGAAAAACACTGATTATAATAATGGCAAAACAGTAACATACATGCAATTCTCACAATGTGGAGAGATTGTAGACAATATGGTGGAGAAGAGTAGAGATTACATGCCTTTGACTGCACCCTGATACGCTTACAACAGTGTCTTTGTACGGAGAAAGAGGCTGTACGGGGATAAAGAGGTATCAGACGATTGAGCAAGCCTAACCTCTGGGAAACTTTTTAATCAAGAATGCTAATATGATCTTTCAAAAACACACACACACACTTGTGTTTCGATAAATACTAATGTTTCACTGCATGCACGCGCATATCAGTATATGGTATGGCACTAGCCATCTCCATCTCTCTCTCTCTCTCTCTCTCTCTCTCTCTCTCTCTCTCTCTCTCTCTCTCTCTCTCTCTCTCTCTCTCTCTCTGTAGGAATAGTGGTTTGGCAGAAGAGTCACAAGGACCAAACTTTCTACCAATTATTATCTTTAGCAACTAACTCAGCGCGTTACAGGTTGCCAGGGTAGCTCATGAAAAAGATGTATCCACTGATATTTTGCCACCCAATCATGTTATGACTTATACCTATTGGCTTCTGGAAGAGAAAAACATGCGTAGGAACTATTTAAGATATACTGAAATTTAGCAACCACGTTAGGCCTGAAGAGACGATAATTATATCACAATTCGGTATAAAGAGGTTGGCCGCAACCTCATCCACGTGGCAGCTGTATGTGTGTGTGTGTGTGTGTGTGTGTGTGTGTGTGTGTGTGTGTGTGTGTGTTTGTTGGGTTTAAATGCTGATATAACTATGTTAACGTTAAATATTACATGGTTAAGTCTATGCAAGGGTAATTATATATTATGTGCAGTAAAATGTATAAGTTAGATAAGAGATTGTCACCCGATATAATTATTAATACCTATATGCGTAATGCCGAGTGCACTGTACAAAGGAGTACAAAGGGAATCAAGCAACAACAGATATAGTGACCCTTCTAGGCTGCTTGTCCTCCAAAACACTGAGGATCAAGTGTCCAAACAGTGGTTTAGAGTGGGTAAGGGAACATTGGAAAGGGAACTACTGCCCTGGAACTAATGTCCGTGGCAGGATTAGGAAGTTAGTAGGGGACAGATGGGTTAGTAACTGAGGGGAGGATAAAATAAAGTTATTCATTTACAAACGCAGTCAGTCGCGGGTTTGATGCGAGATATTTGTCTAGGCGAAGTTTAAATGAATCAACGGGGTGGCAGTCTATAACATCTCGGGGAAGCCCATTCCATAAGTTGACAACTCGATTGAAGAAGAAATTTTTAGCTTCGTGGGAGTTAAAAGATTTACCAATAATTTTGCACCTGTTTCCCCGCGTGTAATTGGATTGGTCGATAGTGAAGTACTTACTACAGTTCATATTGTCGATGCCTTTGATGATTTTGAACATCTTGAATTAAGTCACCTCTTAATCTGCACTGGGTTAAAGGAAATAGATTTAATTCTCTAAGACGGTCCTCGTATGGTTTGTTATTTAGGCTAGGTATCATTTTGGTAACTGTACGTTGAACTCGTTCTAGCTTGTCTATATCTTTTTGGTAATAAGGGCACTAGGATTGAACGCAGTATTCCAGAAGGGGGCGGACTAAGGAATTGTATAGGGTTAGGATAACGTCTTTGGATTTATGCTCAAATGATCTGCCTATAAAGCCAATTATTTTGTTTGCCTTCTTAATAACTTCTGAACATTGTTGACTTGGTTTTAGGTTACTCGAAATTGTTACTCCCAGATCGGTTTCTCTATTTATATTCTTAAGCTGAGTGCCATTCATCAAATAGTTTGCTTTCTCATATTGGTATCCGATATGTAGTACTTTACATTTATCCGCATTGAAACTCATTTGCCAAATTTGGGCCCAACATGACAACTTATCTAGATTGTGTTGCATATCGTCAACTTGTTCTTTTGAGAGTACGCTATTTGCAATTTTTGTATCGTCAGCAAATTATGAGATTGTACAGGTGAGACCCTCATCTATGTCGTTGATGTAAATTAGAAAGAGAATTGGTCCTAGTACCGATCCCTGGGGTACACCGCTACTTACATTGGTCCATTTAGATGCCTTACCGTTTATGACTACTCTTTGTTTTCTGTCGCTGAGCCAATTTTCTATCCATTTCAACACACCGTCTTGTATTCCATGCGCTTTTAGTTTTAGCAGTAAACGTTTGTGGGGAACTTTGTCAAAGGCCTTTTGAAAATCAAGGTATATAATATCTACAGCTTTACTCTCATCGTAGAGGTTAAGGATATCGTGGAAGAAGTCCAAGAGGTTTGTTAAACAGGAACGTTTTTTACGAAAGCCGTGTTGAGTATCTTTAAGTATGTTATTTTCCTCTAAGTGATTTACGAGTCTGTCTCTTATGAGTGTTTCTAGCATTCTACATACAACTGAGGTTAAGCTAATTGGACGATAGTTACTTAGTATCTGGGTAGGGATTTGCTGCCTTTTTTGAATATCGGTGTTACGTTGGCTAGCTTCCACTGATCAGGCATAGTTCCAGACTGCAAGGATTTATTGAATAGCAATGTCAGTGGTTTAGAGAGCTCATCCTTAGCTTCCTTTAGGACTATAGGTAAGTTTGTATCAGGTCCACGCATTTTATTTACCTTGAGTTTACCTAAACAATTCAATACTTCTCTCTCTGTAATGGTGATATTGCTTAGAACATCTGAATTATCAATCTGAATCGGCGATGGTGTAGGGATATCACAGAGGTCTTCCGTTGTAAAAACTGATGCAAAGAAGGTATTGAGGGCATTACTCATTTTTACTTACTCACTGTTAGTGATGGCAGATAATATCTGTAGGACGGTAACTCCGAGGCCCATTAGTTTGTAAAAACCTGTTGGGTATTGTTAAGGTGTCCATTATGTGGGCTGCTGGATCACCAAACTCTGTTTCAGCGACGCTGAGGTGGGAACGGGTCACCTAGATGTCAATAAGTCTAGCTGATTGGCTGATGCGACCGTGTTCAATGTTTCGTCATTTAGTAATTCTTAATTCTTATAGGTTTATATAATCATGGTCGCACAAGTCAATAAGTTGGAACTATTGACATCTACGTTGTCACTGAAACAGTATAGTCATTAGTATATAACAGACAGCACCTGGTCATGCTAATGCTACTACAGAAAGTGGAACAGGCGGTCAGACATCAGTAGCCAACCCTTCATTCCCGTTAATAGATGGGGAGGATTAGCAAGGGACATTAGAAAGGGAACACTGACGACAGGGAGAGAATGGATACAATAAACGCCTGCCAAAGCAGGTATTCTAACATTTGGTACAACACTCAGCATCCATTCAACAGGCCTCAATATCATTGACTTCACCTCAGATGATATACACTTTCACAACAAAGTCTCTTCACAACATCGGGGATGATGACCTTCCAGGTTTGTCAATTAAAAGGTTACAAATACCTTCACATGTTCTTCTTAACAAACTTCCTCCATTCATTCCTGTAACAACAATTGCATATAATATCCGTGTTAATAGTTCATGCATAGACCATGAACCTCCCGACCTTGGTTCCCCTTTATTGTTTTGGCTACAATCATACATTTTATTGAGGCTAGTGCTTGATAATTTCATTCAGCACTGGAGCCACGGCGGTCGAAAGGCAAGCTCGCTCATGTGTGAATCTGGGCTCGATCCCAGCCGAGGCGGACATATTTAGTGGGTGTGAAACACCTGAAGCAGCTGCCAGCAGCCTCTTCTCTGTATTTTCCTACTTTCTCTATCCTAGTTTCAAAGCCAAAGGTGGATGTTGTGCATACGTGCAAAACAAACTCACTTGCTCTCGTATTTCTGATTTTGACTCCTCTAAATTGTCAACTTTATGGCTCAAGCTTTCCTGTCATTCTCATACTAAATATTTATTGATATCTGTCTTTCCCCTAACTCTACCGACTTTCCCAAATTGTTTGATTATCTAAACTCTAAAGTGGAACACATTCCAGCCATTTCTCCTTTCTCTGAATCGCCATTTTAGGAATGTCAACGTTCATCACCACCAATGGCACTCCTCTAATTCTACTGACCAACTTGGTGAACAAGCATACGTATTTTCTATCCTAAATGACCTAGAGCAGTTGGTTCAGCAACCTACCCCTACCTCGGATCGCCTCGGAGATCAACCCAACATTCTTAACTTGTTTCTGACTTCTAACCCTCCTTCTTATAATGTCGATCTATTCTCTCCTTTGGGTTCCTCCGACCATAAACTTATCTCTGTCATCTGTCCTATCTCTCCAGTACAGCCACCTGATCCTCTTAGCAGGCGGCGCTTGTGGCACTTTGGCGCTGACAACTGGGACGCTTTCCGGCAGTACTTCTTTGATTTCCCATTGAATTAATTTTGCTTCTGTGGCCGAGGACCCTCTGAGAGTCCTGAACGCACTACCGAGGTAATCCTATCGGGCATGGAGGCATACATTCCATTTTCTTTCTCTCTGACTAGTGCAAAAATTCTTGGATTACTCATGCTTGTTCTACTGCTGTCCACAATAAGGAGGAAGCATTTAACCCTTATTTAGCGGGTGGTAAGGTATTTTACACTGTACTGCTCAGCGGGCATAATCCCGAAATATTCGCTCAATTTCACTCGCCCTAGCGCCGTTACTATGGCTCCAATGCGAACGAAACGATCATTTTTGGAAAGAGAAACTCTTCGTCTCCCCATATAAGTCTATGAATGGATGTTATGAATGAGTGTGGAGGGTGGGAAGAGGTGAGGAAGAGGAGGTACTTTTTGGTCTATTTCCCGGGCGCGTTCGGTTGCGTTCGCTTTGGCCTGACTTCGGCCTCTCGCGCGTCTACTATTCCTTTGGTAATCGGTCTTATTTTTCTCTTATTTCTCCTTATTTCTGTATTCTCTCTCTCTCTCTCTCTCTCTCTCTCTCTCTCTCTCTCACTCCTGTCTGTCTGTCTCTTTCTCTCTCTCTCTCTCTCTTTCTTTCTCTCTCTCTCTCTCTCTCACTCCTGTCTGTCTGTCTGTCTTTCTCTCTCTCTCTCTCTCTCTGGCTCGCTCGCTTTCCCTCTCTTGTGCTCCCTTTCTCTCTTCCTCATCCGTATATGTAATTCTCATTATTATTTTCTCTAACTAATCCCTCTATTTAATTTATTTGCTTGTAATATTTCTGTATTATTATATCTTTTTCACTCTGTCTTCAGTTCAGTTTCTGTATTCTCTCTATACGGTGGGAATGGTATTTCGTATGAGGGATGTGCAGCACAAATATTCAATCTTTCTTTGTTTGGTTGTTTGTATTACCGTAAGAAATTTACTGAACGCCTGCAAATAATACGCTATAAAATGCTTGCAATCAAACTCTCAAGCAATTTCAAGGTCACATGCAATTATAAATGTAGGCTATAGGTAGACCCAGAGAGGAAGAGACAAGAGAGAGAGAGAGTGTCGTGATAATATAACAATGTTACATATGTATCATATATATGAAAAAATAATATATACGGTAGGCCTACATCTGTTCCCACAATCAATGCCAAGCACAAATATTCAATCTTTCATTGTTTGTATTAGCGTAAGAAATTTACTGAACACCTGCAAATAATACGCTATAAAATGCTTGCAATCTCTCTATTTTCTCTAATCTCTCTCACTCCTCCTGTCTCTCTCTCTCTCTGGCTCGCTCGCTTTCCCTCTTCCTCATCCGTATTATGTATTTCTCATTATTATTTTCTCTAACTAATCCCTCTATTTCATTTATTTGCTTGTAATATTTCTGTATTATTATATCTTTTTCAGGCTTTCTTCAGTTCAGTTTCTGCATTCTCTCTCTCTCTCTCTCTCTGTTTCGCTTGCTTTGCAGGAATTTTGTTTTTGTTTTATATATAATATATAATAATTTACTTATCATTACTTACTATATCGTATAAACAATAGTAGGTAGCCAACTTACCATAATACCGATACACCAAACCGATCCGCATGCGGTTTTGTTTATCACCTGTTTACTAAAGTGCCACCATTATCGATTTTCTTGGAGCTGACTCGAGCGGGAGGGTTACCAATTGAAGTTAAATCCGCTAGCATATATTGTTAGATGTAAGACATGATAAATACCACTAGAAATATGAATTGGCAAAATCCATATAATATCACTTCGAAATTGTTCTGAAATTTCAAAACAAAACCGCTAGTGTAAGTCATTGCTGCTAGACCGAAGTAAAGGTCTCTAGATCTAGCGGAAGTCGCTATACGTATTGGCAGTACTGCACACTCATTCATTTCATTCATTCATTTTCTATTGAGCTCGTTCTGGAATCTTTACGACTCTGAATCTTACGATTACCGACGGCGATACGTTGTTGACATTGTTGTTGATGTTCCAGTGGAGGGATGAACAAAATATTTTCCTTGTCCAATAATAGCTATTTCATAGTCCCACAGGACTTATTTTGATATATTTATCAAATTTATTGAACGCCTGAAAATAATACGCTATAAAATGCTTGCAATCAAACTTTCAAGCAATTAGAAGGTCACATGCAATTATAAAAAGGTATATTGTAGACCACAATCTTCACCAAGCTTCGTTGTTTCTTGTATTATCGTGAGAAATGTACCATACACCCTGGTTATCGTGAGAAATTTACCGAACGCCTGCAAATAATACGCTATAATATACTTGCAATCAAACTCTCAAGCAATTTCAATGTCACGTGCAGTATAGGTAGACTCAGAGAGGAAGAGACAGACAGAGAGAGAGGGGAGGTCAAAAACATCTACTAGGTGTGATTTCCCCTGGGAGGGAAGAGATTAGTAAGGGGTGTGCCCTGGCCTACATCAGACAAAGAGAGTACAAAGGAGTACAAACAAAGAGAGTGAGACAGAGAGGGAGAGAGTCGTGATCATATAAAAATGTTACACATGTATCCTATATATGAAAACATAATATATACGGTAGGCCTACATCTGTTCTCCACAATCATATAATGCCAAGCACAAATATTCAATCTTTCGTTGTTTGTATTACCGTAAGAAATTTACCGAACGTCTGCAAATAATACGCTATAAAATGCAAAGGAAATTTCTTGTAGAGTGCAATTTTGAGGACGTAATGTGCTCTGAGAGAGAGCGGAGCGGTGATTAGGAGCATAAATTACCTCAAGACCGCTCGCCACACAGGGAATTATATAAGGAAATTACCGTATTTTAGGGTTTTTGCACTCGTGTTTTACGATCGTTGAAAGACAACCAGTGATCGTAAAAGGATGGTTCGGGTGTCATTGGAAAGCTCAATTTACGCACTTTCAGGATACATACTTGTATTACGCTCTGGGTCTTGTTTATGCATGAAAAAGAGCACGGAACAACCCCATTTAGGGTAAAAAAAAAAAACCCGCTGGGCGGCACAGTGAAATATACTCCACCAGCCGCTCGTAAGGTGATAAAATGCTTGCAATCACATTTTCAAGCAATTATAAAATATAAATTGTACTTACCAACACCCACACCAGTATGTTCTTCGTCAGGAACGTCTCCAATTTGCTCAAGGGTCTGTCCAATATCAACCACAACATCCACCCCACGCAAATTATGCTTGGGGTGAAAGCCTATGATCGGGTTATTTTCGTCTTCCGAGTGATCCACACTACCAAAACTCTCACCCAGACCTTCGACGGTTTCATCCAACAGCTTATTAGAAAGTTCTGAAGAGTTCAGCATGATATCTAGTTCCTGGGTGGTAAGCTGGGCGTGGTTAGTAGGGTGGCGCGATGCACTAGGGATGGCGGCCACCGAATCGAACACGGGCAAATCTTGACCTTCCATTATGGCTGCTTGAGGGTCACTTAGTCACAGTCACACAGTGGGGATGTGTGGGTGGGCCCTTGTAGTACACCGCCTGACCACCAAGTTTCGCTTTCCACCTAAATTAGGGCGGGAATACGCCCACAGACTTAAGTCCGACCCCGCCATTTCGTCCAATTTTCTCGTATCGGACTTAAGTCCGACCCCGCTAAAGAAGGGTTAACAGCCACTCTCTGCCTTCCACGGCCGCTGACACCACCAGAAGGAGGGCTGGTTGTGTCATCAGGGCGAGAGCGTGAGGGACGTCTAGGCTCCATGACAAGTGCTTGTGTACCGCTTGAGTGAGTGCGGGCCGAGCGTGTGGCGGGGTGGTATTGAGAGTTGCCAAGTTGTACTACAGCCACACCAATTTGTAGCCGCCTGGCTGTAAGCCCGCGGTTTTGGTACACGCTCAAATACCTGGATTATATTAGGCTTTCCGCAGCGCAACGGTAAAACTCTTATTAGTCTCTCAGCACTTGCCGGGTTAAACTAACCCTCTGACTAAACTAATATTATTACCTCTCTATATAAAATAGTCTATTAATAGCCTGAATATAGAAATTTAATGTGTCCTTGTATACAATTAGAGTTGACTTCTTCAGTACATTGAAGTTTTGATTATTTATTATAAGTATATGCCATTCCCATCATCCTATGCTCCAAAGGAACCTTTCAGTTCTGTTTACTCTCTGAATATTACCAATGTACAGTACCATTTTCTATAGTTATATTTTTGTTTTAATTGACTCGAGGTTTTGCAATACGCTTTCCTTTATATTATACCAGTTCTCCCTATCTAAATGTATTGTTTTGTTTCTGTTTACTGTATTATTATTATTATTTTTATTATTATTATTATTATTATTATTATATACTACATGTGAGCCCCACCGAAGAGCCGTGGGGAGACTATATACCCCGAAGGGTCTCAGTGGGGGGCACAAATAACCAGGAAGATATGACTAGCTAACTAAAAAGGCGTTAACCCTCGTCTTGAAAACCTGGGAGCTCTCCTCATTCACTACTTCATTGGGAGAGTATTCCAGAATATTGTGATTGATGGGATAAAACATCTTGAATATTGTGACGTGTTACAATGACCATGAGCAAAGGCCTGATTATTTAACTCCAAGGAATATCTAGTCACACGAACAGGCCGAAAAGGTGGTGGAATTTTAGAATGTAATGGGTGATCAGCATTAAGAAATGTCTTATGAAATAGAGTCAAAGACCCAACAAGGCGATGATGTTTAAAGTTTGCATCCAGGTCAGGCAACAGAAACTTTATCTGATTAAAAGCACGATCCAGAAGCCTCAGATTGGAATCTGCGCCAGAGAGCCACACAGGAGAGCAGTACTCAAAGAAGGGTAAAATAAAAGAGTAAAAACAGTTCCGAACAATAGCATCACTTGAATAAATCTGTTTGCATTTAAGTAGTAGACCAACTTTCTGAGATATAGATGAGGCAACTAAGCGTAAGTGTGCCTCAAAAGTAAGCTTTGAATCAGGAGTCACACCCAGCAACCTTAGTTTGGTACATTGATTGATTACAGAATCATTTATTATAATTTCAGAATGCAAAGGAAAAGGAGTCCTAGATGTACTAATTAAAAGGCTATGTGTTTTTGCAGAGCTCGGCTTCATACCCCAACGATCACACCAACTAATAATATTTAGTATATCATCTTTTAGAGTATTGGCAATCAAATCTCTTTCAGCAGGAGAAGTAATGGCTGCATATGAGGCATCATCTGCATAAGCAATAATTTTAAAGGAAACTACACACCACATATCACTAGTAAAAAGCATAGGGCCCACTACACTACCCTGAGGTACACCAGATATAACAATGTTAAAAGAACTGAAATTGCCATCAACTACCACACGTTGTTGTCTGTTAGTTAAAAACGTAGACATTATATTTAAAACTGAACCACCAATCCCCATGGAACTGAGTTTGAATAATAGAGCCGTATGATTAACTAGATCAAAAGCGGAACTAAAATCTAGAGATATTAATCTTGATTCATGTCCAGCATCCAATGAAGCCTGGAGATCATGAGTGAGGACAAAACGAGCATCACAGGTACCTAAGCCCTTCCTAAACCCAAACTGGTTTGGAGGCAACAAATTAAATGTATTGGTGAAAACTATGAGTCACTTGGCCAATAGGAGTTCAAAGACCTTTGGTAAAACAGGAGTAATGGATATTGGTCTATACTCTTCTGGGAGAACAGTGGGAGATGATCCTTTTGGAATAGGCGTTACGTTAGCAGAACGCCAACATAATGGGAACATGCCACAGCGGATTAAAATTCTTAAAATAACAGCAAGTTTAGGGGCCAAAAGTTTGCTAATCCCTTTAAAAAATAGAGGGAAACTAACAGTAGGGTCAGTACCCCCAAAATAATCCAAATCATTCAAGAGAGTTTGTAATTCAATAGATCTAAATGCAACAAATGTAAATTTAGGTTCAGGAGAACAAGAATGAGGTAATGCAACCTCAGAGTCACTCTGCTTACTTTCAAAAACGGAAGCTAGGAGTTTTGCTTTCTCACAAGGGTTAAATGTGACCGAGCCATCCGGTTTACACAGTGGTGGCAAAGAATTATCAACACCAAACAAGCTCTTTTTCATAGCTGACCACCATTTGTGGCTTTTAGATGGTTGTTGTACTCGGCTTACGCTAAAGAATATATTCGCTGGGCATCCAAACGCAAACTAACATAATTCTCCCAGCAAAGACGTGTACGAAAGCGTATCCATGAACGAAATGCAGTCTGCTTTACCCGCTGTGCCTGCCTGCAATCTTCATTGAACCAGGCTTTATCCCTCAGCCTGGTCTTTAGAATTTTACTTGTGACTCTCCTATTATTACCTATATCGAGGAGGACATTGTTAAGAGCCTTAACAGGGCAAGGAGCATAGTAAATATTAAGCCAATTATATTACCAACATCTAGAGTAATCCCTAGCCAATTTATCTGGGATTTGAGGATTACCTTGCGGGAGAAGGAAATATTTGGGAGAACGAAGCCTGTCTGGAGTTTAATGGACAGAGCAGAGTGATCAGAGGTGCCTAAAGGAGAAACTACGTAGACATCTACAACTCCAGGCACAGCTGTAAGGACAAGGTCTAAGCGATTACCTGAGACATGGGGCGGACCTAAAACAATTTGTTCACACCCTGACAGATTAGCAAGATCCAGAGCAGCACGTCCATGTTGATCAGTAGGGGAAACTGGGTCAAGCAACTCCGAATGGTGTGCATTAAGATCACCCATAAAAATGAATGCAGCTTTACGATCAGACGATTGGATATTAACCATAGCAGTCAACAAGCAATCATATATGTTGTTGTCATGGTTAGGATTCCGGTATAGTGAAAACATATATAAATAGTTAAATCTGCTAGAGAGTTTTAATAAAATAACCTCATGACATTTACATTCATGAGTGGACAAACGAGAGGCATTAAAACTTGAACGAATTTACAGACACATTCCTTGGGCCCTAGGAGTAGCATTGCGTCTAAGTAAAATAAGTTTCTTAAAATTAAGAATAATAAGTTCTGAAATATGTCTCATTTTTTAAACAAGAGTTTCTGAACAACAAATTATGTCAACATTGTTTGATGCAACAGAAAGATCATGAAGATTGTAAGCATCTTTTGAGGTTAATTTTGTGTATATAACTGTCCTATCTGTGTGTATATAACTGTCCTATCTGTGTGTATATAACTGTCCTATCTGTGTGTATATAACTGTCCTATCTGTGTGTATATTTCCAACCTTTCTTTTCCATTTTGTTCTACATGCCTTTTGCTTTTACGGGGGTTCATTTTTTTTCGCCGACTTATTTGTTTCTCGTCCTTGGTGTCTTAAGTTCTATCTGCAGTTTATCTCGATAGTTTTCTGCATTTCCTGTATTTTCTGTATTATCTGTATTTCACCCCATACGCATGGCGACTTTAAGATTATTCACTCCTATTAGTTAGGCGGCTATAAGACGTTTTGTCCCATTTAGATGACAATATTTTCTTGGCAGGAGACAGCGAGCCATCAATGACAGGAATCTCTGGCATCGCCGGAGACATTTCTATATCGAAAATGTAAGAATTTAGTTTGCTGTCTAAATGGGGTTGAATCTCTCTCTCTCTCTCTCTCTCTCTCAATACATCCACCATCATCCGATTGTCCAACTATTATTCTCCTTCCACACCCCTTTTGTCCAATTATTATTCTCCTTCCACACCCCTTTTGTCCAACTATTATTCTCCTTCCACACCCCTTTTGTCCAACTATTATTCTCCTTCCACACCCCTTTTGTCCAACTATTATTCTCCTTCCACACCCCTTTTGTCCAACTATTATTCTCCTTCCACACCTCTGTCTTTCTCCGTTCTCTGTTGTGTTGTGTTGTTTTGGTTTTGGTTTCGTTATGTTACTGTCAATTTCATTAGATCCTGTCCAAGGTTAATAGTTTCTGTTCTGGTACCAGATGAAGGTACTGCCCAAGTTATATCGATATCCGGCATTTACTTATTGTGAATCCCGGTTGTATTTTAGCTGACGGTACCTTGAATGTCTTAGCAACTGATTCCTTGCTACTTAACCCTTAGAAAATCCGATGACGTATTTTGTTACTGTGTTCTGGCTATACTTAGACGATTTTATCAAGGTACTTGTTCCTATATAGTTCCCACATGTCCTACCTAAACTGTATACAATCGTCAAATAATGATCAGTGTAAACTGTCAAAATGCGTCATAATATTCAAAGGGTTGCATAATATAAACAAACGTTGTAAAGCACCGAAGGCCTCCGTCAAACCCTGCCAAACACCCAACCGTTCCAAACCCTTGTTCTTCCTACCGTATTGGTTGATCTCTCTCTCTCTCTCTCTCTTTCTCTCGCTCTCTCGCTCTCTCTCTCTCTCTCTCTCTCTCTGAAACGACTCTTTTTGCTGATTCAGATTAACAAGCAAGACAAGAAGAGTGATACGAGCGGTAATACATTTAACTTTGTTTCCCGACGAAGGTTGTCAATGGCCCTAGAACGGTGAGACATTTCAAACTTAAATTGGCTGATCCTATATCTGAGCTAGGTAGGGTGGATACTGGATCCTCCCTGTATGGCCTAATTGCCTTTATGCATAATAAAAACAAAAATCGTGGGTGTAAAAATGAAGGATACACCGTAAAATGTATGTGTGCAGTATAAAAGACATTAACTGTGTCAATATATAGTTTTGTAGTTGATGCTTAGAAAACTATATTCATAAATTCGTGTTCAGTGAACTACTTCAATACTTAGAAATAGCTGAAGTCCACGAATATGTATGAGTGGCCTAGAGACTATGTCATCCGAGTGTAGCCGTAATTGAAATTTGTGAAAAAACGTATCATAGTATAAATAACATAATACATTTTGAATACATTTACCAGTTGGTGAAATTTGTGATAAACCTAAAATAACATAGATGACAAAAATCCATGTTGACACCTTGAATGCCTACACCCTGCTCCAAGTTGGTAGGGCTAGAGCAAATGGGTTGTAAATATCCACACCTATTCCCTGGCTGATCCTTGATTACTCCTGTCGTGTGTGGGTTATAGAGGTTAATGATCATAAGGTTTGGCCTATTATTGTGGAACAGGGTATAGTATCAGAGGAGTTCCACAGCCAGATATCCTACATTTAAGTCGGTGGGTCTCACGAATTGGTGGCTTGCTCTTGGGGCCATGTATTATGTGTGTGTGTGTGTGTGTGTGTGTGTGTGTGTGTGTTTATTTGGTATTTGTCTTTTATTTTATATTTATTTTATACTTGTTTTTTGGGGGGTGGGGTGTTACTATTCTTCACTCCGCTCTCTCACTCACTTTCACACACACACACTCACTCTCTCTCTCAGAACGCCAATATTCAAGTCTGTAAATAATTAATTTTGTTTTAATGTTGGCCGTGTGGTTTCTTCTGAATTGTTTTACGGCTAAAGTTAAATACTTATAATAGCTCTGGCTTGTGGTAGGTAAGCACACACACACACACACACACACACACACACACACACACACACACACACTCTTACACACACACAAAGACAAACAAAGAGGCATAGACAGACAGACAGACAAACAGGCCGACAGAGTGTTTAATGACATTTGATCAGCTTAATAAATGACTGGAGGCAAGTTAAGGTTCCACTAATTCCACCATTTTAGTAATTACCATTGTCATCAGTGTATTCAGATAGTAATTACCTGTGATGTGTGTAATACCTGCATCCATCCCGTCACACACTGTTTGTATTCAGATAGTAATTACCTGTGATGTGTGTAATACCTGCATCCATCCCGGCACACACTGTTTATATTTATATATATACAGTATATATATATATATATATATATATATATATATATATATATATATATATATAAACAGTATATATATATCGGAAATGGGAACGTTCCTGGGGAATCTCAACTTCAGGAGGAAAAGAATGACGAGGGACGTAACAACCAACATCTATATTACACACCTTTTAAAACGTTTCGACATATAGTGTATGCCATCATCAGTGACCTAAAGTGAACAAAAACGAAAACATTAATTTATTAAGGGAAATAAAGTCTGTAGATTTAAATATGAGTAATGCTAAAACCTAAAACTAAATATAATAAAAGGTATAGATACTAAACATTTAAATTTGAAAACATATGGGGGATTAGGCAACACTTAAGGGGAAAGCAGAAGTCGAAATATTGAGTTTAGGTTGAATTTTCTTAATGTGAAGGGATTCTAAAATGCTCAAGTTTACAGAAGAGCAACTATCAATGATTTTAAAGTTGTCCTTGTTTACCGGAATGTTACATACCTTAGTGCAATGGTCCCTCACATAGAGTGAGGAGGGTTTGTGAATGGTTGACCCGTCCTGTAAGACTGACCTAAATGCTCATCAACTCGAGTCTTAAGTGAGCGAACAGTGCTGGCCACATATCCCGCTTGGCAACTGGGACAATTAAAACTATAAACAATTGACGAGCGTAGGTTGACTGGCAGGCGGTCTTTAAAATGAAAACAAAAATGAACCAATTGTGAACTTATTAACAGTTATAATTAGTAAGGGGATTCAATTCAACCCGAAACTGTTTCGAATAAGTTTGTATTTGAATTAGTGTTCACTACTGTGCAATTAATTCAATAACTTTGTAATGCCCACATTGTTTGGGTATTTTTTATCATTCAGCATTGGTTTTTTTTTTATTTACTAACATATGACAGTAATGTCTGTAGACCACTTGAGGATCGTAATTTGCTTCATCCAAGATGCCTTTGGTTTTTCCTATGTTGAAAACAAAACATTAATTAACATACAGTAATTTGAGTTGTAAACGGTGTATAAAGGGAATATCACCTACATTGCTTCACCCTGAAAACTAATTATGTTTATAATTCAACAATCCTTGGTATAAACTAGGAGATGAGGGGGTGGGGGGGGGGGGGGGGGCATGAAAGGGGAGACCAATGCCAGTGTTCGGATTATAACCCATGCTTGGACGACACTGACTATATTACTTTATATCCTTTAAATCAATAATTATTAATTATTTGTTATTTTGTTATAGAATAAAGTGAACTTATTTTTTATATTTGGTACTTAGCACTTGAAGTCTGTAAGTGTGTTTTCAATACACCCAGTATATATACTCTATATATATATTTGTTTTATTGTTTATAATTGTTTTACTTTCTTCCCAAGACCTCCATCAAGCCGGCCTAAGGCCGGCTCCTCCTAAATTGCAGGATCATTTTAGCTCGCCAGGAGAAAATCGACACCTAAATGGCACGAAAGGTCGTAAATTCGTCAATATTGGACGAATATCTTAATATTTCAAATGTAATTGGACTAAGCATATGGGAAAAGGGGGTCCAGAAAGCCCTCCCTTAACTTACAGTATGTTATTCTTAGTTTGGGTAAACATATCGTATAATACCTTACAAATACTATCATTACATGAAACATAGATAAATACAAACATGCGTTGTATACATTACAAAATTATATTTTTAGTAGGGGTATTTAAAATGTCCATAATAATCTACCCATTTAAAGGTATGTTGGTAGTAATACATTTACCATATACCAGTTAGCAAGGTCTTACCACCCTTAATATGATGAATTAAATAGGCTGCACAATCAGAGAAGTTTCAGGAGAACCCCGGGAAACAGTGTGGCTCAAGCAAAGACTATGTATGGCTATCCTTCGGGGCAATGCGTAGGGTGTAAACTTAAACATTATTTGTCTTTTACATGTTGTTTGATGTACATAAATCAAAGGAGATGTGACCGATGGTTAAAAGCCACAGTTGCTCGCGCGCTTGGGGCTAGCAACACATATTATGAAAAACATGTATCCATCATCTAATTTACTTTATCTCACTTCACTCACTCACCCCTACGATTTACCGTAGGATAACAGTGGTTTTCACAATACGTAGACGGAGGTCATTTGAAAAAGAAAGCAAAAAGTTAGAAAGGTAAATAACTGAATATACCCAAAGATTATATATACCCATTTCATACCCATTTTATACTTTAGATTGTTTAAAGTGTTTGTAGTTTGGCTCTCCATTGGTGATAATGTATAACTATTTGAAAACCCATTCAGTATTAGGACGCCTTTTTCGCTTTGTGCAGGCTATCATTATACCATTTTATTCAGCTTTGGATGGCCCTCTAAGAATTGAAGAGGTCAAATTTGTTTCAATAAACCCTCTGATTTCCAAAAGTCGTTCTTAAATCTAATAAGATCGTCTACTGATAGCCAAAATAAAAGGAAACCATGCGTCTTCCAATACCGAAAGGGTTAATGATTTCGTTATTATGTTGCCAGATAGTAACATGGGTAAGGACAAGAGTTTGTTCTTAACACAATATGGTCTGAAGGGGTGTTTTTGGACTTCTCCGGTTTCGGTCGATTAGATTGGGAGATTTTATGACGTTTCACCCCATTACTGTGGAGATACTAAGACGTTTTACCCCATTGAGGTATATATATTTTTGTCTGGCAAAGCATTAGCGAGCCTGTAACTTGAAGATATCAGTTGGGATATTTTTTGATCTAAAAATGTACACATTTAGCTTGACGAGTGTCTGAGCGAACTTTTGTTATAGTTTGAAGGAAGTCTGGGAAGGCTTTTTTGTTAGCTTAAGTGGGGCAAACTAATATATATTGTTCGGAAACGGCAAAAACAAGCAAAGCACAGAGACAAAGTAGTATACTTTCATATTTTTCTTGAATGTGCCAATGAATTTGCTGTTAAAGAATCAGGCTAGAAAACAACAACAGTACCTATGTTATCCTATGCCGAACGCTCCCTATAAAACCAACCTTCCACATCACAGCAGAATAATTAACATCAAGATTAGCTTTCAAACGCAATTCCCTATTACGCAAACTGCCAATACTAGTTCCACATGGATTTTACGCGTACATAAATAATGACACTATACATTGATATATATATATATATATATATATATATATACCTGTATATATATACATATATATATATATATATATACAGTATATATATATTGCCTGACGCCATGATCCCCGAAGGTGTGGCCACGAACGAACTGCCCCCATGCAGCTCTGTCTCCAGTAAGTCGACATCCCTCCTCCCAACCAGCACCGTCTTCATCCATATACTTCCCCACTCCATCCTTCCACCTTGCTCTCGTACACCTTCTTAGTCATTCTCTCGCTTCCCATACGTTCCAAATGGCCGAACCATCTCGAGGTGTTCCTTTTCACACTTTCCAGCACATCTACCTCCACACCACACCTCCTTCTTACTTCCTCATTCGTCTGTCTATCCCTCCATGTAACTCAAATCTCAAGTAACTCATTTCCACCCCTCTCACTCTTGGTCTGAGTCTCTTCTCAAACGTCCATGCTTCGCTTCCGTAAGTCAGTGCCGCCGGGATTACCACACTGTCATGCAAGGACTTCTTTACTTCCATACTGACCACCCTAATTCTTGTTACTTCTTTCAGCGTTCCTACAACAATATTCCCCTGTTGCACCTTCTCCCGCACTTCTTCATCCATAGTCCCATCTTTACTCAACACACTGCTCAGATACTTAAATGAGCTGACAATATCCATATATATAGGGACTGACCATTCAACTTCACCTCACACTCTGTGGCTTCACCTCTTTCGAAGACCATAATTAACCTTGCTCTTCCCTGCATTTACCTTCAGATTCCGTTTTTCGAACACTGTTCCAAACACATTTACCAGACCCTGCAACTCCCATTCATTATCGCTCATCAGAACTGAATCATCAGCAAACAGGAGTACAGGTAGCTTCCACTAATTTCCCTCCCTTATCAGCGACACACCAACATCCACTGCTCTTCCTTGTATTTCTTTCATGACTCCATCCATATACACAGTAAACAACCACGGGGACATCACACACCCCTGTTTCAACCCAACATTCGGGTCAAAGAACTCGCTCTGCTCATTCTCCACCCGTATTGCCGCCTTTGCACCCTCATACATGCTGTTTACAGCTTTCAGCAACTTGCCATCTACTCCGTATATTCTAAGTACTTTCCACATACCTTCTCTATCCACTCTGTCATAACCCTTCTCCAAATCCATAAAGGCAACATACACCTTTTGTTGTTTCTCCAGATATTTCTCCACAACACAATTCTGGGTAATAATCTGATCTACACATCCTCTTCCCTTCCTAAAACCGCCCTGCTCGTCATATATCCAATTCTCCGTTCTCGCTCTCACTCTCTCAATCACTACCCTATTGTATACCTTCCCTACTACGCTTAGAAGACATTTTCCTCGGTGGTTGCCACACACTCCTCTTTCCCCTTTACCCTTACGTATATATATACAGTACACATATATATATATATATATAGATATATATATATATCTATCTATTGCCTGATGCCGTGATCCCCGAAGGGGTGGCCACGAATGAACCGCCCCCATGCACCTCTTTCCCCAGTCAGTCGACGCGCCTCCTCCCAACCAGCACTGCCTTCATCCATACACTTCCTCACTCCATCCTTCCACATCTCCCTGCCTGTCTTTCCACCTCGCTCTCGTACACCTTCTTAGTCATTCTCTTGCTTTCCATACATTCCATATGGCCAAACCATCTCAAGGTGTTCCTTTTCACACTTTCCAGCATATCTACCTCCACACCACACCTCCATCTTACTTCTTAATTCGTCTGTCTATCCCTCCATGAAACTCTGCACGCAATTCTCAAGTAACTCATTTCCACCCCTCTCACTCTTGGTCTGAGTCTCTTCTCAAACGTCCATGCTTCGCTTCCGTAAGTCAATGGCGGGATTACTACACTGTCATGCAAGGACTTCTTCACTTCCATACTGACCACCCTATTTTTTGTTAGTGCTTTCAGCGTTTCTACAACCCTCTTCCCCTGTTGCACCCTCTCCCGCACTGCTTCATCCATAGTCCCATTTTTACTCAACACACTGCCCCAGATACTTAAATGAGCATAAAATATCCATAGCCTGACCGTTCAACTTATAATATATATATATATATATATATATATATAGTATATATATATATATATATACTATATATATATATAGTATATATATATATATATATATATATATATATATATATATATATACTGTATATATATATATATATATATATATATATATATATATTTATTTATTTTTGGGGGGGGGGGTGCACAACCGTATTCTTTTCTAAATCTGTATTATACCAATAGAGATTACATCGAAAATATATTAGACAAACGATCTCATTTAGAATCTGTAGCACATAAATTATTTAATACAAATTCTTGTTTACAGCCTCGCGTTAGATAAAATTATAATCAGAATTGCAACCACCCAATTAAGCCCACATATATATATATATATATATATATATATATATATATATTATAATTTCATCATTTAACACAGGATATGGTATCGCGGTATCTTAGTGTATGTTGTGATCCTTTATTCAGATATTTAATTATGACATCAGAGTCGTGAATGAGTCAGAAGGATTAAATTCACATTATCACCAACTCACTAATTAACATGCAAACAAACCTACTTAATTAAATAAATGAAAGTAATTAATACATGTGGTATTCCATGAATTCGAACCTAGGATACTCACACCGAAATTCCGCACACTAATAATTACTCTATTTAAGACATAGGAATTGCAACCGCCCGGTTAATGCCCAGGTCTAATTACAAGTCCATTACGTAGCAACATATGTATTAATTAATAGGTAGTTTTGGTGTATATTATGATGTGTTTTTGTTTTACGATTTTAACTCTTTCATTATAGGATGACACTATTTTTCAGTTTATTCTGGCTCGTATTAGACATTATATATTTCAAAGTTTAGAAAGTATCTGTGGGAATCAAAGGGTAAACTAAGATTGATTTTACAACGTCGATTGGTAGCGTTCCTGTCTAGACAGGCTGACAAACGAGATACTTTAAATATCCGGCCTCATAGATAAATATACTTTTTATGTATACAAAGTTAAAGTTGGACATCTTAGTTGTGCCCCTGGAAGTAATAAAATGGCTAAAAATGCATTTTAATTAACATTCTCTAATTGTATTCCCTCACATATTCAACTGTCTTGAAACAACATTGCCTCGGTTTGTCACCCTCTTCTTAACTCTTTAAATACTGGTGACGCTTTTTATTAAATAATACATTCTAGCAACTATTAAACACATTTGTTCAGCTTCTGAAGGGCTTCTAGGAAAATAATGGCTTCGAACTACCCCAATCAATCCTTTCAGCTTCCACTGATCCTTTCTAAGCTGCCTAACATTGCCTAAATATAGCTAGAATAAGTAGAACAAGACGTCGCCGGTACTTTAAAGGTTATGCTTCAGGAAATTGTAAAATGTTAGCCATAATATAATGTACGTAATAAAAGGGCCAACTTATACTGAAGGGGTTAATAAGGTAAAGTAAAATAGTGAACCAAACTTTTTCTCCACAAACTGTCTGGTGTTAAAAGTTAGTGAAGTAATTTAACTTTGTCCGTTTTCTTTGTGAGGTTCCCGTATTCCGTGCAGTTCCTTAATAATGGCCTGCAACAAATAAAGAATGAGTATGTTACAGTAGAGAAACATACCTATTGTTGCTATGTTGTATTACGTATGTGTCAGTTAAGGAAAGCAATATATATTAATAAAGAATGAGTATGTTACAGTAGAGAAACTTACCTATTGTTGCTATGTTGTATTACGTAAGTGTCAGTTAAGGAAAGCAATATATATTAATAAAGAATGAGTATGTTATCTTTAATTGTCTTCGTGGTGCGATGCATAAGGTGTTGATTTTCGGTGTGAGCATCCTGGATTCGAATCCACGGACTGCCACATGTGTTTGTAAATTTCATTAATCGATTTTAGGAGTATAGTTGGTTGTTGGAAGGAACATAATAATTGATATTGGTTCAGGGGTAATTTATCGAGAGGATTTCCCTAGTGGTTAAGGCCCCATTAATTGCTCTTTCCATTCACATATGCATAGCCTACGTGAGTTGCAGTTGGGATGTGTGTACATGCTTAGATTGATATGCAGGATTCGAAGTTGCATAATAAATCGTAGGCAGTGTCCACCATTCTTTAACTGTCTTCGTGGTGCGATGCATAAGGTGTTGATTTTCGGTGTGAGCATCCTGGATTCGAATCCACGGACTGCCACATGTGTTTGTAATTTTCATTAATCGATTTTAGGAGTATAGTTGGTTGTTGGAAGGAACATAATAATAGTAGAGAAACTTACCTATTGTTGCTATGTTGTATTACGTATGTGTCAGTTAAGGAAAGCAATATATATTAATAAAGCATGAGTATGTTATAGTAGAGAAACTTACCTATTGTTGCTATGTTGTATTATGTATGCGTCAGTTAATTATTATGCTCCTTCCAACAACCAACCATACTCCTAAACTCGATTAATGAAATTTACAAACACATGTGGCAGTCCGTGGACTCGAACCCAGGATGCTCACACCGAAAATCAACACCTTATACATCGCACCACGAAGACAGTTAAAGGTTGGTGGACACTGCCTACGATTTATTATGCAACTTCGAATCCTGCATATCAATCTAAGCATGTACACACTTCCCAACTGCAACTCACGTAGGCTATGCATATGTGAATGGAAAGAGCAATTAATGGGGCCTTAACCACTTAGGGAAGTCCTCTTGATAAATTTCTCCTGAACCAATATTAATTTTTATGCTCCTTCCAACAACCAACCATACTCCTAAAATCGATTAATGAAATATACAAACACATGTGGCAGTCCGTGGACTCGAACCCAGGATGCTCACTCCGAAAATCAACACCTTATACATCGCACCACGAAGACAGTTATAGGTTGGTGGACACTGCTTACGATTTATTATGCAACTTCGAATCCTGCATATCAATCTAAGCATGTACACACATCCCAACTGCAACTCACGTAGGCTATGCATATGTGAATGGAAAGAGCAATTAATGGGGCCTTAACCACTTAGGGAAGTCCTCTCGATAAATTACTCCTGAACCAATATTAATTATTATGCTCCTTCCAACAACCAACCATACTCCTAAAATCGATTAATGAAATTTACAAACACATGTGGCAGTCCGTGGACTCGAACCCAGGATGCTCACACCGAAAATCAACACCTTATACATCGCACCACGAAGACAGTTAAAGGTTGGTGGACACTGCCTACGATTGATTATGCAACTTCGAATCCTGCATATCAATCTAAGCATGTACACACATCCCAACTGCAACTCACGTACGCTATGCATATGTGAATGGAAAGAGCAATTAATGGGGCTTTAACCACTTAGGGAAGTCCTCTCGATAAATTACTCCTGAACCAATATTAATTATTATGCTCCTTCCAACAACCAACCATACTCCTAAAATCGATTAATGAAATGTACAAACACATGCAGTCCGTGGACTCGAACCCAGGATGTTCACACCGAAAATCAACACCTTATACATCACACCACGAAGACAGTTAAAGGTTGGTGGACACTGCCTACGATTTATTATGCAACTTCGAATCCTGCATATCAATCTAAGCATGTACACACATCCCAACTGCAACTCATGTAGGCTATGCATATGTGAATGGAAAGAGCAATTAATGGGGCCTTAACCACTTAGGGAAGTCCTCTCGATAAATTACTCTTGAACCAATATTAATTATTATGCTCCTTCGAACAACCAACCATACACCTAAAATCCTTATTACTTAAGGAAGGTAATATATATTAATAAAGATTGAGTATGTTATAGTAGAGAAACTTACCTATTGTTGCTATGTTGTATTACGTATGTGTCAGTTAAGGAAAGCAATATATATTAATAAAGAATGAGTATGTTATAGTAGAGAAACTTACCTATTGATGCTATGTTGTATTACGTATCCGTCAGTAAAGGATAGCAATATATATTAATAAAGAATGAGTATGTTATAGTAGAGAAACTTACCTATTGTTGCTATGTTGTATTACGTATGCGTCAGTTAAGGAAAGCAATATATATTAATAAAGAATGAGTATATTATAGTAGAGAAACTTACCTGTTGTTGCTATGTTGTATTACGTATGTGTCAGTTAAGGAAAGCAATATATTAATAAAGAATGAGTATGTTATAGTAGAGAAACTTACCTATTGTTGCTATGTTGTATTACGTATGTGTCAGTTAAGGAAAGCAATATATATTAATAAAGAATGAGTATGTTATAGTAGAGAAACTTACCTATTGTTGCTATGTTGTATTACGTATGTGTCAGTTAAGGAAAGCCATATATATTAATAAAGAATGAGTATGTTATAGTAGACAAACTTCCCTATTGTTGCTATGTTGTATTACGTATCCGTCAGTTTATATTAATAAAGAATGAGTATGTTATAGTAGAGAAACTTACCTATTGTTGCTGTGTTGTATTACGTATGCGTCAGTTTATATTAATAAAGAATGAGTATGTTATAGTAGAGAAACTTACCTATTGTTGCTATGTTGTATTACGTATGCGTCAGTTAAGGAAAGCAATATATATTAATAAAGAATTAGTATATTATAGTAGAGAAACTTACCTATTGTTGCTATGTTGTATTACATATGTGTCAGTTAAGGAAAGCAATATATATTAATAAAGAATGAGTATGTTATAGTAGAGAAACTTACCTAGTGTTGCTATTGTTACGACTGACGTTTAAATATATCAGGGCTCTTATTCATTGGACTTGTAATGGCATAAATGCTACAACGGAAAGCGATAGATCCAACCTCTGATGTATATTCCCAGTGAACAAAGAACACAAATACTCTCCAGAGTTCTATATGCAATAATAGGTTATCAAACTCTCAATAAATGTGCGTCTACTCTTGGCTTAATGTTATGTGAAAACAGCCTATTACTACCTATAACCGAAGGTGCTTGGTTATGGTATGCAAAGTAAGGTGGTAAGAGAAGTTACAGCTTACGTTACTTTAATCAATAAATGTCAGGCACTCCTGCATGAAAGAAAGTGCACTAAAGTCCTTCAACACCAACATGGAATCTTCTTTAAATGTTAGATGCTATCAAGATGCTCGAATCGGAAATGGAACCCAAAAAGGCAGGCAGCGGAACAATGCTTGTGCAGGCTATGCACACAAAAGGCAGGATATATAATGCAGTCGGAGCCAAGAATATCCTAAACACTACAACAATAATAATAATCGCCACAATGCGGTATTCCTATCAACAAAAAGAGCCTAAGTCGTTTGTGTCTCAATACATCAAACTAGGCTGCGAAATGCTTGTGTAATCATACACGGGTATGCATAATAAGAGTAATTGGTTTAATATACTTAATGTCTACTATGACTGATAAAGTCTAGCTAGAGTCAATGATACGAGATTCTAGTGCGCATGGCATGCCGCATAGCCTAGTGCAAATCTCAAGTCTGTGCGTCAAGAATTACGTTACAGTGAAGGGTAGCTCTCTTGAGAAACCTTAATACCGAAGTATTAAGCGTTCTCCTGGCGTACCTCAAAGACAAACAACCGAGCTTAGAACAGTGCAGAATGGTACAGGCAAAAAGCCCTCATTTGTGCATGCTCTACTCTCAATGGCACACAGACTAGAATTTACCCAATCAACTCCAGTTCTCAGTTATGTCGTGCAGCTTTTAACTAAAGCCAGCACCCATCGGAAACAATACCTTATAGTATCAGACTCCTAGTCTAGAATTATCTAATCTAGCAGAACACTAATAATTATAGGAATCGGTACTGAACAATATGAATGCCAACCAATGCTTCGTGATCAACTTATCTTAACAACTAACATACATGGGTTATATAAGACCTTAACGCACAATACAACTGGCCAGCATTAAGCTGATTATGCAGAGTTAACCAGAGGGGATATAATATTAATAAAAGGTGGTGAAAGATATGGAAAATGAGAGAGATAGGCAGAGGAAAAGGTTCTCAGGTGCAGTGAGGGGCACAGCTATCAAAGGGATAAGAGGGATGCGTTCTAGAAACCAGATCTGAGGGAGAGAGTGGCAAGAGAGCTGTATATATACTAGCACTAGCTCGCACCGCGTAAGCAAAGCGGTAACAAGTCCTCCAGCCAATCCCAAAGAGGCCAACCAACCATGACGTCACCAAGCATGGTAAAATACTCCTCCAACCAATCCCCAAGAGGCCAGCCAGCCGTGACGTCATCGAGCATGGCAAAAAACACTGCGCGCCTCCCCACACTCTGTTCTACTCTCTCTCTCCCTCTCTCTCATATCCAATCATTACTACTTAACACCTTACGAGCGGCCTATGCGGTTTATTTATATGTACCGCCCAGCGGAGTGTTTTTGGCCAAAATAGGGCTGCTTACGTGATCATTTTCATGCCTAAATAAGACCCAGAACGTAAAACAAGTACCTATCCCTGAAAGGGCATAAACAGAGCTTTCGAATGACACCATAACGATCCTTTTATGATGGCTAGTTTTCTTGCAATAACCGTGCAACGCGAGTGCAAAAAGCATGTAATTAGCCACTTTCCCGATACAATTCCTTATATAGCGAGTGAGAGAGGGAGGAGGGAGCTGGGATTCGTGTCAGTATGTTCGCCGCGGTGGTCTGGAGCAGTCATACGCTCGCTACTCTCCTGCCACCACTTGTCTCTCTCTCTCAGCAACATTACGTGCTGAAATTGCCACTCGACCTATGTCGAGCGCCGCCACATAGTCCAGCTTTATTTAACTCGACTTATGTGGTGAGCCGCTAATTAAGGGTTAATGATAAAACATATACTTTGCAATTAAATATATAAAGCCTTGACATGGGCGAAAACAAAGAGCCTTTCTGGACTGCCCATGACATGAGCTTTCATATGAAATAAAGCACACAATAATACATCCACTGCCCTGGCAATCCTAGCGAGTCACTGTAGGACAAGCCATGCGGTTCTAACAGAGTGGTTAACGTCACACCCCCCCCCAAGATTTTTTCTCAGAGGCCCAAAGCTCAAAAAAAATCTGATGGTTAGAACCCATGCTATATCTCTACTTCCCATCACCCAGCGGCAGTAAAATATCTGGCACAGTTCTCAACAAAACATTTTACAAAATTATAACCCTCCCCAACATAATAGGTTAAATCATATGTAGTTATGCTCCTCAAGAGCGAGCTTCTCTAGCCCAGCATTCTGAGAGGAGTGCAACTCAGAATTACTGCTATAACATACTGAACAAATTCAACTATCAAAGAAAGAGTTTTTATTTGATTGTTTTATGTTTTTTAATTTGTTTATTTCGGCTGCACTATAGGGGCAAGCCTAGTTGTTTTCTTTTTTTCTATACCAAACGCTCAACTCCTGCTTTACGACCCAATACGCTGGGCTACAACCGCGAGCCAACAAGCACCAAGCGCAAAATACTATTCAAACTAAAGCAGGAGGCTACCCGTGTGTCAATCTACCCTTGAAAGACAATCTGCAACCACGTTGTCACAACCGGCAATATGGCGTATGTCCAGGCTATACTCCCGTAACACCAGCGACCACCCGGTCAGCCTCATATTCCGATTGTGAAACTGGTCCAAGAACTTAAGAGGGTGATGATCTGTGTAGACTACAACGACCGGACCATAGGCTGGAACATAGACCTCGAAATGCCTCAGTGCAAGCAAAACTGCCAGCAGCTCCCTCTCGACAACAGAACAGCTTCCCTGGGCTGAATTGAACTTCTCCAAGCAGAAACTAACAGGATGTTCCAGCCCATCATCGTCCTTTTTCATAAGGACGGCACCAACCCCCACACCACTAGTATCCGTTGCTAGTTGGAAAGGTAGGCTAAAGTCAGGGGCCCTGAGGATCGGGTGAGTGCACAACAGGTGTTTTACTACTCTAAACGCCTTCTCACACTCAGGCACCCATTTGACTTTCTTATCCTTCCAGTTATCCTCCACCTGAGCTTGACTGTCCCGTTCTCCTTCTCCACCTTGACTGCTAAACGTCATCACAGGCACAGTGAGAGGCTCAGGCGGGTGCCTCACATACTCCTTCATGAGAATAACGTGACATAACTGATTGCGCTTACGTCTGTCTGGAGCGGCCACCAAGCAATCCAGGTCCGATAGCCTCTCAACCACCCTATAAGGACCAGTGTACTTCGTGGATGAAGGATGACCTACAAGGGGCAGTAGAATCAACACCTCCTGACCCATGTGAAACTCCCTGAGTTTAACCTTGAGGTCGTACCTGTCCTTCATGAGGGCCTGAGAGCTAGTCAAATTACGGCCAGCCAACTCCAGACTGCGCAACATCCGTTCTCGACTGTCGAGGACACACTTGAGCATAGAACAAGGTTTTTCTGCGCCCTCCCATATTTCTATAACCATATGGAGAGGACCTCTGACACGGTGTCCAAAGACGAGCTCATTAGGGCTGAATCCCAAACTTTCCCCAGGTACCTCCCGTGCAGCAAATAAACCATATGGCAGGCCAAGATCCCAACCTTTCCCACTCTCAAAGCAACAACAACGAAGCACAGATTTCAAGGCTGAGTGCCATCGCTCCAACACACCCTGGCTCTCCGGATGATACGCAGATGACACAACCGTAACAATCCCATGCTGTGGCATTGCTTGAACAAAGAGGTTAGAAGTGAAGTTGGATTCTTGGTCTGACTGAATCCCCTGCGGGTAACCATACCGGGAAAAATACACTAGCAAGTTCCGGACCACCGTCTTTGCTGACCCATTTCTCATAGGGTATGCGTCAGGGTACCTTGTTGATACCTCCATGAGTGTCAGGGGATACTTGTAAAAATCTCCCGACTGTGCATCACTGTCCTCCTCCAACTCGACAGCACCGGTACCACTTTCAAGAACCTCCGGGTCTTCTAATTGCAATTTACGAATGTCCGAAGGAGCAAGCTTATCTAAGTGTTTGCGAAACAACTCATGCCCCACTTCTACATTGAATTTAGCCACCTGTTGCTCTCTCTCTGTGTATCGGTGCTGTCTCTTCATCTTTTTAAGCCCATCCTCTGCTTTCTTAGTAACAGTTAATGGGTTTTCTCCAGACTCGAAAATCGGTCCTAATAATGAGTCCCAGAGAATGTCCGTTGATACTAAACTCTCAACCGCATCAACATTCAACCCCTTCTCGGTACCTTTCCTCCGCTTGTCTAAAGACTGTTGACCAGAATGTGACTCCCTGGATGCAAGAGATCTGGTGACAACACACGCCATAGGTTGCACCTGACACTTCTCAACCCCCTCCTGCTCCTCCCTACTCACGTCGGCCGGCTTCTCGGCAACAACTAAGGGTGGAGCCTCAGAAGTAGGCTCCGCAAAGTCGTTGCCGAGAAGGAGGTCGACGGCCCCAACAGGTAACTTCTCCACAATTCCTACATCCAGGTCACGAGTCACACCATCAACTTCCATCTTCATTCTTACAAGCGGGTATGACCTTGTTGCATTAACCCCCTGAACCACAACCACCCGCGCCATATTTACAGGTTACCAGTGAAATTGCTCAACAAAGTTTGCGATGCCCCAGTGTCACACAAAATTCTCACTTCATGTCTTCTACCCCCCCACTCCACACAATCGAGTCCCCTGTGGTCACTAAAGGCATCACGGACAGGGAATAAGCCTTCCGGATCCTTCTGCACTGGCAGTGTATTTACCTCGGAAGAATTGCCTCTAACAAACTCCGATGTCCTCTTGAACACTCCAATGCCGTGAGCAAAAGACACGGCTGCTGGAGGAGGTCGACTAGGGCACTCATTTACTTTATGACCCTCCTGGTGGCACTTAAAACATATAAATTTCGGTTTCGGCTTATACTGTGATGTAAAAGGCCCCTGACTTTTCTTATATGGCGTGGTGTAAGGTTTGGATTCAGTTTTAGTTTCATTGCTCTTTTGTTTAAATGTGTCATTGCTACGGGGAGGGGGAGGATAACGGTCCTTAGCACTTGCATCGTACTTCTGTGAGGACCCGCAACCCCGAATCAACGACAGCCGTCGATCAGCCATTTCTGCTGCTTCGACTAGAGTTCTTGGGTTTTTCTCCTTTAAGTTCAAAGTTAGATCACCGCCCGTGCTCTTAACCCTTAATTAGAGGCTCACCACATATGTCGAGTTAAATAAAGCTGGACTATGTGGCGGCGCTCGACATAACTCGAGTGGCAATTTCAGCACGTAATGTTGCTGAGAGAGAGAGACAAATGGTGGCAGGAGAGTAGCGAGCGTATGACTGCTCCAGACCACCGCGGCGAACATACTGACACGAATCCCAGCTCCCTCCTCCCTCTCTCACTCGCTATATAAGGAATTGTATCGGGAAAGTGGCTAATTACATGCTTTTTGCACTCGCGTTGCACGGTTATTGCAAGAAAACTAGCCATCATAAAAGGATCGTTATGGTGTCATTCGAAAGCTCTGTTTATGCCCTTTCAGGGATAGGTACTTGTTTTACGTTCTGGGTCTTATTTAGGCATGAAAATGATCACGTAAACAGCCCTATTTTGGCTAAAAACACCCCGCTGGGCGGTACATATAAATAAACCGCATAGGCCGCTCGTAAGGTGTTAAAGAACTGCTCCAACATCATTAACTGCTTAATTCCATCAAATGTTGTTACCTTCTCAGATCGGAGCCAGTTCCCCATAGCATCGGACAAGTCCCGGGCGTGTTCCAAAAAGGTGCTATCTCTTCCCTTGTTTACACCCCAGAACTTCAAACGGTACGTTTCTGGTTGCAGTTCATAAGCCCTCAGGACAGCCTCCTTGAGATCCTCATACACAATACATGACTCCAAAGGTAACGCATCGCGGCTTTAAGACCCTTGCCTATTAATCTAGAGGATACAAGTGCTGCCCATTTATTCTCTGGCCACTGGTGTTCCTGGCACTTCTTCACAAAGCGTGCAAACAATTCTGTTACCCCACTCTCATCAAACACCGGAACCAGTTTCAATAAGTGCGAGAGAGATTGATCATGAACACGGTTACCAGCCCCAAGTCGCTGTCCCGTTGTCTCTACCCGCGACTTCTCTACGTCCCTGTCGGCACAGTACCTAGTCGACTCTAAATCAGCTTGGATTTTTGCTTGACTGATAGTTTTTCTCTCTTCTATCTTGGCTAATTCTATTTGCTGCTGATGCTGAAGCTGAAGCTCACATGCTCTTTGTTGCTGTTGAATCTCAGATGCCCTGATAGCCTTTCTCTCTTCGATCTTAGCTAATTCAAGCTGAAACAATAATTCTGGAGTTAACCCTTGAGGAGGTGAAGGTGCTACAATGTTTGAAATTATCGGTGGTCGCCCCAGGGGCAACCCACCCTGCCAGTCACTACCCAACTGTGGAAGCGTACCTGGGGTCGGCAAACCACTGGGATGGCTAGGAGTCGAGTGTAGGGGAAGCATGGCCGAAGGGCTCTGAGCACTCAACCCATCTCGCTCACCAGTCACCCTGCCCAGTACACACGTTATCAAGTTATCCCTGGTCATGCTGCTAGTACCTGCATGACCGATAGCTGTGGCCAGGCATTGAAGACCGTACCGATCCATACCCTCCAACCGCTCGGCAGTAACAGGCCATTGCAAAAATATCCTAGCATCCTCCTCACAGTTCACCTGATTAACCATTTCATCATACTGCTGTTCCTCAGTTTCGACATTACGTACTGTGTCTCCATTCTCCTCTGATCCGGTATAAGACATGATGCTCACCAAAAAAATTCACCTCAATATCCAGAAAAGAAGCACCCCAAACTCTTATACCTCAATATACACACAAAAATTCTCGGAAATACTCAAGGGCTATACTGTGTTGCAAAAAAAAATTATTCTTGCTGATCCCCGCAAAATATTCCCCAAAACAACAAATGTTCCCTGCTAATAAATGTAGGTTCACCAAATCCTAGGTAAGGTCGCCATTTGTTACGACTGAGGTTTAAATATATCAGGGCTCTTATTCATTGGACTAGTAATGGCATAAATGCTACAACGGAAAGCGATAGATCCAACCTCTGATGTATATTCCCAGTGAACAAAGAACACAAATACTCTCCAGAGTTCTATATGCAATAATAGGTTATCAAACTCTCAATAAATGTGCGTCTACTCTAGCCTTAATGTTATGTGAAAACAGCCTATTACTACCTATAACCGAAGGTGCCTGGTTATGGTATGCAAAGTAAGGTGGTAAGAGAAGTTACAGCTTACGTTACTTTAATCAATAAATGTCAGGCACTCCTGCATGAAAGAAAGTGCACTAAAGTCCTTCAACACCAACAAGGAATCTTCTTTAAATGTTAGATGCTATCAAGATGCTCGAATCGGAAATGGAACCCAAAAAGGCAGGCAGCGGAACAATGCTCGTGCCGGCTATACACACAAAAGGCAGGATATATAATGCAGTCAGAGCCAAGAATATCCTAAACACTACAACAATAATAATAATCGCCACGACAATGCGGTATTCCTATCAACAAAAAGAGCCTAAGTCGTTTGTGTCTCAATACATCAAACTAGGCTGCGAAATGCTTATGTAATCATAAACGGGTATGCATAATAAGAGTAATTGGTTTAATATACTTAACCCTCTCCGACATATGACGAGATTTTGAGCCTATTTTAAAACCTTTGTTACCATCAGGGGTATTTAGAAACCTTTAGTTTAGTTACTTCAACCTCTGCAGTTGTCTTTGAGTTAGCTGTGGGCAGAAAACTAATTTTGGAGAGGTATTTATAAGAGTGAGAGAACTCTATTTCTTATTGCTAATCTGGCAACCTCTGCGTCATATGAGTCTGAAGGGGTTAATGTCTACTATGACTGATAAAGTCTAGCTAGAGTCAATGATACGAGATACTGGTGCGCATGGCATGCCGCATAGCCTAGTGCAAATCTCAAGTCTGTGCGTCAAGTATTACGTTACAGTGAAGGGTAGCTCTCTTGAGAAACCTTAATACCGAAGTATTAAGCGTTCTCCTGGCGTACCTCAAAGACAAACAACCGAGCTTAGAACAGTGCAGAATGGTATAGGCAAAAAGCCCTCATTCGTGCATGCTCTACTCTCAATGGCACACAGACTAGAATTTACCCAATCAACTCCAGTTCTCAGGTATGTCGTGCAGCTTTTAACTAAAGCCAGCACCCATCGGAAACAATACCTTATAGTATCAGACTCCTAGTCTAGCATTATCTAATCTAGCAGAACACTAATAATTATAGGAAGCGGTACTGAACAATATGAATGCGAACCAATGCTTCGTGATCAACTTATCTTAACAACTAACATACATGGGTTATATAAGACCTTAACACCTTATTAGCGGCCTAGGCGGTGTATTTATATGTACCGCCCAGCGGGGTGTTTTTAGCCAAAATAGGGCTGTTTACGTGATCATTTTCATGCCTAAATAAGACCCAGAACGTAAAACAAGTATCTATCCCTGAAAGGGCATAAACAGAGCTTTCGAATGACACCATAACGATCCTTTTATGATGGCTAGTTTTCTTGCAATATCCGTGCAACGCGAGTGCAAAAAGCATGTAATTAGGCACTTTCCCCATACAATTCCGTATATAGCGAGTGAGAGAGGGAGGGAGGAGGTGGGATTCGTGTCAGTAGGTTCGCCGCGGTGTTCGACGTCATCGAGCATGACAAAAAACACTGCGCGCTTCCCCACACTCTGTTCTACTCTCTCTCTCTCTTTCTCTGGAGCAGTGGTCTGGAGCAGTCATACGCTCGCTACACTCCTGCCACCACTTGTCTCTCTCTCTCAGCAATATTACGTGCTGAAATTGCCACACGACCTATGTCGAGCGCCGCCACATAGTCCAGCTTTATTTAACTCGACTTATGTTGCTCGCTGATAGTTAAGGGTTAACGCACAATACAACTGGCTAGCATGAAGCTGATTATGCAGAGTTAACCAGAGGGGGTATAATATTAATAAAAGGTGGTGAAAGATATGGAAAATGAGAGAGATAGGCAGAGGAAAAGGTTCTCAGGTGCAGTGAGGGAGACACATATCAAAGGGATAAGAGGGATGCATTCTAGAAACCAGATCTGAGGGAGAGAGTGGCAAGAGAGCTGTATATACACTAGCACTAGCTCGCACCGCGTAAGCAAAGCGGTAACAAGTCCTCCAGCCAATCCCAAAGAGGCCAGCCAGCCGTGACATCATCGAGCATGACAAAAAACACTGCGCGCCTCCCCACACTCTGTTCTACTCTCTCTCTCTCTTTCTCTCAAATCCTATCATTACTACTTAATGAAAAAAACATATACTTGGCAATTAAATATATAAAGCCTTGACATGGGCGAAAACAAAGAGCCTTTCTGGACTGCCCATGACACGAGCTTTCATATGAAATAAAGCACACAATAATATATCAACTGTAGCCACATCCTCTGCCCTGGCGATCCTAGCGAGTCACTGTAGGACAAGCCATGCGGTTCTAACGGAGTTGTTAACGTCACACTATGTTGTATTACATATGTGTCAGTTAAGGAAAGCAATATATATTAACACCTTACGAGCAGCCTATGCGGTTTATTTATGTGTACCGCACAGCGGGGTGTTTTTAGCCAAAATAGGGCTGTTTACGTGATCATTTTCATGCCTAAATAAGACCCAGAACGTAAAACAAGTACCTATCCCTGAAAGGGCATAAACAGAGCTTTCGAATGACACCATAACGACCCTTGTATGATGGATAGTTTTCTTGCAATAACCGTGCAACGCGAGTGCAAAAAGCAGGTAATTCGGTACTTTCAGTACATAATTGAGTATGTAGCGAGTGAGAGAGGGAGGAGGGAGCTGAGATTTGTGTCAGTAGGTTCGCCGCGGTGGTCTGGAGCAGTCATACGCTCGCTAGTCTCCTGCCACCACTTGTCTCTCTCTCTCAGCCACATTACGTGCTGAAATTGCCACTCGAGTTATGTCGAGCGCCGCCACATAGTCCAGCTTTATTTAACTCGACTTATGTTGCTCGCCGCTAAATAAGGGTTAATAAAGAATGAGTATGTTATAGTAGAGAAACTTACCTATTGTTGCTATGTTGTATTATGTATGCATCAGTTAAGGAAAGCAATATATATTAATAAAGAATGAGTATGTTATAGTAGAGAAACTTACCTATTGTTGCTATGTTGTATTACATATGCGTCATTTAAGGAAAGCAATATATATTAATAAAGAATGAGTATGTTATAGTAGAGAAACTTACCTATTGTTGCTATGTTGTATTACGTATGTGTCAGTTAAGGAAAGCAATATATATTAATAAAGAATGAGTAGAGAAACTTACCTAATGTTGCTATGTTGTATTACGTATGTGTCAGTTAAGGAAAGCAATATATATTAATAAAGAATGAGTATGTTATAGTAGAGAAACTTACCTATTGTTGCTATGTTGTATTACATATGTGTCAGTTAAGGAAAGCAATATATATTAATAAAGAATGAGTATGTTATAGTAGAGAAACTTACCTATTGTTGCAATGTTGTATTACGTATGTGTCAGTTAAGGAAAGCTATATATATTAATAAAGAATGAGTGTTATAGTAGAGAAACTTACCTATTGTTGCTATATTGTATTACGTATGTGTCAGTTAAGGAAAGCAATATATATTAATAAAGAATGAGTATGTTATAGTAGAGAAACTTACCTATTGTTGCTATGTTGTATTACATATGTGTCAGTTAACGAAAGCATTATATATTAATATTGCTCATGCTTCCCAGTACCCTGGAAAGAAGCAAACATCCATCCAGTTCCTAAAAAAGGTGCCTCTTCAGATCCATCAAACTACAGACCAATAGCTATAACTTCCACTCTTGGTAAAGTCTTTGAAATTATATTAAATAATCACATAATTAAGCATCTTGAGAATAATAAATTAATCAGTGATAGGCAATATGGTTTTAGACGATGTCGTTCAACTGCAGACATGCTTTGCCTTCTTACGCATCAAATCAACCAAGCTACAGACCAACATGGTGAAACACATACAATAGCACTGGATATATCAAAGGCATTTGATAGAGTCTGGCATCAATCCTTATTGTCGAAGATGTCACACTACGGCCTTGCATCATTAGTTCCAATAATTTCTTCTTATCTTCATAACAGAAGAATACGTGTAATGGTAGATGGCCTTTATTCTCAATTTCACTCAATAAATGCTGGTGTTCCCCAGGGATCAGTTTTGGCCCCAATTATGTTCCTCATTCATATCAATGATCTCATATCTACCACTCATAATCCAATACATTCCTACGCAGATGACTCAACACTCCACAGTTCCTTCACATTTACCAATTCTTTCACCCAACCCGATCTTATAAATTCAAAAATAAACACTGCAATTTCTCTGAACCAGGACCTTTCTAGAATTAATGGATGGGGACAAAAGAATCTAGTTTCCTTTAATGCACAGAAAACCAAATACATTCAATTTTCTAACCGACAGAATCTCACTGACTCCCATATATTTTTTAATGATGTAAATATTCCCACTTCCCCTAGTATTGACATTCTCGGTGTAACATTAACTACTAACTTGAGCTGGACACATTATGTTAGAAGCATTGCTAAGAATGCCTCTAAAAAACTGGGACTCCTGTACAGAGTTCGAGAATTCTTCACTGACGAGCAGTTGGCCGTGATATATAAAAGTCATGTGCGTTCTCAGATGGATTACTATTCACCTCTGTGGGGTGGAAGTGGAGTGGTTGCATTGAGGCAGTTGGACAAAATTCAAAATAAAGCTATTAGATTAATCAATAACCCTGCAATCACACAGGACCTTCCTACATTATCCATACGAAGAAACGTTGCATCCCTTGCATTATTCTACAGATATTTTCACAGCAATTGTTCCGAGGAACTTGCTTCAATTGTGCCGCCTCTCCACATCTTTCCCCGTAGAACTAGGGCAGCTGAGAGCGCCCATGAATTTACACTTTCTCCTCCACAATGCAGAACTTCTGCTTCTCAGAATTCATTTATCCCCAGAGCTACTACTCTTTGGAATTCACTTCCCTCGAATTGCTTTCCACAAACTTACAATCTACAAATGTTTAAATCCAGTTGTTACAAACATTTTATGAATGGAGGACTGGACACTGGACCTTTTTGTTTTATCTGTGTTTTTCCTTCCTCTGTTCATTGTCTCTTAAAAAAAAAAAAAAAAAAAAATCTAATTTTAAACTTTCCCTTTGACATTTGACTTTAACTTTAATAATTTAGATATGCTTGAATTTATATATATATATATATATATATATATATATATATATATATATATATATATAATATTTATACAGTATATATATCGGGTATATATATATATATATATACATATACAGGTATCTATATATATATATACAGTACATATATATATATATATATATATATATATATATATATATATATATATATAATTTCATAATGCAGAAAAAACCTTGCTTTACATTTACCTGGCGAGTACGAGAAATATATATTAATCATTTGTATATGTAATTATTACCTCTCTCTCTCTCTCTCTCTCTCTCTCTCATAACAAAACTAAATTAAACAGATAAAAAGAGTCAGTAGAGGTATGTTGGGAATATACTACCTCTTAACACCAGATTCTAGTATGTCATTGTGGTTTATGTGACGCTTCTGCATAGAAGCCATGTGCGGGCATGCGCGCGCGTCGGCTGCCGAGCCGTTTAGAAACCGGCTGATGGCAGCCGGCCGGCCGGCTTTTCCTTAGTATATATCCTACAACAATGTAACTAATGTCTGGGATATTCTTATGTTGTTTCACAGCTTGTATCTGCCCTTATTCTTAACCAACGCATCTTAGTATATTTTATTCTCGATAGTTGATAGTTTCATTATAATATATAAGATGTAAGTCTAGTGAGAGTGGGAGGAGACAAGCGGGAGAGAGAGACCGGCTGGGGGACGTTGCTTCACGCGGAGAGTCCAGTTTGGGACGAGCCTGATGTTGCCATATGCATTTGATTGCAACGGTAGGCTTAGTTTCGACTCACGCACGGGGTAGATGATTTTGACCCGGCAACTGTGTTGAGTGTTGCTAAGCCGGGGATGTATTCTGCATGCCTAGGGCGGGGTCCAGACAGATTCAAGACTCAGAGCTCACCTCACTGTCGTACCTTTCGGACCCCCTTGATATCTATCCCTCTCAACCCCACTTAGAAACTTTCTCTCTTACTTTGTATACCTTCCTTCCACTACTTCACCAATCTATTTAATTTTCCCATCCCCTTGATAGACCTTATATATATTATTGTATTAACGACGAGCTCTCAGATAACTAGATAGGATTTTGGGCCTTATGCAGAGATTTAATTGTTAATGAGACCTAGGAAGCTTTTTTGTTGTCTCATATTTGGTGGTTTCATGCTTACTAAAGTGTTCTTGTGTCAGGTTAGCAGGGACTAGACCGGAGGGGAGGCTTTTTGAGATCCTTTAAGTAAAGTCTGCTGGTGCGAGTCCTGTGGACCCGCACGACTTTACTAGGATACCCGTGGGAGTCTGGGGGCATTTTCTTGTCTGTGTCCCTGTGTGTCTAGTGTTGTGTTGTGTGAGGGCCCTTGCCTAGTCCACTCAGCACTGCGCTAGCACGTCTTGCTTTTGTTTTAGGGTCGCCAGGAGAGAGTCAGATACTTGCGATCTGAGTCTCTCAAGAGAGCACCCTTTCAATTAGAGTAATTTGGTGCACAGACTTGGGAACGTCCCTAGGCTAGAGCAGGTGGCTCAGCCCGGGTATCCGAAGCCTATATCCTTCCAGCTAGACCTCTGCCACCTGGCAGATTAACAGCTAGGGGTTTATCATCTCTGTATGCTTGTTATTGTGCCACAGTTTACCGTTTTTGTGAGCATTGTGAGTCAGGGTGTGGCTTAGAGACTCTGTCCGAGCAGGCTTGCCTGACTAAGAGTGAGAAGCACACCTGTATGTGGTTATGTTGCGAGTTGCTGCCTTTATTTAATTATACCTATGCCATTATACACTGTATGGCCTATCACTAGTATTTATTCCTGCTTATGAGTTAAGAGTTCTCTAAATCCGTAACGTACTTTCTTTGCTAAGCATCAGATCCTACAGTAGCCGCATGCAGTTTAGAGACCCGCATCTTGTCAACCTGTACGATGTTTTGAGGACTGTTTGCTTTCACCTTCTTTCACGCAGGTGTGATTAGTTGTATTAATTAACGTAACGTTAAATGTACTTTCTTCTAGTTTGTTATTAAATTGTTTCTGCAATTTAATTCCGTTATCTATCTTTTCCTTGAAGCTTTAAGTCAACTTAATTGTGTGATCTTTTATATAGCCTGTTTGACTATCACCAGTCTATAGTGCGTGCACCCTGTAACCGAGTCATAGGATACCTCGTTGTCCAGGCAGGACTCTTGACGGTTTAGGGTGGTTTGTTGCTTGGGTTTGTAGATAAGGGTTGGATCTAGCGTTTTCCTAATCATAATTCCCACCTACTGGACTTATTTTTAACAACCAATTCAGAAAATTATGATGTTACAGTGAGGTCCCCGCTTGGATCTTCTGATCACTGTCTGATACAGGCCACCTGTCTATCACCTACCACACCTTCCCACTCTGAACCTGTTTTGGTGACTAAATGGCATTACGATAGGGCAGACTGGGAGGGTCTTCAAGGTTTCTTTATTGATATTCCCTGGACCTCTTTCTTTTCTAATGATGCACACTCCACCTTGAGCCACATACAAGATTTTGTAAAAATTGGAATGGAAACTTTTATTCCTCATCAAAAGTACAGTAAAAGATCTAATTCACCTAAATGGTTTGACCATAATTGTGCTAGAGTAACTGAACAAAAAGCAATAGCCTACAATGCATACACAAGATCAAAAACACATGAAGCCTTTAATTACTTTAGAAACATCAGAAATCATGCCAAAACTGTATTAAACCTAACTAAATCAAACTTTCTCCACAAGCAGGCAAATAAACTTCTAAATAATCCAAATGATAACAAAATATTGTAGTCTACTCTTAACTCATTTAAATCCAACTTCACTACTGCTCCATCCATTCCACCATTAAAATCTCCGACTGGCAATCTTGTAAGTGACCCACGAGGTAAAGCTCGTGGATATTCTTGCGGTAAAGCTCGTGGATATTCTTGCGGATATTTTCTCCACCAACTCAACCTTAGATGAAATAAATCAAGATGTCCCTGTACTTAATTTTAATTTGCCTGAAATTCCCTCACTTAAGATCCACACCGGACATGTCAAAACTATTTTGCCGAATCTCTCGGTAGATAAGGCTCCTGGTCCAGATGAAATTCCTCCAATAGTACTTAAGAATTGCTCCTTGGTGCTCGCTCCTGTATTGGCAAAATGTTTCCGTCTGTGTACTCATACCTCATGTTTCCCAGTACCCTGGAAAGAAGCAAACATCCATCTAGTTCCTAAAAAAGGTGCCTCTTCAGATCCATCAAACTACAGACCAATAGCTATAACTTTCTGTAAAGTCTTTGAAATTATATTAAATAATCACATAATTAAGCATCTTGAGAATAATAAATTAATCAGTGATAGGCAATATGTTTTATTTTTTTTTTATTTTTTTTTTTTTAAGAGACAATGAACGGAGGAAGGAAAAACACAGATAAAACAAAAAGGTCCATGTGCCTAAAGGCATCCTCCATTCATAAAATGTTTGTAACAACTGGATTTAAACATTTGTTGATTGTAAGTTTGTGGAAAGCAATTCGAGGGAAGTGAATTCCAAAGAGTAGTAGCTCTGGGGATAAATGAATTCTGATAAGCAGAAGTTCTGCATTGTGGAGGAGAAAGTGTAAATTCATGGGCGCTCTCAGCTGCCCTAGTTCTACGGTGCCAGGGTGTTGAAGCTGAATAAGTATGGCTTAAAGTGTGTGGCAGGTCTTCAGGGTCACCAGGGTTTAAGTGGCATGAGGAAAGATCAGCTGAGGACTTTGATATTGGGTTTAGAAGGGAGAGACCTGGGTGGAGAGGCGACTGGGGGCGCCGGTCCCCAGCCCCCCCTCCACTCTACCCCCATATCAAACGTCAGGGTGCCTGAATTTAGTACATACCCCCAAGTTGATGGTCAATGGCAGTGTGGAATTCAATCACAGGGACCCTCTCCATTAAATGCACCTTCCCCTCCTCAAGGGTTGACTCCAGATTTGTTGTTTCGGCTTGAGATGGCCAAGGTTGAGGCCACTAGAGCTCAGGTTGAGGCCGCCGAAAGACAGGTTAGTGTGCAGGCTGAGGTTGCTGCTAGAGCTCAGGTTGAGGCTGCTAGAGCTCAGGCTGAGGCTGCAGAGAGAACAGCTATACGAGAGGCTGAACTGCAGGCAGAGTCTACTAGGTATCGGGCTGACAGGGAGCTGGAGAGATCTCGAGTGGAGGTAACAGGGCGAAATATTGGGGGAGGTAACAGACATCGGGACCAATCATTGTCGCACCTGCTTAAACTAGTTCCTGTGTTCGATGAGTTATGTGTGGCTGAGTTTTTTATGCGATTTGAGAAGAAGTGTCAGGAACACCAGTGGCCTCAGGAAAAGTGGGCAGCATTAGTTTCATCAAGACTCTTAGGAAAGGGGCTAAAAGCGTATGATGCACTACCTTTAGAGTCCTGTGTAGTTTATGATGAGCTGAAGAAGGCTGTGCTACGGGCCTATGAGTTACAACCAGAAACTTACCGCTTGAAGTTTCGGTGTGTTACTAAGGGCAAGGATAGTACCTTCCTAGAACACGCCCGTGACTTGTCTGATGCACTACGACATTGGCTGCGTTCTGAGAGGGCAGCTACTTTTGAGGAGTTGAGTGAGCTGGTTCTCTTGGAGCAGTTCTTTAAGTGCACAGGCGGGGACTTAACATTAAATATAAAGGAAAACAATCCTAGAACTCTCCAGGAGGCAGCAGAAATGGTTGACCGCCGACTGTCATTAATTCGAGGGTGCGAAGCAGCAGCTAGGAGTGAGTCGGGTGCAAAGGATCGTACCCCTCCCCCTCCCAAGAATTTTGATACACATAAATACACAAAACCATGTAGCACTGACAATAAAACTGAACATAAACCAAATACCGTCCCGTATAAGAAGTCTAATGGTACCTCCCACTCCCAAGGGAAACCAAAGAGTAAAGAGTGCTTTGCATGTCACAAGGAGGGTCACTTTGCAAATGCTTGTCCGAACAAGCCACCAAACAAGGTTGTGTCATTGGCCCGCAGCATAGGGGTGTCACCTATATCTTCTGAGTTTGCCAAGGGTAGTTCGTCAGAGGTTGGGACACAGCCTGTGTTCAAGAGTCCGGAAGGCTCGTACCCTGTCCGCGACGTCTTTGGGGGTCATAGAGGGCATGGTTTTGTGAGGTGGGCTGGCGAAACGTGAGGAGTTAAGCTATTGCGTGATACTGGGGCTTCTCAGACCTTGTTAAGGAACTTTACTGGTAGACCGATTAACGCTGCTCGGGTGGTGGTAGTTCAGGGGATCAATGCTACGAAGTCCTACCCGCTGGTGCGGATGGAGCTGGAGGTGGATGGTGTGGCGAAGGAGCTGGATGTCGGAATTGTAGAGAACTTGCCTGTTGGGGGCGTCAACCTCCTCCTCGGCAACGACTTTGCGGTGCCTGCTTCTAAGGTTTCACCCTTGGTCGTTGCCGAGAAGGCGGCTGACGTTAGTAGGGAGGAACAGGAGTGGGTTGAGAAGTGTAGCGTACAAACCATGGCGTGTGTTGTGACGCGTTCTCAGACATCCGGAGCCTTGCAGCCACCACCTCAGTCTATCAAACCGCGGAGGAAAGGTCACAAAAAAACGGGAAGTGTTGGTCAATTGGAGAGTTTTGAGCCGGCAGTGTTTCTTGGTGACTCATTATTGGCACCTATGTTAGAGTCTGGAGAGGCCCCGGGGCCTGTCACCGCTAGTGCAGGTGCAGGGCAGGAAGAGACTCTGCGACAGCATCGTTATGAGCAGCGTGAGGAAAGGATGGCTCAGCGGGACATTGGAGGTGGAAATAAATTATTTAAGATGAACTTGGATAATCTCGCACCTGCTGATATATGTTCCTTGCAGCTGGAAGATCCTGAAGTCAGGGCGTGTGGTAATGGTGCTGTCGAACTGGAGAGCGATGGGGATGCGCAGCCTGGTGATTTTTTCTTGTCCGAGGGGATCTTGTATCGGAGACATCAGGATCCCAAGAAAAAGTGGGATGGCGGGTCATGATTAGTGGACCAGTTAGTAGTACCGAGGGTGTGCCGTGAGAGCTTATTGAGATTAGCTCATGATGTGCCTTTGGCAGGGCACCTGGGGGCACGTAAGACGGAGGCAGCTCTGAGCAAGCTTTTCTGGTGGCCTGGGTTAAAGGCGAGTGTCGTGTCATGGGTGTCACAGTGTCACACTTGTCAAGTTGTTGGGAAACCCAATCAGGTCATCCCGAGAGCCCCGTTACAACCCATCCCTGTCATTGGGCCGCCCTTCAGCAAAGTAGTTATCGATATGGTTGGCCCATTGCCCCCCCACTAGTGCCGGCAATAAATTGTTACTAACTGTAATGGATGTAGCAACACGGTATCCAGATGCTTACCCCATGCGCAACCGGATGGCTAAGACTGTTGTGAAAAACCTACTTGTCTATTTCTCTCGTTATGGCTACCCTCAGGAGATCCAGTCTGATCAGGGATCCAATTTTACTTCTGCTCTGTTTAAGCAGACCATGCAGCAACATGGGATAGTGTCTGTGGTGTCATCTGCCTACCATCCCGAGAGTCAGGGAGTTTTGGAAAGGTGGCACTCGACTCTCAAGAGTATGTTGCGGTGTTATTGCATGGAAAATGGGAAGGACTGGGATCTAGGTCTCCCATACGTTTTATTTGCTGCGAGAGAAGTACCTGGGGAGAGCTTGGGATTTAGCCCGAACGAGTTGGTTTTTGGACACAGGGTCAGGGGGCCCCTCCACATAGTCAAGGAGATCTGGGAGGGAGTCACAAAGCCATGCTCGCTTCTAAAGTATGTAGTTGAAAGCCGTGAGAGAATGCTAAAGAGCTTGGAGGTAGCAGGTCGGAACCTTAAGAGTTCACAAGCTCAGATGAAGGACAGATACGACCAGAAGGTGAAGCTGAGGGAGTTTGAAGTAGATCAGGAGGTACTGATACTACTGCCTCTGGTGGGACACCCCTTGTCTGCCAAGTATTCTGGTCCGTATCGGGTTGTAAGGAAGATTTCTGATCTCGACTATTTAGTAGCTACTCCTGATCGTAAGAAAAAGAACCAACTTTGCCATGTAAATCTGATGAAAGAGTATGTGAGGCACCCCTCCAAGCCTCTCACTGTCCCGGTGTTGATCTGCAGCGATCGTGGTGGAGAAGGAGGAAGGGACAGTCAAGCTGCGGGGGAGGATAATTGGGATTGTCAAGTTTCCGCGGATCAGTGGGCGGGGAATTCTAGACAAGTGGCTCACGAGTTGATATTGCACCTGCCTGAGCAACAGCGTGTAGCTGTGCAGCACTTGTTTGATTCAAACCCAGCTGTATTCGCGGAGCATCCTGGCCTCACTACTCAAGCGGTGCACGATGTCGATGTTGGGGACCACCCGCCCTTTAAATCAGTGCCATACCGTGTTCCCCCTACTAAATTACCAGCACTTAGGGAAGAGCTGGATTATATTCTGAAACGTGGGCTGATTTCTGAGGGTGCAGTAAGGTGGACTTCCCCAGTCACACTGCAGCCCAAACCAGATGGCAAGGTGCGGTTTTGTATAGATTTCCGCAGGTTGAATGGTTTAACCCCCACAAATGCCTACCCTCTCCCTCGCGTGGACGACAGTGTGGATAAGATAGGAAAAGCCAAGTTCCTCACTAAGATAGACCTTGTTAAGGGTTATTGGCAAGTGCCCTTGTCTGAGCGAGCGCAAGAGGTGTGTGGGTTTGTGGTGGACGGTGCCACATATCGCTGCCATGTTATACCATACGGGCTAAAAAATGCCCCTGCAACGTTTCAGAAATTAATGAACGACATTGTAGCCGACATTCCTAACTGTACGGTATACCTAGATGATGTCATAATATACGACGATGATTTTAACAGTCACTGTGCACACATCGGACAGCATTTTAATAAACTGAATGAAGCAGGTTTGGTGGTAAACCTGGGTAAGTGCGATTTTGTCAAAGCCACAGTTTTGTACCTGGGGTTCGAGGTGGGGATGGGTCAGATGTGCCCTCCACAGACAAAGATCAAAGCCATCGATCAGTTTCCCCAGCCTACGACTAAGAAACAAATCATGCGGTTTCTAGGTATGATAGGCTATTATCGTCGCTTCATCAAAGGCTATTCGACTGTACTTGCACCTTTAACTGACTTATTATCTAAGAACAAGAAGTTCCGGTGGTCTCCTGAGTGTGCAGAGGCGTTTTCCTTGGTGAAACACCTGTTATGTACCCACCCCATACTCAGGGCCCCGGACTTAAGAACATAAGAAAATGAGAGTCTGCAGAAAGCCGATTGGCCTAAGCAAGGCAGATCCCTGTCCCAAATCAATTACAAAGCCCAATTATAGGCTCAACACTCTAATACCCTGAGGATCATCTTACCAAAACGGTTAGAGATTAACGCAGGATTATGGGGGTCTGCAGAGCGCTGATTGGCCCAACCCGGCTGATCCCCCTTCACACCCAACCCTTCTCGTCCATATGCTTATCCAATTTTATCTTAAAGCTCCCTACAGTTTTAGATCCCACTATAGCACTTGGTAGTCCATTCCACCCATATACTTATATACTTCAGCAGACCTTTTCAGCTGGCGACTGATGCCAGTGGCGTAGGGGCTGGGGCTGTCTTGTTACAGACAGATGATGAAGGTATCGAACATCCAGTGAGTTTTTACAGTAAAAAATTCAATAGTGCACAAAGGAATTACTCTGTAATTGAAAAAGAACTCCTGGCGATAGTACTGGCGCTCAGGCACTTCGATGTATATGTTCCTGCTTTCGGTCCAGTCGTAGTGGTTTATACCGATCATCACCCTCTGAAATTCTAGAATCAGTTTCATAACCGGAATATGAGGCTGACCAGGTGGTCACTCATGCTTCAGGAGTATAATCTGGACATACGCCATATTTCCGGTTCTGATAACGTGATAGCGGATTGTCTATCAAGGGTGGATGATGTTGGTTAGACTGCCACAGGATTGAGGGTTGAGTGTGGAGGAAAATAGGCTGTCACTGTAGTTCAGCCGAAAACAAAAATTAAAAAAGCAAAAACCTTATAAAAACTCTTTATTTTTATAACGTGTAGAATTTTGTATAAGATGTTGTAGCAGTATCTAAGTTGAATGTTTTCGCTTATTGTCGCTAAGTTAGTTGAACTTGCTCGGTGGAGCGCAACAGTCTTTATTTTTGTTATATATAGTGCCTTGTGTCGCAACAGTGTGTGGTACTATGAGAAGCTTTCTGTTAAATATGAAGAACTTAGTCAAGGGTCTTATATCTTGGGGGAGGTGTGACGCTTCTGCATAGTAGCCACGTGCGGGCATGCGCGCGCGTCGGCTGCCCAGCCGTTTAGAAACCGGCTGGTGGCAGCCGGCCGGCCGGCTTTTCCTTAGTATATATCCTACGACAATGTAACTAATGTCTGGGATATTCTTATGTTGTTTCACAGCTTATAGCTGCCCTTATTCTTAACCAACGCATCTTAGTATATCTTAGTGTTGCTAAGCCTGGGATGTATTCTGCATGCCTAGGGCGGGGTCCAGACAAATTCAAGACTCAGAGCTCACCTCACTGTCGTACCTTTCGGACCTCCTTGATATCTATCCCTCTCAACCCCAATTAGAAACTTTCTCTCTTACTTTGTATACCTTCCTTCCACTACTTCACCAATCTATTTAATTATCCCATCCCCTTGATAGACCTTATATCTATTATTGTATTAACGACGAGCTCTCAGATAACTAGATAGGATTTTGGGCCTTATGCAGAGATTTAATTGTTTATGAGACCTAGTAAGCTTTTTTGTTGTCTCATATTTGGTGGTTTCATGCTTACTAGTGTGTTCTTGTGTCAGGTTAGCAGGGGCTAGACCGGAGGGGAGGCTTTTTGTGATCCTTTAAGTAAAGTCTGCTGGTGCGAGTCCTGTGGACCCGCACGACTTTACTAGGATACCCGTGGGAGTCTGGGGACATGTTCTTGTCTGTGTCCCTGTGTGTCTAGTGTTGTGTTGTGGGAGGGCCCTTGCCTAGTCCACTCAGCACTGCGCTAGCACGTCTTGCTTTTGTTTTAGGGTCGCCAGGAGAGAGTCAGATACTTGCGATCTGAGTCTCTCAAGAGAGCACCCTTTCAATTAGAGTAATTTGGCGCACAGACTTGGGAACGTCCCTAGGCTAGAGCAGGTGGCTCAGCCCGGGTATCCGAAGCCTATATCCTTCCAGCTAGACCTCTGCCACCTGGCAGATTAACAGCTAGGGGTTTATCATCTCTGTATGCTTGTTATTGTGCCACAGTTTACCGTTTTTGTGAGCATTGTGAGTCAGGGTGTGGCTTAGAGACTCTGTCCGAGCAGGCTTGCCTGACTAAGAGTGAGAAGCACACCTGTATGTGGTTATGTTGCGAGTTTCTGCCTGTATTTAATTATACCTATGCCATTATACACTGTATGGCCTATCACTAGTATTTATTCCTGCTTATGAGTTAAGAGTTCTCTAAATCCGTAACGTACTTTCTTTGCTAAGCATCAGATCCTACAGTAGCCGCATGCAGTTTAGAGACCCGCATCTTGTCTACCTGTACGATGTTTTGAGGACTGTTTGCTTTCACCTTCTTTCACGTAGGGGTGATTAGTTGTATTAATTAACGTAACGTTAAATGTACTTTCTTCTAGTTTGTTATTAAATTGTTTCTGAAATTTAATTCCGTTATCTATCTTTTCCTTGAAGCTTTAAGTCAACTTAATTGTGTGATCTTTTATATAGCCTGTTTGACTATCAGCAGTCTATAGTGCATGCACCCTGTAACCGAGTCATAGGATACCTCGTTGTCCAGGCAGGACTCTTGACGGTTTAGGGTGGTGTATTGCCTGGGTTTATAGATAAGGGTTGGATCTAGCGTTTTCCGTTGTTGCTTGTTGCCGCATACCTAGTCCAATAGAAAGAGCCCAGTGTTTATATATCCCAGGACGTAACATTTACAACATAACATACTTATACACATGTACGAGGTAGAGTCAGTGCAATATAAAAGTATCTTTATTTGTGTAGCCTTCATTCTCTCTAAAACATCATTAGTATTTTAGTTTCGTTATATTGGTTTTACGATAATATTACGATAAGTCGATTGTATTCTAGGCGACCGATAGCGACCCTGTAACTTAGAAAAAACGCGGCTTTCGGCCTGGACATGTTTTCTATCGATAAATGTACACATTAAATTTGAAGGGGGTCCAGGTTGGCAGTATTTAGTTTGAAGGAAGTCTGGGAAGGCGCTTTTGTTAGCCTAGGGGATTTACTAAAATGCATTGCTCGAAAATGGCAAACGCAAGCAAAATCCTCGATAATAGTTAAACAAAAGACGTAAAAAAACACCCCAAGACATCGGACCAGATTGTGTTAAGTATTACCGTAGCAGACGAAATTAGATAGTAGCATGTCAGTCTGGAGTTATGACATAACTTAGTATACCACAGTAGTACACGTATGTGATAGATTCAGGTTGGAGTAACGGCATTCAGTACAGTGTCAGTCAAAATCCTCCAAGTCAGAAATGATTGTTAACATTATGCTGTAATGAAAACATTTAGACTTAAGCGTACCTTGAATTTGGCTACTATTATTCTTTAATACAAATTTAGGGACACTTGATACGGGCAGTTTTGCCTTTTGTCTCCTTCATACACCTATAAAACACACACACACGCACACCACTTCATCACACACACACACGCACACCCCTTCATCACACACACAAACACACACATGCACACCACTTCATCACACACACACACACACACACACACACACACACACACACACTTCATCACACTTAATGAGTTTCCTTCTAGTTGCTAAACACTCTTGTTTTACCCCGCACCTAACAATACTGCTGCGGTTGTGTGGTCATTTCGTGTGAGGGGCTGTTTGTATGTTGGTTAGTTCGTCTACATGTCAGTTCATATATAAAGCTCGTGTGTGTTTATTTTCGTGTGGCTGTCATTTCGTATATTGGTTAGTTAGCCCACAGTCAGTTTGTACGGAAACTCGTTTGTGGTTGTGAGTCTTTGCGTGTGACATTTCGTTTGTGGCTCTTTTCATGTGTTGTTGTTTTCGTATGTGTGTATTTTCGTGTGTGTGTAGTGTTTTCGTGTGCATGTTTCCGTGTGCATGTTTTCGTGTTCGTGTGTTTTTTTGTGTGTGTCTGTTTTCATGTGTTTGTGTTTTCGCGTGTATGTGTTTTCATTTGTGTGTTTTCTTGTATGTGTGTTTTCGTTTGTGGGAATGTTCGTTTGTGGCTATTTTCGTGTGTGCGTGTTATCGTATATGTGTGAGTGTGTCTTTTTGTTCGTGTGTCATTTCGTGCATGCATGTTTTTCGTGTATTAGTTTTAGTGATTTTTCGTCCCCAAGTAATTTCGGTCACAATCTAATTCGGTTCGACGTTAATTTGCTCAGAAGTCGGTTCGTTTACATAGCCTATTTATTTGTCAGTCTAAAATAAAAGCAAATATGAATATTATTTGCTCACAATTCAGTTCATTCACAAGTTAATTTACCCATACATCAAATCGACCATACGTCAGTTTTGCCATCACATTAGTATGTCTTTATATTTGTCTAATTACACTATATTAATTTAATTTTGTTTTCTCTTTCCCAGGTCAGTTCGTCCACAAGTCATACTGAAGGGATTAACAGGTTGTATGGCATATACACACTGCTGTCAAATGATCATGGGTATTGGTTAGCTAGGTGTAGTTTATGGTAATACAGGTGGGTATTATTATTTATATCTATTTGTGTGTTTATATATACAGTATATCTATCTATCCATATGTATGTTTATCAATATATCTATCTGTCTGGCTGCCTGTATCTACCTGTTTGTCTGTGTATCCATCTATCGCACATGACACAAAGGTTAGGTTAGGTTGGGGTAACTAATATAAATGTAGCCATATGTAAGGTTTACAACAATAATTCACTGAAAATCTTGCTCATTAACACTCCACGAGCGGATAGGTCGGTAACTTCTACTACCTGCCAAGCGGGTGGTTTTACCCTAAACGAGCTTATTTCCTTGCTCTTTTTCATGCATAAACAAGAGCCAGAGCGTAATGCAAGTATGTATCCGTGAAAGGGCGATAATTGAGCTTTCCAAAGACACCAGAACCATCCTTCTACGACCACTGGTTCTCTTGCAACGATCGTGCAACACGAAGGAAAAATTGCTAAAATACAGTAATTTCCTTACATAATTCCCTGTCTAGCGAGGTAGTGAGTTTGGAGGTGGGCCCAGTGCCAGGGCGGGAGCCGTGCCGAACGGTCAGAATCAACCTACGCTCCTCCCACCGCTCGGACTCTCTCTCAGAGCCAATTATGTGCTCAAAATTGCTACCGACTTAAGGCGGTCCCGGCCACATTGTCCTTTATTCTCTAGACCACCTTAAGTCGGGCCCCGCCAATAAGGGGTTAACTGTGTAATATTATTATTTGTTACCATCACAAATCCTTAAAAGTCTTCATGTATTTATAATAACATGTGACTATGCCGTGTTCCGAATAGGTAGACCAACGCTCTTGAACATTATCTACTGTACCTGACACACGACTAGAGTAATCAAGCTAATATCTCTTCCATTTGGCAATAGGTGAGGAAATTTACAGCCCAATTGCTCTAACACTTCTTGAGATACAGAGGTTAATGTTTACGATTTCTGGACTACCTATTTGGAACAGGGCATGGTACTATTTGTAGTGCGTCTTGGAAGTGTCAAGTTAATGTCCCAAGAGTATTTGCCTCGTCAGCGTGAGGACCCGGGTTCGAATCTTGGCCCGGCGTGGTTGTGTCACAAAAACATTTTGGATGGTGATTTCTGCATCTAACGAAGCTTAGGTGTGTTGGTTAAATTGTAAATAGTCATATAAAATTGTGTATAGTCGGCAAAAATAGTAGGGTGTATCCACATACACATAATTATATACTTCAGCATTTTTTAAGAACTTTGCCAATTATATCTCGAAATAAACCAACCCTCCATATTCAAAATAATAATTGTGGGATGGCAAGTCATAATATACTACCCCCGCAGGTGACGCAGCCCGGGAGCGGCCTTTTACGGGTCCATTAACGAACTGAATCCAACTTGAATGATAACTGACCAGTAACGAGTAAACTTTGCTCGTTCATAGTGGACCCGAACACATACATACATACACACGCAGGCACATATTATATGTACACACACAAAAGCAGACACTCACACACACACACATATATACACGCACATATAAATATACATAGACACACACAGGCGAAAGCATATACAAGTACACGCACACATATTATGGTGAACCACAACCACGCACGTTAATGGCGGCGTGCACACATACGCAATGACACACACATGCATGCACAAACACACAGGCAATGGCTCAAATAAATACGCACACAGAAACTCCATGACAAGCAGAGAGAGAGAGGAAGAGAGAGATCCAAGACATCTTAATTGTTAGCGTTCGTTCTGCCGACATAAAGTTAGGGTAAGAAAGTAGGGCCCTCCGTATAATTATGTGCTGTCCAATTCAAATATTTGTTTTAGCTTTTGGTTGCCCCTTGAGTTTTTTTTTTTTTTTTTTTTTTTTTTATATATTTAATTAACATTTATCATGCTTATGTTTTTAATATTAGATATGGACATTTCGGATGTTTATGGAACTGTCAATAATAATTTGTTTATAGGTACTCTTTATATTTATGTGTGTGTGTGTGTGTGTGTGTGTGTGTGTGTGTGTACAGACTCAAACAGATGCATTGTATTGTTTATGTACTTAACCATTTTAATAGTGCCTCTTCATATGTCTTCTTCTTCCTTTTTTCCAACAAACACAAAACATATGAAGAGATAAACGGGTGCAAACAGACCATCTTAATATTTCATCTAACTTCCTCAAGTCCTTCCTAAGCTGTATAACATCGTCTACTAATAATCTAATTAATTAATTAATTTCACTTCCAACACCAAACACCTTCCAATGAAATTAATGAAAGTAAGTGCTCCTCCCGGGATTCGAACCTGGGATACCACGAACAGATCTTAAACACTCTAACCATTACACTACCAAGACAGTTAATGGTTTAGTACATGACTATGATATTGTATTCATTTATCGAATACAGGATACCAATCTAATCATGAACTCAGACCCAACTGCACACTGAATAGCGTAATGTTTAAGTGAACGGAAAGAACAAGTTATGGGGCACAGATCTCTAAGGACCGACCTCGCTATGGAATGTTCCTGAACCTGTAAGCATAATCTAATTAATTAATTTCACTCCCAACACCAAACAGCCATAATATAATAAACAAATGCATAGCGGTTTACTGAAAAGGCTAAGCACCTCCCCATTTTTACTAGGTTATGAACAAATAAGGATAAATAATATAGCAAGTTTGGCCCCAATACAATTGTCTTGTTGGTTAAGCTTTGGTGTCTTTTGCTAACATTATGTAAGTTATTTTTCGTGTTTCCGTATGTATAGTGTTTAGAAGTGTTGTCGTTAACTTATAATGTTTGTGGTATTTATTATGTCATCTATGAATCTTTGTTTTTCTATATCACCAATTTATGATACGTATTTAGGTTTACCATAGTCTTTCTTCATATTTTCATAATATGGCTTTGTTCTTAAGCTTTACGAAAGTATTGTAATTCACTATGATACTAGTGTTTCTCACAAGTGTGTGTATCTGTTATTTTTAGATTTGCCTGATGATGGAGTAAGTGTCTCCGAAACGTTGCAATAAATGTAGACAAGACGAACGTGCTCTCTTATCACGCCCTGGGGTTTCTCTTCATTATATATACAGAATATAATTATGTTACGGCCGTTTTGAAAGAGTGGTATTTTTTGCGAAATGACCGGGAGCTTTGCAAAATGACCAAAAACCTAGCCATTTTGTAAAATGACACTTAATGTCTGGCCCATTTGCAAAATGTCCAGCATATTGGCTTTTTTGTAAAATTACCTGTGCCCTTTTGCAAAATGACACCAAACGTCTAACCTAACCTAACCTAACCATCCTAACCTAACCTAACCTATCCTATCCTAACCTAACCTAACCTAACCTAACGTAACCTAAAATGTTAGGTTAGGTTAGGTTAGGTTAGACGTTTGGTGTCATTTTGCAAAAGGGCACAGGTAATTTTACAAAAAGTCCAATATGCTGGACATTTTGCAAATGGGCCAGATATTAAATGTCATTTTACAAAAAGGCTAGGTTTTTGGTCATTTCGCAAAGCTCCCGGTCATTTCGCAAAAAGGCCACTTTTTCAAAAAGACCGTAACATATATATATATATATATATATATATATATATATATATATATATATGGGGAAGTTCCTCTCACACCGCTCTCCTAGACAAAGTTGAAAGGAAGGCCTTTCGTATCATTAACTCACGTCCACTCACCAACTCTCTGCAATCTCTCTCTCTCCGCCGCAATGTTGCATCTCTCTCGCTATTCTATCGCCACTATAATAATCAGTGTTCCTCAGAGCTTTCCCAGTGTATACCACCTCCTTTACGTAGGGCACGTGGTATCCGACTTGCAACTCAATCCCACCCCTACTCTGTGCAACTCTCCAACCCGAGAGTGAAACGTTACTCTCAGTCTTTCTTCTACTCAACAGCAGAGCTCTGGAACTCTCTCCCAGAATCAGTCTTTCCCTCTTCCTATGACTAAAATTGCTTCAAACTTCGTGTGTCCAGGCATTTTGGCTCGAACGTCCCTTGATTTTTGCCCTGTCACTCTTTCAACTATGGGGGAAGCACTCGCTATAGGCAGTTCTGCCTTTTGCCTCCCTCAATCACATAGAAAACAAAAATAAATAAATAAAAACAAAACAAAATATATATATATATACCGGTATATACCGGTATATATATATATACATATATATATATATATATACTAATATTATATACTAACACTAATGGTGTTTTTAAGCTGGGCTTATAATTAGGGTTGGGTGTGACAGGGATTTGCCTTGTGTAGGCCAATCGGCTTTCTGCAGACTCCCATTTTCTTATATATATATATATATATATATATATATATATATAAAAGATGGGGCCAGAGCATGTGTTAACCACAGGATATTCAGTCAAGCACACCTGGCGACTCCTTAAGTAATTTAGAATCAGTGATATATTGAGGCCTTTATTGCAGTAAATGACGACCAACTACCGGGTAATGGAACCTTATTGGCTTATTTCGCGCATGCAAGAGTAATTATTCTCTCTCTCTCTCTCTCTCTCAAGACATGACAAGACAAGATAGTCGACTACCTAGAAATCCTAAATTGAATTACAGATTCCCAACATGGATTCAGGCGACACCGATCATGTCTTACCAATTTGCTGGAATGTGTTCATGAAATGCTGAGTGATTATGACAAAAGTAGAGCCATAGGGATCCTTTACTTAGATTTTCTAAAAGCTTTTGACAAAGTGCCTCATTGCAGGCTAATGTCAAAAGTGAGTGCACTAGATATTGTTACGACTGGGGTTCAAATATATCAGGGCTCTTATTCATTGGACTAGTAATGGCATAAATGCTACAACGGAAAGCGCTAGCTCCAACCTCTGATGTATATTCCCAGTGAACAAAGAACACAAATACTCTACAGAGTTCTATATGCAATAATAGGCTATCAAACTCTCAATAAATGTGCGTCTACTCTAGGCTTAATGTTATGTGAAAACAGCCTATTACTACCTATAACCGAAGGTGCTTGGTTATGGTATGCAAAGTAAGGTGGTAAGAGAAGTTACAGCTTACGTTACTTTAATCAATAAATGTCAGGCACTCCTGCATGAAAGAAAGTGCACTAAAGTCCTTGAACACTAACAAGGAATCTTCTTTAAATGTTAGATGCTATAAAGATGCTCGTATCGGAAATGGAACCCAAAAAGGCAGGCAGCGGAACAATGCTCGTGCAGGCTATGCATACAAAAAGGCAGAATATATATAATGCCGTCGGAGCCAAGAATATCCTAAACACAACAACAATAATAATCGCCACGACAATGCAGTATTCCTATCAACAAAAAGAGCCTAAGTCGTTTGTGTCTCAATACATCCAACTAGGCTGCGAAATGCTTGTGTAATCATAAACGGGTATGCATAAAAAGAGTAATTAGGTTAATATACTTAATGTCTACTATGATTGATAAAGTCTAGCTAGAGTCAATGATACGAGATACTGGTGCGCATGGCATGCCGCATAGCCTAGTGCAAATCTCAAGTCTGTGCGTCAAATATTACGTTATAATGAAGGGTAGCTCTCTTGAGAAACCTTAATACCGAAGTATTAAGCGTTCTCCTGGCGTACCTCAAAGACAAACAATCGAGACTAGAACAGTGCAGAATGGTATAGGCAAAAAGCCCTCATTCGTGCATGCTCTATTCTCAATGGCACACAGACTAGAATTTACTCAATCAACTCCAGTTCTCAGGTATGTCGTGCAGCTTTTAACTAAAGCCAGCACTCATAGGAAACAATACCTTATAATATCAGACTCCTAGTCTAGCATTATCTAATCCAGCAGAACACTAATAATTAAAGGATGCAGTACTTAAACAATATAAATGCCAACCAATGCTTCGTGATCCACTTATCTTAACAACTAACATACATAGGCTATATCAGACCTTAACACACAATACAACTGGCCAGCATGAAGCTGATTTTGCAGAGTTAACCAGAGGGGGTATAATATTAATAAAATGTGGTGAAGGATATGGAAAATGAGAGAGATAGGCAGAGGAAAAGATTATCAGGTACGGAGCGGGGACAGATAGCAAGGGAAAAAAGATGGATGTGTTCTAGAAACCAGATCTGAGGGAGAGAGTGGCGAGGAACTGTATATATACTCGCACTAGCTCGAGCCGCGTGGGTAAACAGCGGTTACAAGTCATCTAACCACTAGCAAAGCTTATAGCATGGTAAGGGCCTCTCTCCACCAACCCCCGCGAGGCAGCCAGCCGTGACGTCATCGAGCGGGACAAAAAACACTGCGCGCCCCCTCTCACTCTGTTCTACTCCCTCTCTCTCTCCCAGATCCTATCATTACTAGTTAATGATAAAATATATACTTTACAATTAAATATATAAAGCCTTGACATGGGCGAAAACAAAGAGCCTTTCTGGACTGCCCATGACACGAGCTTTCATATGAAATAAAACACACTCTAATACACAAACTGTAGCCCCATCCACTGCCCTGGCGATCCTAGCGAGTCACTGTAGGACAAGCCATGCGGTTCTAACGGAGTGGTTAACGTCACAATATCAATACAGAGGTCACAAATTGGATAGAAAAATGGCTAACAGGTAGACAACAATGAGTGGTATACAATGTTGTGTCTTCTGAGTGAACTGCAGTCACTTCTGGAGTTCCACAGGGATCTGTCCTTGGCCCACTACTGTTTATCATATAGTCCTATGTCAATGCCATCGATGTTGGTCTGTTGAGTGTGATCTCCAAGTTTGCAGATGATATAAAGCTTGGAATGAATGTGAAAGACCCCAAAGGGGTTCAACTCAGGATGGATCTCAACAGACTGAGTGAATGGTTGGAGACATGGCAGATGCCTCTAAACTTGGAAAAGTGCAAGGTGATGCATATCGGCCAAGCAAACCCTAATTCAGGCTATTCACTATTGGGAATGCCTCTGGAAATGACTGACTTGGAAAAGCATTTGGGTGTTCTGATTAGCAATTTAGCAGTGACCTAAAGTTTTCCAAGCAGCGCATTGACATAGAGAAGAAAGCTCAGAAATCATTGGGCTATATTTAGAGGCTATTTAACTATAGAAATAAGGAAATAGTTCTCACACTTTACAACACTCTAATACAGCCTCTCCTGGAGTATGCTGTTCAATTCTGGTCTCCAGCACTCAGGAATAATATAGAGCGACTGGAAAGAGTGCAAGCCAGGGCTAGCAAGGTTATTTCATCGCTTAGAAGAATGAGCTATGAGGTCCGGTTGAGAGCTCTTGATCTCTTCCCGTTGGTGACACGCAGACTACAAAGTCAGCTCATTGAAGTTTTAAAAATACTTAATGGGTTTGACAATGTGGTTTATAGCAAAATGATTAGCCTCAACATGAATACAACAGCAACCATGGCTGGAAATTAGAATAGAAAAGTTTCAGCACTAGTATTGTGGAATTTGTTTTCACATATAACATCTGTTATACCAGGAACAAACTTCCCTCCGAATTTGTAAATAGTTCTTCAGTAGAGCAATTCAAGAAGAAAGTAGATAGTATTTTGCACACTGTAACGAATGTAGTGCACTCAACAGTCTCTCTCCTTCCACTTCGAGTATCTCCTCGGAATGGACCGCAAGGTCTCTGATATACTAACTATCCCTTGCAACTCCCTGTAACTATATCTCTCTCTGCAGTAAATGTCGACCAACTGCTGGGTAAGTGAACCTAATTTGCTTCTTCTATGCACGCGGGGGTAATTCATGATAATTGAGGTATTGAGCACAGAATGCATAGGTTTTCGCTGACTGCCAATTTTTCTTGATATATATACTCACGAGGATTAGGTATTTAGTTATATGAAATTATCTTCAGTTTGCCAAGCAATATCATTATAATTGGAGGTTGCAGTCAGGGTTACAAAAGGGTACAACACTTTACACTAACGTGACAAAATAAGTGATTATTGAAATAAAACATGAAACTTAAAATGTTCTGTTCGATGATATATTGTCTAGTGTTACTGAAATGACAGTGGAGAGAATGTTATTGATATAGTTAAGGCTAAGGTATTTCCTGGTGGATAGTGACATTCATGGGCAAGCTTCTATACACTCCATTGTGTACATAACCATAATGGCACTGGATGCAATGTAGTCTAAGTAGAATCATGTTGTAAAATCTTTCCAAAATCGTTGTTAGAGTCGGATAAAGAATTGTACGTTTGGCAGACCACTAACATTCAGTGTTACCAGACTTTAAATTCCAAGCTCTGGGGATTTGTCTCCGCAAATTAATCGTGTTAACTGTACCATAGTATACAGTGATAACCTTCTCCGTGGACAGGGAGTAGAGTTTGCAATGAAAAACAGACACAAGAGATCCGTAAATGTGATTCCTGGAGGAAAACTGGAACACATCACCAACAGCATGTGTAACTCTACCATACCGACAGGATCATGTGTAGTAGAAAACGTAGGATCCAATGATTGCTTTGACAGTGGTACGGTCACTATTAAAGACATACTAGGTAAGTACAAAAACATTATCAAAATTATAAAAAATAAATAAAAACAAATAAATGCGTGATAAACTGAATTATCCCTAGGTTGAACGCAATTCTAGGAGACAAGCTAGTAGATTATCTGGAGTCAAACAAGATTAATCAGAGATAGCCAATATGGTTTCAGATCCAGTAAGTCATGCCTAACACATTTTATATAATTTTATAATAAACTATTTACATATAACGACTACTAAATCATTAGACATAATTTACTTAGATTTCCAAAAGGCATTCGTTCAAATAATAGGTTGGATATTTGGAAAACAGGCATGATATCATGTCCACGCCGATAATTCGATATTTGAACAGTTTCGAGTGGAATCCGAAGCTTCATAAAACGCCTCGAATAATTTGTCAACACTGTATTACATCACTTGGCGGGAATTATACAGTATTTGTTTCAATTAATCTTCCTATTACACTGTAATGACCATGTACAGTCACGAGCATAAATACTACGACACCAACCAAATAATTTTCGCCCCTTTGTCTCCAAAGGTATTGCAAAACTTTGTATTCAGACTCACAATTTGTTCTGTATTTCATTCTAGCTACCGTCAAACGATTTTATTCAGCTTAGTATAAACCCCTAGTGATGAAAGAGTTGACGTTATCTGGTTGATGTTGAAACATTTATGCTCGTGACTGTACAGCAGTGGTAAATAATTCTGATCGATTTAGAGGTGTCGAAGTGATTAAAAGAATCTCTGAAATTCAAATACCCAGTATAAATTAGTTGGGAGATTCAATTCAACCCGAGACCGCTTCGAATATGTTTGTATCTTAATAAATGTTCACACCTGTACAATACATTAAATAACATTGGGCAATAACTTCGTAATGCCCAAATGTTGTTGTTCTTTTTATCATTCAACATTGGTAATAATTACTAACATATGACAGTAATATCTGCAGACCACTTGAAGATCGTAATTTGTTTCATCCAAGATACCTTCGGTGTTTCCTATGTTGAAAGAAAGATACATACATGTTTGTTATTAGCAGACAATAATTTTAGTTGTAAACTATTTATAAAGGGAACATAAATTACATTAAGTCAACCCGAAAACTAATTATGTTTATAATTCAACATTCCTGGGTATAAACTAGGAGATTGGGGGGAGGAAGGGGGCGGGGGAGGAAGGGGGAGACCAATACCAGTGTTCGGCTTATAGCACATGCTTGGACGACACTGATTATTTTACTGTAAATCATTAATGCTTAATTATATTATATTTCATTATAGAATAAAGTGAATTTGTTTTTTTAATCTGTACTTAGCACTTGAAGTCTGTAAGTGTTGTTTCAATACATCCTTATATAGATATATGTGTATATATACACATATATATATATATATATAGGGGAGGTGTGGTGGAGTGGTCTTGCCACTGGCCTGGTAATCCAAAGGTCCCGGGTTCAAATCCCGATGTATCAATGGGAAGATATTATTGGGATGGAATTTGTGCTGTACCTAGTATCAGTGCATTACCACAAGCCCACCGAAACGTCAATAAAATACCCTCATTGTTCCCTGATTAAATAGCACTGTATGAATATTCCCATATTCAAAATATGCTATAAGGGTGCAATGCCTGGTGAGTTATCTGCTCAACAGGTGGCGTTGTGTGTGTGTAAGTGTGAGAGTCCGAGTGTAGGGGTCGAGACAGTGAAGCACGGGAACGAGGTGGCTTCAGAGATGGGGTCATTTCGGGCCATGAGTGAACACCATGCCTCATGTGAAGGCAAGATGGCAAGTGCTCGTTGTACTCTACGTGCTTCACATGTCTCCCTCCCTAGACTGGAACAAGACCTCACGGGCTTCACTGTTCATTGTAAAGCGGTGAATGTTAAGGCTCTCAGCCTATGCCCGAGAGGAAGTAAGTTGGAATATAGAAAAAAAAAAAAAAAAAAAAAAAAAAAAAAAAATATATATATATATATATATATATATATATATATATATCAGGCGGTTTATGGAGGAGGTACTGAACGGAATAATTAGGGTTAACTTATTTTCTTACCTCATATTTCCTGGACAATGTTGTAGCACTCTGTAGGAGTCTGTAACATTGTTTATGCACTGGATACAGTTTGTAGAGGTCTTAAATAAACAAGCACGGGGCTTTTGTTATTTATTATCAGAAACTATAAGTTTGTAGCCCTTAATCCTAATTGTTGAGGGATTAGAAAAATTGCACTAGACATCCTGTGCGTTGGGGAAATGCAATTATAAAGTAATTACTAATGTGGCGTATACTCAGAGTTGAGTGTATACCGAGATAGGTACTTTATCTATTACTTAACAAAAGTAATCTAGTTAATAAAAGTAACCATAGAACTTTGAGCTGTTTCCATGTATATTTATATTCTCCCTGTAAAGAAAGAGATAACAAATGATTACTTAAGGTTTTACTAGAACGTAAGTATGTCACTTGATACTTATAAGGTACTTGTACAGTTATAGAGGTCACCAGGCTTACCCTTAGGATTGCGGTGAGGGACCCTCCTTGGGAGAATGCTGGGTGCTGACTGACTTGTGAGAGCTCCCTGAGACAAGGTTGCAGCTCAGCAACACCGTGTGACATACAATGTGTGACAAAGTTGGCAGCAATTACTTCTCGATTTCTTGATAATGGATGTGTGACACAATCTTGTGACCGTGAGATACATACTTGCCTAAGCTTGTGGAAAGTTACCAGCGTCCATTGTAATGGTGTGAACTTCTATTGGGAGATCACACCAACACACTTACAGTTCTTTAAATGGTTATAATATTGGGTATAGTGATATACTGTATATGTGACTTAGACTACCTAAGTAATATGTGTACAGCCACCTAAAGTTCCGCTGTTATATATATATATATATATATATATATATATATATATATATATACTGTATATATATATACAGTATATATTATATATATATATATATATATATATATATATATATACCATATATATATTTTATATATATTATAATTATATAATGTATATATATATATATATATATATATATATATATATATATATATATTTATAGTTGCTAACCTGAGAAAACAAATAAAAAGTGGAAGTTACAAGGAATAATTACTATCTCCAGGACTTCGTGCTCATTCCTGGTGTATACTGTAGGTGAAAGGGGATAGTGCAGCATTGCCCTTCCAAAGTGTGTAGGTTACTATCTACTCATTGTTTAAGGGGAGGTATGTGTTTTTTCAAGACCACTTCTCCCTTGTGTTTAGTCCATTAGTATTGAGGTTTTAAATCGTTCGCCCCATTAGTTTGTCGATTATAGGTCCTTTCACCCCATTTATTTGTCAATGTTTAAAGATTAGGGAAAAAACTAAAATAATAATACATACATAAATACACAAATACCCTACCCTACCCCTCATATAATAATACATACATAAATACACAAATACCATACCCTACCCCTCATATAATAATACATACATAAATACACAAATACCATACCCTACCCCTCATATAATAATACATACATAAATACACAAATACCATACCCTACCCCTCATATAATAATACATATATAAATACACAAATACCATACCCTACCCCTCATATAATAATACATAAATACACAAATACCATACCCTACCCCTCATATAATACATACATAAATACACAAATACCATACCCTACCCTCATATAATAATACATATATAATACACAAATACCATACCCTACCCCTCATATAATAATACATATAAATACACAAATACCATACCCTACCCCTCATATAATAATACATAAATACACAAATACCATACCCTACCCCTCATATAATAATACATACATAAATACACAAATACCATACCCTACCCCTCATATAATAATACATATATAAATACACAAATACCATACCCTACCCCTCATATAATAATACATATATAAATACACAAATACCATACCCTACCCCTCATATAATAATACATATATAAATACACAAATACCATACCCTACCCCTCATATAATAATACATACATAAATACACAAATACCATACCCTACCCCTCATATAATAATACATACATAAATACACAAATACCATACCCTACCCCTTGTATTGTTGTGCTGAAGAATAGTTGACCACTTGATTTGTTCATGGTATTGGAAAGTTGGAAGCATAGACATCAATATTTAGCAGAATTAACAACTAAAGTACGGTCCTGGTACATTTCTATATTCATAAAGCTGAATTAATCTTACTTCCAATCTATGCGAATCATATAATTATCAATACTGCATTTCTGCTGTATATCAATGATAACGGCTCCATCTTCCTTATAGTAACCCTGCAAGTTGTCAATTAACAGCTCCTAAGGAAGTTTGATCAAGCATTATTAATGTTCTCCATTATATGCAAAATTAAACTGGAGTATGTAAAGCCAGTACAATGTAAAGGCGGTGTCACACGAGCCATTGTTCTGACATGTTTAAGGCAATTGTTGTTTGGCAGCTTTAGATTATAAGATCCATATGAATTAAACAACCTAACATTATCTACCTTCCATCTAGTTTCAGCTTCCAATGCGAAAGAACCGAAAGAACCTCAACATAGTACGAGAAAAAACTTGCTTATTGAAAATTGCCGTAAAGGAAGCTCATGTGACACCTCCTTTATAGTATAGGTCGTTATAGTTCCTACAAAATTATCCTTACTGCCAAAATAAATCTTGGAGCCTCCCTTCTTCCAAATGTATTATCTTCGCTTCAGAAAACATTGAGTGTGTGTTTGTGTGTGTTTGTGCGTGTGCTTGTTTTAGTGTGAACGAGGATGTGTAACCTAAGTATTTGTTTTGTGTGCGAGTGTGTGTATGTGAGCTATTATATGTTTGTGAGCATCTGTGTGTATATTATAGAGAGAGAGAGAGAGAGAGAGAGAGAGAGAGAGAGAGAGAACTGTGGATGTGGGTATCCGCATGTATATAAGAACATAAGAACATAAGAAAATGGGAGTCTGCAGAAAGCCGATTGGCCTAAGCAAGGCAGATCCCTGTCCCACACAACCCCAATTACAAAGCCCAATTATAGGCTCAACACTCTAATACCCTGAGGATCATCTTACCAAAACGGTTAGAGATTAACGCAGGATTACGGGGGTCTGCAGAGCGCTGATTGGCCCAACCCTGCTGATCCCCCTTCACACCCAACCCTTCTCGTCCATATGCTTATCCAATTTTATCTTAAAGCTCCCTATCGTTTTTAATCCCACTATAGCACTTGGTAGTCCATTCCACCCATCTACAACTCTGTTACCAAACCAATATTTGCCTATATCTTTTCTGAAACGAAATTTATCTAATTTGAAACCATTGGTACGAGTTCTTTCGCTATCACTGAGCTTTAGTACATTTGTCATGTCCCCTTTGTTAATCCCACTAACCCACTTGAACACCTCTATCATATCCCCTCTAACTCTGCGTCTCTCTAACGAATGTAAGCCTAATTTCTTCAACCTTTCTTTATACGGAAGATTTCTAATATTATGGATCATTTTTGTCATTCTACGTTGTACTCTCTCCAATGAATCTATGTCCATTCTGTAATAAGGACACCAAAATTGAACAGCACAATCCATATGGGGTCTCACTAATGACAAGTAAAGTTTTAAGATAACATCAGCAGTTCTGTTACTCACACTCCTTGAGATGAACCCGAGAATCCTGTTTGCCTTGTTTCGAACGCTTATACACTGTTGTCTAGGCTTCAAATCATTGCTAACAAACACACCTAGATCTTTCTCACAATTCGAGTTTTCTAATTCCACATTAGCTAGTTTATATTTAACATTTGTATGCATCTTCCCTATCTTTAATACCTTGCATTTGTCAATGTTAAACTTCATCTGCCAATTTACTGACCATTCGTGTAAGGTATCTAGATCCCTTTGGAGGCACTCTATATCTCTATCTGAATCAATTGTTCTCCCCATCTTGGTATCGTCTGCAAATTTACTTATCCTACTAGTTATACCTAAATCAAGGTCATTTATGTATATAACAAACAACAGAGGACCTAATACAGATCCCTGGGGGACACCACTTTTGACTGCTCCCCAGTCAAAATAAAAGCTGAATTAATCTTACTTCCATGCATGCATGCGTGTGTGTGTTTCAGTGTTTGTGCGATCTGTATGTGTATGTGTATGTGTGTGTTATTGTGTATATGCGTGAATGTATCTGTATGAGTCTCCGTGTGTACATGTAGGTCAACATGTATTTGCGTAATCGTGTGTGTGTCAGGTCTGTGTATCTGCATATGTTCGTGTTCGTGTGGGCATATGTTTGTGCTCATGTGTGAGTGTGTGCGTGCTGGGATGTGTATGTGGTCGCGAGTATGTGTTCGTGTGTGTATATAAGTATGTGCATGACCAAGCTCCACTTCATCCACAGTTTTACATGTTCCCCCACTCACTTATCCCACCCAAGGATCTCTCTTCACCTAACTTAGTCCTTTAACCCACTGAGCCCCAGCGACGACACATTGTTGTCGGCAATGTATGTAACGCTAAACCCCAGCGACGACAACATTGCGTCAGCCACTAAAACCTCTATTATTTGGCTCGTATGGTAGGAAATGGCTTGAGAATGGTAGGGATATACCGTAGAGTGTTGCCGAACAGGGACGGTACGCGGGAACCGGCCAGCCAGGCCGCGCGGTTGTGGTGGGCGGATTAGTGGCGCCACTTTACCCACTTATTTCACCTCGAATTTGGACCTTATTTACTCCTGTCGTATAGGAGCTATAGGCTTGAAATTTGTGTGAGACACTCCTTAGGATGTACGCATCACAATGCTATACTCAGCTGTCCCCCATGTGCTGCCGGGTGGGTGATCATGCGGGCCAGGTGATGAAAAACACTGTACCCACTTATCTCCCAACGACTTTCGACCTCATTTACTCTTGTCCTATGGTAGCTATAGGCTTGAAATTTGTGTGAGACACACCTTAGGATGTACGCATTACTTGACCATCATCAGCTATCCCCCAAGTCCTGCCGGGCGGGTGGTGGTAGGTGGATTAGTGGCGGCATTTTACCCACTGATTTCACCGCGACTTTGGACCTTATTTACTAATGTCCTATGGTAGCTATAGGCTTGATATTTGTATGGGATATTCCTTAGGATGTTGGCAATGTATGGCAACACCCAAATCTAGGTTTCTTGGAACAAGGGACGTGTGTGACAAAGGAAAGTCAGTTTACCCATACATCTCGCGAGTGCAACACCATGTCGGATTTACCACTCCGTTACCCACGCAGGGGAATATCCCTGGCCGATGCCATGGCCACACTTAACGAGAGTGATGTGCCTGATAGTGACACTGGATCATCAAATGACGATTCAGAGGACGAATATAGTCCCACTTTGGCCGAGATAGATAGCATGCATGAGGAGGAACCCTATCTCCCGATCTATGAACGGTACGCCATGTTACAAGAAAGGGAGGAGATTAGCTACCGTTCCCCCGCTCCCCGTGACATAGTGGAGTCCCCAGCAAGTGAGGAAGAGCAAGATGAGGATGAGGAAGATGACCCAGACCCCATGGCCTTCCTCAACATTCCACCTTCTCATCGTAGGGCTGAGAAGAGAAGAGGTGAGGAGGAGGAGGAGGAGGATGAGGTGGGTCAAGCTCCAACAACACACGTGCTTCGCCGTGGTGCTCCCCCGCCACTTTTGCCTTCCCCACCATCCCGCATTCCCTCTCCACTAAAAGCGCCAACCCCTAACTCTTTCTATGGGTTGCGCAGGGGTGCAGCCATCTTAGCAGCGCAGCCATTGACTTCTTCTTCAGAAGTAACAGATGAGGATATGCCTGTCCTAGAATCATCTCCACCACGCCACCCACGCCGCCATGCACGCCGCCTGTTTCCCTCATCCCCCCGGATTGACTCGCCCCCACCATCACCTCCCGGACCACTACCATACTCACCTGTACCTTCTCCTCAGCCTGGGACCTTCCACAGACACGACACTCAGACACCATCACCGCCTGCGTCGCCACAACGCCCTGATCGTGCTCAATGCCCTATCAACATACGTGGGCGTGCCCGTGGTCCTGTGCGTGGGCGTGGCCGAAGGGCTTCTAAGGTGACCCTAATATGCCCCACCCCTGGCGGTGCGAGAGCAAGGGCTGGGTCGGCTCGACCAAGGCCGAGGTTGAGGGCAGGGGCAAGAGGGGCAAGAGGCACGGCAAGAGGCAGGGCAGGGCCCTCCCACCGCCCTGATGGTGACTCCCCTCCTGACGACTCTGGCGACAAAGGTGCCGCTCAACCCGACGTATGGGATTGGGTTGATAGAGACACCTTTGTGCCCACCGACTACAACTTTGTGGGCGCTGGGAATGCCGGCCCTACGCTCCCAAACCAGTGGCGGCAGACCACGAGACTTGACATCTTTAGGCAGTTCTTCACTACAAATCTTGTGGCTCTAATTGTTGACCAGACCAACTGGTACAATTATTATTTCATGGCTGGGAAGGAGCAGGGGAAATACTCTGCAAGGCTGTCATGGTCCTCCCTAGATGCCCAGAGTTTTACACATTCTTGGCCATTGTCATCCTGATGGGGGTCACAAGGAAATCCTCCATAAAAAAGTACTGGTCCTGGGATCCCCTCGTCCGAACCCCTATTTTTGGCCAAATAATGAGCAGAAATAGGTTTACAGCCATAATTGGGAACCTACATTTCATTGACAGCCTGGCAGCCCACACCAGAAATCAGGATCAACCCAGAGCTATGAAGGACCCCATAGAGAGGATAAGACCCATCTTCGAGTACCTGAAGGTGAAGCTTGCTGCCGCCTTCAAACCCCATCAGAAGCTCATTATTGATGAGAGTTTGCTGCTGTGGAGGGGGAATATTGGCATCCGGCAGTACATGCCTAGCAAACGACATCGATATGGCCTGAAGAGCTTCGTGATGTGTGACTGTCAAACCGGTTACATCCAGGACCTAATTCTGTATATGGGCAAGAAAACAGAATTGGTGGAAACGAGGACATACAGAATTTCTGGGGCCATCGTCATCACCATGCTGCAGGGCTACTTGGACAGGGGCCACATACTGTACCTGGATAACTGGTACACCAGCCCCTCCCTTGCCAAGTTCCTGCATAGCCGCACTACAGGAGTCTTTGGCACCGTCAGGAGGAATCGGATCTTCATGCCCGAACTACCACCCAGGCGGGAAAAGGGCTCCATCATCTACAAGCAGGCTAACAATGTCCTCATGTTGTCCTGGATGGAAAACCGGGATGTGAACGTCCTCACAACAGTCCACCGTCCCATCTTCCAAGACAGCAGATGTCGAGACAGAGCAACTGGCGAAATTATCAAGAAACCTTTGGCCATCTGTGATTTTAACATCAACAGGCAGCTGGTGGACAAATCAGATGCTGTCATCTCGTCATGTGAGTGTGCGAGGAAGACGATGAGGTGGTATAAGAAGTTATTCTTCCACCTCCTCGATCTCAACCTCTATAACAGCCATATCCTCTACGCAACAATCACTGGCAAGCAGGAAATGATGGAGAACTTCTGCATCGAGTTGTCCAGGGAGATGTTGAGGGAATACATGGCTGCCCCCAACTTCATGCAACACCCCGCCCATCGACGGCCAGCAGCAGAAGGGATTGCCAGGCTGACACAATGCCACTTCCCTGAATATGTGCCGCCCACAGAACACAAAGACAAACCCCGAAGAAGGTGTCATGTGTGCCACAACATGACACAGAGGGAGCCTGAGAGATCAGATAGCAGGAGGATGTGCAGAGAATGTGATGTTGGACTGTGTCTCCCGGACTGCTTCAGGGAGTATCACACCCTTGAGCATTTCTAAACGAGTGTACTCAAAGACTGCGATAAAAGAAAAGACGCTATGAAGTTGGTGTGTATATAAACCTAGTGTAAATAATAAATATATACAAAGGCCCGAACACAATATGTAAGTGAGATTGACACTCAAATATACTTAAAACAGTGACTGACACCAATAAGTGTAAATATATACTATTTGAACTATTTCTAAGTCAAACGTGATTAAAACAATGTGTGAAACTCATATTTTATAACTATAAAACATATGATAAAGTAATAAACTGAATAAAGAGGGGAAGTGACATGAAAACTGAATAAAGCGGGGGAGTAAGAGAGAAAGGCAATAAAAGGGAAAGTGTTGTGTGCGTGTGTCAGTCAGCTGGGTGTGTGTACGCGCGTGCATTCTGTTATTGTCCGAGACCATGATGGCCGCCAGTCTCCATAGTAACGGGGACGCTCACCGGTCTTGCCACTTGTGAGCACTTATCAAACTTATATCTAAGCACTTATCACACTATTACTTCACTTATGGTGACATCATGTGATACATGTTGGAAGTATATGAACTATAAAGGCACACATGATGCTCAGGTGGAGTAAATAACCGTCACTCGAAAACTGGACGCATCGTACATCTGCCACGCTGCCGCGCTCAGCTGTGGCTGGCCGGGCGGGAAGTTTGAAGCCGGCCTCAGCTGATGTATGAGGCTCCCCCCCCCCTCCCCCCCACCCATATGACCCCCAAATGACCGAGTGTTTTTGTTTTCATTTCTCACCTTTTTCTGCCATTTTAGAAAAAACAAAAAATTGGCCAAATCGGCCGGTCCCTCGATGTACTTTTATTTATAATTAGCTGGGTTCAGTGGGTTAAGTGTACTCTTATTCACTCTCTCTCTCTCTCTCTCTCTGTATGACTTTCCCTAAGACATCTCTGTGTTATTATGTTGGCGAAGAAGGAGAGTGGTGGGAAGCGAAAGACAAACAGTTACGTAGAGTTACATATATACACAAACTGCACATATTGCGGCCCCTACTAGGCAGTACGGACCTAATTCTAACAACATGGGCTACATAGTGGAAGGTTAGGCTAGTAAAGTAGAAGACTCTCTCCCCACCCACCAGAGAGAGAGAGAGAGAGAGAGAGAGAGAGAGAGAGAGAGAGAGAGAAATACTATGACGCATTACAGAAAGTGAAATAGGCCGAAGGGTTTTGCAGGAGGAAGGGGGGTGGATTGGGGAAATGTTGGGCACACAGGCCAAGGGCTAATAGTCCCCCCCCCCCCCACCCTTTTTAATTTAGAGATTACAAGGAGGAGGGGAGGGGGTAAGAAGGTACTATCTGAGATGGATAGCTACCCCAGCCCCCTCCTTATTGTACTTATTGCATTATTATTATTGTTATTATCATTGTTTTTTAAACTAATATTTATTTTAATGGGGGGGGGGGGCCCCCCATTAAAATAAATAATAGTTTAAAACATAATGATAATAACAATAATAATAATGCAATAAATAAGTAAACACATAGAACATATTATACTGTGTATATACAATATTTAGATTAATAAACATATAAGCAAATACATAAATTTAACCTCACAAATCGATATAAGGGATAAAGGGAAAGGTGCCCCCCCCCCTCCCCCCTCTCATTGTCACACGAGAAAACCAGAGGGGGGAGGGGGAAGAGAAGCAGACACTAAAGGGGAATAGCACCCCCCAATAAACCAGAGGGGGGAGGGGGAAGAGAAGCAGACACTAAAGGGGAATAGCGCCCGACATTAAACCAGAGGGGGGAGGGTGAAGAGAAGCAGACACTAAAGGGGAATAGCGCCCAACATTAAACCAGAGGGGGGAGGGTGAAGAGAAGCAGACACTAAAGGGGAATAGCGCCCAACATTAAACCAGAGGGGGGAGGGTGAAGAGAAGCAGACACTAAAGGGGAATAGCGCCCGACATTAAACCAGAGGGGGGAGGGGGAAGAGAAGCAGACACTAAAGGGGAATAGCGCCCGACATTAAACCAGAGGGGAGGAGGGGGAAGAGAAGCAGACACTAAAGGGGAATAGCGCCCGACATTAAACCAGAGGGGGGGAGGGTGAAGAGAAGCAGACACTAAAGGGGAATAGCGCCCGACATTAAACCAGAGGAGGGAGGGTGAAGAGAAGCAGACACTAAAGGGGAATAGCGCCCGACATTAAACCAGAGGGGGGAGGGGGAAGAGAAGCAGACGCTCAAGGGGAATAGCACCCGACATTAAACAAGAGGGTGGAGGGGGAAGAGAAGCAGACACTAAAGGGGAATAGCGCCCGACATTAAACCAGAGGGGGGAGGGTGAAGAGAAGCAGACACTAAAAGGGAATAGCGCCCACCATTATACCAGAGGGGGGAGGGTGAAGAGAAGCAGACACTATATGGGAATAGCGCCCGACATTAAACCAGAGGGGGGAGGGTGAAGAGAAGCAGACACTAAAGGGAATGGGGGGGAGGGTGAAGAGAAGCAGACACTAAAGGGGAATAGCGCCCGACATTAAACCAGAGTACAAAGGAGTACAAAGGAAATCAAGCAACAACAGGTATAGTGACCCTTCTAGGCTGTTTGTCCTCCAAAACACTGAGGATCAAGTGTCCAAACAGTGGTTTAGAGTGGGTAAGGGAACATTGGAAAGGGAACTACTGCCCTGGAACTAATGTCCGTGGCAGGATTAGGAAGTTAGTAGGGTTAGTAACTGAGAGGGGGATAAAATAAAGTTATTAATTTACAAATGCAGTCAGTCGCGGGTTTGATGCGAGATATTTGTCTTAGCAGAGTTTAAATGAATCAACGGTGCTGCAGTCTATAACGTCTCGGGGAAGCCCATTCCATAAGTTGACAACTCGATTGAAGAAGAAATTCTTAGATTCGTGTGAGTTAAAAGATTTACCAATAATTTTGCAATCGTTTCCCTGCGTGTAATTAGATTGGTCGATAGTGAAGTACTTACTACAGTTCATATTGTCAATTCTTTTGATGATTTTGAACACTTGAATTAAGTCACCTCTTAATCTGCGCTGGGTTAATGGAAATAGATTTAATTCTCTAAGACGCTCTTCGTATGGTTTGTTCTTTAGGCTAGGTATAATTTTGGTAACTCTACGTTGAACTCGTTCTAGCTTGTTTATATCTTTTTGGTAATAAGGGCACCAGGATTGAACGCAGTATTCCACAAGATGGCGGACTAAGGAATTGTAAAGAGTTAGGATAACTTCATTGGATTTATGCTCAAATGACCTGCCTATAAAGCCAATCATTTTGTTTGCCTTCTTAACAACTTCTGAACATTGTTGACTCGGTGTTAGGTTACTCGATATTGTTACTCCCAGATCGGTTTCTCTGTTTACATTCTTAAGCTGAGTGCCATTCATCGAATAGTTTGCTTTCTCATTTAGGTATCCGATATGTAGTACTTTACATTTATCCGCATTGAAACTCATTTGCCAAATTTGGGCCCAACATGACAATTTATCTAGATTGTGTTGCATATCGTCAACTTGTTCTTTTGAGAGTACGCTATTTGCAATTTTTGTATCGTCAGCAAATTTTGAGATAGTACAGGTGAGACCCTCATCTATGTCGTTGATGTAAATTAGAAAGAGAATTGGTCCTAGTACCGATCCCTGGGGTAGCCCGCTACTTACATTGGTCCATTTAGATGCCTTAACTTTTATGACTACTCTTTGCTTTCTGTCGCTGAGCCAATTTTCTATCCATTTCAACAGACCGTCTTGTATTCCATGCGCTTTTAGTTTTAGCAGTAAACGTTTGTGGGGGAACTTTGTCAAAGGCCTTTTGAAAATCATGGTATATAATATCTACAGCTTTACTCTCATCGTAGAGGTTGAGGATATCGTGGAAGAAGTCTAAGAGGTTTGTTAAACAGGAACGTTTTTTACGAAAGCCATGTTGAGTATCTTTAAGTAAGTTATTTGCCTCTAAGTGATTTATGAGTCTGTCTCTTATAACCGTTTCTAGCATTTTACATACAATTGAGGTTAAGCTAATTGGACGATAGTTACTGGGTAGGGATTTGCTGCCTTTTTTGAATATCGGTGTTACGTTGGCTAGCTTCCACTGATCAGGCATAGTTCCAGAGTGCAAGGATTCATTGAATAGCAACGTCAGTGGTTTGGAGAGCTCATCCTTAGCTTCCTTTAGAACTCTAGGCGAGATTGTATCAGGTCCAGGCGTTTTATTTACCTTGAGTTTATCTAAACAATTCAATACTTCTCTCTCTGTACTTCTCTCTTCTTCTCTGAGAGGGGGGAGGGGGAAGAGAAGCAGACACTAAAGGGGAATAGCGCCCGACATTAAACCAGAGGGGGGGAGGGGGAAGAGAAGCAGACACTAAAGGGGAATAGCGCCCGACATTAAACCAGAGGGGGGGAGGGGGAAGAGAAGCAGACACTAAAGGGAAATAGCGTCCGGCATTAAACCAGAGGGGGGGGAGAGGGAACAGAAACAGACACTAAAGGGGAATAGTGCCCAAAATTAAACCAGAGGGAGGGACGGGGAAGAGAAGCAGACACTAAAGGGGAATAGCGCCCGACATTAAACCAGACGGGGGGAGGGTGAAGAGAAGCAGACACTAAAGGGGAATAGCGCCTGCCATTAAACCAGAGGGGGGAGAGTGAAGAGAAGCAGACACTAAAGGGGAATAGCGCCCAACATTAAACAAGAGGGGGGAGGGTGAAGTGAAGCAGACACTAAAGGGGAATAGCGCTCGACATTAAACCAGAGGGGGGAGGGTGAAGAGAAGCAGACACTAAAGGGGAATAGCGGCCCGACATTAAACCAGAGGGGGGAGGATGAAGACAAGCAGACACTACAGGAGAATAGCACCCGACATTAAACCAGAGGGGGGAGGGTGAAGAGAAGCAGACACTATATGGGAATAGCGCCCGATATTAAACCAGAGGGGGGAGGGGGAAGAGAAGCAGACACTAAAGGGGAATAGCGCCCGACATTAAACCAGAGGGGGGAGGGGGAAGAGAAGCAGACACTATATGGGAATAGCGCCCGATATTAAACCAGAGGGGGGAGGGGGAAGAGAAGCAGACACTAAAGGTGAATAGCGCCCGACATTAAACCAGAGGGGGGGAGGGTGAAGAGAAGCAGACACTAAAGGTGAATAGCGCCCAACATTAAACCAGAGGGGGGAGGGGGAAGAGAAGCAGACACTATATGGGAATAGCGCCCGATATTAAACCAGAGGGGGGAGGGTGAAGAGAAGCAAACACTAAAGGGGAATAGCGCCCGACATTAAACCAGAGGGGGGAGGGGGAAGAGAAGCAGACGCTCAAGGGGAATAGCACCCGACATTAAACAAGAGGGTGGAGGGGGAAGAGAAGCAGACACTAAAGGGGATAGCGCCGGAAAGGGGGGAGGCTGTCAGAAATAAGGGGAATCCCCCCCCCCTTTTGGCTATGTGTATGGCCAAGATAAACACACCAAGCCTCATTAGATCGGTCCAACCAAAAGCCTTTCTTCTCAATAGCTAGAGAACAGTAGGTCACTTCGCTAATTAGACTTTTCATTTCACAGTTTGTATGCTTCGTAGTCGTATCGCATTAGAGGGATATGGTGTATATATGTTGGTCTATTTATTTATTAATTTCTTAATTTCCTCGCTAGACCTTCATCTAGCTTTAAACACAAAATAATAATAATAAAAAATCCCCTTTTTTCGCTTAAAATACATCCCGGCCGATGGCCGATTTCCCCTAAATGTCATGCTCGCTATTGCTCGCCATACACAAATATGACACCTAAATAGCACGAAATGTCTAAATATTGACAACGTAATGGGGCAAAAGGCCATATAATCACCAAATTTATGGAGCAAATATCTTCAAATTCAAGGCTCCGAGACGTGTAGCTGATAAACTTGGTCGTATTACGCCGGCTTTAATACCATTACTTCACACTCTAAAATAAGTATAGGTATGGACAAGTTATAATTATAAAGTGTTTATATAAATATATCATGGTACATAGGTGGTAATAAATCCATCTTATACCAGTTATAAAGGTAAATCACTATCAATATACCCAATGATCTTATATATCTTGTTCCTAGCCTGTTTATACAGGTGACTTCGCTTCTTAGGCTTTTCATTACACTTTGCTTCAGGGTCATTTCGTATTAAATTTATCTACCTCAGTCACTTCACCACACAACCACTTCGCTTCTCGGACCAAACAGATCCACATCGCATCAAATAGCGCCCACGATATATTAGTGGTAATAAACCTATCTATAAGCAATTAAAGGTAAAGCATTATAAATATATCCAATGGTCTAATATACCATGTTCCTACCAAATATATACCCTTGACATGTTGACCGTTACTGTACATGGGTCTTTTGTAAGCTTATCCCCCTTGATCTCTCAGTTCTGGTAGCTGGGTTGATCTGTAAGTCTCTCTCTCTCTCTCTCTCTCTCTCTCTCTCTCTCTCTCTCTCTCTCTTGTACCGAGTGATTGGAAAGATGCGAACATTACGCCGATATACAAGAAGGGTAGCAAGGCCAAAGCGAGTAATTACAGACCAATTAGTCTAACTTCAATTGTAGGAAAAATCATGGAAAAAATCCTTAGAGATAAGATAGTAGATTACCTCGAATCAAACAACCTAATCAAAAATAGTCAACACGGCTTTAGATCAAATAAATCATGCCTAACAAATTTGATTGAATTGTATAACAAACTATTCACATATAACGACATGACGAAATCACTAGATATAATCTTCTTGGACTTTCAAAAAGCTTTCGACAAGGTGCTTCACCGAAAACTATTGGCTAAACTGGAGAGGATAGGTATCAAAGGTGAAATTCATTCTTGGATACAAAATTGGCTTACAGACAGAAGACAGAGAGTGGTGATAAATGGAGTGGAATCGGAGTGGGAGCCTGTCACTAGTGGAGTTCCACAGGGTTCAGTCCTTGGACCGGTCCTGTTTCTCATTTACATTAACGATATTGATGTAGGGGTAAACAACACCATTTCCAAATTCGCCGACGACACAAAAATAGGAAATGCAGTCCTGAACGAAGATGATAGAAATGCGTTGCAATCTGATTTAAACAAGATATCAGAGTGGTCGAAAAAATGGCAGATGCCCTTCAATGTCGATAAATGTCAGGTGCTGCAGGTTGGTAGCAGAAATATGAAATACAAATACGAAATGAATGGCAAACAAATAACAACCGCAACGGTAGTAAAAGACCTAGGGGTACTAATATCTGAAAACCTAAAAACTTCCGACCAATGTATAGCAGCTGCAAATAAGGCAAACATAGCATTGGGCTTTATTAAACGAAAATTTACATATAAACATGAAAACGTAATAGTGCCACTGTTCAAAAGAATGGTGAGGTCCCACCTTGAATATGGTGTGCAGTTCTGGTCACCTTATCTGATGAAGGACATTGTAAGACTCGAGTCAGTACAGCGTAGAGCGACGAAGATGATACCCTCATTAAGAAATAAACCATATGAAGAAAGACTTAAACGATTGAACCTGTTCTCATTAAAAAAGAGGAGGTTGAGGGGTCAGCTTATTGAGTGCTTTAAGATACTAAAAGGTTTCGACAAAGTCGATGTAAATGCACTATTCACATTAAACAATACTAATCAAACTCGCGGAAATGGAATGAAATTAAAAACCAAAAAGGCAAACCTAGATGTCACAAACAGTTTCTTCACCTACAGTGTGGCGACAGAGTGGAATAAACTACCAGCGAGAGTGGTGGAGAGCGACACAATACACGCTTTCAAGGGAAGGCTTGACCTCTATCTGCAGAGGGCTGGGGTGATATAAAAAAAAAAAAAAAATGTATGTGTGTGCACTGTACAGTATGTATGTATGTGTGTATGTATGTATGTGTATATGTGTGTGTGTGTGTGTGTGCATGTGTGTATATGTATGTACCGGTGTATATATATATATATTATATATGTATGCATATATACATATATAGTTTGTAAGGCCAGACTGCCTAGTAAGGACCTTGAGGTCTGTGTGGTCTGTGTATCTATGTAGCTCTATGTAACTCTCTCTCTCTCTCTCTCTCTCTCTCTCTCTCTCTCTCTCTCTCTCTCATAGTAGTTATATCAGGTCAAGAATGAAGCTACCTTGTTCCAAATAGGTAGGCCAGAAATCGTGAGCCCTAACCTCTGTAAATAAAAAGCGGCTAGGGCATATGGACTGTAAATATCCACACCTATTCACTGGCTGACCCTTCCCAATTGGTGGAACATATTAGCTCGATTACTCTAGTTGTTTGTGAGTTACAGAAGTTAATGTTTAAGAGTGTTATCCTGCTTAATTGGAATAGGGTGCATTATAAACTAGTTTAACATTTGAATGAAATATAAAACAGTTTATCATTTGAATAACATCATCATAGTAAAGTGGATAAACAATCAGGTATTTAGCGACATTATATCAGCATGTAAATATAACAATTATAATTTACCAATGACCAGCAAATATTTAGCTTATACTAAGAGACAATAAACAGTTAAATAAACTAATTAAATACGATAATTATTTTCTTGTAACCATTTGCCCATTGACATTTGCAAAACATAATGCAAACATACATAATTAACTTTTTCAGATTGATTATAATTCCAATTAAACAAATTGTAATAGTTCAATATAAATACTTGTGTCATCATTGTTATCCTCTCAAAGAACGACACCGTTTACCTAGTAACTGAAATTATTATTATTAACAAATGAGACGAATAAAGTCACCTTACAATAATAGGCTCTCTCTCTCTCTCTCTCTCTCTCTCGTGTGTGAGTTTTTACGTATGTGTGTGTATGTATGTATGCTGCAGGTATGTACAGTATGTGTGTGTGTATGTATATGTGTGTGTATACGTGTGTGTATGTATGTATGTGTGCATGTGTTATTCGCCTACCTCTCTCTGTACCGGTACACTCGGATACCATAGTCTCTAGCCCACCCCACTCTGGCAAAATGTGAGGCCAGGACCCTTTCTGGACGACAGGCCACAGTGATGGTGAGGGGTGGGGCTTGGGAGAGAGGGCAACACACAAACGAGCACAGTGTGAAGCATTTGAAGACTTCGAATCCTGTCCAAAATGATTCACGCTGTGTTCGTATGTGCATTTCTCTCTCTCCCAAACCCCAGCCGTAACTATCACTGTGTAGTCCAGTCAATATAGCTCAACCCAAAGAACAAATTGCAAGAAAAAGTTTCTTTGCTGGATCATACTCTTCCCCCAAAAAAGTTGCACCTCCCAACCCTGTGCATATGGCCGCCATCTTGGATTTTCACCAAGGACCCATGACAAAGCAATTTTTGGGCATATCTGGCCCTCTAATAGGGGTACATACATGAATAAAAATGCGTAATATATGTTGTCTTATCCAGGAAGCTGTTAAGGCATGTTAGAAATGCATATGAACAATATTTATTGCATTAGAGTGTGTTTTGAGGAACTTTTTTCACCGCAAACATCCGAAAAAAAACTATTTACTCATATTGAAGCTTACAACTGAGATAGAAACAGGATTCAAAGAGCTAAAATTATGTTTTTCTGTACAAGGAATCTGTTTATATTGAATAAAATAACCTAAAGATGAAAACTTTTGCTGTTCAAATGGTTTTGAAGCAATTTATCTGAAGAATTTTCTTCAGTCGGTATTGATTAAATGTCATTCATTAATGGTATTATGCTGCTATATGGTATATTACTTTCAATAAGGCATCCATTAAACTTCTTCAAGCTGTTGAGCATTGTTTTATATAAAATAATTTATCTTACTTATATAAGTACATAATCACTAAGGTTATTTTTATGTACTATGCAAAAACAAGACATAGATGTCATAATTTAATTTTTCTGTTTCAGGTAGTGCGGCCACCTTGGGTCAACTTTGACAACGCTGGTGTTCACAACGAGCTTCATCGCAACTTCAATATTCAGATACTTAACTACACTGAAAATCGAAGTGTAGTGACTATTACCTATTCTAAAACTTTAATTGTGACTGATCATATACTGAGAGTAACATGGAAGAATCAGACAAGAAAAAAAACATCTGTGTTCTCTGCAAACTGGAGATAGAAAAGGGTGATGAGGTAAATACACTTGGCAAAACAGGAGTAACTGACATTCAAAAAGCAGCTAAACAACGTAATGACACAGTTACTGTGGAAGTAGGTCAGAAGGTCCATGTTGCATGTCGTAGGGATTTCATTCATAAGCGAGCAGTGATAGATGCTGTTAAAGCTGCAAAAGCTGCTGAAACTACACACAAACCTCTGAGACGATCAGTAGATGGTGGCTTTAACTTCAGGACTCAGTGTATATATTGTAAAAGGCTCGTGACCTACCGCTCAAGGAAGCGCGGACATGACGTTCACCAAGTGAAGACAACTAAAATCTCGAATGAGCTCAGAGACATCTGCAGGAATCGCAGGTCAATTTCCGTAGTGGGAAAAACATCCCTGTTGATTTCAGTAATGAGCCTCCAGCTAAAGTTGGAAGAAAAGTCAATGAAATACGAGATGCAGCATTTCAGAAGGTCATTTCCTATCTTGAGGAAAATGATGATGAACAAATCACTCTAGCTGAACTTTGAGAATTGATGGATACGTATTTGAAGGAGGAGGAATGTGATGCTTATAGCCAGACATACATGAAGAAAAGATTACTAGATACACTTACAACAGACAGAATTGTAATAACCACCGTAAAAGGTAAGGAGAATGTTGTAACCTTCAGAGAAAAGGCCTCTCGCATCTTACTTGATTTCCATGCACAGGACCTGCAGGATGAAGTCCTTTAAACACGCAATAATTGAGGCCTGTGCAAAATTCCTGAGAAGCGACATCCGAGCTATTGTGCAGAGCACATATGCATACCCTGATGCTTCAGATATAGCTAACGTTGAAAAGGCGTTTGCCTTCTTACCAGCATCTCTACGGTATCTTCTGCAGCTGATAATTGTGGGGACTGATGCTGATTTGTACACTGCTTCACTTGGTCAGGCTATAATGCAAAGATGCAGACCTCGTATGCTGATATGTCCACTTCAACTTGGGTACAGTGTCCAGCTTCATCATACTTCTGGTTCAAGATTCGAAGTAGACACAGCCAGTCGCATGGGGTTTGGGGTCTCATATTCGGAAGTGCAGCGTTATGAAGCCAATGCTGCTACTTCAGAGGAAACCGCATTACCTGAGTGTCAGGATAATCAGCTGGGCCAATTTGCGGCAGATAATGCAGCACAACACAATCACATTGGATGGCAAAAATACTCTACACACAATGGGCATAATCTACATGCTTACTCCAGGAAACTTTGCGACAAAGTGTGTACCAAGGAAAACAGTAACTTCAAAGGATGCAAAAGCTGCAGCCAAAATTGACATTCATGAATGGGAAGGTTCTAAGACACTGCAGTTCAAGTATGAGTCACTTGAGCCTTTTCTACAGACATTGCATGTGTCAGAGGACATAGTTGACCAAATGTGGGCCTTGTCTTCTGTCATTAAACCCAACAGACCAAACTGGACCGGCATGATGCAGATGCACTGCAAGGGTAGTTATCCTGGTCAGTCAGACATTATTTTCCTACCCATCGTAGACATGGATCCAAACAATATGACATGCGTGCATTCAACTCTACTGTTTGTGTGCAAGCTTTGCAAGCAGAGGAATATCACACCAGTTATAACATTTGACCTGCCTTTGTACATCAAGTCATGGACAGTTATAGAGGCAACACCAGAAAATGATGAGCTCAAGTACATTGTGTTGAGATTAGGGTCCTTCCATATCATCATGTCCTTCATAGGATCTATAGGTCACATTATGGCTGGCTCTGGGCTAGAAGACCTTCTCAGCGTGAAATACGCCCCTAACACAGTCTTCAGCATGATGATGGGCAAGGCCGTGTCCCGAGCTCTGAGAGGTCTCTTCCTTGTTGAGACAGCCCTGCACACAAGGCTAATGTTGCAAGCTCTCGGTCTGGATATGGAAACCAGACTCGGACTATGATTCAGAGGGTTCATTGCCTCCTGGACTCTGGTCATTGAACTACCAGATGGTGCAAAAAGGTAGACGAGTAATGGACAAACTCTTCAAGAATGAGGAACTCACACAAGAAGACCTCTCTACAGTGGAACAGTTACATACTATGATTAATAGTTACAAGGATTCACTTGCTGGTTATCCAACTGCTATGCTGTGGACCCAATGCCTGGAGATGATATCCCTTGTCAGAGAGTTTTTGAAGGCAGAGCGCACTGGGAACTGGCCCATGCATCTCTCCTCGCAAGCTGAAATGCTGCCCTACTTCGCTGCCTCAGGCCATAATAATTACACCAAAGCCTCATACATGTATCTACAATCCATGTCTAAGTTGGAGCAAAGGAATCCAGAAGTCAATCAGAAGTTCTTAACTGGTTACCATGTAGTTAGGAGTGATGAAAACAAGGCAAATTTCCTTAAGTTACTTGCTAAGGCAATGCAGGAAGAAGACATTGATGTTGATAAGTCAACAGGAGATGCTGATACACTAATAGTACAGCGAGCTATAAGAGCTGCAGAAGATACGGCAACTATAGTCATTGGTGAAGACACTGATCTTTTACTACTCCTATGCAACCATACAAAAGAGACATCTAAAGACATCTTCTTCAAGTATGGCACTGCGGGCAGTGATAAAGCCTGGCATATTCAGCAGCTCAAGAGGAATCTCGGACCGGAACTTTGTCAAGACATACTGACTTTGCACGCTTACTTTGGATGTGATACAACATCATCTCCGTTCAATATTGGAAAGACTGCCTGCCTGAGATTATACAAGGACAAAGATTACAGGGAAGCAGTATCACTGTTCAGACTGCCTAATGTACAAAAGGAAGAAATCCACCGGGCAGGGAATATAATAATGGTTGCCACATATAAAGGAAGTAAAGGACAAGACTTGGATGAGCTTCGCCATGAAAAGTACGCCCAAAAGAAAAAAGTGACTGACTTTGTCCATCCACGGACCATAACACCAACAAAAGGTGGTACCTGCAAACACTCTGAGAGGGTGTACCTAACTGTACAGGACTGGATAGGTAGATCTCTTGATCCAGTACAATGGGGCTGGGAACTGGTTGATAGTCGCTACCAGCCTGAGTATACGGACTTACCCCCAGGTCCTAAAAGTCTGATTGATGTTATTAGATGTGGCTGTTCCACATCCAATTGTGCTGGAGTGAGGTGTACCTGTCAAAGGTTAGGGCTACAATGTTCTTCAATGTGCAAAGAGTGCAAAGGTGTGACATGTCAAAACCGTATGACTAGTGATGATGAAGCAAATCCAATAGACGACTTTGAGGACTTATGAGAGCGAATTTAGTGGAGAAAATTTTAATGGTATCGCATATAGGGACTTTATATAACTGTAATTGGCCTACTTGTACAAGAAAATATGTTTAGCACTTTCAATCATGTCTCTATCATCATTAGAAGTCATATTATGGCCAACATAACTTTTTCATAGGTCCTTAGTGAAAATGCCTTATGCGCAGGGTTGGGAGGTGCAACTTTTGTTATATAAGAGCCAAGGACCCCCCTAACAAGATCCAGCAAAGAAACCTTTTCTTCCAATTTGTTCCTACTTTTGCCAAAATTTCATTTACATTGACTGAACTAGTGGGCCACCGTCCAGAAAGGGTCCTGGCCTCACCTCGTGCCAGAGTGGGGTGGGCTAGAGACTCTGGTATCAGAGTGTACATAATTTCGTGGAGGTCTTATTTTCGTTCACACCCCTCACCTTTATCTTCATCTTCAGCTGCTTCTTTCCTTTTGTTATCAATTTTCTTCAATTTACCTTTTTTCTCTTAACTTTTGCAAACAAAAATCTTCACCTGCAATATATATTGTTATCATTGTTTTCCATTTGTTTTCTCTATTACTTTTATCTTTATATTTTCTTCCTATACCCTTTTTATCCTTTTATCAATGGTCACCATATCCTTTATAATGGTGTCCTTATTTTTTCTCTTCTTTATTAATTGTTACCCTGTTCCTCCAATTTACCTCTTATTTATTTTTTCCTTTATTTTGCTTTACTTGTTTTCTATACCCGCTTTATACCTTTGTTTATCCATTTTGCTTTACTTGTTTTCTATACCCACTTTATACCTGTGTTTATCCATTTGCTCTCATATGCCTTTCAATATATATTTTACCTTATTTTGCTTTACTTGTTTTCTATACCCACTTTATACCTGTGTTTGTCCATTTGCTCTCATATGCCTTTGCCTTTCAATATATATTTTACCTTTATTTTGCTTTACTTGTTTTCTATACACACTTTATACCTGTGTTTATCCATTTGCTCTCATATGACTTTCAATATATATTTTACCTTTATTTTGCTTTACTTGTTTTCTATACCCGTGTTATACATATGTTTATCCATTTGCTCTCATATGCCTTTCAATATATATTTTCTATTTGTTTATATAATATATTTTCCCTTCTCATTTCTGTAGACTTGTATATCTTGTATTCACTTCTATCTATCTATTGCCTGACGCCGTGATCCCCGAAGGGGTGGCCACGAACGAACCACCCCCATGCACCTCTGTCCCCAGTCAGTCGATGCCCCTCCCCCCAACCAGCACCGCCTCGTTCATGTACTTCCTCACTCCATCCTTCCACCTCATATTCGGTCTACCTCTCCCTCTCTGTCCCTCCATCTCGCTCTCGTACACCCTCTTAGTCATTCTCTCGCTTTCCATACGTTCCATATGGCCGAACCATCTCAAGTTGTTCCTTTTCACACTTTCCAGCACATCTACCTCCACACCACACCTCCTTCTTACTTCCTCATTAGTCTGTCTATCCCTCCATGTAACTCCGAATGCACTCCTTAAGTAATTCATTTCCACTGCTCTCACTCTGAGTCTCTCAACCAATGTCCATGCTTCGCTTCCGTAAGTCAGTGTCGGGATTACCACACTGTCATGCAAGGACTTCTTCACTTCCATACTGACCACCCTATTTCTTGTTACTCTTTTAGCGTTCCTACAACCCTCTTCCCCTGTTGTACCCTCTCCCGCACTTCTTCATCCATAGTCCCATCTGTACTCAACACACTGCCCAGATACTTAAAAGAGTTGACGATCTCCATAGCCTGACCGTTCAGCTTCACCTCACACTCTGTGACTTCACCCCTTTCGAAGACCATAACCTTGCTCTTCCCCGTATTTACCTTCAAATTCCGTTTTTTGCACACTGTTCCAAACTCATTTACCAGACCCTGCAACTCCCATTCATTATCACTCATCAGAACTGTATCGTCCGCAAACAGCAGTATAGGTAGCTTCCACTCAATTTCCTCCCTTTTCAGCGATACACCAACATCCACTGCTCTTGATAGTATTTCTTTCATGACTCCATCCATATATACAGTAAACAACCACGGGGACATCACACACCCCTGTTACAAACCAACATTCAGGTCAAAGAACTCGCTCTGCTCACTCTCCACACATACTGCCACCTTTGCACCCTCATACATGCTCTTCACTGCTTTAAGCAACTTGCCCTCTACTCCGTATATTCTTAGTACTTTCCACAAACCTTCTCTATCCACTCTGTCATAGGCCTTCTCCAAGTCCATAAAGGCAACATACACCTTTTGTTTCTTCTCCAGATACTTCTCCACAACACAATTCAGGGTAAAAATCTGATCCTCTTCCCTTCCTAAAAACCTCCCTGCTCGTCGCCTATCCATTTCTCCGTTCTCACTCTCACTCTCTCAATCACTACCCTACTGTATACCTTCCCTACTACGCTTAGAAGACATATTCCTCGGTGGTTACCACACACTCCTCTTTCCCCTTTGCCCTTATATAGGGGGACTATTATGCCAGTCTTCCAGTCATTGGGTGCACTCCCCTTCTCCCATGCTAGTTTGCACATTTTCCATACCCATTCTATCACTATCTCACCACCATACCTCAACATTTCCCCACACACTCCATCTGTTCCTGGTGCTTTCCCCAACTTCACTCTTTTCATGGCTTCCCACACTTCTGACCTCCTGATGCCCACCTCCTCCTCCACTACTTCTCTTCTTCTCCCTCCCATACCATATCCAGCTATGTTTTCTGACTCTTCATTCCTTACATTTAGCAACTCACTGAAGTACTCCCTCCATCTTTCGACTCTCTCTTGCTTCTCGGCTAGCATTCACTTGTTCCCACTTATCTTCCAATATTTATTATCTATTTACTTATCCATCTATCCGTGTTTTTATTCATATTTGTTTGATACTTCTTTATTGTAGGCGATTAAATTAAGTTTAGTAAGGTCATTTTATATGTCACACGGTTAAGCTAATCTTCACCCCTTCTAAAGATTAATAAGATCTTCTAAAGTTAGGCAGATTAAAGTGAAAAAGCGTCTTCGTATCCTGAACGGATTAAGGAGTTCAGAGTTAACTAGCTATCTAATTCCCAGATATCCTTCCTAAGCTGCATAAAGTCGACTAACGATAACCAATACAAATGTGTAATGGCGTCACACGTACTGAAGATGCTATACCCTTTCCAAATGTGTAATGGCGTCACACGTACTCAAGATGCTATACCCTTTCCAAATGTGTAATGGCGTCACACGTACTCAAGATGCTATACCCTTTCCAAATGTGTAATGGCGTCACACGTACTCAAGATGCTATACCCTTTCCAAATGTGTAATGGCGTCACACGTACTCAAGATGCTATACCCTTTCCAAATGTGTAATGGCGTCACACGTACTCAAGATGCTATACCCTTTCCAAATAGGTAGGCCAGAAATCGTGAACCATAACCTCTGTAACTCGTAACTTATTTCCAATTTTATTGGCGGATGACACAAACATATATTTGCAAGGGGATAATATTGATAATGTCATAGATATAATGAATTTACAGATGAACATACTTTTGGAATGGACTATTGCTAATAAACTATTTTTAAATGTAGAAGAAAAACAAACATTATATATATGATATGTTCAATGAAAGGGAAACGATTAAAACCCAAATTAAAGTCTGTATAAACGGTAGGCTAAATCATTAAAAAAAGTGCAACACTCAACATTCTTAGGGGTAATTATAGATGAAAAATGATCATGGAATGAACATGTTTAATACTTAAAAAGCTAAATTTCAAAGGGCATAGGTGTTAGTTTGTTTGTTTGTTTGTTGTTCCCCAAGCTGCCTGGCCGAACAGCCCCAAGGCCCCGAGCAAGGCCAAGGCCATAACCGAGCGCCCCCACAGAACCCTCCCCGCCGACCACAATAAAGCCTGGGTGACCGAAGCCACTCCATGGCGGGGAGATTGAGGAGGGTGCGGAAACGCCCGGGAAACCAAAGCCCCACCCAGGGCCCTGTGCCCCTCAGCAATTATGAAGAGAAAGTTGAGGGGCAAGGGAAAAATGTGACGCTTTGGCTTCCAATCTTGGTAGATTGGGAGGTCAATCCACGTTAGATCACTTGAGATCTAGAAAATATATAAGTAAAAGGAACAGTCAGAGTAAGCTATGGGTATGGCAGAGATTGCTCAGTTCTCACTCTGATAGACCAGCCCATCACCACAGGGGTATAGGTGTAATATGTAAAGCTAGAAATGTATTAAATTTATCTCTATTACTGACCATGTATAATTCGTTTGTATACCCCTATATGACCTATGGGTTAGAAGTTTGAGGTAATTCATATACATGTAATATAAAACCTATAATAACTTTACAGAAAAGAATGATACGAATAAGTACAGAGAGAACATACTGCACCAATATTTAAATCCTTAAAAACTTTTATCATTTAAAGATATATTTGCTAATTCAGTAGCTAAACTTATGTTTAAGATAATGAAAGATCTTACACTAAGCTTCTTTAAATATATGTTCACATCAAATTATAATGTCCATCAACATTTAACCACACGGAGTCACAAGCTACATATTCCCAGAGCTAAATCAAATTTAAGGAAAATAGCTTTTAGGCATAAAGGTGTATTTATATGGATTAATGTAATGAATGAAATAAATCTAAATTGTAGTTTTGAAATATTTAAAAGGCAAATAAAGGAATATTTAATGAATAGAGAAATATAAATAACTAATGTGGAAGATATTTTTGAGCATGACCGAACAAGTTGTTAGTAATGTTTCTGTTAGTATTAAGGTGCTCTTTCTTGAGCACTAGTCTTGATTTTGTTGACCAATTTATATTTGAGTAATGTATTGCTGTGGGACATATATGCCGTCTGCCATCAGTTCCCAATTGTCTCGTTGTATATATTGTTTATATAGCTATGTGGAATGTAACTATGAAGTACTTTGTGACAATATACTTGTCTTAATTAAATTTTGAATTGAATTGAATTGTGATGCTGATAGAAATAAACGGCAAACAATACAATAATATATAAAAACAAACAAGTAGCAGCATGTTTCAGTATTTGCCTGCTAACCTGTCTGTCCTTCATCCTATGACTTAAACTACTTCAAACTATGTGCGTCCAGACATTTGAACTCTAAAGTACCTTGAATTTGGCTCCCTGTCACTGTTTCAACTGTTTTCTTTTCCATGTGTTTGTTTTGTTTTTGTGAGGGGGGAGGGGGGGGGGGGGCAGCATACACATATAACAAGTAATAGAGAATACACATATAACAAGTAATAGACAATACACATATAACAAGTAATAGACAATACACATATAACAAGTAATAGACAATACACATATAACAAGTAATAGACAATACACATATAACAAGTAATAGACAATACACATAAAACAAGTAATAGACAATACACATATAACAAGTAATAGACAATACACATATAACAAGTAATAGACAATACACATAAAACAAGTAATAGACAATACACATATAACAAGTAATAGACAATACACATATAACAAGTAATAGACAATACACATATACCAAGTAATAGACAATACACATATAACAAGTAATAGACAATACACATATAACAAGTAATAGACAATACACATATAACAAGTAATAGACAATACACATATAACAAGTAATAGACAATACACATATAACAAGTAATAGACAACACACATATAACAAATAATAGACAATACACATATAACAAGTAATAGACAATACACATATAACAAGTAATAGACAATACACATATAACAAGTAATAGACAATACACATATAACAAGTAATAGACAATACACATATAACAAGTAATAGACAATACACATATAACAAGTAATAGACAATACACATATAACAAGTAATAGACAATACACATATAACAAGTAATAGACAATACACATATAACAAGTAATAGACAATACACATATAACAAGTAATAGACAATACACATAACAAGTAATAGACAATACACATATAACAAGTAATAGACAATACGCTAATAATGGGATGATAATATACACATCCTCCAAACACAGTCGCTTGTATTTGATCATTATTTATTGAAAATGGCTTTAATTAACAGAATGGAAAATCTATTGCATTTGGGTGTCAATTTCATCTTGGTTGTTTCAAAGATAATTAATATAATGTTAATAGTTACCTCAAAATAAGGAAACATGTCCAAGACAGTAACTTGTATTTCATCATGATATAGATATAATACGAGGAACGCCATGAAGACTATATTCCACTGATGATCTATTTCATACATTGTATTTGCCTGCTACCTACCATACGTTATTAATTACGTAATAATAATAACCTTCAAACGGACAATTGTATTTGATCATATTGAAATAATAAATCTAAATATGTATATTTAAATTAGATGACTTAACCCCCTCATGATTAGGGAGCATTTTGACAGTTTATTACGGCTAGCATCATACTATTGTATACAGATAAGGAAGGATCTCTGGGAACAATAAGGTTAAAATGTATCTCAATTAACCTTTTTCATTCCAATTCCTTTCCTAATTTGAGTAAAACCGTCAAATAATTGCCAGAAAACAGAACATAAATGCGTTATCAGATCTTGAAGAAGTTAACATTGTGAGAGATCAAAGTAGCTAGTAGTAGTAATATCAGTAGTGGTAAATAGAAAATAACAGGGAGAAACACTGTGGACAAATCCCCACAAAGGCTGAATAATAAGTAACGTGTATCCCAAGTGTTACGACCTGGCACTCGGGTACACAAGGGCTCTCAATCAGGACTCGAATACGGCTCGCTGCCACAACGGAAACACACGATCCCAACCCCTGAGTACTGCCAGCCGAACAAAAAACACCAATACCCTCCAGAGTTCAATCTGCTATAACGGGGTATACAAGAACTCGGTACTAGTGTTCAACAACAGACTAATAAAGAGACAGGAATTATCTAGTCTGGTCAACAATCAAACAAAGAAGTAAGAAACAACAACACCAAAGAATAGTGTTGGCCGAAGCCGAAGTAATCCACCCTTGACTAAGAACTTAAGAAGTCCTCCACCCTCTACTTCGGATCGGCACTATTACGTTACGTTAATTAATAGTCCTTAAGCATCGAGCAAGGAATCTTCTGAAAAAAGTTAGATGCTTCTCGGATGCTCGTAAGAAGTACGTATCGGATTTTGAACAGTAATTCAATAAGAAAAACACTGGCAATTAAATACTATTAAAGGTTTAAATTGGCATAAGAATAATTAAAAGAATATGCAATAGTAAATGGCAAACATTAAAAAGAAGTACTCCGCAAATGCAACGGCAATAGCCTACTCGGATTGTGCTCGTGGGCCACTAATCACTAAAGTAGCCAAGCTTGCAACACATGAAATCAATAGTGCATAAACAATATCTTACATAAGGAAAGCTTCAATACTATTCTGTATCTACTAATCGAGTAAAGTCTAGCTGGGGTACTGTGGGCAAAAGGTAGCAGTGACTGAGCAAAAACGGCTCGTAGGCTAGCGAAGTCCTCACAACTGTTTAAAGTATTACGTTAACACTAACAAGTGCACTTTGAGAAATCCAGATCCCTTGTATCTGGTTTTCTCCCGGCTCCTTGACAAAGTAAAAACAAGCTGTTAATACAATACAGGGTGGTTAGGCTCTTGCCCTCACGCACTGTAAATTATTAACTCAACACAGTCAGCCGCGAAGACAACCTAGGCTTCACTGAACCGAAACGAGTATGCAGGTTTATCGCTTAACCACTGCATCAAACAACAACTCGTAACACAGAAAAGCCTTACCCCAGTCTAGCATTACCTAGACTAGCAGAAAACAGGAATAATAATAATAACACACAGGGAAATGCATAGACAAGTGCAACAAACATAAATCAATCCTATTCTAAGTTAACCCTTCCAAAATAGGCTATCTAATAGGCATGTATCTCATGAGAACTCAAGCGATAATACGTTGGCTGACTAGCTCTGCACCAACGGGACCATGGAAGTTAAAAAGGGTAGGGAAAAGAGGAGATAAGAATGTAAGGCAGTAGAGAAAGTTCACATCAGTCAGAAGAATATATATAGTTAGCAAGGGAAATGAGAAGTCGCTCTGCCTAATGAGTTCTGATCAAAAAATGGCTAGACTTCCCTGTTTATACTCGGCCCTCTAGTGAGCCCAACGTGAACTACTAAGGACCGCCCACTGACAATAATTACGTAATTTCTCTCTCTCCTCTGGGATAGACAAAGGCTTTGAGTCGCTAAAGCCTATTAATTATAGAATTTGGGTGGGCACCTTGGCCATATTATAGTTATTTTGTTGACTAAGCCTCGGAGCCAGCCTACTTAATTATGTAAGGAGTTTTACGGTGGGTGGTAATTGATGTACAGTTGGCCAACATTCTAGCTGCATTAGGGATTCTAGTATTTATGTTAAAGAGAAATAAGGTAGATTAATGGGTAAATATTATATAGAATAAACCTACCCACTAGTTTGTTAATTGTTGTCATTGTGTTTATAATATCATATAGTAATAAAGTAGAGTAATGGCAAACAAATTATACGGGCTTAACATACCCATTACTTTGTTCATTTCTGTTTGTTGCATTTATCTTGTTTATATATATTTTTAATTAGCAATAATACCATAATTACAAGAAGCCCTGGGCCAGCTGATACGTTGGCCGACTGTACGAATTGCGACGCACCTATTTAAATCAGTATCGAACGCAACCGAGACAATATAATACCTTATTTTTATTTATTTATTTATTTTGTTCTATGTGATTGAGGGAGGCAAAAGGCAGAACTGCCTATAGCGAGTGCCTCCCCCATAGTTGAAAGAGTGACAGGGCCAAAATCAAGGGACGTTCGAGCCAAAATGCCTGGACAAACTGACTTTGAAGCAATTTAAGTCATAGGAAGAGGGAAAGACTGATTCTGGGAGAGAGTTCCAGAGCTCAGCTGTTGAGTAGAAGAAAGTTTGAGATTAACGTTTCACTCTTGGGTTGGAGAGTTGCACAGAGTAGGGGTGGGATTGAGTTGCAAGACGGGTACCACGTGCCCTACGTAAAGGAGGTGGTATACACTGGGAAAGCTCTGAGGAACACTGATTATTATAGTAGTGATAGAATAGCGAGAGAGATGCAACATTGCGGCGGAGAGAGAGAGATTGCAGAGAGTTGGTGAGTGGACGGGAGTTAATGATACGAAAGGCCTTCCTTTCAACTTTGTCTAGGAGAGCGGTGTGAGAGGAACCTCCCCACACATGTGAACAATACTCAATACAAGGATGCACTATGGATGTACAGAGCAAGAAGCTGTGCATGGGAAAAGAACCCCCTAAGGCGGTTGAGCACACCCAGCTTCTGAGAGGCTGCCTTAGCAAGACTGGTAATATGGTCCTTCCAACTGAGAGCAGAAGAGAAGGAGACACCAAGAATATTGAGAGAAGATGAAGGATTGATTTTTGTATTGTTGAAGAATAAGGGATAGTCCGCTGGGAGTTCCTTACGGGTAGATAGATGGAGAAATTGGGTTTTGGAAGCATTAAAGGTAACAAGGTTTTCTCTGCCCCAATTGGAGATAGTATTTAGATCATAATTTAAGAGTTCTATGGCTTCATTACGTTTGTCGTTGAGTGATTGCTGGCTGGGGCGTTCTGAAACACTAATGGAGTAGTGTAAGGTTGAGTCGACTGCGTATGAATGGATGGGAATTGAGGTACAGTTGAGGAGATTAAATTTTATAAAAATTAGAAAAAGAATAGGAGATAGGACAGAGCCCTGAGGAACACCGGAGTTAATAGGGTGAGGAAGTGAACAATGGCCGTCCACAACAGCGGCTATGGAATGGCCGGAAAGGAAATTAGAGACAAAGGCACAGATGGAGGGAAAGAAACCGAAGGAGGGTAGTTTAGAAATTAAAGATTTGTGCCAGACTCTATCGAAGGCTTTCGATATGTCTAGTGCAATAGAAAAAGTCTCACCGAAGTCCCGAAAGGAGGATGACCAAGAGTTAGTAAGATATGATAGAAGATCACCAGTAGAGCTACCCTTAAGGAAGCCATACTGGCGATCTGAGAGCAGATTATGAGAAGAGAAATTATTAAGAAATTTGGAAGCAAGAATAGTTTCAAAAACTTTAGAACGACAAGAGATGAGAACAATTGGACGATAGTTGGAGGGTTGAGAGTGGTCACCCAAATGCTTCAGAATATGTCCTTAAATGTTCAAGAATTCGAATTAGTGTAGCTTTATGGTCAAAACTCCACATTAGCGACTAAGATATTGGCCGTCTTTTTTTATGTTTTTGTTTATTTTAGTTGTTGGTGCAAGAAAATAATATTCCCTAACTCTTTGAAGATAATGACGCATTATGACAGTTTATTTTGGCTATTATTAGAAGATTTTCTACAATTAATGAAAACTCTGTGGGAATTATAAGGGTAGGAGCCATCTCAATAAACCCTCTGATTTCCATATACCCTTCCTAATCTGAATAGAAACGTCTAATAATAGCCGTCCCCCCCCCCCCTCCAAAAAAAAATAAATACAAAAAAGAAACACACACACATCAAATACATGTGTCATCGTATCTTATAAGGAATACCTTTGTTAGTATACAATGACGCATTCTTTAATTTGATTCTGGTTATTATTAGACGATTTCTAAATAAAATGTCCGTAACTGCAAGATAGTCAAACAAAACAAGATTTTTTGGTGTTGGCATAAGTTACCTTAAAGCATAAAATAGATGATGTTATCCAAAATCCTCATTATAGCTAACCCAAAACGCTTCTTATCGTACTGTAAGTCAAGAGCTATTATATACTCGTAGGACAGTCACTCATGAAAATTCTTGGACTTTATCTATTTCGAATTATGGAAGTACATCTCTGGAAACGAATTTATGAATATAGTTTTCAAAACATCAACTGCAAAACAAGGTATGATATATATTGAAAAGCTATATCCATCCTCAAATCTATCCTGATATTTATTATTGCATAGAAAAAAACAAAGAGGGTTCACGAATTTTGATAAGTGATTGTACAGTACCTAATTGTATAACTACTTTTGAAGCTGCCTTAAACAGCTGACAAAGAGACCAACCTCAATCTTAAACTGTAAACACTCATTTTATATTTTGAGTGTATGTGTAGTTTATGTACTATGATATACATCCAATAACAACCGACTCAATATCCTGCGACAACAATTTAAACTTATATCTATAATGTTGAAATTAATACGGCCAATAAGTAACCAGTCCCCCGCGGTAGTATCTACCGTCATCTAGAGACAGTTCCAATTAGTAGTGTTTCCAAGTTGTCCACCACCGTCAGTCCTGGAGCGGTTTAATCAACATCTCAGAACTGCTGCAGTGCTCCTGGTGGTGTAATGCCTGGATTGTGGCAAAGTATCTGTAACTGCATTCGATGCTGAAATCTGCTTGAGCTATCATGCCAAGAGGAGTACTTCTCTTGGTGTAGTGGCTAGAGCGTCCGCCTCCCACGTGGCGGGCCCGAGGTCGAATCTCGGCCGTGCCGCGCCCAAAAACATTTGGGGCGAATTTCCGCATCAGACGCAGTTCGGATGTGCTTGTAAAAATTGTAAATTGTAATTGTGAGTCATTGTAAAGTCGGCAAAAATAGTATGGTGCCGTTTCGAGGTCACTTCACTGGTGCCAGCTGTAAAGGGATATCTGAGAGGCTTAGTTGGGGTGCTGTACATATAGGCTAAGTAAATCCCCATGGTGTACTGGCTTGCCTTAACTGGTTGGCTACAACAGTTGCTAAGGCTAGAGCTCTCAGAAATTCTCCGAGATGATGTCCCAGTGACCCCGGTTCGTTGGGGAGGTATGGTAGCAGATGGCGTGGTTCCTGCACTGCCTCCTCGCCGTGGTGTGTGGCCCGGCAAGTGACGGATATAAGGTATGTCGCTGGTGATCGTTGTCTCGGAGCCTCGCTTTAGTTGACACGGTCAGACTTGTGCCTCGCTTGCTTTCGCTCGCTCGGAGTCTTTGCTACCTGGACGATAATGTGAAGTAATGCCTGGATTGTGGCAAAGTATCTGTAACTGCATTCAATGCTGAAATCTGCTTGAGCTTTCATGCTAAGTTGAGTACTTCTCTTGGTGTAGTGGCTAAAGCGCTCACCTCCCACGTGGCGGGCCGAGATCGAATCTCGGCCGGGCCGCGCCCAAACACATTTGGGGCGAATTTCCGCATCAGACGCAGTTCGGATGTGATTGTTAAAATTGTAAATTGTAATTGTGTGTCATTCTAAAGTCTGCAAAAATAGTATGGTGCCGTTTCGAGGTTACTTCAGTGGTGTACAGTGGGTTCCGTCTACAGTTTATTTGGTCTAGTGCAATAGCTAACAACCAGTGAGGAATTCACCCCTGGGGCAAAGAGATGGGGCCAAAGTGTCAAATTGTTTTTGTTTTAACAGGGTGTTGGTTACAGAAAGTATATACAGCATTTCACATCCAAACGTTCTTTGACTTTCGTCATTGTTAAGAGCTTGTCAAATGTTGGTCTTTTGATAAGCATCAGGCAATGATTTATAAATATATTGATAACTGTCCTTGCCTTGAATGAGCACACTTGGATCCAGGATCTTGGATCTGGATGTGTATGGTCCTAGTATGGGTAGGGTAGGGATTTTAAGTAAGCTGCTTTTCTAGTATCAGAACCACTAACCTCTATAACTGAAAAACGACTAGAGTAATCGAACAAATGTTTCTACCATTTGGGGAAGATTAACCAGGGAATAGGTGTTGAAATGTACAGCTCATTTAATTTAGGCCTTCTTGAGTAATAGAAGTTAGGGTTTACGATTTTTGGCCTACCTATAATAAATGGACTTTCGCTAAGAAGACCATGTTATGAGAGAAGGGCATCAACCAGTGGATCTCACGGGCTTAGAAGTGGTTGTCACTCCAGTGGTTCTGTTGGGATTATTAAACCCTTGGTATAATCACAGAGATTGACGAGCCAAGCTGCATGGTGAGGAGTTATTACGAAAGGCCTACGGAACTAGGCATTTCAAGGTAGAGAGCTTGAATCCTGGTGCATGACACAAATATATTAATTTATTAAGGCTCTACTTGTTTATCAGTGAGGCCTTCAATGTGCCCCAGATTACTTGTATCCTTCTCTAGTACTTAGTTGCTAGCGTTTGTGTGTGAGGTGTTTGTGTATATGGTACCTAGCTACATGATCACGAGTCGGAGTGGGTGGTGGTGGATGGGATATAATTCCAAATGAAGCTATTACTTTTAAGCTCCTCGGTGGTCTAGTTGGTTAGGTGCTGGAGTGCTGCACTACTGGCCTGGGTTCGAACCCTCGCTGGGGCATGACACAAAAATGTTAATATATATATTATAGAATTACTCAAAATAGTTTAAGTATCCTTCTCTAGAATCGATATTTTCTACTTTGATGCACACTTGTACCCTGTATTTGTTTTGATGTAAGTATTGAATGTGATGTGAAGTGTGTAGATCAGAGGAGAATATCAAAGGCTGTGGTATATGTTCACATGACCCAGAGGCCTTAATACATTCATATTGATAGAGGGTGTCTCAATGGAAGCCTTTATGAAACATCCATTTGTAATTAGTCTACCTTCTATGTAAATTGGTGTTTATATTACTGACACACACAGAGGGAAGCCTTTATGATAAACCCAGCTGTAATGACTCTTATCTTCCTTCCAGGTTGATGTAGAGTATATCACGGTTATGTACACTCGGTCCAAGTAGTATCTGCACCCCTATGCTGGTCATCTGGTGTGTACAGGTTGATAGGGTTGGTACCTCTGCCTGCAACTATATCCATGTGTCAGAGAGGATCGTCTCTGACACATGTATATAGTTACAGGCAGAGGTACCAACCCTACCGAACTGTACACACCAGATGATCAGCATAGGGGTGCAGATACTTCTTGGACCGAGTGTACAGTTGCCCACATAAGTTCATTTCCTGTCCGTGAATTTATGTATAGCAATATAATGTGCATGATTGAATTACGAGTCTAGTTTCTTAAGCACTTGTTAACTAATCTTATTAATCAACCGATAATAAAAACAAACCGCACTCGATATTCATTAATACTATGTGTACTTCCGTACTTAAGATGACGATGATGAACATATCTTATGTGGACAACTGTACATACTGTACACTCACACATATATTTCGGAGGTTCCTTAATATTTTCCGAGGCTTCAAATTGTATCAGAATAAATGACCACTACTGTACAGTTGCCCACATAAGTTCTGTTCCTCGTTGTTATCGTAAGTATGACAGTAAATTAGTACGGATGACTTGCAAGTATGGTTTCATATGATTATCAGTTGACTAATCAGATGAGTTAACCATTCAATAAGAAACTACACTCGTATTTCAAACATGCGCATTATATTTCTATGTATGAGATCACGGAGAGGAACATAACTTATTTGGGCAGGTGTACATCATACCACCATATACTGTATACATTTAATTTGCAGTAACACGTTGCATATATTGAAAACTACGGCAGCCAACAATATATCCCGGGTCGTTTTATCTAATATTGAAACCTGAAATTTGTTGCCATATGGCTGAAATCAGTCATAACATGGAATTGCGTTTGTAATCATGAGCATAATTATGCAGTCTAAAACATTTGCTTTTATTAATGCCTTTATATGTGAACGCTCTCTCTCTCTAACTCTCTCTCTCTCTCTCTCTCTCTCTCTCTCTATATATATATATATATATATATATATATATATATATATATATATATATTATATACAGGTATATGTGGTTATACTGATGATTTGGACCGACAGTTAGCCCATCGATCTTTTTAGGGCTAATAGGTCCGGTAGAGCATATACAGTACATCGGCTATATATTATGTCCTATTAAGAGCTGAAATGGTTTTATCAGGGGGTAGAAAAGGGGGAAGACAAAAGGGGGTGTGAGGGGAAGAGGGGAAAGGAGAAGGGAAAATGGGGAAAGAAAAGGGAAAAACATTAAAATAAAACAATAAATCCGCACCACTCAGCAGTGCAATCTTAAAGGTTGCTGGCAAAGTAACAGGAGATTAAGAATTTTTTTCGAATAGGTTTTTAATCTGTCCCGGAAATTATTAATATGATTATGATGGGGTTAATAACTACGGATGATTTTCTTATCTATTAACTTACGTCCGCTGCGGCACTCATGATATTGTTGTCGAACCTCTCCGCCCTCTCACTGCCACTACTGTTGCCGGAGTAAGGTATGTCCCGATAATACTGTGGTTTTTTTTTGCACTGTTACACAACCAGGCGGGTGTGTCCAGGGATGGCAGCCCCCCCACTCTAACTAGTATACTAGGATAGGTTAGGTAAGGTTGGTATCAGGCTTGAGGCTAATGTCTTTATTATAACTTTTTTTTACGCTTTCTTTAACCCTTATTTAGACTCATCCACATACGTCGAGTTGTTTTAAATAAAAGATGGACTATTGTTGGCGGCGTCGCCATAGACATTAGGGTCTAAGGGCTAATTTCAGCACGTTAAAGTGGCTGAGATAGAGAGAGACCAAGTGGTGCGGCAGAGTGAGGAAGTAGCAGGAGCGTGAGGTAGCGATGGACAGGATATGACTCGCTCCCAGGACCACCGCGGCGATAACATACTGACACGGAATCCCAGCTCCGCTCCGTCCTCTCTGCCACACTCGCTATCTAAGGAGATTGTATCGGGGGAAGAAAGTGGCTAATTAATTACAGTGGCTTTTTGCACTCCCGCGTTTGCTCCACGGGTTATTGCAAGAAAAACTAGCCATCATAAAAGGATCGTTATGGGTCATGCGAAAAGCTCATGTTTATGCCCCTTTTCAGGGATAGGTACGTGTTTTACGTTCTGGGGTCTTATTATTTTTCTTAGGCATGAAAACTGGATCAAATATAAACAGCCCTTATTTTGGCCTTTAAAAACACCCCGCTGGGCGTACATATAAAATAAACCGCATAGGCAGCTCGTAAGGCTGTTAACAAACTCATTTACATGAAAACTTTCACAGCCCTCCCCACTAGTAGGGGAGTGGTTATTAAGATTAGGTAATAATGGGTAAATACTCATTTTAGCTCCTCTTCAGTATAAAACAACACTAAGTCTGAAGGACAAATTAAAAATAAATAATAAAACACATAAATAATAATCGAGGCTTTACATATTCATAAATTATATCTGAATAAATAAAGGTCAATGTTTGTCTGTTTGTCAGTTACCCGACCTTTGTTACAAAACTCCTCCCACAGTGTTGGTGCCAGGTGGGAGTCTGGGGCACCGTTGGAAAGCCCAGGCTTTGGAGATGGTTTTAGGTGAGTTTAGTGGGTGATTCACCCCTAACCACCCCCACCTCACACGCAACGAGTTAGAGAAACACACCACCATACTCGATAAAGAAAGTGACCCAAAGAGATTACCTCTTATACTCAAAGCATTTATATATCCAAGCCTTACAGTCCCACATCAACAACCCAAAACTCTGGACCTTCAGATCCTCGTCTGCCAAAAGGCGCTTTCCTACAGGGACCAAACGCCCCCACCTCTCCCCCTGGCTGCCCTTGACGCATGCCCCACCCGCGGCTACCTACTTCAGCTTCGTCTTCTGCGCGGCGCACACAAGTACTGCGCAAAATTAGGGCCACACCCCTCGACACGCGCCAACGCCAATCAAGCTTATCCTTTCGACCAGCCCAAACCGGTGGTGTTGGTCCGGACACACGATTACCTTCCCGCAAATCACAGTGTCGCATGCGTGAAGTGGTTCTCTCTTTACATCCTGCCTAGAATACCCCTCCACACCAATAGCAGACTTCTTCTTGCACCCCCGGAATTTTTCGCACTCCTCTGATCTCTCCACCCCGTCTTATATAACCCTTCCCTGTCTAGACCTTTTATACATCTATTCCCTATTCCTTACTGATAATGCTGCTGTTGTCCCAGTGTGAAACGCGTGTTGTCCACGTAGTTATTATCCTGTATCATCATGTTACATTTAATGTAACCCTCGGTTTGTACCAACCAATGAATTGTTGCGGCGTATTCCATTCATCATCTACTTCCTTGCCACCCAGCGAAAAAACTCAAGCAGAAGTCCCTGGAAACTGTGAATATAAATTTCCAAACGCAGAAATTGCCGATTTCTTTCAAACTCGTATATCTATATATACTATATAGATAATTAGTATATATATATATATAATTCTATAGACCGGTGGTAACATCATATATATATCTACTCCCCCCCCCCCATACATATTAACTTCCGGACGAAAGTTATGGTTGCCCGAGTCGTGCCCGGTATTTTCCCCCACAACAGCTTTCTAACTCACCCTGATGTACAGTTAGAATTCGGCGTACGGTTCGGAGTGGTGGTTGCATCAACCGCCGAAATTAATAATCTAACTTACCTAACACCTTACTGAGCTCATTATGACAGCAAATCGCTGTCGTTAAACTTATGATTGTGCTATTTTCACGCTAAACTTATATATTACACGATCGTGTCATACGATACTTTTGGGCGCGAACCCAAACCACATATGAACCCACCAGAGACACGATCTGCCGTCATATACAACAGAGGGGGTTAAAGTGGAAGTTTGTGTGTGTGTGGGGGGGTTGGGGGGTGGGCGGATTCTTATGTTTAATTGTAGTCACCTCGATGCCCGATGCAAATCACTTTGTTGAAGGTGATCTGGTGGAATCCTGCATCACAGTCCTTTTCACCTTTTTTCGGGCCGGCATTGCACGATTTAATTTACCTTAGGACAAATATTTCTACGAATAAATTAGGTTAAAAAAATCTCTAGTTTACTCTTTCTAACCGAATTGAAGAGTTTACCAATAGCCAAAATAAGTTATAGAAAAACCTTGTGTGACGCCTCCCGTGGTTATATGGTTGCGTGGGGCATTGCAGCTCGCTAGCGCTCGCCAGGATGGGGGGATGGGCTACAGTTGTCCTAGAATGATCTGATTTATGTAATTAGTGTGCCGGGTTGCCAGCAAGACAGTCCTAGAATGGGTCTTTGTGTTTGGTCTGTGACCCGGCACGCCGCCTTATAGTTTGTATATTTCCCGCTACTATACTATAAATGTTGCTTGTATGGGAGAGCGAGCGGAGACACAGAGGGTGATGGGAAATAGGTTACACCTTGGCAGCGGTGTGAGCGATGACGCGGCTCTTTTGCTTTGGGCGGCTATGACGGCGTGTTGGCGGCCGGGTGGTCAACTAGGTCCCTAGTCAATTCCCCAATCGCTTCGGGGAGGGCCTCCTCGTGTTCTTTCCCAGCCTCAGGATGAGCTTGCCTGACACGCGTATCGCCTAATCTTGTTTGGCAATTCTGTCCCCCATACTCGCCACTTTGCATACTATTTCTCTCTCTCCGTAACTTCTCCTTTCTCATTCTCTAATCTTTATTAAAACTCAACATGACCCCTTTCTGGTTTCAGCATAGACGTTCACCTCGACCAGTCGTATTGTCGCGAAAGCTCTCAGATATTTCCATGGCTTAGGTTAAGGATCGTGGTAGGCAGGTATTATGCTTTATGAGGTTGGAGAGACGGACCCTTCTCCCCCGTACAACTCTTTTTCCTTTCCGATGGTCCTCTCTCGGGGAGGTTGTAGGACCCGTATATGTCTCCCTGGCCAAGTGGTGGTTTGCAGTGATTCTGCTTGGTTATCTAACGAGCTAGACTAGGGTAAGGTTACTGTTGTCGTTGGTCCCGATGTCTTGTGTGAGGTTTTAGCCTAAGTCCTGCACGACATCGCGAAGGTACTGTGGAGAGCCTAAGTGTCTTCGGGTTTTGGGTTTACTTTGCGGAGCACAGCGCTGTGGTGTGAGAGGGCCATAGCCTATTCCCCTGCACAACATTAAGTGACTTGCCTCTTTGGTGGTTGACTTCTGAGGGATCGCCAGGATTTAGAAACTAGGTACGTGAGACCTAGATTTATCAAGAGAGAGCATCCCCGTAATTATAACGTAATCTTCATTATACCACCTTCGGACAACGTTAAGGCTACGAGGGCCGAATGCTCGCCCAATTGTTGCCCTGCCTTTGAATTCCCCAGCTAGACTTTATTAACTTGAAGCAGGACACTGGTTAGAGATAAGCCCCCATTATATATGTCATGCAACATTATTATCACTGTACTTTTGAGCCATGGGGTGGGTTGAGTTGGCACAACACCCTAGTAGGCTGTTTGGCGTTTGTGTCACGATAGCATTTCTTTAGTTGTCGAGCATCCTTACTACAACCCTTTGCGGCAAGTTCCTTTAATTATATTCGCCCGGCATATTATTACTATATGTATCCTATTATTTATTGTGACCCCGTATTCTGCATTAAATTGTTCCAAGATTCTTTACGAACATCTTCCCCAGCATCAGAACTTATGTCAGAAGTTTCCAGTTTGATGTTGCAGGACTAGCATCTGCACTTGTCTTTAATAGAGGGAGTGCCCAGTTATTTGGAGTAAAAAATCTACCGTAAAGTAATTAATCACGTTAACTATTTCTTTTCTTTGCTGTAAACCTAATACGAAGTAATATTTTACTGTGGAGAATAGGCTGTTTCATCGGAGCGTCAGCCTAGTTAGTGGGTGTGTGCACCAGTTTACCCGAGTCACATTAGGATACCTCGTTGTCCAGGCACACGACTCAGCGGGTTAAATGGTGTTTTGTTTTTCCAGGTTTGTTTTGAAGGCAGGGGTTGGATCATGGACCGTTTTTGCATTTTGCCATTATCTAGTACATATGTGAAAGAGCCTTGTGGTCTTTTTGAGGAACTAGGGATCGTAAACACAATGGCGACACTAGCGCAGGATCTTGCATCGAACTAAGAGATAATTGCAGGAATGTTGTTAGTGGGTCCATTTGCTTTTAATTGAGGGACTATAGTGGGCCCCTCGTTTTTTCCATTTTTTTGTTGGCACAAAGTAGTATAGCACTTGAGAGTGCTTCAGAAATGTTTGGCCAATCGTGGAATAGGATTCTACATAAGAGTGTTTGGGGTGGTTGGGGGTACGGTACTATTTTCGGATATTGTGCGTGAAATTGTTTTTGAGCATCATGGCTTATACCCGGGTCAGTAGGAGGAATGGGAGACACCGTCCGTAACTGTCGAAGAAACTGAGGAAACAGCAGCACGGATGAAAGGGTTATCGGGGTGAACTGTGCGGAGGATGCTAGGATATTTTGTCAATGGCCTGTTACTGCCGTAGCGTTGGAGGGTAGGATCGGTTCTAACGGTCTTCAATGCCTGACAAACAGCTAGCGGTTCATGTTGTTGCGGGTTACAAGCAGCATGAACCAAGGATCTTAACTTGATAACGGGTCGTTGTGTTGTTGTTTTGTTGGGTACTGGTGCGGGTGACTGGTGCGGAGCGAGAATTAGTGGGTTTGAGTGCTCAGAGAGCACTTCGGCCATGCTTCCCCTACACTCGACTCCCAGCCATCCCAGTTAGTGTTTGGGGGGCCGACCCTCCGGGTACGATCCGCAGTTGGGGCGTGAGTGACTGGCAGGGTTGGGGTTGCCCCTGGGGGGGGGACAACACCGGTTGGTAATTTCAAACATCGTAGCACCTTCATTCCTCCTTCTCGTCCTCAAGGGTTATCTCCAGGCATTATTTGCTCTCAGCTCGAATTAGCTCTAAGATCGAAGAAGGAGAAAGGGGGGGCATATCAGGGAGCTGTTGTCGTTGTTGGCAGCAAATAGAGCTAGCAAAAAAAAAATCCAATCTGAGTCGACTAGGGACTGTGCCGACAGGGACGTAACGTAGAGGACCAAGCGCGAGTAGAGACAACGGGGGAACAGCGAACGGGGCTTGGGTAACTGTGCTCATGATCAATCTCTTCTTCGCAACTTATTGGAACATGGGTTTTCCGGTGTTTGTTTGATATTGAGAGGGGTTGTGCTTAACATAATTTTTCACTACGGCGCTTTGGAGAAGAAGTGCCAGATCCCCCAGTGGCCTGGGGAGGGGAGAAGGGGGCCAAGAGCTTGTTGTTTCATACTAGACTTGTGGTCAAGGGACTCTCAGGGCTTATGATGCATTGCCCGACTTAGCGTCGTTGTTATTATCCTACGAGGAACCTCAAGGAGCTGTCCTGAGATAGCATACGAAAAACTACAACCAGAGACGTGACAGGTTTGAAGTTCCGGGGTGCTACCAAGGGTCGGGACAGAGCACCTTTTTGGAAGCATGAGCCCGGGAGCTGTCCCGATGCTTTTGGGAATTGGTGAGGTCGGAGAGAAAGAAGCTACTACGTGTGGAGAACAGAGGAGAAGGAAAGCTACTAGTTTGACGACCATTCAAACAGTGGTTTTTTAGAGCAATGGTTTTCAAATGCTTCCCGTTACTGTGGCGACGACCATGAGTTTGAAAACTAAAAGAAAAGAACCCAAAAACTCTCAGGAGGGCGCGTATGCAGCTGAGATGCTGACCTCCGGCTATGCACTAATTCGTGGTTGTGCGGGTCTGCCCACGTAGTGAGGCAGGTAACAAGGGGCTCGTGGACAACCACCCACCCCCCGAGTTCGTGATAATCCTTATGCACATACAAGTACAAGAGCCATGATACCAAGACTGACACACCACAGACTAGCACCGTTCCCCATTTAAGCAGGGGCCGGGCGGGCCCTTCAGTACCCAAGGGAAGCCCCAAACGGGAGTTGGAGTGGTCTCATTGTTAATAAAAGGGGGGCACTTTTGCAAAGAGTCTGTTCCGAGCAAACCACCTACAGCAGCTGTGTCTTTGGCCTTGAACCATTTTTTGGGGTGGTCTCCGAAGTCATCTGAAGTTTGCCCCGGGGGGCATGTTCGTCACGAGGCGCTAGGCACAGCCAAATGCAGAAGAACATGTGAGGCCCTGCGAAACCCTCGTCAAGTGTTTTGTTAGACCCATTAGCGAGTCGGGGTTTTTTGGTTTTCGTGATGTGGGCGGGGCCGCACGCATGGATAGAGGTTCTTTGCGTGATACAGTGGGCTTCCCAGGACTATGATGAAAAACTTGGACTGGCTAACTCCTATAAAACGTGGCTCGGGTTGGTGGTGGTTGCAGGGGCTATAATGAAACTTGGTCTTACCGCTCGTTTGCCGGTTGCGTTGGATGTATGGGTGAGTTGGGGTGGATGGTGTGGGCACAGGGAATTGGTTGCCTAGGGATTGTGGCGAGAAGGGTAGAAGGAATGGAGGAAGAAGAGCAAGGAGAAACTGCCAGTTGGAGGGCCCGTCGAACCTTCTTCTCGGCAACGACCTTTGCAAATGCCCGCTTCTGAGGTTTCTTACCATGAGTCGTTTGCGAGAGGCGGGGCCGGCCTACGTGAGTAGGGAAGAGCATAGGTGGGTAGAGCGTGGATTTGCCCGACCCAACCCATCGGAGTGTGTGTCACCCGACGGGCGCCTCTGGCAGAGCCTACCAGCTTCTAGCTCAAGCTAGAGCTCTAACAGCCTTTACAAAGCCCACCCCAGCTCGCTCAGAAAACAGAAAGACAGCTCAGCCACAAGCTCAGCATAGGCTAAGGCTAACAGCTAACCGAGCAGCCTTAAAGTGTCACAACTTAGTACTAAGTCTTCAGACCAGCGGAGGAAACGATCATCAAAAAGGAGGAGGGTAAAGCTTGGGGTTGGTTTTTTTTTAAGGAGTTTTGAATCGTCTGCGGCGGCGCGCCACTGGGGTGAATTTCAGTTATTAGCACCAATTATTTTACTTAATTCTGGATGTAGCCCCTGGGTCTGCATCGAGAATCGAGAGGCCTTACCGAGGCTGGAATGGACGAGTCTCCTACGGACAGCAACGTTATGTACATCGAAGGAGAGACCAGACAGACGGAGACGCACCCAGTATCGGGGAACAGGTTCATTGCATGTGACTCGGGAGCAGTTAGCCAGTTAGATTCGCTTGGCCACCCCTCAGGATATACGTCGGTTGCAAGGTTTTGCACCCCCCACCCCTAGGAGGCACACCTGAGCTCCAAACGTTGTGTGCTAATGGAGCTAAGCTGTAGAGCCGACTGTTGTTTTGGAGAGGGCCGGCGCTGTCACTAGCAGCCAGGAGAGTTTTTGTATTTAGAAGGCATCCTCTATAGGCGTTGTCAACCACTTCAAGACCCTAAACGTAGTTGGCAAAGAGGGGTTCCGGAGTAGGCGGTGAGTAAGTAATGTCTGACCAGTGGTGGTGGCTGCAACGGGCGTGCAGGGAATCGCATACTGAGGTTCTTTGGGTGCATGACACATACCAATGGTAGACATTCTAGGGGTGAGAAAAAAAAAACTGGTGGCTGCTTTAGAAAAAAGGTTTTGGTGGCCGGGTGTTGAAGGGCAGGTGGTTAACCTGGATAGCAATGGTGTGTCATACGTATGCCACGAGGGTAGATCCTGGGTTGGGAAAAACCTAATCAAACAATTTCCTTGAGAGCCGTTGCACCACATTCCTGTCATAGTAGCCGCCCATTCAGTCAGGTCCTCATTGTATAGGGTCCGGACCCCCCCTACCCCATACTAGTGCCGGTAATAAAGTTCTATAAACTATCATGGATTCTGTGGCCACCGTTCGATCCTGATGAATATACCAATGAGAAATGGCACCAGCGGAAAACTGTTGTACGGAACCTGCTCTTGGTAATTGCTCGCGGTACCTATGTTTTATGGTCCCCGCAAGAGGTGCCAATCGGACCCACACGGTTTTAACTTTTACCATCTAATCTGGTTCAAAACAAAACTATGATTCAGCCATCATGGCTATCAGCACTGTTCGATCCTTCTGCGTATCACCCGAGAAGGGTCAATGGGTGTTGGAGAGCGGGGTGTCACGCCAGCGCTGTAAAAGCATTGCTTCGAGGTTTTATTCGGCGCAAACAAGAACGGAAGGGATTGGGACCTGTGGTATGAAGTATGTTTTGTTTCGCGGCTAGAGAGAAGTACCTGGAGAGAGTATCTTGTTTCAGATCGAATGAAGCGGTGTTTTCGGGCATCAGGGATGGGGGATGGGCGGCCCCTCTCCACATGGTTGAAGGCTGATTTGGGAGGGTACCGCGTAAGGCCAATGTTCTATTGTTGTGTTGAGGAATACCGTCCTCGAGAGCAGAGAGAGAATGCTTAGAATTAGAAGTCTGGAGCTGGCCAGTGTCGCCGTAATTTGGTGACGTTGGTCGTTCGCCGGCAGCAGGCCCGTATGCCAGGACAGGTAACGATCACTAAAGGCGGAAACTCCGGGAGTTTCGGGGTAGGTCAAGTAGGTCAAGGGTTTTGTTGGTCCTGGTTTGACCCTTTGTTAGGTCATACTCTGGCCTGCCAATGAGTAGCGCTGGGCCCTTATGTATAGGGTGGTGTGTCAAAGATATCTCCGATCGAGATTACAATCGTTGACACCTCCAGACCGGAAAGAAAGAGCGTATCCAACTATTGCTCCACATTAAGTTGTTGATTGTGAAGGAGTATGTGAGGCGCACCACGCTGAGTTCACTAGATGTCCCCTGTGTTAACTGCTGAGGTCATGGTGGAGAAGGATGGTGGGAAGAAGGATACGAGAGGGGCGGGGGCAGCAATGACCAGGTGGATGATAACTGGGACTATTGTCATGATACTCGGCTGATTCAGTGGGCGGGGGGGGGATTGGATTTCGAGGCCAAGCCAATCGTGCGCGCATGATGCTTCTGGTGGGCGCACCTGCCGGGAGGAACAGCAGGAAAAGCACGGTGCAGTTGTTGCAGCGCCGCTTCTGTTCGATTTTTATTCATACACCACTGCTATTTGCCGAGCACTCCCAGGCGCTCCTCACTACTCCAAGCGGTGCAGGACGTCGGTGTAGGAGAGCACCCCCCCCTTCAAGTTCGATACCTTATCGGGGTGCCAACCCATTAAAATAATCCCAGCGCTCAGGGTATGAGCTGGAGGAGGTAATAGCTGGCGGAGAGGCTTGATCGGGTAAGTGGAAGGGGGCCACAGTCAGTCAGTTACGGTGGAACTTCTCCTGTCACTTTGCAGCCCAAACCCTGATGGAAAAAAGTTTCGGGGTGTTCTGCATTGACCCTTTAGACCGGTGTTCCTTGAACGGGTTTGGAACCCCCACCATGCATAGTCCTCTTCCTCTCGGGGGGATGACACAGGTGTTGGATATAAGATCTGGGGGAAAGCAAGGTTAATTGACCAAGTAGACCTCGTCCAAAGGCTACATGGCAATCACCACTGTCTGAGCGGGCATAAAGCAGCTGTCGGTCTGGGTGCGGGTTTGGTGGATGGCGAAGAGTAACCTACCGTTGCAACGTGATCTGGCCATATAGGTCTGAAAAAATGCACCGGCCACTTTCCAGAGCTTAAATTGAACGACATCGTAAGCAGACATCCCAAACTGAATGTCTACCTTGATGATGTGGATCATTTTTATGACAACTCTTTCCAAAGTCACGGTGAGCACATTAGAAAGCCATATTTAGTCAATTATAGTAAAGCAGGCTTGGGGGTTAATTTGGCGCACAAGTCGTGATCGTTTGTGCAAGCCACGGGTTGGCAGATCTGGGGTTTGTGGTTGGGGTTAGGGAAGGTGAGCCCAGCCCCAACAGAAGGATACAGGCTATCGACTGTACCAAGGCCCCGGACCCCAAGCGGCAGCATCATGAGATTTTTGGGCAAAGAAGATTGGGGTATTACCGCCGCTTATAAGAGGTTATTCTACCTGTGTTAGCTCCTTTGACCGATCCTACTAGCTAAAGATTAAAAAGTGTCCGCTGGGCACCTCTGACTGTGAGCAGGCCGTTCTTGTTTCGAAGTAGTAGTTAAACACCTTCTTTATGCACTCACCCTACCTCAGCGGCCCCGGACTTTTGAACACGCCCATTTCAGTTGGCGACTGTATGCCAAGCGGATAGAGGTAGGGGCTGGTGCCGTACTTTTGCAGAACAGACGAGGGAAAGGAAGGTTCTGAGCATACAGTCCAGTTCTTTTCAAAGATCTTAATTCTAGAACAGAAAAACTATTTCGGTGTTGAAAAAGGAACTGCTGGCAATCGTGGCGTTTGGCGCTCAGACGACAATTTGAGGTTTTCTATGTTCCTGCCTATGGGACAGTCGTGGTAGTGTATACCGACCACCCACACGTCCTCTTAAAATTCCTCAATCCTTCCAACCGGACTATGAGGAATGAACCAGCAATTTTTTGGGGGGGTCACTCGCATGTTGCAAGAAAGTACCAACTTAGACATTCGCCATATTGCCCGGTTTGATGCGAAGTGATTGCTTTGGCGGACTGTTTGTCTGAGGGTGGTGGCGGATCCGGGGGGGTAGGGGGGCTACCACAGTATGTTGGTTCTAAAAAGCCTCCTGTCTTGCCTCGCAGAGTGTATTTTGTTACTGTGTATTTTTGGCGTGGTGGCTTGTTGGCTCGCGTTTGTGTTGTGCATCAGCGTAGGGTCGCAGGGCAGTGAGGAGGACAGGAGGTTGTTGAGCTTGTTGGCTTTGATAAAGGGGAAAAAGTATGCTAACCATCTCTAAGTAAGCTGCCAAACCAAAAACAACAATTAAAATTAAAATATGAAAAAAGTAAATAAAAACACTTTCTTTTTTGATAACTTAATTTTTTAAGGATAATATTGGTAACGCGAGTACTGAGTACAGATGATTTCCACTCAGTAGGCTGTGCTTCTTAAAGCTCGCTCTGGGTAGCACAATATTATGAATTAATGTATTATATTTGGGTCAGGGTGATAAGATTTTTTATTTTATATTTAAATGTTTGTGTATTTTTTTTGGAGGAGAGACTGAGCTTGGCATTCCATGAGTTGGCCGAGTGGTTTAGGAGTGGCAGATTCCGTAGCGACATTCTGCCTGTTCAGATATGGTGCTCCGTTGGTTGAGTGTCCCAGATCTTGGGGGGGTTGTGACGACCCCGGGCCGTTAGCTAGAATGGATTGCGTGGGGCCATTGCAGCTCGCTGCGCCTAGCCAGGGATAGGTGGGAATGGGCTACAGTTTGTCATAGGAATGATCTGCTTATGAATTAGTGTTCGTGTTGCCACAGACAGTCTAGAAATGGTCCTTTAGTTTGGTCCTGTGACTTGCGCCTTATATATATTTGATATTCGCTATAATATAAATGTTGCTTGGTGTTGCGGAGGCGGAGAGCGCGAGAGGGTGAGGGAAAGTAGGACACCCTGGCAAGCAGGGGGGGAGCTATGACCGGCTCGCTTTGGGGGCTCTGACGGCGTTGTGCGGACGGTGTGGTCAACTCGTTCTTCCCATCGCATGGCTCGCGTGTTTCATTTACCAGCCTCAGAAGCCTTGGCCTGACCACGCGTATCGCCTACATCCGTGCAATTCTGGTCCCCCAATACCCTCGCCACTGGAATACTATTCTCTCCTATCGACTTCTCCTTTCTCATTCTCTAAGCTTATTAAATCTCAACATCCCTTCGGATTTCAGCCATAGACGTTCACTCTGGATTCAGCATAGCGTTCACCGAGACCAGTCGTCTTGTAAGCGAAGCTCTCAGGATATTTCCATGTATTAGGGTTAAGGAGGGGATTATTATAGCTTTATTGAGGTTTGGAGAGACGGACCTTTTCCGTATGTGTCCTTCTCTCGGGGAAGGTGGTTATAGCACCCGGTAATAGTCTCCCATGCAAGTGTCGTTGAGGTGATTCTGCGTGGTTAATCTAAACGGCTAGACTAGGGGTAAGGTTACTGTGTCGTTTGTATCCCTTCCGATGTTGTGGCAGGGTGGTTAGCTTAAGACCTGCACGACATCGACCAAGGTACTGTGGAGCCAAGTTGTATTCCGGGTGGGGTTTGACTTTGCGGAGCACAAGTGCTGTTTTGGTGGAGAGGGCCATAGCCTATCCCTCACAAAATAGTTTCTGCTGAGCATATTTGTGTTTGACTTTCTGGAGGGATTGCATCAGGATAGAACAGTTACTAGATACCAAGATTTATCAACGAGAAGCATCCCCGTCTATATAACGCAATCTTAATTATACCACCATTCGGACACACGTATAGGCTACGAGCACATGATGATCGACCCATTGTGTTGCCCCTGCCCTTGACTACCCCAGCTAGACTTTATTTAACATGAGCAGACAACTGGTTTAGTAGAGATCTAAGCCCCACTTATGATAGGTACTGCAACATTATTATTCACTGCAACTTTTTGAGCCGAGGTTGTTTGTTGAGTGTTGCACAAAAAACCCTAGTAGGCTGGGCGTTGTGTCAACGAAGCATTTCTTTAGTTCGGTGGAGAAATTACACCTTCTGGCGCATTCTTATTATTAGCCTGCCGATTTATTACTATATGTCCTAGTATTTTATTGTGCACCCGTAGTCTGCAATTATAAATTGTTCAAGATTCTTTCACGAAACATCTGCCCCCCAGCATCAGACGTTATTTCAGAAGTTTCCAGTTGATGTTGCAGGGGACTAGCATTGCAACTTTCTTTAATCCAGGAGAAGTGTACGTTAGTGCCAGTTATTTTTGAAGTATCTACCGTAAGGTGAATTAATCACGTTAACTAGTCTTTCCTTGTGCAACCTAATCGAGTAATCTTTTTACTGTTTGGAGATAAGGCTGGCTGTTTCATCGAGCTTCAGCCTAGTTGGCGTGTGCACCAGTTATCCGAGTCATAGGATACATCGTTGTCCAGGGCTACGACTCAGGGCCCGGTAATGGTGTTTTGTTTTCCAAGTGGTTTAAGGAAGGGGTTTTGGATCTAGTGTTACCGTTGTTTGCCATTTGCCCTTTATCTAGTAACAATGTTGAAGAAACGAGCCCTGTTTGTGTCTTTGAGAACCTGGATCGTAACACTTGTCATACTCAAGGATTCTTAGATATCTTCCTTTTACTAAGTTCTTCATTTTCCAGACTCAGTTCTTACGCTAACCTGTAAGTTTATGCAGTGTTCGTGGTTAACATTAATTAGCATGAATCATGAAAGTATGAGCAAATGAGAAAATACACACACACACACACACACACACTCAATAACATCGTCTGTAGTATAGTCGCTAACAGAAAAAAACAATAAAAAACATTACATTATTTACTACAGTATTTCTTTACTACGATACCAATGTGTTAGGCAAATATAATCATAGGACTCCATAAAGATACAACAATATAAACATAATAATAAAGTACAAATAGTACAAATGAAATATATAAAAGTAACGAATAATTATGAAACAAAAATATAAAACAATAATACACACATAACATCTATCTATCTATCTATTGCCTGACGCCGTGATCCCCGAAGGGGTGGCCACGAACGAAACTGTGCCGCCACATGCACCTCTGTCCCCCAGTAAGTCGAACGGCCCCTCCCACCCACCCAGCTACCGGGGGGGGGGGCATCGTTCTGTACTTCCTCACTCCAATCCTTCCAATCATATTCGGTCTACCCGTCCCTCTCTGTCCCTCAACCCTCGCTCTCATAAACCCTTTTAGTCATTCTCTCGCTGTACATAAGTTCCTATGCCGACGAACGCCGTAACCGAACCATCCTCCGACAATCGAGGCCCCTGACGAACCATCTCAAGTCGTTCCGATCCGCCGCGAAGCCGCCGAAACAGAACTCGAAAAAGCGAACGAACGCCGAAAAAAAAAAAAAAAAGAAAAAGCCGACGAAAAACGAACCACGAACCATCTCAAGTTGTTCCTTTCACAATTCCACACTTCTTACCTCCACACACACAACAAACCTCCTTCTTACTTCTCAGTAGTATGTCTATACATCCCTCATGTAACGCTCGCACGCACTCCTTAAGTAAAATCCTCATTTCCACTGCTCATCACTGCTTGGTCTGAGTCTCTTCAACCAACCGTCCAAGGCTTCGCTTCCGTTAAGTCAGTCGTCGGGTATTACCACACTGTCATGCAAAGGACTTCTTCACTTCCATACTGACCACCCCTATGTTCTTGTTCACTGCTTGTAGCCGTTCCTACAACATCTTTCCCCTGTGTACCCTCTCCCCGCACTTCTTCACTCATATAGTCCCATCTTTTACGCAAACACAATGCCCAGTACGTTAAAAAAAGAGTTTGACGATCTTCCATAGCCTGACCGTTCCGTTTCAGCTTCAACCTCACACTCTATGACTTCAACCCCTTTCGAAGACCCATAACCTTTGCGCTATTCCCCGCCAGTTACCTTCAAATTCAGTTTTTCGCCACCCATGTGCCAAACTCAGTTACCATACAGCCCCTGCAAATACCTCCGTTGCACTATCACTCATCAGAATCTGTATCATCTGACAAAACAGCAGTATAGGTTAGCTTCCACTCTTCCCTCCCTTTGTAAGAAATCCACCAAAACAGCCACTTGCTCTTTGATAGTATTTTCTTTCATGACCCATCCATATATACAGAAAACAAACCATGGGGACATCACACACCCCTGTTTCAAAACCAAACATTCTCAGGGGTCAAAAGAAACTCGCTTGCTCACTCTCCCACACTTAATGTCAGCCTTTGCACCCTCATACATGCTCTTCACTGCTTTCAGCAACTTGCCATCTACTCCGTATATTCCACATAATATACATATACTAAATAAAATAAATAAATAACAACAAATAACGAGACAAATGCAGAAATGTGATATGCATAATAAATATTAAAACAACAAATATATAATTAAACAAAATAGGTCATGCAGATGCAAAATGCTTCATGATAAATAGCAGGACAGGTAATTATTGGTTCAGTAAGCTTAACAAGTTAACCTGTGTTCAGAGTCCACTAAAATCAAAGACTAAATATATGCCGAGAGTTTATAGGCATTTATAAAAGGCAATACTTTTTCCAAATTGTGTGTGTGTGTGTGTGTGTGTGTGTGTGTGTGTGTGTGTGTGTGTGTGTGTGTGTGTGTGTAACCATAGCAAATATATGTTATTCCATATAACCTACACCATTCTTATTTTCAGTATATGCTGATAACATGTTACCGTTTAAGATAATTGAAGAACAAGTCGTTAGCTGCAAGGGTTATGACAGTAGATCATAAAATAATAGTCACCCAATCCTAGTTTAACAGCAAATAATAGGTGACGGTCCGTCGTTGGTGTTTTTGTTCAAGACCTGTTATGTTCTTAGTTGCTGCTGCTGTTAAGTCTACAACTGCCATTGTGTTGGGCAGCATTTCCAGCATGTATTTGCTTTCCGACAACGGACCGTGACGTATTATTGGCTATCATATCACAATTGGGTGATTCTTATGCTCTGTTCTACTGTCAAAATCATTACAGCTAACGACTTAATTGTACTTCTCTGATCGTAAATGACAGAATGTTATCACCAAATACTCAAAATAAGAATGCATATTTGTATATATATAATTTTGTGTGTGTATGTACAGTATGTATGAGGAAGTGTGTGTGTGTGTGTGTGTGTGTGTGTGTGTGTGTGTGTGTGTTTATTTATATATTAATTTGTGTGAGTGCATGTTTGTTTTTGTTCCTCCTTGCTTAAAGAGAATCGGGGTTAATAGTCCCGTAACACCTTCACCATTTCAACTTTATTCTCCTATCGATGAAAAACAAAAGTGTGTTTTACTGACCTAAAGGTTGTTTCAGTACTGTGATTCCGATCATTTCATCTGCATAAAACCTTCCCGTGTGGCATCCCCTTCATCCCCCATCACACCAGAATAAAATTGCCTTGACGAAAACTATAATATTTACTCTGAACCTATGACTGATAAATTACTCCGCAACAATTCCCCGTGTAACACTAGCATAACCCCCCCCCAACCCCCCCCCCCCCCCCCCACCCCCCCCACCCCCCCCCCCCCAACCACCCGGTAATAACACTACCCAGGACACACATGCCGGGACAACGACTATTGGTAAAAGCATGCCGGGCAAAATCACTCCGCGGGGAGGAGGAAATTGTGTTTGCAACTAGTATGATTAAAACCAACACTAGTAAATATTTCTCACTCATGCTCGAATGCGCTTAGAAAACAAAAGAAAGACAGAAAAAACAAGAACAAAATAGTAAACCTATTTGGATTTGGTTCAGTGCGTAGAGTATTTGTATTTACTACGTAATTCATTTCAGGCAATAAGTATCTAAGCAAAACAGTAACACCTCATCTATCGTCTATAAGGTAACTACAACCAAACAAAAGATTGCTTTCAACTAAATGAAAACATTAGGCTTGTCCTTAGGTCTATCTATCTATCTATCTATATGCTCAGGCCCAATCCCCACTTTTCCTATCTTTTTATTTCTATTTTATATTTTATTTTATTGTATTTATTATTTATTTTTTTCTTGGGGGTGGGGTGGCTGACTCAAGACAGAGCAAAAACAGGGAAACCACAAAACACAACATAAAACAACGAACACATACAGATAAACACAAACTCACACACATCTAGGTCACCCAGGAGAAGACCCAGAGACCAGGGTCACCAAGATCGCTCCAGCACTCCCCCGGCCCCCGACCACCCGGAGAGGTTCCGATCTCGGCAGGCAGACTTGCAGCAGAGCCGAAGCCACAAGCTCGCCCACCAAACTTCCAGGCGCACCCTTCATATTAATCGTCTCCCCGGGCCAGGCGCCTGATGGACTCCGTCGTCGACACCTGCCCGGGTTGTAACACAGCACCCCATACCATTAAACACATCATAGAAGACTGCATTTCACACAACCACTTACGCCAACAACACAATTTACACACTTTGAGAGCTCTGTGGGAAAGTCCGACCATGGCCATGGCCTTCCTTAGGGACTCGGGGCTGTTCGGCCAGGCAGCTTAGGAAACAACAACAACAACAACAACTTGCGCCCGACCCCTTCCCCCAAATGACCACGTGTTCACTCAACTATTCACAATCATTTTCCATTCATTCCTGTTTATTACCACTTCCTTTGCCTGATCTATAGTCATTCCTCTATCATCCAAAGCTTGTCTTACACAGTCTCTCCATCTCAATGGGGGTCTTCCTGCCCTTCTATCTCCCCTTGTATCTGACTCACATATTCTCTTTGTAAGCCTTTCATCTCCCATTCGTTCAACATGACCATACCACCTCAGCACCCTTCTGTCCACTCTGGCTGACAAGTGTTGCTGCTGCCCCACTCTCCTACGTATCTCTTCATTCCTCAATCCGTCTCTACGAGTAACTCCACACATACTCCTCAAGCAGCTCATCTCCATCACATCCAGCTTTCTTCTCTCCGTTTTCTTTAGAGCCCATGTCTCAGCCTGATACATCACTGTTGGCACAACAATTCCTTGATACATTGCTCTTTTTCCTTTCATTCCGAGATTTCTCGTTTTCCACATACTTCCCATTGCTCCGAAAACCGTCCTTCCTTCACACACTCTCTGTTTTACCTCCATTTCCGTACCTCCACTCCTGTTTATCATTCCTCCTAGATATTTAAAACACTTTACTTGTTCCAATATTTCCCCATCCAGTCCTTAGGTAGTATATATATACTGTATATATATATATATATATATATAATATATATATATATATACTGTATATATATATATATATATATATATAAAAATATATATGTTAAAATGCCTTACTATGGATCTATCGGTAATGAATTTCGTAAAATTGCACTAAATGTTCTGAAAAATAGTTTTCCTGCTGTGAGCTTTAGATTTGTTTTCACCAATAAGTTTAGAATGGGGTAATTTTTTAGCTTCAAAGATCGCGTGCCTGACCTTCTGTGTTCAAATATTGTATACAAATTTACTTGTCCTAGCTGTGAGGCTAGGTATTTGGGATGCACTAGTCGTTCCTTCAAAATTAGGATATTTGAACACCTGGGTAGGAGCTACCGATCGGGAAAGTTTTTACAGGCTATGGCGTTTTCGGCTATTCGAAATCATTCGCGTGAAGAGGATCATCTCTTTAGTGTGGATGATTTTGAGATAGTTTCTAGGTTGGGTAGCCAGTCTGATGCATTGATTGGTGAGAAGTTGTTAATTAGTAAACTAAATCCTGAAATCAATCTTGCAAATAGTGGTTCATAGATATATGTTTGGTCAAATTTCAAGGGTTTGTTTTTAGCCGCTTCTCGGTTCAGGTTCCTCAGTTCTCTCTTGTTCCTGGTGCTGATGAGAACTCTTTTCTGGGTAAGTCATGTATAAATATTTTTGCTTTAGTCATTGGGTGTGATGTATTTTTTGTGTTGAATCTCTAGATTGGGTTGAATTTCAGTCTCATTTTGGTATGTTACATAAGATTGATTTAGGCTTAGTTTATTAATATGTTTTCATGTTTTTGACTAAGAGTATCATTTATGTTTGGATTTATGGTCAGGGGTTATGTACGTTAATGCTAGTTATCGAAATATTATTATATAGTTTCCTTACTGATAAATCAATGGTGTTAGATAAATTGGGATATCGTTTCTTGATCCGTTGTATGGTATTAGCCTGTGTTGTGACTTTGTTTTGAATTTATGGAAACAATTTTTGTATTCAAAGGTTAAAATATTTGATATAGTTCAATTGTGATAGTCTTTATTTTGTTTTTCGGTATCTTCACTGGTTTTACATGGTTAGTGTATGAATTTTGTTAATTTTATATATAGTGAGACATTAATATAAGATTGTTTGTATTTAGTAAGTTTAACCTTTTATTGATTCGATAATCATTACCCTATTTTTTACAAATTGCGTTGTTCTAATAGTATATTACTTATTTTTAGGGAATGTTGTTCCTGATGATGGCTTAAGGTTAGCCGAAAATTTGAAAAATAAAGATGTTACCTGGCGCCCTGTCAATTCTTTTCCTTTTGATATGGAGGTTTAAGTGCCCAAAATCTACTGCTGAAGTACTCATAAATATATATATATATATATATATATATATATATATATATATATATATATTTATATATACTGTATATATAGTATATATATACAGTATATACTGTATATATATATATATTTTTTGTTTTTTATTGTGTCATGCCCCAACCAGGGTTCGAACCCATGCCCGTAGTGCAGCACTCCAGCACCTACACCACTAGACCACCAAGGAGCTTAAAAGTAGTGGCTTCATTTGGAATTATATCACATCCACCACCACCCGCTCCGACTCGTGATCACGTAGCTAGATACCATACACACAAACACCTCACACACAAACACTAGCAACTAAGTACTAGAAAATGATACAAGTCATTTGGGGCCCATTGAAGGCCTCACTGATGAACAAGTAGAACCCTAATAAATTAATATTTTGTGTCATGCCCCAGCCAGGGTTCGAACCCAGGCCAGTAGTGGGCACTCCAGCCCCTAAACAACTAGACCACCGAGGAGCTTAAAAGTAGTGGCTATTTTTACCCTTTCCTTGTGCCATAACCCAGGCTTTCATTATTCTGGCTTATATCAAAGCTTACGATGGATATGTGGGAGTCAACAGGTTTATTAAGATCGAGTTTACCCCTTTGACTATGAGATGTTTTTCCAATGCTGTGAACACTTATGATAGGGGCAGAAAATAATGATTTACTATCATGCGACATATACTGGATAGCACTGAATTACTTCATCCCGTTTAGGAAGTACCTCTAGGAATCCAAGGGGTAATAACTACATCAACTAACATCTATTACCACATATCCATCTTAATCTGTATAAAATTGGGTGTTAGTGTATTCAAGCTAACCTGGCAGAAATTGGTAACGTTGCCTTTCTATACAATTGTACAGCCAATATTTAGTAAAGGCGGCCTCACACGAGCAGTTTAGAAAGGCAGTATAGGAAGCATAGAAAGGAAGCGTTACCAATTTCTGCCAGGTTACTTTGAATACACTATGATCAGAAGGATAATAGAACATGTAAAAGTGGCATCTTTTACTGAAATGGTTAACCTATGGAACTCTTGACAATAGAAGATGTAATATAATCGAAAACTGCAAGCGGACCCCAGAAGTTATTGGATGTAAAGGCAACAGGCAGGCGGGGGAAGCGAGGGAACACTGGTTTAGTACAGCAATAACAAACAAACCTTCACCTGAAAGGTATTGGGAAGAGATGGGCATTTTGTATTGCACCAAGAAGGGGCAATTGATGTGTATGGTAACATTATTAGTCATCTTATATTACCAGAAACTAACATATTATGTGCTAATCTAACTTAACATACACTATCATAATAGAACCTACCATAAGCTAACCTAAACTAACCTAACCAATCCGAAATTACGGGATCTAACCTATCCGAGAAGTTATTGGATTTAAAGACATGGAGCCAGGCAGGAGAAGCGAAGGAACACGGGATGAGTAGAGCAACAAGAAGCCAAAACTTCAGGTGAAAGGTATTGGGAAGAGCTTGGTATATTGTCTTGAACCAAGATGAGACTGTTTGTATCTATGTTGACAACGATTACATTACCCAAACTTTACCTAACTTATTCTATCCTATACATTATCTTAACATACTCTAACATAATCAAACTGCAGGTGAAAGGTATTGGAAGTAGAGTTGAGGTTTATATTGAACCAAGATGAGACTGTTCATAATAGGAAAATTAACTATGGTATTTGCCAACCCATCATACTGTAACTTAAAGGAGGGGGACTTCTTCCTCATATATAGCCACGTTATTTTAGATATCTTAAGACGTTCGCGCCCCATTAGTTTGGGTATTTAAAGACCTTTCGCCCCCTTTTCTTGTCAATATTAACACCTTTTGTGCCATTTAGGTGTCGATCTCTTCCTGTCGAGCGACATTGAGCCTGCAATTTAGGAGGAATTTGCCGAACATTTTTCTACTGAAAATTGTGCACGTGTAGTTTGGGGTATTTTGTGTAGAGGTCAAGGAGGTAAACTAAAGGATCTCCCGTTAAGAAACAAGTTGTAGGTGGTAGGTGTTGGCGTGGCTCGGAGATTATAGTATTAGAATCGTAACTACACATCCCTCGTTCCAATTCCGATATATTCTGGTTTATATGAACGGATACTACAAGTGGATCCCAGAGGAGGTTGGACTTGAAGGCAGCAGGCAGTGAGAGAGAGGGAGGACCAGTTTAGTATAGCAATAAGGAACCAATGGCTGGGAGGGGAAGGTGAAGGTGTGGCTGAGTTGGAACACAGTTTTAAATCATTTATTACCTCCGCTAACGAAGTTGGAGGAAATTTTGTTCTTGCCTTCGATTGTCCTCCGCTAACGAAGTTGGAGGATATTTTGTTCTTGCCTTCGATTGTCTGTCTGTTGAAGTGTCTGTAAACAAGATATTTCAAATAGTTATGAACCGATGTTTGCGAAATTAGGTTGCCAGATAGTATATGCGCAAACAAAAAAGTTATTCAATTTAGAAGGCGATCAGTAGAGCACATACCTCCGCCAGCGTAGGCAGATGTATGCGCTCTACCGAGTACCTCTCTAGTACAGTACAGTATGTCCTAATTTTAACAGTATACGATTAATACATGTAGATGTATTATTTATTTTACAATTAAGTACTCAATGTTTACAATGAAGTCAGGTATTGGACTACACTTTGTGTTTTCCAGCTGACGGTAAATTGATAACTCTGTTATTACAAACATTGTGTAAGGAAACAAATTTTACACTACTATGATGCAGTCCTATAGACCATTCATTATGTAGGTCAGAAATAGTGACCTCTAACCCCTGTAACACAATAATGGCTAAATTAAATAAAGTAAACCTCCATACCTATCCTGTGGCTGACTCTTTCCAAATGGTGGATTTATTGGATCTCCCAGTTCAGAACCTTCAACACCATCATCACATCATAGCACTGTGAGATTCTCAATGCCACCTTTGTCGCCCACAACAGTGTCTCTGCTCTAACCAGTGCCTTCTCTTACAATTGTGAGACTCATTAACTTTGTGGGTACCATCTTCCTTGACCTATGGTGGGACAGTGCTCCATAAACGAACTAGCCTATTTCGTGTCCCGTGATTACATCCAATAGATGTATAACCCAAATCAGTGTGATAACTAAGCCCTGTGCATACACCCAATTTACAAATGTTATAGATTTAAATGTTTGACTTAGCTATATACAGAAACATCTTTCCTACATACAGGTACGCACGTATTCCCAATAGTTAACCCTTTAGCATGGATGACGTATTTGTACCTTCTGTTCTGGCTAATGTTTGATGATTTTATGCAGTTGAAGATGGATCTATTTTTTCATGGGGTTTATTGAGATCATATTTACACTTTCGAATCGTAGAGGTAAGCTTAATTAAGAAAGCCGTCTAATGGTAACCATTATGTGATTATAATAACGGTAGAGTGCTGAAGGGGTTAATAGCGTAAAACTGTGACAAAGTTCCCGCTGGCAGGATGACCATGTATTATCCACAAACCTTTATAACGTTAATGCTGGTGTGAACTATAGTGCTTCCCACATGATGCACGGACGGTCATCCATCACTCCTACACCAACACCACCATTTACGCCAGCATATATTCCGCGCATCTCATATTGGCAACTTCAGTTTGGCAAAGGTTTGAGACTATTTTGCACTGGTATCGACAACTATAATGAATTTAGTTTATAATTCAAATTAACATTTTGCAAAACAATCAAACCATAACAGAAACCGTGCAATATAAAGACAAACGAACGAATGAAAATCACCATGTGGAAATTACGCATTGAAGATTTAACAAAACACTTACGAAATAATAAAGCACAATACTTCTAGGTGATGTCTATTGCTAATGTGTAATTCAAAGGCTGTCAGATCGGAGTTGCAAAACAAAATTATTGAAGAATCTCTTATCCGATATCTGTTTAAACTAGCAGTTTCTAAATCCTACTTTTATATAAATATGTCGAATATAGTAATCTACCGTTAGTCTAGTTGCCAATAGGAGAGACAAACAAATAGCCTAACAATATTGCACCCCCCTCCCCCCACAAAAAAAAAAGAAGAAGTTATGGATTAAAATTTGCATAAAAGCCCCCCCGTATTTATCCGCCTTAAATTGCGTCATACAGTATATCAGGTGTTTTTTTGCGGCCCGTGTGTTTTTAAAGGTGCGCCTCAACAACACCGCTGTAACCTGTTGTTGTAATTTCTGCCGCCACAAACAGATCATTGGTCAGTAGTGCACCGTACAGTAAAGGTCATAAGTTGGGTCCTGCCTCCATATTGTCAACTGTGGTTCTCACTGTAGTGGTGGGGCAGTAACCACCTGGGATATCATCGTCGAGTCTCAGGTTCGAATCCCGTTCATAGATTGTGAATTAATGGCAATGGACCCCCCCCCCCCCTTAAACATACACACACACACATGACCACAGTGGCCGAGCGCACTTATTCCCTGACTCCTGGATACTTGGCTCTGGTAGCGCGGGTTCGATCCCAGCTACCTGCATGTGAGGTTTGTCAAATTCACTCCTAGTTGTGGAGTTTAGGTGTGGTTGCACCACCTCTGGGTTCCACCTGGCTCCTTGCACCCTTTCTGGTGGTATATAAGCGCTTGTGACAGCCAAAGTTAACTTTTTGATCTCTTAGGATAAATTGTCAGCCTAATTGGGGGCTGGCTCTCGTGTATTATTTATGTATTATTATAATTTATTATTTCACACACACACACACACACACACACACACACTATTATATTTAACTATTTATATTTGTATTGATTGATTTTTACTTTTTTTTTTTTTTTTTAGTACTGAAAAGGAAAACCTGAAGAGCCTTTGCTTTGAGCCATTGGCATACACACACACACACACACGCACACACATACACCATTGTATCTGTATCTATTTATACGAATTAATTGTATTATTATTATTATTATTATTATTATTATTATTATTATTAATATTATTTATTTTTTGTTATTGAAAAGGAAAGTCTGAATGGCCTTTGTTTTAACCATCGGTCCCCTAACTTTGTATGTGCGGCTTTTATGGTCGTGCAGCAGGGGGTGGCCCATTTGTCTCCATCTATCAAAAGTTGGGGACATTACACTAGGATCTGGGGGGAGATAGAGAGATAGATAGGTAGATGACTAGAGAGACAGACAGACACAAATAGATACAGACACATACATATAGACAGCAAGGCAAACAGCGATAGACAGATACCACATGAGAGCCAGACAGAGGTAGACACGTTGATAATTTGATATAGATCACCTGTAGAGGACTATATGGTTAGAGAATATCCTTTGTTACATAAACAAAAGATAATTATAAATACAGTAATTAATAGACTACCTTATGGCATGGATGTTATAAGACAATGGGCAAGTCGATGGTGGAATATAATCGATGTCTTAACCCATAATAGCCTATCTAACAGAAGTCCTAACTAAACATTGTATACATGGCCATCTATATCAATGACTTAGCTGTCTAGGGTCCTGGCCTAGTTTCAGAGGAATTCCGTCTTCGGTAGGTAGGGTTAAAGTCCGGGACTCCGGGCCGGGCGTGGGGAGTGTTGTGGGAGGTCAAGAGACACGTCTTGCTAGTCCAGGAGGTGGATTCACTAACGGTCGGTCCGTATGATCCGAAAACTCCCTAGCTACCGTTCCCTTACGGCTCAACGCTGGTATTCACGAAGCGTCGTAGCGGCCATCTTTGATCGTAGGAAGCCCCTTTCGCAAAGGGTGGTCCGGACCACCCTTACATGAATTTGACCCGGATATAGGTACACAAATATCGATAACACAACCCGCGACCAAAACAAATTCGTCTGCAGTATAGCTCTTTATGACACCCTAAGTCATTCTTGAGGCAATAATAGCGCAATATGATTGTTAACTTGTGTTTACAACACCATTAAGGCATTTAATAGAAAGTATTAATATATTATTTTGTATCCTTAATGTCTTATGACAGGCCGAATTAAGCAATGAATAGCCTACATATGCCAGCTTAGACCTAGTCAAGGTTAATTGATGCACAATTTCATGAGCTGCGACAACACGTAGCCTACCATTAGTAGATTTTACCCTTATTTATTGGGGACATTTTATATTCCAACCCCACCACCTCTGGGTTAGATTAGGGTAGCCTATTCCTCAACAATTTGAAAGTATCAAAGGAACAAAATTATGAAAAGAATTACCCTAGGCCTAGCCTAAAAAATAAATAAATAATATATGGTGTTGTGAATAATTTTGTTTAGCCTAGCCTAGGCCTAGGGCACTAGGCTATAACTTAGGTTTATTTTGAAAAAGTTAGGGCTATTTAGGCTAGAAACGTTAGGCCTATGTATGGTATTTTGGTTAGGCTAGCAATGCCTAACTGGGTTAGATTAGGGTAGCCTACTTCCTCAACAAATGTATAAGTATCACAGGAAAAAAATGATGAAAAGAATTACCCTAGGCCTAGCCTCAAAAAAAAAAAAAAAAAAAGGCTAGCCTATATGGTGTTGTGAATATTTTTGTTTAGCCTAGCCTAGGATATAACCTAGGTTTATTTTGAAAAAGTTATGGCTATTTAGGCTACAAACGTTAGGCCTATGTATGGTATTTTGGTTAGGCTAGCAATGCCTAGTTTGGTGTAGCCTAAGCATGGTAAAGTAGAAGCCTAGAAGGTAAAGATGGTGTTTGCAGGCGTACCGTCCTCATTTTTAACTAGCTGTTGTTAGTCCCATGCTGGTAATATATTTGATGATGGCAATAAGTCAAGGGAGGTGAGGGGGACAAAGCCCCCCTCAACCTTATATCTTATATCAACCTTATTATCATTATATCCCATGGCCAACTATTGGGTAATTGGTTGAGGGGGGGATTCACCCCCCTCATCCCCCATGACTTATTGTCATCACCATATATATTTCCAGCATGGGGTCAAATAACAGCTGGCCGTCGGATAATTTTGTAATTAAATGCAGTCAAATTAGACGCGAACATAACGGAGCCTGCAACTTCATCTAAACAAGGAGGACAGTATGCCCGCTAACACCACCCTTACCAAGGTAAGAGTTGTGTTAGCGGGTGTGCCGTCCGCTTTGTTTACATAGTCGCACACTCTGTTATATTCGCATTTAATTTGACTGCTGTTATTTGCCCTTGCTGGTAAAATATATGATAATGACAATGTTGTGAGGGTTAGGGGGGGTCTAAGCCCCCCTCACCCCATTATTGTATCCCATGGCCAGATGTTAGGTAAATGTTGTTAATACCAACCGTGGGATACAATAATGGGTTGAGGGGGGCTTTGCCCCCTCAACAAAAATGGAGGTGTTATGAATACAAAAATAATTACCCAAGACTAGCCTAGGCTATAGCCAAAAAATAAAATATATATAGCCTAGGCCTAGTCCTAAATTTTGAAAATGTAGGTAGGCTAGGCCTTGAGGTATTGTGATTACAAAAATATTACCCTAGGCCTATTTTGAAAATTAGGCCTAGGCTAAGTGGCAATTTTGGCTTGGCTAGAACTAGAGATCCTATAGTGAGAAGAGACTGGCCAACTATTAATATCTAAAGGGTCACTAGCTAGAACTGCCTGTGTAGGTATAGGCCTAGACTTAATAAAGTCTGGCATGGTTCGGCTAGCCCTGTCTAGGTGTAGACATGGTAAAGTAGAACAATATACTGTGGTTAAGGTATAAATAATACACTAATTTCCCAACTAGCCTAACAGATGATTATCAATGATCAATCCGTCAGAAATCCTTTAACTTGGGCCACTAAGAGGCTTCCCTGCAGCCTAGCTAGGATAATTTGTTATCATTGTGACGCCTACTAGCGTTGGCAGAATCGCCTCCCGGTAGCCACTAGCGCTCGCCAGGGCAGTGAAATGGGCTACAGATATCAGAGAATGTTATACTTTCTTTCTTGTGAATCGTCATGTCACAGGCAGTATAGAAGTGGTCTTTATTTTCGTCTGTGACAATGCATTTTATTTTATATCATCAGTTATAAGTTTAATGTATAAGACTGAATGATACAGCTAGAGAGTGTGAGTGAGTAAGTGCAGGAGGCAGAGTATTGTGCGCGTAGTGTTACGCGTTGTCTCGGTGACGTCATGCCACGGCCGGGCCCTCTGAGTGGCTGGCCGCTTTGCAGCCCTCCTGCCGCAGCAGGAGGTAGTCCCCCCGCACTCCTTGCTGTCTTTGTGCCTTCCTTGCTCAGAGCTTGCTTGACCAGCATAACCTTCACACCTCCCTTGCCACCTGTCCCCGACTTCCACCTATAGAACACTTTCTCTCTCTCTCAACTTCTTACCTCTTATTCTTCTAATCTATTTAACATCATAACTCCCCTTTGGTTCTGCACGATTTCATATATCGGCCATCGTATTATATGCTGAAGCTCTCAGATATATCATGTTTAGTTAGACATTTTGGAGGGGTTAACATTTTGTCTGTAGAGGTTCGACACACTCGCGGTGTCTCCCTACCTATTTCTTGGTTGTCTGCTGGGCTATTTAATGCTAGACTGGGGTGAGGCTATTGGTGTTGTGATTTCCGATGTGTACCAGGTTTTGTTGAACTTGTACAATCGCAACGGATACGTGGGAAGCCTAGGTTGTTTTTCTGACTGTGTACTGTGACGCATGTCCACGTGTGAGCATGCTGTACAGAACGCCTAGTCATGCCCCACTCTCGCTAGGATCGTCAGGGCAGGAACTTTGGCTGTAGTCTATGTAGAGTTTCCTAACTTAGTTCATGTGAGCCGTTGTACTATAAGTATTATGAATATGTATTTTGTTTTCATCTGAGTCAACGAGTTCTATTTTATATCATTAGTTATAAGTATTGTGTGTAAAACTTATTTGTAATGATGGGAAGAGAAACAGCCACAGTTAGGGGTCATTGGGCACGCCAGGCAGGAGGTAGGCCTAACTCACTCGCATTCCTCCCTCCCTCAGTGCTAGGGGAGCCTTTGTGTATCCCAGAGGAGAGAGAGAAATGACGTCATGGTTGTCAGTGGGCGGTCCTTAGTAGTTCACGTTGGGCTCACTAGAGGGCCGGGTATAAAAGGGAAGTCTAGCCATTTTTTCATCAGAACTCATTAGCCAGAGCGACTTCTCATTTCCCTTGCTAACTATTTATATTCTTCTGACTAATGGGAACTTTCTCTACTACCTTACATTCTTATTTCCTCTTTTCCCTGCCCTGTTTAACTTCCATGGTCCCGTTGGAGCAGAGCTAGTCAGCCAACGTATTATCGCTTGAGTTCTCACGAGATACTTGCCTATTAGATAGCCTATTTTGGAAGGGTTGACTTAGAATAGGATTGATTTATGTTTGTTGCACTTGTATATGCATTTCCCTGTGTGTTATTATTATTATTCCTGTTTTCTGCTAGTCTAGGTAATGCTAGACTGGGGTAAGGCTTTTCTGTGTTACGAGTTGTTGTTTGATGCAGTGGTTAAGCGATAATCCTGCATACTCGTTTCGGTTCAGTGAAGCCTAGGTTGTCTTCGCGGCTGACTGTGTTGAGTTAATAATTTATAGTGCGTGAGGGCAAGAGCCTAACCACCCTGTATTTTATTAACAGTTTGTTTTTAATTTGTCAAGGAGCCGGGAGAAAACCAGATACAAGGGATCTGGATTTCTCAAAGTGCACTTGTTAGTTTTAACGTAATACTTTAAACAGTCGTGAGGACTTCGCTAGGCTACAAGCCGTTTTTGCTCAGTCACTGCTACCTTTTGCCCACAGTACCCCAGCTAGACTTTACTCGATTAGTAGATACAGAATAGTATTGAAGCTTTCCTTATGTATGATATTGTTTTTGCACTATTGATTTCATGTGTTGCAAGCTTGGCTACTTTAGTGATTAGTGGCCCATGAGCACAATCCGAGTAGGCTATTGCCGTTGCATTTGCGGAGTACTTCCTTTTAATGTTTGCCATTTACTATTGCATATTCTTTTAATTATTCTTATGCCAATTTAAGCCTTTAATAGTATTTAATTGCCAGTGTTTTTGCTTATTGAATTACTCTTCAAAATCCGATACGTACTTCTTACGAGCATCCGAGAAGCATCTAACTTTTTTCAGAAGATTCCTTGCTCGATGCTTAAGGACTATTAATTAACGTAACGTAATAGTGCCGATCCGAAGTAGAGGGCGGTGGACTTCTTAAGTTCATAGTCAAGGGTGGATTACTTCGGCTTCGGCCAACACTATTCTTTTGTGTTGTTGTTTCTTACTTCATTGTTTGATTGTTGACCAGACTAGATAATTTCTGTCTCTTTATTAGTCTGTTGTTGAACACTAGTACCGAGTTCTTGTATACCCCGTTATAGCAGATTGAACTCTGGAGGGTATTGGTGTTTTTTGTTCAGCTGGCAGTACTCAGGGGTTGGGATCGTGTGTTTCCGTTGTGGCAGCGAGCCGTATTCGAGTCCTGATTGAGAGCCCTTGTGTACCCGAGTGCCAGTTCGTAACAATACCTTGTGAGTGTAGCACTGTGTTGCGAGTGAGGGCTTTTGCCTCTGCCACCCAACACTGTGCTAAGTCGTTTTGCTTTGACTTGAAGAGGGTCGCCAGGAGAGAACCAGATACTAGTGATCTGGATCTCTCAAGAGAGCACCCCGTCATTTAACGTAATTTGGCCGTACAGTCTTAAGGACCTCGCTAGGCTACGAGCCGCTTGCTCAGCCATTGATTCCTAGCCTACGACATCCCAGCTAGAATTTATTCGCCTAGCAGACACCCGATTAGGATCATAAACTCTTATGTTATGTATGCAGCATTTTTATTCACGTTGATTGTAAGCCTTGGTTGTTGTTGAGTTGCACAACCTGAGCAGGCTTTTGCATTGCCTGAGGAAGTACTTCTTTTGTTGTTGGAGATAATAGTATTGCACATTTATCGTTATTCCCGTGCCAGTTAACACTGTATGTCCCTACACTTGTCATATCTTGTTCCTGCTTTATATAACAGTTCAAAATCCGATTCTATCATCTTAAGCAGCATCAGACTTTCTTCAGAAGATTACTGTTCGATGCTTTAGGACTTTCATTCACTTTCTTTAATATAGGAGTGACAGTTTATTATTGTTTAGAGTAACTTTAATTATACCTTCTTCTTGTTTGCATTAAATCATTCCAGTTATTTAATTAAGCTCTCTATCTTTTTCCTTGTATACATTATTAACGTAATTGTATGTTGTTATGATCAGGCTGTATCATAGATCATCAGCCTGTAGTAGTAGTGCATTTATACCGAGTTAGAGGATACCCCGCTATCGCAGATTTAACTCTGGAGGGTATAGGTGTTTTTGTGCGCCGGCATTATAAGTTCGAGGGTTGGATCTAGTGTTACCGTTGTGGCTGTGTGCCTTTCTAGTCCAATGATTAAGAGCCCTTGTTTTATACGAGTCCCGGTCGTAACATTATCAATTCACAAGACACTCTATTTCTCTTCCTGTTGGCAGTGGTGGATCGAATTAGCCAAGCTAAACAATAAAAGGCTCATAAATTAAAATATATTAGGTTCTTCTTGGCGCTTCGGTCATGTGGGTGAGAATTGTTTATTTACAAAATGACTTAAGATCAGTGAGTGGCCAAGCGCCTGATTGGTCAAGAGGCGCCTTAGCGTAAGGGAGCCCAACGATGCGTTCTTGAATACACCTTCCGTGGTGATCGTACGTTTCTGTACGACATCGCACGCTACGGTCGTTAGTGAATCCCGCCCCAGAGTTATAGTGGCGGTTAGTCGGAAATGCAATTTCCGACTCTTAAGTAAATTATATACTAATTTTGTTACCAAGGTTTCATTCCCTCTTCACTTAATTATATAAATGAAAATAAGCGTTTAATTGTATAAATATCATTGTAAATATCGTTTCACAACGATTTAGTAAACATATTATCCAGGCGGTGTGGATATTACAGCAAATTGTGGATCGCGCCTGCGATCGTGGGAATTTCAAAACTGATACCTAATACAGTACCTATAAATCTTATCATACAAGGTTTTATAACTATATTAACTTGGCCAAGGTAATCATATACAGTTCTAAATTACTTAATATTAATTATTCTTTACAATATTTACAATCACTAGGTTCTGGTAGGAAATGGTTCACTTTAATGAGGTTCCCTTATTGGCAAGCTGTTGCCAACACTTCCCAGATACCAGTGTAGTCAATTTATTTCTCACAGATTGGGGCCCAGCGAAGTATGATGTGTTGCATCATGTTATATGACCTGCGGCTAACAAATCGCGCCAATTTCTTTGAGATCCAGCAGCAGCTGCTTGTTGTGGTCTAGGTCACCCTATTACTATGGGTTGCTGTTCTTTCTCCGGTGGGATGGTGAGCTCCATAGGTATGAGCCGATCAACAGTTCAGAGAGTTGTTTGTCCTCGAGATAAAACTTTAACTGTTCTGATAACTCCTTCGGAATCAGGATATACTTCTTGGATCTTTGCCAAAGGCCATTTGGAGTGAGGTAGGTCCACTTTCAACAAGACTATGTCTCCAATCTCCGGTTTGCGACGGTTACTAGCAGAATTTGCACCATAATACTTTTCGCATAGGCTTAAGACATATTCTGATGTGCACTGTTTGTGCCAGGCATCCAGAATCTTGCAGAGTTTATGTTAGCTTCGTTGTAAGTGTGCGTCTGCTTCATTAACGGTGGGATCTACTAATTCCTCTGTCACGTCCAAATGGGGTACTAGGTCTAGTCGTCTACCAAATAACAACCCGAGTTAAGGCTTCAATTTCCAAATTGGAGGCATCTTGATATGTCAGTGGTCTATTGTTAATTCTTGTTTCAATCTCTGTGACAACAGTTCTTAACTCATCCAAGGTGACTCTCGACTTGTGAAGAACCTTTTTCTGGCACGATTTCACGATGCCTATCATTCTCTCAGTAAATCCATTTTGCCAAAGGGGCTCTGGGAGTTGTGAATGACCAATAATTTTTTTTAGAATCTAGCATTTGCTGTACTGCGTTGCTCTTCAATAATTCCGAAACTAGCAGTGATGCGCCGAAAAAGTTTGTCCCATTGTCACTAATCAAACGTCTGGGACAACTTCACCGAACGGCAAATCTTCTAAACAAATTTATAAAGGTTTCCGAGCTCATTTCTTCCGCTATTTCCAAATGTATAGCCCGTGTGCTGGTATAGGTGAATAGACATATATAAACCTTCTTGTGCGGTCCATCATCTCCTGTGAGAGTGATGGCACCAGTATAATCTACACCTGTTACTTCAAACGGTTTCCTTTGGTGAATGCGGTCTGACAGGAGAGCTGGTGGACCAGGGTAAGGAATAGCTATAGCTGTATACCTCTTGCAAATAATGCAATTCTTGATACAGCATTTAACAGCTTGTCGTCCCTGGGGTATCCAATAGTTTTGCCGCATATAGGCTAGAGTATCTGCTACCCCACTGTGTTTAGTGGTTTCATGCGCTTTTAAAACCATCAATTTGGTGAGGTCGCAATCCTTGGGCAGTAGGCCGTGTTTGGAGGGGTAGATCAGCTTTACCAATAGCCTACGACTTCGACAACATATTAATTCTTGATTGTCTAGGTACAGCCCAAGATCCTTAATTTTGTTGGTTGGCTTGGGATTGGGTTTACGTAGCTGTGTCAATTCCTCATACTTTTCAGCTTGTGTCCTTTTGATCCAGTAGGTAAGTGGGTCTAATTCCTCCATCTTTACCTTCCTTCTCAGGAACTTAAACACAAATTTAGTTACAGTTAATAGTTTGTCCAAATTGGAGAACTTGGTGATGTCAATCATTGATGGTTCTGGGATAATTATTGGGTCCATAAATAAAGAAAAACAAAAAAAAATAAATAAATAAATGAACCTGATCATCATTAACCTTCTGGTATGATGTTTGTTCTGGCCAATCACTCTGACGTAGCCAAACCGGACCCTGAAACCACCAAGTTTCATTAATCAGTTTCTTGACACTTACACCTCGGCTCACCAAGTCAGCCGGATTATCCTTGGACATAACATGCATTAATTTATAGTTCATTTGTAGTTCCTTTATTTTTTGTACTCTGTTACGCACATAAACTATGTGACTATCATCCTTAGCTATCCAGTGCAAACATATCTCACTATCTGTCCATATATATGTCTCACCTACAAAGGGAAACATACCATTCAAATAAGTAGCTAACCTAGTTCCCAATTCAACAGCGGTCAACTCCAGCTGTGGAAGGGTACGTTGATTTAATGGCGCTACTCGGGACTTGGACATAATCAAAGTAGATCGGACTTCAGTGCCACAATAAGCTACTGCACCACACGCCTTAGATGAGGTATCAAAACATACGTGCAATTGAGCACACTCATTATCAGAGGTAGGATCACATCTTCTAGGAAACTTGACGGATGACACCTTTTCATATTCCACCTGCAATTTGGTCCACTCTTCTGTATACTTTTCAGGTAATGGTGTATCCCAACTCAGTGCTTCTCTCCAGTCTTCCTGAACTAAAATCTTCCCTTTAATTGATATGGGACTATATATGCCCAATGGGTCGAACATCATAGAGGCCTGACGTAAGAGCGTGCGTTTTGTGAGTTTTACATCGGGAACCTTGAGGGGCTTTAGATACATCTCATCAGTCGTTGTTTTCCACTGTAATCCTAGTACTGGTTGACATTCTGGTAGTTGGTAGTGAGGATAGTCTCCTCTTATCTAGTCCCAAAGAATATGAGAGTTTGAATTCAAACTTTGTAGTAGCATATTGGCTTTATTACATTCTTGCCTTGCCAAATTGTAAATTTCAATCACCTCTTCTCCACTGTCGGCAATGCCCTGAAGATTATCCATGTAAAACAGTTGACCCATTTCCGGTTTCTCTGTGTTCTGGAAATGATATCTCAAAGTGCTGCATAACAAGAAAGGACTAGAGCAGGAACCAAATAACACTGACCAAAAGTGGTATTCTTTTATCCGCCCACCAGGCTGAAAAGGATCTTGAGGCCAAAGGAATTTTGTGAATTTGCGGTCCTGCTCCTTCAACCCTATTCTCAAAAAGGCTTTTGAGATATTCGTCACAAACCCAAATCCCTTTGTCCTGAATTTTAATAGTACATCACCCAGTATTTCAGTCAGATTTGGTCCTACATAGAGACAATCATTTAGACTTGCTTCATTCTTCGCTGCTCGAGAACTGCAGTTAAATACCACTCTGATGGGGGTAGTACTGGAGTCCTTACTTACAGCATGATGAGGAAGGTAATGACCCTCTTTGGGGTTTATTTCACCTGGGACCTCCTCAATAAAGTCATTTTCCAACTGCTCCTGAATTATTTTATGATAAGTTTCCAGTCGTTCAGGAAGTTGACGCAACCTCTCCATCATTTTATTCAGTTGACATCTTGAACTCTGGTAGTTAGTTGGTAATTCAGGGGCATTTATCTGCCATGGAAGTCCTACCCAGAACTGGCCATCCTTATACTCAACTGTGTCTAGGTAGTGGTTATATGTTAAGATGTCTTCAGGGGTGGGAAGATCTGCTTCTATACCCACAGTGTCCAGTTCCCAAAGTTTGTGAACAGGTTCTTGTTGTTCCTCCAGAATGTCTCCTAGTTGTGAGGGAATTAATTCTGCACCAATTCTAGCCACCACCAGAGATTGTGCAGGAGTCACAAACACTGGATCCATCCGGTTCTCTGATTCACTTGGGCCGCATGTGGGTAGAGATCCCATTATAATGTATCCACCTGATGAAGAAATTAACTGTATATCCTGTTTCCGAGTCATTTTTCGCAAGAAGCGTCCACAATAGTCGGAGCCGATGATCAGTTGAATTGGACCTACTACGTCAGACTCTATATTACGGTCTGCTAGTTGGACAACACTCTTTGTTAAGTAGTCAGATGCTTCCTTCAAACCCTTATTTACCACAGAAGTATTCATGTCTTCCATACCCACCGCAGTCACCTTACATTTGTATTTGCCCAATCTAATCAGGGGTTTAACCACATCAAATGTTTGTGTTTCCTTATTTGACAAGAATCCAGTTATTGCCATGTTTACTCTCCCCACTGTTGGCAAATTCATGGCTCTGACAACAACTCCAGCAATGAAGGTCTTTTGCGCTCCAGTATCAAAGAGTGCTTTGACTGGCATAACCTTTTTTCCTCTGATCAGTTGAACCTCGGCTGTAGGAGTAGCTGCCGGCGTATGCATTGGGTTTCCCGTGGTCAGGGTCATATTCACACTTGTAGTTTTGGGTTGTACTTCACTGATCTCGGGACACAACACTGTATGATGTACACCAGTCTTGCACCGAAAACATATATTTAATTTAGTAGCACATTCCTCAGTAGAATATCTTGAGCTCAGGCAAACAAGACACTTACCTAGTTCGATGAGTCGTGGAAGTCTAGCCTTAAGATCTGTGGAATGTTGTTCAGAACATAACATACACACCTTCCGGATTTTTTGTTTTACCACTGGTGTGGGCTTAATCTCTCTGGTTACTCCTTCGGTCACTGGAGAATTGAGACGTTAATTCTTTCTCTCCCAAACACCATTTTTATTTTATACTGTACTAGTTTGATTATTCTGTTGGACGGAGGTCACATAGGTACCAACCTCTTCCTTCTTGAACGATTTTGCTTTTTCCTTAGTCCCTGCTGTAGATGCTTCTATATACTTAACCTTGTTGTCTCCTTCCTTGATACCGGTATACTTCTTAGAAACCTGCATGTGTTTGCACAGCTCTCTTAAGCCCTCTTATATCTCTTGATACGTGCAGTAGTTCTTCTTATACCTGTGATACAATTCATCACAGGTTTTCTGAGAGAGCGTTTGTTGTACAATGTGGTTCAGGAGCCAAGAAGCTGAGTCAAGATCTTTCTGGGTACTAAGTGTTTTAAAAACACAATTCAAGCTGATCCGAAATTATTGAAAATTCTGGTACGTATGCTTATGTCCTGATATATCCAGCAATTTGTAAACTAGGCGCTGTAGAGTCAATTCGGTATCTTCAAAATTCTCCTGGAGTACTTGTAGAGCTGCTGTGCTCAACAAGTATGAAAGTTGATTTGCCGCAGAAATATCTGATCTGTCATGAACTAAACCCTTATATTTATCCCAAAAGGTATTCCAATCAGATTGCCCATCAAATTCAGGTAAGGTTATAGGTGGCAACTTAAAGCTTTGTTGTCCCAGAGCCGTAATACAATTAGGGGAGGTGTGGCAGAGTGGTCTGGCCACTGGACTGGTAATCCAATGGACCCGGGTTCGAATCCCAATATGTCAATGGGAAGATATTATTGGGATGGAATTTGTGTGTACCTAGTTTCAGTGCATTACCACAGCACACCGAAATGCCAAAACAAAATACACTCATTGTTCCCTGATTAAATAGCACTGTATGAATATTCCCATATTCAAAATATGCTACAGGGGGGTAATGCCTAGTGAGTGAATTGCTCAATAGGTGGCGTTCTGAGAGTGAGGGTCCGAGCTTGGGGAATGAGACTGTGAAGCACGGGGGCGAAGCAGCTTCAGAGATGGATTTGGGCTCGAGCCGTGATTAGGTGCTTTGTATGTCTCACTCCCTAGACTGAAACAAGACCTCATGGGCTATCAGCCTATACCTGATAGGGAGTAGTAAGAATATATAAAAAAAAAAAAAAATTGGTACCATTACTTCCTGTCCCGGTAACTGTCTCTGTCGCCAATGATTCGAACACGGCTAGATGATTCAAATAATGTTCGCGGGCATCTGCATAGGCACGTTGTATTTCCTCAAAATTTTCAGATTGCTCGTGTTTGATGTAAAAATCCTCCAATTTATTGAAGGATTCTTCATAATTACACTACCGGGTTTTAAGATCTTGGATTTGAGACTTTAACAGCTCCCTTGGACAGGGTTCACGTCTTTTTACCTCCTGGCAATTATGTAATGCTCTAGCTGCCCAGCCTAATTTCCTCACCATATATTTTCTCAAATCAGTCATTTTGGAAAATGGGTTATTATTTTCAAAACAATTATTAATGTTTATACTGAAGACTAATTTTCAACAATCAAATTTACATTTATATATAACTCCTATTTAATTTAGATGTTAATGTTTAGCATTATACGCGTACCAATATTTGCTACAAATTTGTTAAAACTTCAAATGAAAAATTAGTTGAAATCATTATAGTCCCCGATATTATTTACATAAGATATGAATTAGGTTTTAGTTATTTATTAATTTAGTATCCCAGATATTTGTGGGAACCCGTGAAAGTAGCATTATTCTAAGAGGGAGGGAACATATTTATTATTTATTTAATTTTGTATATGCTCCATCCCGAGCATTTAGCTGGTCTACCTGGTATTTCAGACGCGGGTGACATTAAGGACGGAAACATAAAAATGGCCTAAATTAGCAAAATATGGGAAACATTTAGGGACTGAACCGAAGCTCAAGCTCCGAGTTTCACAAACGCCAGAGAACGCAACGTTACAGTCCTCTACCACAGGATTGAAATGCCAATTTTATCTTGTCTTTTTACTCAAGCGTATACCTCCCCTCCCCAACGGCCATTGCCTCACAGTTAGGGATCTCATAACGGCGCGGGATCACACTATGTGCCACAAATAACCACCTTAAACATTACCGCTTAGCAGGGACCCTAACTGACTAAACCGGCCCTAACCCGACTCCAAGCCTACACGTTAATCTGAATCCTCACTCGTGCCCCACCAATATGTGGAGGATTATATGGCCAAAAAAAATATCCTTTACCACACCAATCAAAAAAGAAAAGAAATAAAAGTAAATTAATAGATAGACTACCTTATGGCATGGATATTATAAGATGATGGTGGAAAAGTTGATATCTTAGCCCATAATAGCCTATCTAACCGATACCCTAACTAAACATTGTATACATAGCCATATATATCAATGACTGAGCGATAACTAGGGTCCTGGCGTTGCTTCTATGGATTCCAGCTTCTGTAGATTGGGTTAAAGTACTGGACTCTGGGCCCGGCGCGGGGAGTGTGGTGGGAGGTCACGAGACACATCTTGCCAGATCAAAAGTTTAATGGCGTCTGGTCGGAACTTCAATTTCCGACTCTTAAATAAATTATATACTAATTTGTTACCAAGGGTTCATTCCCTCTTCACGTAATCATATAAATGAAAATTAAGCATTTAATTATATAACTATCAATGTAAATATCGTTTCACAACGATTTAGTAAACATATTATCCAAGAGTTGAGGTTAACACAACAAATTGTGGATAATGTCTGCGATCGCGGGAGTTTCAGAACTGATCCCTTGTACAGTACCTCTAAGTTTCAATCCCACAAGGTTTTATGACTAAATTAACTTGGCCAAGGTTATCTTATAGTTCTAAATTACTTAATATTAATTATTATTTACAATATTTACAATTGCCAGGCTCTGGTAGGAAATGGTTCACTGTAATAAGGTTATCCTAAGAAATGGCTTTTACCAACCCTTCCCAGATACCGGTGGAGTCAATTGATTTCTCACAACTTTCCACATACCTTCTCTATCCACTCTGTCATAGGCCTTCTCCAAATCCATAAAGGCAACACACACCTTTTGTTGTTTCTCCAGATATTTCACCACAACACAATTCAGGGTAAAAATCTGATCAATAAACCTCTTCCCTTCCTAAAACCGCCCTGCTCGTCACCTATCCATTTCTCCTTCCCTACTACGATTAGAAAACATATTCCTTGGTGGTAACCACACACTCCTCTTTCCCCTTTACCCTTATATAGGGGGACTATTATGCCTGTCTTCCAGTCATCAGGTGTACTCCTCTTCTCCCATACTAGTTTGCACATTTTCCATACCCATTCGATCACTATCTCACCACTATAGTATACCTCAACATTTCCCCACTCACTCCATCTGTTCCTGGTGCTTTCCCCAACTTCACTCTTTTCATTGCTTCTCACACTTATGAGCTCCTGATCCCCACCTCCTCCTCCACTACTTCTCTTCTTCTCTCTCCCATACCCCATCCATCTATGTTTGCTGGCGCTTCATTCCTTACATATAGCAACTCGTTGAAGTACTCACTCCATCTTTCGACTCTCTCTTGCTTCTCGACTAGCATTCTCCCATTCTTATCGTTCACACCCTTACTGTTTCCCTTGCTATCTTCCCTAACGTTCTTGACTTCTTTGCAGAACCGTTTCTTACACTCCCTCCATTTTACACTCAGATTCCTTCCAAATTCCTCATCTACTCTGCTCTTACTTTCCTTTACTACTCTCTTCACCACTCTCTTTCTGTCCACGTACCTCGTTCGTTTCTGACTCTCCAAATCTTCATTCCCTCTACTACCCAACCAATCTCTATACGTTTTCTTCTTGTCCTCCACAGCTATTTTTACCTCTTCTGTCCACCATGCTGTAACTTTCACTCCTCTCCCTCTTCTCCTTACTCAACACACCTCCTCAAATGCTGCACAGATCTCTTCCTTAAACACCTTGCTCATCTCCTCCACTTCCTCCATATCCTCCAGGTCGAACCCACCTAGTCGTCTTTCTACTGCTCTCCTGTACTCATCCCTGATTTCCTCCTCCTGCACCCTCATCGCCATTCCACCCTCATCTCGCCTCCCTCCAGCTCTCCTCACCCACTTCTTTTGTATCCTAATTTGACCTACTACTACATAATGGTCAGACAGACCCCCTCCAATACCCCTATACACCCTAGCATCCAGCACAGATGTCTACATTCGTTCATCCACACATATATAATCAATCAGTGCCTTTCATTCCACCACTGTCTTATCCTTATCCTTCATCGTCCACACCACTTTCCATGTGCACCTGTGTATCATTCTGTGTCGGAAGAAGGTGTTGGCTATCCACAGCCTCCTCCCCACACATACCTCCACAAGTGCACTACCATTCCCATTCACCTCTAACGGTACCCCCCACCCTGCCACCACTCCATCAACTTTCCTATCACCCACCTTCCCATTCATATTCCCAATGAGAAATATTCTTTCGTTCTTGCCAAACTTATCCAGGCACGCCCCATATTCACCCAGAACTCCTCTTTCTCTATTATTTGTTTTATCATCTGTCGGAGCATACGCACACACAATCACCCATGTTTGTATTCCTACTTTCATTCTCACCCACACAATCATTGAACCCACAGACCCATAGTCTCTTACATGCTCCTTCCATTTGTTACTTACAAACAAACATGCACCTTCTCTCGCTGCTCCCTCACTCACTCCAGCTCACACACACATTCCACACTCCCACTCTCTCACATCTGTACTCCTCCATTGGGTCTCCGTCATTCCACATATATCCAGCCTGGCATTCACTAACACTTCCAAGACTTGAAATAGGCATATAATACAGCAGGGAAGGGGTGCTCGTTTATGGCCTTGGCCTTGCTCAGGACCTTGGGGCTGTTCGGCTAGACAACCTGGGGAACAGCAACAACAACAACACAACAGAGAAGGGGACAAGACAAAACAAAAAAATAGGCCTAAATAAAAATGAATACAAAATATGTAAAAAAAAAAAAAATATATATATATTACAGTATATATATAAATTAAAATAATAATAAATAAAATAAATTATAATTATGCCATATATATATATATATATATATATATATATATATATATAAATATATATATATATATATATATATATATATATACATATATATTATTATGTTCCTTCCAACAACCAACCATACTCCTAAAATCGATTAATGAAATTTACAAACACATGTGGCAGTCCGTGGACTCGAACCCAGGATGCTCACACCGAAAATCAACACCTTATACATCGCACCACGAAGACAGTTAAAGGTTGGTGGACACTGCCTACGATTTATTATGCAACTTCGAATCCTGCATATCAATCTAAGCATGTACACACATCCCAACTGCAACTCACGTAGGCTATGCATATGTGAATGGAAAGAGCAATTAATGGGGCCATAACCACTTAGGGAAGTCCTCTCGATAAATTACTCCTGAACCAATATCAATTCTAATGTTCCTTCCAACAACCAACCATACTCCTAAAATCGATTAATGAAGAGAGAGAGAGAGAGAGAGAGAGAAGTAGCAATACAATGTTCAATGCGAAATGAAGCATTGCTTCGTTTAGATCAGCTCCCTACTCCCTCCCACAATCCACAGTCACCACCGATATTCATGACGTCGATGGTTCAGTGCCAGTGTTACCACAACTACTGTAAATAGCAAGAGGCTTCAGATCTCTCGATCAGGGGAGTACCTTTCTTTTATGGATGAGTGTACTTACTGTGACATATTTTTATATTTAATAAGTTTCCACACTACACTGTCAACTAGACTAGTCACTCAAACCTGTATTCACTACAAAATTGCCCAAAATGGGCAAAAGACCTACCTCTATTTCGTAATTTCAATTTATTTATTTCGTAGGCAGTATTTATTGATAAATATATTTGTCTTTCAAGCGAAAATGCATAGAATCACACAGGTTTAGCGCAATATATATATATATATATATGACACACATATAGCCTACATTCGTAGTTACAAACCTAACATAATAAGTTAGGAATGTGACTACGAATGCTTACTACACTAACCCTATTAATTATTGTATAATTATAATTATTCACAACACTTCCACTGGGTCCATTGTGGCCAGCCTAAAAAGCACATGGCTGGCTACGGAGAGACGAGAAACAAGTCGCAAAAGTCGCAAATCACGAATTATATACATATATTATAATACATATTCACTACACGATAACACAATTCCACTTGGTAATATATAATCCATATTTGCCCGCCTCTAAGCTGCTCCATGGTGGGCAATGGAGACGAAACGAGATATAAAGGCACGGAGGCCTACCTAACAGACTGGCGGCCGAGAACCTACTGAGTTAACAAAGGCCCGCGCTCCTCAGAGAGGGACGCTATGGGGTTGCTAGATACTTTCTTTTGTAACTTTCTGTTGCCTGACTTACCAGTCAAAATTGCGTCAAAATCGCGTCATAAACTTATTTTCAGAGAATATTTTTATGTTGCGGGTGGCAATATGATGCAATTGCGTCATAAGCTCGCTCTTTGAGATATTTCGATATGACGTGATTGCGTCCTAAATGCCCGAGAGAGTTAATCTGAGCATGTACATATATTCCAACTGCACTATGGTAGCCTAATGTATAGACGAATGGAAGGAGTATTTAACTCTCAAAGAGCGGGTGGTGGAGTATATTTCACTGTGCCGCCCAGCGTTTTTTTTTTACCATAAATTGGGTTGTTTCCGTGCTCTTTTTCATGCATAAACAAGACACAGAGCGTAATACAAATATGTATCCCTGAAAGGGCGTAAATTGAGCTTTCCAATGACACCCGAACCATCCTTCTACAATCACTGGTTGTCTTGCAACGATCGTGCAACCGAAGGGCAAAATCGCTAAAATACGGTAATTTCTTTATATAATTACATATGTAGCGAGGGAGTGAGGGTGGATGTAAGTGGAGTACATCTCAGTCGGTCCATGGCGGCCGTGGCGAACGGTCATGAGGTAATCCAGGCTCCTCCAATCGTTCGTCTCTCTCTCAGAGCCAATATTGCGCCAAAATTGCACACAGACTTAAGTCGGGCCCCGCCATATAGTCCAAATTTTTCGATACAGACTTAAGTCGGGCCATGCTAAAGAAGGGTAAATGGGGCACTTAACCCTTAGGAAAGCCTCTCTATAAATTGCTCCTGAACCAGAATTAATTATGTTTTTTACACCAACCAACTCACATCTAAACTAAATTAATGAAATCAACAAATACATCTGGCACTCCGAGGAAACCATAACCACCACACCATCAAGATACGCCAAAGTTGCATCCATAACTCCCGCACCCCCTCCAACACCTGGCAAAGACATACAAGTCACCATGCATAACCCTGATGCAATGAAGAGAAGGAAAAGTACAAAGGAAACGAAGACCACCAAAAGGCTGCATAAACACCATACCTCCATGCGCCCTTCTTCCTCCAAGCCGCATCACCACCATGACCAAGAAGCCAAGAGGGACTACCCCACCCACCTCAAGGCCTCCTCCCCGCACAGTTGTCTTTCTTACCCGGAGAAGGGACACCGGGGGAAATGCCAAAAGAGGTGAGACTATGACAGGCAAAGTTAAGATCTACACAGTTGGAAAGCTATTAATTACCCTCACTGGAAGGTTAATAACAGCTGGAATATTTGGGTTTGATACTAAATAGACCATTGACAGCACTGGTTGTAAAGATCTATTTAGGATTATTTAGATCTTGGCTCATCAAAGGAATTCATTATTAGATCTCACTGGAGACAACCTAATATCAGTTATTCTGCCTTGATTGCCAGGCTTTACTTTCAATAAAGAATGCTGATTTGTCAAGCCCTATATTGGGAGTAAACTGACCTCTAAACCTTACTAAGTTCACGCACTGGCTGGGCTTTGGAATGGTAGGGATCTGCGAGATACCATAGCTTTACATAGCGGCACTCTACATCTAGAGTCCTTACGGTATGGAATCCAAGGCACTGATTCTGGGCTACATATACTGTAAAAGGCCCAAAATCACCTCATCCACTCAGTCCCTGAAAGACTCATATAACGGTCAGGATAGTTAAGAGACGTTGCGTCAAACAGCCCTCTTACGTTAGTCCGATGATATGTTACAGATTCACTGGCATACTGTACATAACATTTAAGACCCAACACCCAAGAGTACTGTTAGGTTCTGCATAAACACTTTTAAAACAGTCAGAGTAGTAAGAGAGCTTCTCTCTACGTTCGCTCGATGATATGTTACAGATGCACTGGCATATTGTACATAACATTTAAGACCCAACACCCAAAAGTTCGTCATCGAGTTCTGTCCACTGTCCATCAACCACTTCAGAACCACCACCACAGCCAAGACCCTCATCAGAAGACTACAGTAGTGCCTCATGATATAATACCCAGTGTAAACTCCAAGAAGTACTAGTGACGCCCCTTATTCAAAGGAAGTACTTAAGTGATAACATAATATAATAATACGCTAATTAACCTCAAAGAAGTACTAGTGATATACCTTATTCAAAGGAAAGTACACAAGTGCAATATCCTCATAATCTTAATACTCAGTCAAACCTCAAAGAAGTAGTAGTGACATACCTTATTCAAGGGAAGTACTTAACTGAAAATCTTTGTATATATATCTACGTAGTGTAATATCAAAGAAGTACTAGTGACGAACCTTATTTAAGGGAGTACTTAAGTAATATTAATAGGCAGTGTCTTAATCATGAGAGAATATTGTGGATCCTCGCTCATGCGTCTATATATATATTTTACCTATTACTTTTACTAAATCAATATCTGTGTGCCTATCAATACAATTTATGAATGTACGCTGTGTTATATTTACTTTCTATTACCTTTGTGCATGTGTTTAAGTGGATTCAACTTCTCCAGTCAATGAAGAACCTACCTAATTAATCCAATCAACTGCAGCAAAACCCTGGGATAACAGGTGTATCTCACAAGGCGGTGTCACATGAGCACATTTTCTGGCAATTTTTGAGGAACAACTATTTTCTCGTACTATTTTGAGGCTCTTTCACATTGGAATCGGTAAGTAGATCGAAGGTAGATTATGTAAGTTACCGGAAGTAATTTGTTATGAAGCTTAAAATGTTTAGATGTCAGACTACAATACCTCTTAAACATTGACGGACAAATCTAATGGGGGTAAACGTCTTAAAATCTCAACACTAATTGGGCACGAGGTAAAAGGGGGGCCCCCCCCCCTAAACAAAAATATATATATATATATATATATATATATATATATATATATACTGTATATAATATATATGTATATATATATATATATAAAATATATATATATATATATATATATATATATATATATATATATATATATATATATATACAGTATATACAGTTTATAATGCTGAACGCATTACTGAGGTAATCCTCTCGGGCATGGAAGCGTTCATTCCATTTTCTTTCTTTCAGTCTAATGCAAAGAAATCTTGGTTTACTCACGCTTGTTCTACTGCTGTCCACAACAAGGAGGAAGCATTCAAACGGTACCGACGCCTTAAAACTCAAGAATCTAATTTTTCCTATGTTTCAGCCCAGAATCAAGCCAAATCTGTTCTTCGACTTGCCAAACACTCTTTTATCAGTAATAAATGCACTGAACTATCCAACTCTAGCTCTTCCCAAGGTGTCTGGCATCTAGCCAAAAATCTCTCAACAATTTTTCTTCCTCGTCTTTCGCTTCCCTTTTCCACTCTGATTCCACAACCATCATTTCTTCCTCTTACAAGGCTGAACTCTTCGCTCAAACTGTTGCTAGAAACTCTACCTTGGATGATTCCTGTGCTATTCCTCCCTCTCCACCTCTCCTACTTATGCCTAAAATCCTAATCTCTTCTAAAGATGTACTTTCTACCCTCTCTGGGCTTAATACTAAGAAAGTGTACAGTCCGGATGGTGTTCCTCCTGTTGTACTCAAAAACTGTGCTTCCATGCTGACTCCCTGCCTAGGCAAACTCTTTCGTCTCTGTCTCTCCTCTAACGTCTTCCCTTCTTGCTGGAAGTTTGCTCTCATTCAACCTGTCCCAAATAAGGGTGACCGCTCTCAACACTCCAGCTATCGTCCAATTGCTCTCATCTCTTGTATCTCTAAAGTTTTTTAAATTATTCTTACTTCCAAATTTCTTGAGAATTTCTTTTCTCGTAATCTGCTCTCAGATCGCCAGTAAGGCTTCCTTAAGGGTCGCTCGACTAGTGATCTTCTTTTATATCTTACTAACTCCTGGTCATCCAACTCTTGGGACTTCGGTGAGACTTTTTCTGTTGCACTAGATATATCGAAGGCCTTCGATAGAATCTGTCACAAATATTTAACCCTTCTTTTTCAGGACCCGACTTAAGGCGGTCTAGAGAACCAAGGACTATGTGGCGGGGCCCGACTTCAGGCGGTCTGCAATTTGAGCACATAATTGGCTCTGAGAGAGAGACGAGCGGTGAGAGGAGCGTAGGTTCACTCTGACCGTTCAGCACGGCTCCCGCGCCGCGACTGCGCTCCCCTCCACACACATCCACACCCGTTGCTTCGCTAGACAGGGAATCATGTCAGGAAATTACTGTATTTTAGGGATTTTTCCTTCGTGTTGCACGATCGTTGCAAGAGAACCCGTGGTCATAGAAGGATGGTTCTGGTGTCATTGGAAAGCTCAATTATTGTCCTTTCATGGATACATAATTGTATTACGCTCTGGCTCTTGTTTATGCATGAAAAAGAGCACGGAAATAAGCTCGTTTAGGGTAAAACTACCCACTTGGCAGGTAGTAGAAGTTACCGACCTAGCCGCTCGTGGAGTGTTAATTTCCAAACTGCCCTCCTTCGGTTTCTGTCCCTCCATCTGTGCCTTTGTCTCTAATTTCCTTTCCGGCCGTTCCATAGCTGCGGTTGTGGACGGCCATCGCTCATTTCCTCATCCAATCAACTCTGGTGTTCCTCAGGGTTCTGTCCTATCTCCTATTCTCTTTCTAATTTTCATAAATGATCTTCTCAACTGTACATCCAGTCCCATCCATTCATGTGCAGACGACTCTACCTTACACCACTCAATTAGTTTTCTAGAACGCAACAGCCAGCAGTCCCTCAAAAGCAAACATAATGAAGCCATAACACACTTATCTTCTGATCTAGCTACTATTTCCAATTGGGGTAGAGAAAACCTTGTTGCATGTAATGCTTCCAAAACCCAATTTCTCCATCTATCTACCTGTCCGGACTCCTAGTGGACTATCCCTTATTCTTCAACAATACAAAAATCTATCCTTCATCTTTTCTTAATATTCTTGATGTCTCTTTTTCTTCTGCTCTCATTTGGAAGGACCATATTACCAGTCTTGCTAAGGCAGCCTTTCTGAAGCTGGGTGTGCTCAACTGCCTCAGTGTTTTTGTTTACCCCTGCACAGCTTCTTGCTCTGTACAGGGGCACAATGCATCCTTGGATTGAGTATTGTTCATATGTGTGGGGAGGTTCCTCTCTCACCGCTCTCCTAGACAAAGTTGAAAGGAAGGCATTTCGTATCATTAACTCCCGTCCACTCACCAACTCTCTGCAATCTCTCTCTCTCCGCCGCAATGTTGCATCTCTCTCGCTATTCTATCGCTATTATAATAGTCAATGTTCCTCAGAGCTTTCCCATTGTATACCAACTCCTCTACGTAGGGCACGTGGTACCCGTCTTGCAACACAATGCAACCCCTACTCTGTGCAACTCTCCAACCCAAGAGTGAAACGTTACTCTCAAACTTCCTTCTATTCAACAGCTGAGCTCTGGAACTCTCTCCCAGAATCAGTCTTTCCCTCTTCCTATGACTTAAATTGCTTAAAACTCTGTGTGTCCAGGCATTTTGGCTTGAACGTCCCTTGATTTTGGCCCTGTCACTCTTTCAACTATGGGGGAGGCACTCGCTACAGGCTGTTCTGCCTTTTGCCTCCCCCACTAAAATAGAAAAAACAAATGTATACAGTATAGAATAAAATATACAGTTAAATACAAGTGCCCGTCATTGAAAACTGGCTATTGCCGAGAACAAATTTATACAATGAAATTAACGAGACAATGAAACACAAAACACTTGGTAATTCTAATGTGAAATACACGAACTATTGATGAAAAATACAACAAAATGAGAATACCAAATAAACTACACGCTAATTTGAATCCAAAATACACTAATTTTTACAAACAATATTTGTACAAAGATATAATTAGGAAAAAAATCACGAAATACGTGTTAGTTAGCCGTTCCGGAAATTGAAAACAAATATATGCAAAGACATAATTAGGACAAAATACAATGAAACACGATATAGTTTAATAGTATTTAAGCCCCGTTTCGGAAATAAGGCAATCTCCTTCCCACTGTTAGGGCGCCGTGGCTAAAGCAATTACTGCTATTTAACTTGGGGGGAATTACGTGAGAAATGTTAGTTAGTGTTTGGAAAGAGAGATAGATTTACATAGATACACATACTACACAGACTTTGCGGTCCGTACTAGGTAGTCCGGACTTAATGCTAAAATAGAATTTGCTACAAAGTGGAAGGCAAGGATAGCAAAGCAGAAGAGAGAGAGAGAGAGATGGAAGTTGTATATTAATGCAAATATTATTTGTGTACCTTTATTACTATTTATTAGCACAAAGGATGTGTCGACGTTCACAATTTGGGGTTTTGACAAGAGGATTGGGTTAAGACTTTCTTTCATAAACAAATAAAACGCCACCTGCCGTTCTATTTATTCGTCTTTTCTCAAACATTACATAACCGGGAAGTGAATACTCTGCTAAAAAGTGTCTATCTTCTGTATTGAGCCAAGATTCTGTTATGCCAATTATGTCATAACTTTCTGTAAACACTAGTTCCTCTAAATCTGAAAATGTTTTTGTGTATGCTACAAGCGTTTGCATAGAAAATCTTTAAAGTTGTGGTTTTAGAACTCAAGGAACGCTCTTTAACCCTTAACCAACGGCGCAAGACACCTGTCGAGTTAAATAAATTTGGACTATGTGGCGGTGCACGACAACTGTCGAGTGCCATTTTCAGCACGTAATGTTGCTGAGAGAGAGAGCTGAGCGGTGGGACGAGCGTAGTAACCTTATGACCGCTCCCCACGACCACTGTGGACATACTGAACTGTATTCTACCCTCCCCCTCCCTCTCTCACTCGCTACACAGGGAATTATGTACGGAAATTACCTTATTTTAGGTTTTTTGCACTCGTGTTGCACAATCGTTGCAAGAGAACCAGTGGTCGTACAAGGATGGTTCGGGTGTCATTGGAAAGCTCTGTTTACGCCCTTTCATGGATAGATACTTGTTTTACGCTCTGGGTCTTGTTTATGCATGAAAATGAGCACGGAAACAACCCTATTTAGGGTAATAAAAAAAACGCTGGGCGGCACAGTGTAAAATACCCTACCACCGGCTCTTTGTATGTTAATTAAATATTTGCATCTAGTTGGATCCACATTTAAGTTCATGGCTGTCCTTGGTCCTCGCTGTCCTCAGTCCTCTTCCCTGGCGGTCCTCGGTTGATTCTGTTTCTTTTCCAAAAATCGGTTTCTGCGTCGTTTAGCAAGCGGCCAAGCCTTGCTGCTCCCACCTGGGTCAGATGTACTCCGTCCTTCAAAAACAGATCACTTTCGTGATAGAAGGCATCCCAGGTATTGACGAATCTGATGTTCTCCTCCTTACACAGATTAGCAAGCCGTTGATTAATGCTGGTGGCTATAATGAAGAACCGGCTCTCTACACTGGGACGAATCCTGACATAAAGATCATGCAAAACCTTTGCTTATAATACTTAACCAGCTTCCGGTACTTGAGCATAAGGTCCTCTGCTCGGGTCTGCTGCACCTTATTGGATCCAACGAAGATGATGTACGCTGTGGTTGGCGGGGCTAGTCTGGACACTTCGTTGATTGCAGCAACAACGTCGTTCACACCACCACCCGGGATACAGAAGCGCTTCCTGGTCCCAGGTGCCCTGGTGCAGAAGTCTGTGAGTTGGCCACGAACCATTGAGTCTCCAACCAGCCAAAATTCTTTCATTTCCTCTTCGTCGTCTGAGTCCTCTAAAATCTTGAAACGGTTGTGGCACTCGATGATGGGGATGATCTTCCTCGGAGTGGGTCGAATGTTGTTATTTACAACACCAAATTTGTCCTGAGGGAAGACCAAGTTTGCTATAGGTAGCGCCAACTAACTTGACAATAATCTGGACCCCTTAACTTCTTATAATTCGAAATGAATGAAAGCAGTCAGGCTGACGTTTCTATCATTTGGGAAGAGTTCACCAGGAAATAGGTGTGGATATTTACAGCCAGTTTGCTCTAGGGAGTCAAGGCCCTTTTGAGTTACAGAGAGGTCAGGGATCGAGATAATTGTCAAGTTCGTTGGCGATACCTATAGTTGATTCCTCCCGACCTGGTGTGTCAACTGAAATGGGCATTGTAGGCGTTGGGCTGATGGCACTTGACGTTGATGCGGTGGTCTCTAAAGCAGGTGACACTCCTACGTTGAGTGCTGCAAACTCTTGAAGTGATTCCAACTTCATGATAAGGGAGTTGATCCTGTTGAGTGCTTCGTCCAGTTTCGCCGACGGAGTTACGCCGAGAGAGAGAGAGAGAGAGATATTTGCTATAACGAGTTCTGGGATCTTCTACAGATAAACAAAAAGAGCTAGGGTAAAACGTTTTAAAAAATGACATGGCTAGGAATAATTCAAAGTATGTGATAATTACACAAAAACAATTTAACTCGAAAAACAACCTGAGACATAGTATTAAAGTTATGTTGGGTAAAGGAAGGAAGGTGGGGGGGTACCGTAGAGAGGGGGAGGGGTGAAAGAGAGAAGTTGGGACCAGAAGTGAGAGGATGGGAAGGGAAAGGGGAGGAAGGAAAGGTAGAAGGGAGGACAGAAAGAAGGAAGGAAAGGTAGTAGAGAGGGAGAGAAGACGATACAAGGCAGAAAGAAAGGAAGGCTAAATAGGAGAAAGAATGAAAGGAAGGATAGAAGGAGGAGGGATAAAAGGAAGGAATGAAGGAAGGGTAACATGGAGGAAGGAGGGAAAGATAGAAGGAAGACAGAAAGGAATGAAGAGTATAATGGAGAACAAAATGAAGGAAGGAAGGGTAGAATGGAAAATGAAAGGAAGGATGTATGGAAGACAGGAAGGATAGAAGGAAGACAGGAAGGAAATTATAGATTTGTTGTATATATAGACAACCTGTGTAAATATATAAACACAAACACATCGACACACACCGTCATGAGAGAACAAACTTAACAGGGATTAGTAGGATACATACATACATACACAAACAAACAAGTCTCTCTCTCTCTCTCTCTCTCTCTCTCTCTCTCTCTCTCTCTCTCTCTCTCTCTCTCTCTCTCTCTCTCTCTCTCTCGCATCAAGCGAGTAAGGTGAGGTAACAGCAACGGAAACAGAGAACAAAGAACAGCAATAACAAAGTATATATACAACAGTACTGGTAAGAATAAGGAAAATAACTCAGAAGAAATATAAAAATAAGATTTAACACAGTAAGAACGAGAAGAATAAGAGGAAAATTAGATAAAGGAAGGAGTTAGCAGATCAAGGAAAACACAGTAGGTAGTAAGTCTTCCTGAAGCCAGTACAGGGAGGTAAAGAAACATGAGAAGAGGAAGGAGACAAGGTGAAGAAGAAGAAGAACAGAGACAACAACACAAAATACAACAATACTGGTAACAACAAGAACATTACCCATAATACATATAAAAAAGAAGATTGAACTCGGTAAGAACGAGCAGAATAAGACGAAAATTAGACAAATGAAAGGTTAGAAAATCATGGAAAACACAGCCTTCATCAATGGAGTAACGTGTGGGGGGGGGGGAAGGAAGCAGGAGAAGTGGAAGTAGACAAGGTGCAGATGATGAACAATGAACAGCAACAACAAGAATATTATACCTCCATACTGGGAAAAACAAGATTAAAACTAGAACAAAAATACGTAGAAGGATACAAGGAAAATAACTACATATACAGGAATAACAGAGAGAGCTAGAGAGGGGGGGGGGGGAGGGGGGAGAGTACTAGTTTAAGAACAGCTTGTAGAAATAACACCAACAAAATGTAAATTCACAATCGAGTTTCCATGTTACTCCATCTTGACAACGGACTCACAAAATATCATAATCAGAAGGAAGAGAAACTCCTCTCCTTTCGACAGCTACCTCGGACATCATCTAATATTCAGTATTTTTTTTAAACCGATATGCATGACTTTTACGTACTGTTAAAACTATGGATTTTTAGATAATGCATGACAAGGGTATTAAAAGTGTCCACTACAGTATTACCCTATATTGGTATATTGGTAGCTATAAACCCATCTAACATAAGGATAGAAAGGTACATCTCTATTTTGTCTAGGTAAGGATCTTATATGTAGCTTTTCTACACCCCTTAATTACGGTGGACTCACCCCCCACTCGCAAGCATAATTCACTGAGCAAATTTGGCCAAGCAGTTTGGCGTAATTATCACACGGTACCGAGCAGTTTTGTCTAGCAAAGTAAAACGCATGAAGACCTATCATGAATTACTGACAAAAACATATGAATATGAAAGTGTCCTGTCTTCAAATTGTGTTTAATATATTCAAATTAGTATGAATATTCCGCTTACTTAATAAAATTATGTGGCGCTTGTCAAAATTCAACATTCCGAAGAAGTCCTGTTGGGAAAAATAGGCTATAGCCTAGCCGCACTGAATGAGACTGCTTGCTCAAAAGTTATATACTTTAAAGTTGGCCTAATTAGTTGCTTTTAGAGAACAGTTATCAATATATAGAACACAATCTACTACCCACCTTATGAAAAACGCCAACATGATATTGATAAGATTCATAAATTATGGGTTTTATCGTAATATTAATCAATGATAGCATTATACTGTACAGTACACCACTGTGAACACCATGTGCTAACAGAGCTAATGTTTCATTGCATACTGCAGTATAGTCCTACCCGGGCATAAGTTAACCTAAGAAGTGCGTAGGTATGGTATTTGAAACGTTGCGGTGGGTGAAGGTAATTTGGTTCATTCCAGACTTAAATCGTCATTTTACCATTAATATCGTTATTACTTATTCATATGTGCCTATTTTATGTTTAATATGAAGATAATAACGTGTAACAACAATAAAACCAAGTGAGAATAGTGTTTGGATGGTCAAAATTGCTGACCGGTCATTCATGAAGTGTGAAGCTGAGGCGAGTCACACCCTCTCCTCGCGAGGCCTGAAGCCAGACTGACACACTCCCTCACACTCTCTAGCACACCACACTGTTGCTACTGTAGGTCTGGCACCAGGCCTTGGAACTGGATTGGAGATGTTAGCACAATAAATACAGCAATAAAGATGATAATAAGAGGAAACATAGGTGATAATTGAAGCAGTGGGGGGGAGGGGGAGGAGGAGATTTTGACACATGTGGAGGAGTGATAGCGGGTATGGAGGGGAATTATCTCACTGAATCACCATTTCACTTGATTTAACCCTTGTCTATCGGGGCCCGACTTAAATCCGTATCTAAAAAGCTGGACAATGTGGCGGGGCCCGACTTAAGTCGGTGTGCAATTTTAGCGCAATATTGGCTCTGAGAGAGAGCCGAGCGGTGGGAGGAGGATAGGTTACCTCATGACCGCTCGCCACGACCGTCGTGGGCCCACTGACATTTACTCCACTCTACTTCACCCTCTCTCACTCGCTACACACGTAATTATGTAAAAAAATTACCGTATTTTAGCGATTTTGACCTTCGGTTGCACGATCGTTGCAAGACAACCAGTCATCGTAGAAGGATGGTTCGGGTGTCATTGGAAAGCTCAGTTTACGGGCTTTCAGGGATACATACTTGTATTACGCTCTGGCTCTTGTTTATGCATGAAAAAGAGCACGGAAACAACCCCATTTATGGTAAAAAGCCCCCTGCTGGGCGGCACGGTCAAATATACTGCCTAGGCCGCTCGTTGAGTGTTAAGTGCTACTGGGGCCTTGGCTCATATGAGGACGCTCGCCGTCGCCCAATACAGACTCATATGAGGACGCTCGCCATCCATGGGTTAATTCCAAACGTGAACTACCTGTAGCCTAACTGCTAGTATGTGTTAATCTTAACATCTACCATATAAACAAAAATAACAAAGTATGCCTAGGCACATTTTAATAATATAGAATAAAGCAAACAGAGCCTATGAATGATAGCATTAATTAAATTAGCTATAATGTTATATCATATTCTAATCATGCTAATTTTATTAACCAATTAATAATCAGAAATATTAAAACAATTATAAAATATTAACCAACCTATTATCAACTCTGCTTCTATTAACCATCTACACTATATACAAGTACAAATATACTAAGACAAATAAATTAAAATAAATATAATAAAAAAAAACATCGTCCGTGCCGGGCCTCGAACCTGAAACATCAAATTTAAAACCATAACCGTTGCTGCTAGGCTAACGTGACACTAGAATGTGAGTGATGGGACAGTTATTTGAGCAAAGTATGGCTCTTGCTATTGTACTTCAGCTTGTCTTTGTCGCTTTATTGCAAAGTATTTCGAGAATAATACATCTATATCATATAATATTATATACCATTCATATTATATATTACACAGTTAAAACAAAATGCAAGGAGCACATTTAGGTCGGATAAGTGTTAAACAATGCCGAGGAGACAGCAATGAAAGTTGCGGGAGAGTTATACAACTCTACTTTGCTCCATTTCTTGCTGTATTTTACTGTTAAATATGTAATGCATCTTACAAGTTAAATTAGCATAATATTATTATAGTCTTCCTCGCCCATACATCAAGGGACAGGAGCCATAATAGCTTGTGAATAGACCATTGGAAAGAGCCGAAATATCAGTGCGAAATATGGACATAAGAACGTAGTCAAATGAGCTTGTTTTTTCAGGTATCTGTACACATAATATGATTGTTTCGGTCTTAATATAATAATTTGTAATTTTGTTAAGTAGTAGGCATAATAATATACACACATTTCCGATTTATATATTTCAATTGAAGCTCTATTTAGCAGGAAGTATATAGGCTTTATACAAATCCTTTTGGTGAGCATAATTTCGCCGAGCAATGATTAGTGAAAAGAGGTCTGGCTTTGCTCAGCGAAACGCCCTAGTTTGGAGTTTTCGCCAAGCAGCGTGCTTGGCGAAAAGTTTATTTGCTCAGCGAAAGTTGCCCGTGTGATAGCCCCTTTAGTATTACTAAGCTCTTCCTTTCTTCCACATTACAACATTTGGAATTCTGCAAACTCTAATATAATTAAGTCAAGACCACCTCGTAAAATCGGTGGGGACGATGAATTTATGTAAATCCCTCTCTCTCTCCAAGAAACACAGTCGAATTTCCTAGAACATTATATGCACACATCCTGCAAAACACAGCCACCATGAAAAAACAACTAATAGTAATATAGTAATATTCTCCAAGTATAAAGTTTGAACACCGGTCCCGTATTTCAAAGATTAATTAGTCGTTCATATAACCAATTATTTCCCTGGTAATTGGTTCCATATTCAGCATATATATACTATGTTTTCCATACAACACTCTAAGCAATATACTGTATATGCATGAAGAGGGTAACAAAGAAGTGTCAATATATTTATATATATATTTTGTTTTCTATATTCCAACTACTCCCGCTCAGGCATAGGCTGAGAGCCTGTCCATTCTATAGCGCAACTCGGAGAAGCCCGTGAGGTCTCGTTCCAGTCTAGGGAGTGAGATATGTGAAGCACTTAGAGCTGCAACCAGCCTTCGCCATCTTGCCTTCACAGAAGAACGGTGGTTGGTTGCCCACTCACGGCTCGAAGCAGCCCCATCTCCGAAGCTTATATATATATATATATACGTACTGTATATGCAATATATATATAAATTAATTAAACTATTTATTTATCAATTTATGTTTCCCACAATAGGAAGGAAAAACGTAAGTCGGAGGGTTGATTGGGCCAGTCTTTCCCTTTCCAACTCCCGCAGATCCTTCTTAAACTGCAGAAATTCGAATAACGATAGCCAGATTAATTTAATAATACACTTCATAATCCTCAAGGGGTTAACAAAACAAGGATTTTTTTTTTGGTAGTTTCTCTGTTCATCTATAAAATAACTAAAAAGGACAAAGCTCTCTTCCATAACCTTTAATGGCCGTAACACATTATTTCATAGCTATAAATGCTGGTTCTATTACAATTTTGTTTAGGCATAACACTTACGCTGCAGGCATATTTCCGCTATATTAGGGCTCATTGAGGCACTCCTGAAAGATTAAGCAAGTGTATGAATGAAATTAAATGTATTCAGCCAAAAACTAAAAGAAAATAGCTTCAAAATTACACCAGAATGAGCTTCGTAGCTCGCGGGCTTAACCACCAGCGCTATTATAGACATTCACTATAATGAACGATTATCGCTAATGGCGCCGCGCTACATTTGCCTTAGCAGCGCTGCTATGTCTCGCTCATACTCTTCAGTCTCCCGCAATTAATGGGCTATTATATTTAGTAGTTTATACCTCATAAAATCTTTATATTAAGTTGATTGTAGCGAAACTCAGTGCTATGTCATTATATATACATGTATTTGTTTTTGTTAATTCGCTATCATTTTATGAATACGAATTTGTTTAGGGTAATCAAAGTTACTTTTATTTCCCAATAATTACTTTTTTACAACTCTTTCAATACATTATTTATAATGTACGGTAATTTTATCTATATATCTTCAATATTAGGCCCAATCAAAACAAGTATTTGTACCCTATGAAGGAGACAATATCCACGCTGGAGTCTAGCGGGGGAAATATACATGCAAAACAGATTATGTGACAATCGTCGTACCCTTTACTGTGGACAGACAGCTCACTGAAAACTCCCTCAAACACTTACTGGCACTTACACACACACACACACACACATACACACTCACTCACTCACGCATTCTCACATACGTGAGCCTGAGTGGGAGAGACTAATATATTATGTATTGTGTTTGTATTATAAAACATTAATGTAAATTACATTATCATTGTATAGTATATAATATAAGTTAGTGTGCTTAATGTCGAGAGAGGGTTAATGTCACAATTTAGTTATTGGATATTCATTACTCCCTGCAATACAGTGAAACAAACACTCATTTTATTCTGGTTATCAGTAAACGACATTATGCAGCTTAAGACGAATTTTTGAAACCCAAAGGTGTAACAGAGAAAGAGTTAACCCAATGTACGCTATACCCTGTTCCAATTAGGTAGGCCAGAAATCGTGCACCATAACCTCTATAACTCACAATGGGCTAGAGCAAATAAGCTACAATATTCCACACCTATTCCCGGGTACAAATATTAGCTCGGTATAGTCGTTTGTGAGGTATAGAGCTTAATGTTCACAGGTTTTGGCCTATTTATTTCGAACAGGATATAGCATAATCAATACAAAAATTCCTTCATGCCTCCTACACTGTATAGCTTTTAACCCGTCAAGTGCGGTAGACTCTTAAGAGTTTTACCGGTGCGCTGCGGGAAGACTCTTATAATCCAGGTTTTTGAACGCATACCAAAACCGCGGGTTTACAGCCAGGCGGCTACAAATTGGTGCGGGTGTAGTACAACTTGGCAACTCTCGATACCACCACCCCACACGCTCGGCCCGCACCTACTGAAGCTGTACACAAGCACTTGTCATGGAGCCTACACGTCCCTCACGCTCTCGCCCTGATGACACAACCAGCCCTCCTTCTGGTGGTGTCAGCGGCCGTGGAAGGTAGAGAGTGGCTGCTAAAGACCCTAGCTACCATTACTATGGCACGAGTAGCTCCGAGGATGAGGAACCTGCTCATATAGCACGTAAAACATGTGTAAGCAAGAGCAGTGCACTAAGGTCATTGTCCTTCAGGGACACTGCCACCACTACCCAGGCAACTGCTACCACCACTACCACCACCACTGCCACCACTACCACCACTATCACTGACGCAGGAGGCCGCCCTGGGGCTACAGGACCTGCGGGGGTCACTGGGAAGACAGGGAAGGGCATGGGTAAAAAAACCTGTACCTCTGCCACTTCCACCATGTCACCACCTCCACCACCAGCCGCCCCTGCCCCTGCTGCCCCTGCCCAAGTGAAGACAGGGAAGGGCAAGGCAACATAGGGGACAGGGACCACCATAATATTGCCATCTAGGACCTCTGCTGGCCCTGCCGACGCCGCCCCTGCCGGCCCTTCTGCCCTTGCCAAAGGGAAGAAAGGGACGAAGGGCAAGGCGACAAAGGCGACATGGACCACCAAAATATTACCATCCAGGACCTCTACCAGCCCTTCTGCCCCTGCCCCTGCCCCTGCCAAAGGGAAGAAAGGGACGATGGGCAAGGCGTCAAAGCCGACAGGGACAAAAATAATATTGCCTGCGTCTAGGGCCTCTACCTCTGCTCCATCCACCACTGCTGGCCCTGCCGACGCCGCCCCACACACAGACTTCCCTTCCTCCCTCTCTCCCACCCACCCACCCCACCTCTCCAGTAAACACATTCATAATTGGCTTATATATCGCATAATTGGTCTATATGCAGTATATTCCTTGTTATATGGGTCGCCTACATACGTACACGTACACGTACTTTATATAGCATGACAGTGCTGAAAATACAATATATACGTCCAGCCAACACACCCTGTCCTCCCATAACTCCCTCCCACCCAGCCCCTCCTCTCCACCACCTCTCACTTCCAGCTTCTAAACTCATTCGTAATTCGCTTATATGTCGCATATTTGGTCTATATGCGGCATATTCCTTGGTATATGGGTGGCCTACATACGTACACATACTTTATATAGCATGACAGTGCTGAAAATACGATATATAGCCAACACACCCTGTACTCCCCATCATACATTCCCGCCCAAACTCTCTCCCCTCCGTTCCCGCCTCGAAACTCATTCATAATTCGCTTATATGTCGCATATTTGGTCTATATGCAGCATATTCATTGGTATATGGGGGGCCTACATACGTACATATACATACACATATGTACACATACTCTACATAGCATAAAAGTGCTCAAAATAGGATAAATACGAGATATTACGCCCTAACCTGCCCTCCCCTCCCTCTTCTCGTATCCCCTGGGCGCGCGGATATTCTCCCAGGAAATCTGGCCGCGCGATGACAATCTGGCCGCGCGATGCCATTCGCTCCACTTTTTTCACCTACGGACCGCCCCCCCACACTCCCCAGAATTTTTTTGGGGGGCCAAATATATATGGCTCGATGCGCGTGAACATTCCCTACACGCTGATGTACTTTTCATCGATATTTGCAAGGGTCACCCAAATCGTCATACCTCCGCACAGGGGTAGCTGTATACTACAGGGGGTGCACACGTCTTAGGTTAACACCTTACGAGCGGCCTATGCGGTTTATTTATGTGTACCGCACAGCGGGGTGTTTTTAGCCAAAATAGGGCTGTTTACGTGATCATTTTCATGCCTAAATAAGACCCAGAACGTAAAACAAGTACCTATCCCTGAAAGGGTATAAACAGAGCTTTCGAATGACACCATAACGATCCTTGTATGATGGATAGTTTTCTTGCAATAACCGTGCAACGCGAGTGCAAAAAGCAGGTAATTCGGTACTTTCAGTACATAATTGAGTATGTAGCGAGTGAGAGAGGGAGGAGGGAGCTGAGATTTGTGTCAGTAGGTTCGCCGCGGTGGTCTGGAGCAGTCATACGCTCGCTAGTCTCCTGCCACCACTTGTCTCTCTCTCTCAGCCACATTACGTGCTGAAATTGCCACTCGACCTATGTCGAGCGCCGCCACATAGTCCAGCTTTATTTAACTCGACTTATGTTGCTCGCCGCTAAATAAGGGTTAAGGGGAGATTTATATTTCATTGTTCATTTAATTATTTTTTCTTTTCTTTAGTTTCCTCCCAAAACCTCTATCAAGCTAAGACAAAATACCCCCAAGACCCCCCTTCGAGATATATTTGTAAATTTTTCGTTAGAAAAATTACCTGGCCGGAGATCGATTCCTACTAAATAACCGGCGCGCTATCACTCGCCAAGAAAAACAGACACCTACTGTAAATGGCACAAAAGGTAATACAATTGCCAAACTAATGGAACGAACGTCTTAAGATATCAACATTAATGGGGCTAAAAATGAGGGAGAAGCGGCTCTAGAAAAACAAGCCTCCCACTATTTACCCCCCCCCCCCTTCCCCCTCCTGCCCCATCCTTCTTCCCTTTGCTTGTCGTGGAGCACAGCCTCAATCAATCTTTGGGACTCGCTTTATGTATGGTAGCGCTAATAAATCATGTCTCAGTTGCTATTATGTTTGGCTCGCTCTGTGCTGCATAACTGTTTGTCAGATATTGATTAGGATGTGTAACTGTAGGAATAAGTTTGTATATCCACCACGAAATGAATAAATTAAGTTTAGATATTGCTGATACCAATTATGGATCAAAATATACTTGGTGCCCAGATATCACATATTAGGCCGACTGTACACAAGTTAATCCATTCTGTACTGACGACATCCTTTTCATTATTTTCTGGTAACTATTGGACATTTGTTTTTAAATAGGTATAGGTAGGCCAGAAATCGTGCACCATAACCTCTAAAACTCAAAATGGGCTAGAGCAAATGGGCTGTAATTTCCCACAACTATTCCCTGGCTGACCTTTCCCAAATTGTAGAAATATTAGCTCGATTTCTCAAGCCATTTGTGAGTCATAAAATGTAATGTTCACAGGTTTTGGCTGACTTATTTGTGAACAGGATATAACATAATCAATAACACATTTTCCTTCATGGCTCCTACACTGTAAAACTTTTAAAGGGAGATTCGTATTGATGTGTTAATTTATTTATTAATTTGTCTTTACTTGGCTCCCAAAACCTCCATCAAGCTTAAACAAATACTCCCCAAGACCCTCCTTCGAAATAAGTGTGTACATTTTTCAGTAGAAAAATATCTTGGCCGAAGGCCGTTTGCCTACATAATTACAGGCTCTCTATCGTTCGTCAGGAAAAACATAGACACCTAAATGACACAACATTTCTTAAAACTGCCAAACTAATGGAACAAACATTTCAAAATGTATGTGGATAGACATGAAGGAGAAGGGGGTCCAGACAAACAAACTCTCCCTTATTTACCAGCAAGCTCCCTCCATCCTTACTTCCTTCCCCCACCTTGTCGTCAATCAATCTTTGATCGAAATCTAGGGAGAAAAAGTAAAACTAAAAACAAATATCTATCTATCTATATGCTCATGCCCAATCCCCACTTTTCCTATATTTATTTTTTATTTTCTATTTAATTCTATTTCATTATTTTGTTCTTCCTTGGGGGTGGCCGCCTCAAGACAGAGCAAGAACAGGGAAAACACAAAACACAACATAAAACAACGAACAAACACAGACAAAACACAGATTCACACACATCTAGGTCACCCAGGAGAAGACCCAGAGACCAGGGTCAACAAGGTCGCTCCAGCACTCCCCTGGCCCCCGACCAACCGGAGAGGTTCCGATCTCGGCAGGCAGACATGCAGCGGAGCCGAAGCCACAAGCCCGCCCACCACACTTCCAGGCGCACCCTTCATATTAACCGTCTCCCCGGGCCAGGCAAACATAAAAATATGAAGTATAACAACCCACCCTTAAGCCAAACCCCTCCATCCTTCCTGCCTTCCCCTAGCGTGACGTACAACACAGCCTCTATCGATCTTTGGGACTCGCATTATTATTCACACGGGTTAACCCCTTCTGTACCGGTGACATCCTTTTACTTGTATTCTACCATTGCATTCAGGATACAAAACGACGTCCACCAAGCAAAAGGCTACAGACTATTTCAAGTAATCCTTGATTTGATTTAGCTTATTTAAGACGTCTACATTTTAAAAGGCTGTAGACTATCTCAATTAATCGTTTTTGCCACCATATATCCTTCCTAAGCTTCATATAACGTCTAAATATAATTGAAATCAACACAAACAAAAGAAAAATAGACGTCACCGGTATTGAAAGGATTACTATATACCGGTAGTCAATTTGTTTTTGTGCTTGAGCCTTTTCGTCAACATTCTTTGCAGCTTGTCCTTTTATATGATATTAAGTTAAGTATAGAATTAGGTTTAGGTGAATTGAACCCTTTCAAAATCCGAGTACGCAATAGGTTTCTGTTTCCTGGTTACTTTTTTTTTTTTTTTTTTTTTTTTTTTTATTAATTTTTTTTTTGCTAATCAAACATACAATATATGTTAATTTTACAATAAAATAATTTCATGGCTGCGCCTTTTGAGAACAATCTCTCTTAAAGGCACCTTGAATACAACTCGATGGTTATTTTACATACAGTAAGATTATTAAAACATATAATATTATATAATTATAGCTAATGAGGCACAGCCCCACCCCCGCAGCCACAGCAAGAAGGGATTCGGAACAGTGGCCAGGTATAATTACCTAGCCACCATCCCGAACCACCCCCCCACCAAGACCGCAGTGGGCAGAGCAGACCCCAGCCTTATATACAGTACGGTACCTACATATTGATCAACACCAGAACAGTATCTTAATTTGTTTCCGATATAAAGGTGATTGTAATTTAGGGTTGTGGCAGTTTTATTGTCAAATGTTAAGTAAGATTAATATTTAGACATTAGTGAAGATTTGAGTGATATTTTTAAACTAGGCAGAGTGGGTTTATTTTGTAAGTCAGGAGACAACTGATTAGACGATTGTATTCAGATTAGGAGAGGTATATGAAAATCAGAGGGTTATGGAGATAGTCTTTACTAGAGATGGACCGAATATTCGTTTCGTATTTCGTATGTCCGAATATTCGTTATGTTTTTCAATATTCGTATTCGTATTCGTATTCGCATTTCCATTCATAGCTATTCGCAAATATGCGAATATGTTCACGAAACCAATAGAATATATAAAAACAAATTCAATATTAAATTTTAAAGTTAACACAAACGAATAAATAACAGTGTAGATGTGCGTTGGGGCCGCTAAAGTGGAATGAAGGAGGACTGAGCAGTGTTGCTACTTAACTGTATTTAATAGTACCAGATCAAACTAGTGAAAAGTAGGCTTACCAAATTATTCTAAAGTGGAATCACTGCCTGGTAAACGAACGTGTGCTGGACGCCTGGACCTGGACATTTGAACCGTCGCAATATTGCCATTTCAGACATATCCAATGTAATAGCATGTCACTAAAATATATTACATCATATTTCCTCACTGATTTCGTATTTAGTACCAGATATGGACTATTTTATTGGAAAATGTATAAAATGTACTTGAGAGAGTCAAATGTACCAAATCTGGTACTTTAGTACCAACAAAGCGGCAACATTGGGACTGAGGACTGGAAACATAGAAAATTGAATGGATTTAATTTTAATTATTCAATTTAATATGGCTGAACTCTTACAATATATTAAACATTAATTAATACAGTTCATTTATGATATTTACGAAATTACACATTCACATCGTCATTAACTTCTGGTAATTAATTTCATAGTAATTTAACTAACGTTTGTTGGTGACATCAAAATAATTACCAGTTCTTGAAGGATGAAATAAGGATTGAAATATTCGCTATTCTTATTCGTATTCGCGAATTTTACAACAAAATATTCGTATTCGTATTCGTATTCGCAAATAGTGAAAATTGATATTCGTTCCATCTCTAGACTCTTTACCCATATTATTCCACACGTCTTTCCTAAAGTGTCTAAAATCATAGCACAGAAAATACTGTGAAATGCATCATAATCTTCTAAGCATAAATAATACAATGTTCACACATCATCCGTATTAAGAGCTGTAGCTTTCCCCAAACACTTTTTCAGTCACACTCTCAATTAATCTTAGTGACTCACATATTCGCAAACGTTATCATAGGTATTTCACAGTCGAATCTTGTTGTTCACACTCTATGAAATTTTAACTTGGGTTAGGTTAAGCTTAGGATTTGTATGGTATGTGTATGAAGAGACAAAAGGTAAACTGACTGTAAAAAGTCCCCTTCCCCCGTAGCCCCCTCACACACACACACAAGTTGGAAGACTGAAAGAGAGCCAAATTCAAGGTATGATAAATGATTCAGGTGCTTGGACAGAAGTGTGGTGTGCTTGGTAAGTGTAGTGAAATGAATAAGAGGATGAGGTGTTGTGAGAGTTAGCTGGATTACTCTCTGTGTAAGTAAGGCATTAACAATCCTATTTTAAATTTCAATAGGTTAGAACAAAATTTGCCTCTTCAAAGGTTAAACTAAGTAATGGTAAGTTATGCCATATTAAGCAATGCTTGGAGAAGGTAAATTAGAGGAATGTTAGATCAGGGAAAACATAATACACAAATTAGAAAACATGCCCTTCACTGAACCATAGGAACACGAAATTATTAAAATCATATATACTTAATATAATATACGGTTACTCTAGCCAGGATTCCAGCCTAAAACAAACGACCGAGCTTTAGGATGTAAGCAAGTTGATCCATCCTGCAGCATCCTTCTCCAAGCACATCATCAAGCACTGCCACAATCAATCATAGTGACTCACACATTTACACAGGTCACTCTAGTCATTTCGTGCTGGAGACCATTCTCCTAAAGGGTGATTTGCAATGATTTGTTAATATTCAGTATATTATTATTTATTTATAAATTGCTTTAGTTTCCTCCCAAGACCTCCACCAAGATTTAAAAATATCCCGAAGACCTCTCCGAGATCAAATTGTAAATTTGTTTGGTAAGGAAATATCACGGCCTTCATCCTCCTAAATTAGAGGCTCGCTATCACTCGCCAGGATAAAGTTGACACCTAAAGCCAATAAAAGGTCTTAAAATCGCTAAACTAATAGAACGTACGACTTAAAATCTCAAAACTAATGGGGCTAAGCATAAGGGAGAAGGGGGGTCTAGAACAAATAAACCTCCCCTAAAGTCAGTTGTGTTGGATAATAGGATTAGTGAAAGGTAGAAACCTTATAGTAAGTTATTTACTATAGGTTGGGTTGGATTGGAGAAGTTTAAGGGAGTGTTTTTCCCTCACCCTCTTCTCCCTCATTTGTTGACCCATTAGTTTTGCAATTTCAAGGTATTCGCTCCATTAATTAAGCGAATTTAAGACCTTTTGCAATATTTTTGTTTTTATTATTTTTCACAAGCAGGCCCATTAGGTCTGTTATTGCTTGGCTTCCTTTGTATTCCTTTTTATTGTAAGACCTTTCGTGCCACTTAGATGTATATTAATTCCCGGTGAGCGATAGCAGAGCCTGTAATTTAGGAGGAACCTAAAAATAAAACAAACGTATGGATAGGTTTAGGTAGGGCAAAGTTAGACACATTTGCTCTGGGATTAATTAGGCAAGAATAACTTAATATGTTCTCTTCAAGCATCACGAGCTCTTTCAAACATTAGCGGGTACTCTACATAGCCTACACCCCCGACAGGATTCGAACTCAGAACAAATAACCGAGCTTGAGAATGCCAGCCAGTTCATCCATCCTGTGTTCCCCAAGCACTTTATCAGGCACACACTCAATCAATCTTAGTATATTCATACTGGGTTACTCCACAAGTCCTTTTGCTCTCAAGGTATTTCGTGTATATTCGATTTGGTTCAGCCACTCAATGAAGACATACTGTAAGTGTAAGTTAAGGTTAGATAACAGTAAGTTAGTTGTGTTAAGGTAAGTTAAAAGTAAGTTAAGGTATAGTAAGGCCAGTTACTGTAAAAGTAAGTTAAACTAAGGTAAGGTAAAGGTAAGATAAGATACGGTAAAGTAAGGTAAAAGTAATATAACGTAAGGTACAGTAAAGTACAACTAAGTTAAAGTAAGGTAAGGTAAGGTACAATAAGGTCAGGTAAGGTATAAGTAACTTCAGGTAAGGTGAGGTACGGAACGGTAAGGTAAAAGTAAGTTAAGGTAAGGTAAACTAAAAGTAAGGTAAGATAAGGTAAAGTAAGGTGAGGTAAGCTAAGGTGAGGACAAAGTAAGCTAAGGCAAGGTAAGTTAAAAGACAGGCATAATAGTCCCCCTGTATAAGGGTAAAGGGGAAAGAAGAGAGCGTGGTTACCACCGGGGAATATGCCTTCTAAGCGTAGTAGGGAAGGTGTACAGTAGGGTAGTGATTGAGAGAGTCAGAGCAAGAACGGAGAAATTGATAGGTGACGAGGAGGGCGGGTTTAGGAAGGGCAGAAGATGTGTAGATCAGATTTTTGCCCTGAAATGTGTTGCGGAGAAATATCTGGAGAAGGGACATAAGTTTGATGTGGCCTTTATGGATTTGGAGAAGGCCTATGACAGGGTTGATAGAGAGGGTTTGTGGAAAGTACTTAGAATATATGGAGTAGACGGCAAGGTGCTGAAAGCAGTGAAGAGCATGTATGAGGGTGCAAAGGCGTCAGTACGTGTGGAGAATGAGCAGAGCGAGTTCTTTGATCTGAATGTTGGCTATTCAATATATATATATATATATATATGGATGGAGTCATGAACGAAATACAAGAAAGAACAGTGGATGTTGGTGTACCTCTGATAAGGGAAGAACAGAGTGGAAGTTGCCTGTACTGTTTTTTTGTTGATGATACAGTTCGATGAGTGATAGTGAATGGGAGTTGCAGGGGCTGGCAAATATGTTTCGAACAGTGTGTGAAAAACGGATTCTGAAGGTAAATGCGAGAAAGAGCAAGGTTATGGTCTTTGAAAGGGGGGTGCAGCCACAGAGTATGAGGTAAAGTTGAACGGTCAGGTTATGGAGAATGACAGCTCATTTAAGTATTTGGGCATTGTATTGAGTAAAAATGGGAGTATGGATGAAGAAGTGCGGGAGAGGGTGAACCAGGTGAAGAAGGTTGTAGGAATGCTGAAAGCAGTAACAAGAAATTGGGTGGTCAGCATGGAAGTAAAGAAGTCTTTGCATGACAGTGTGGTAATCCCCACATTGACTTACGGGAGCGAAGCATGGACGTTGGTGAAGAGACTCAAACCAAGAGTTAGAGGGATGGAAATGAGTTACTTGAGAAGTGCGTGCGGAGTTAAACGGGGAGATAGACAGACGAATGAGGAAGTATGAGAGATTTGTGGTGTGGATGTAGATGTGCTGGAAAGAGTGAAATGGAACACCTTGAGATGGATCGGCCATATGGAATGTACAGGAAGAAAGGGAATGACTAAGAGAGAGTACGAGAGTGAGGTGGAAGGACAAAGAGGGAGAGGTAGACCAAGTGAGAGGTGGAGGGATGGAGTTAAGAAATCTTTGAGTGAATGCGGTGCTGGATGGGAGGAGGGGCATTGACTAACTAGGGACAGAGGTGTATGAGGCCGTTTTGTTCATGGCCACCCCTTCGGGGATCACGGCGTCCGGCAATAGATAGATAGAGAAGTAAGGTAAAGTAAGTTAAGGTACGGTAAGGTAAGGTAAAGTAAGTTAAGGTATATTAAAAGTAAGTTAAGGTACGGTAAGGTAAGGTAAAGCAAGTTAAGGTATAGTAAAAGTAAGTTAAGGTACGGTAAGGTAAGGTAAAGTAAGTTAAGGTATAGTAAAAGTAAGTAAAGGTACGGTAAGGTAAAGTAAGTTAAGGTATAGTAAAAGTAAGTTAAGGTACGGTAAGGTAAGGTAAAGTAAGTTAAGGTATAGTAAAAGTAAGTTAAGGTACGGTAAGGTAAGGTAAAGAAAGTTAAGGTATAGTAAAAGTAAGTTAAGGTACGTTAAGGTAAGGTAAAGTAAGTTAAGGTATAGTAAAAGTAAGTTAAGGTACGGTAAGGTAAGGTAAAGTAAGTTAAGGTATAGTAAAAGTAAGTTAACCCTTAAAAAGCGGCTCACCACTTAAGTCGAGTTAAATAAAGCTGGACTATGTGGCGGCGCTCGACATAGGTCGAGTGGCAATTTCAGCACGTAATGTGGCTGAGAGAGAGAGACAAGTGGTGGCAGGAGACTAGCGAGCGTATGACTGCTCCAGACCACCGCGGCGAACCTACTGACACAAATCTCAGCTCCCTCCTCCCTCTCTCACTCGCTACATACTCAATTATGTACCGAAAGTACCGAATTACCTGCTTTTTGCACTCGCGTTGCACGGTTATTGCAAGAAAACTATCCATCATACAAGGATCGTTATGGTGTCATTCGAAAGCTCTGTTTATGCCCTTTCAGGGATAGATACTTGTTTTACGTTCTGGGTCTTATTTAGGCATGAAAATGATCACGTAAACAGCCCTATTTTGGCTAAAAACACCCCGCTGGGCGGTACACATAAATAAACCGCATAGGCCGCTCGTAAGGTGTTAAGGTACGGGAAGGTAAGGTAAAGCAAGTTAAGTTAAATAAAGCTAAGGTAGAGTAGTGTACAATTTCGGTGTGAATTGCTATGCTGCATGTGTCAATATATTATGTCGTACTCTGTTACATTATATTGTAATGCTATATCCTGCTATGCTATGTTATGTTTTGTTACGTTGAGTCAATGTGTTATGTCGTACTCTGTTACATTATATTGTAATGCCTTATCCTGCTATGCTATGTTATGTTTTGTTACGTTGTGTCAATATGTTATGTCGTACTCTGTTACATTATATTGTAATGCTATATCCTGCTATGCTATGTTATGTTTTGTTACGTTGTGTCAATATGTTATGTCGTACTCTGTTACATTATATTGTAATGCTATATCCTGCTATGCTATGTTATGTTTTGTTACGTTGTGTCAATAATATGTTATGTCGTACTCTGTTACATTATATTGTAATGCTATATCCTGCTATGCTATGTTATGTGTTGTTACGTTGAGTCAATATGTTATGTCGTACTCGGTTACATTATATTGTAATGCTATATCCTGCTATGCTATGTTATGTTTTGTTACGTTGTGTCAATATGTTATGTCGTACTCTGTTACATTATATTGTAATGCTATATCCTGCTATGCTATGTTATGTTTTGTTACGTTGTGTCAATATGGTATGTCGTACTCTGTTACATTATATTGTAATGCTATATCCTGCTATGCTATGTTATGTTTTGTTACGTTGTGTCAATATGTTATGTCGTACTCTGTTACATTATATTGTAATGCTATATCCTGCTATGCTATGTTATGTTTTGTTACGTTGTGTCAATATGTTATGTCGTACTCTGTTACATTATATTGTAATGCTATATTCTGCTATGCTATGTTATGTTTTGTTACGTTGTGTCAATATGTTATGTCGTACTCTGTTACATTATATTGTAATGCTATATCCTGCTATGCTATGTTGTGTTTTGTTACGTGGTGTCAATATGTTATGTCGTACTCTGTTACATTATATTGTAATGCTATATCCTGCTATGCTATGTTATGCTTTGTTACGTTGTGTCAATATGTTATGTCGTATTCTGTTACATTATATTGTAATGCTATATCCTGCTATGCTATGTTATGCTTTGTTACGTTGTGTCAATATGTTATGTCGTACTCTGTTACATTATATTGTAATGCTATATCCTGCTATGCTATGTTATGTTTTGTTACGTTGTGTCAATATGTTATGTCGTACTCTGTTACATTATATTGTAATGCTATATCCTGCTATGCTATGTTATGTTTTGTTACGTTGTGTCAATATGTTATGTCGTACTCTGTTACTGTGAGAAATAAATTGACTACACCGGTATCTGGGGAATGTTGGCAACAACCTTCCGATAGGGTAACCTCATTAGAGTGAACAATTTCCTACCAGAACCCGGTGATTGTATATATTGTAGAGATTAATTAATGTTAAGTAATTTAGTACTGTATAAGATTACCTTGATCAAGTTAATTTAGTTATAAAACCTTGTAGAAATAAGTTTAGGAGAACTGTAAAGAGGATCAGTTTAAATATTCACGCAACCGCCTACGTGATCCACTGTTTGCTTTAGGGTCGTTAATATCTTGATATTATGTTCACTAAATCGTTGTAAAACGATGTTCACTTTTATAATTATATAATTTAAATACTGATAATTATTTATATGATTTCGTGAAGAGGGAATGAACCCTTGGTAACGAATTAAAATATAGTTTATTTAAGAGTCGGAAATTGAAGTTCCAATCAGACGCTAGTAAACATCTGAACGGTAGAGACGTGTCCCGTGATCTCCTCCACCACAATTCCCACGCCCGGCCCGGAGTCCTGACCTATAACCCTTATCTACCGAAGCCAGAATCCTCTGAACTAAACCAGGACCCTAGTTATAGCTAAGTCATTGATATATAGGGCCATTTATACAATCTTTAGTTAGGGCATCCTGAGAGATAGGCTACCATAGTTCATACCATAAGGTAGGCGATCTCAGACTTTATTTTTATTTATGTTGATTAATTTTAGATTTCGATTGGTGTGGTAAGAGATAACCTTTGGCCATATTATCCCCCACATTTTGGTGCCCCGAGTGAGGATTCCGATCGGTGTGTAGACTAGGGGTTAGGTTAGGTCAGGTCAATTTTGCTATTAACAGTTAGGGTCCCAATTTCTATAAATGTATAAGGTCGCATTTGTGGGACACAGTTTGATACCCCGCCATTTTGAGGTCCCTAACTGTGAAATTAGATGCTATCGAGCCCCAGGAGGTAGAGCCCGTAATTTCATGACAGACAGGCGACTGAATCGTGTACTCGATTGGCCTCACCAATTGACCATCTTATATTTGGGAGGCAACAACGTACACGAAACAGTCTAAGTGTCAGAAATTACGGATGACATCATCTCTATCATCCAACTAATTGAGCAGCGCTGTGGCTCTAAGGTAGCAGTCGTCTTGCTGGAGCCACGAAAGCTGCCCCCCATTCCTGAGAGTGAGCCAGGTGTAACCCGCGGTCATTACCGCACAATATACCAAGCCGTGAATCGGCGACTGCAGAGACTACTGCGCGGCTATCGAACGTTCCAGTTTGGAGCCAGAACATATCGCCGCAATTTGTGTCGTGACGGCGTCCACTGGAACCATAGAGCTCAAGCCGCGCAGGTAGCCCGCTATCACGAGTACATCGTCGATTCACGGGCAGATTGGTTGGTTTACCAGGTGATGGCCGTGGGTGAGTGGCACTGGCATGGCGTTTAAATCCTGTGGTAGAGGACTGGTAGGAGGGCCTGCAATGTTGCATTCTCTGGCGTTTGTGAACTCGGAGCTTGAGCTTCGTTGCAGTCCCTAAATTTCCCCCATATTTTTCTTATTTAGACCATTTTATGTCTCCGCCCTTAATGTCACCCGCGTCTGGCAGACTAGGTCGACCAGCTAAATGCTCGGGACGGAGCACATACCAAATTTAATAAATAATAAATGTGTCCCCCCCCCCCCCTTTTAGAAAAATGCTACTACCACAGGTACCCACTAACATCTGGGATAAGAAAACTATGATTAACTAAATATTTACAGCTTTAGCTTCATTCTTGTACCTAAATTCTCCCTATTATTTGATAATTTAGGCCATTTTTATGTTTCTGTCCTTTAATGTCACCTGCGTCTGAAAGACCAAGTAGACCAGCTAAATGCTCGGGACGGAGCATATATGACATTTAATTCAATAATAAATATATTCCCTCCCCCTACTAGCGTGCGTTCCCACGTATTAGGTAAATTATATTGTGGACTTAATGTTTTCAACTAATTATTCATCTGAATTTGTAGCAAATAATGGTACGCATATAATGCTAAAGATTAACAGCTAAATTGAGTATGTGTTAGGCTATATCTAAATATAATTTTGATTGTTGAAAATTGGTCTTCAGTAGAAACATTAATAATAGTCCAGAAAATAATTACCCATTTTCCAAAATGACTGATACACTCTTGAGAAAATCTATGGTGGGGAAATTAGGCTGGGTAACTAGAGCATTAGGTAATTGTCAGGAGGTGAAAAGACGTGACCCCTGTCCAAGGGAGCTGTTAAAATCTCAAATCCAAGATCTTAAAACCCGGTGGGCTAATTATGAAGAGTCTTGCAATAAATTGGAGGACTTTTTCATCAAACAAGAACAATCTGAAAGGTTTGAGGAATTACAGCAAGCCTATGCAAATGCCAGTGAAAATAATTTGGATCAACTAGCTGGGTTCGAATCCTTGGCGACAGAGACAGTTACCGAAACAGGGAGTAATGGTACCAGTAATGGTACAGCGGCTCTGGGACAACAAAGCTTTAAGTTGCCACCTACAGTATAACCTTACCTGAATTTGATGGGCAATCTGATTGGAATACCTTTTGGGACAAATTTAAAGGTCTAGTTCATGACAGGTTAGATATTTCTGCAGCAAATAAATGTTCATACTTGTTGGGTCAACTTAAGGGTTTTGCATTGGATTTTATCAAGGAACTTCCCATAACAGATGCCAATTATACAGCAGCTCTAGACGTACTCAAGGAGAATTTTGAAGATACGGAGTTGACTCTACAGCGCCTAGTTTACAAATTGTTGGAGTTATCAGGACCAAAGCATACGTACCAGGATCTTCAGTCATTCCGGATCAGCTTGAATTGTGTTTTGAAATCACTTAGTACCCAGAAAGATCTTGATTCAGCTTCTTGGCTCTTGAACCATATTGTACAACAAAAGCTCTCTCAGAAAACCTGTGATGAATTGTACCACAGGTATAAGAAGAACTACTTCACGTATCAAGAGATAGAAGAGGGTTTAAGAGAGCTGTGCAAACACATGCAAGTTTCCAGGAAGGATAGCGGTATCAAGGAAGGAGACAACAAGGTTAAATACACAAAAGTGTCTACAACAGGGACTAAGGAAAAAGCAAAAACCGTTCAAGAAGGAAGAGGTTGGTACCTATGTGACATCCGTCCAGCAGAATAATCAAACTAATACAGTATCTAAAACAAAAGGTGTTTGGGAGAGAAAAAATTCCCGTCCCAATTCTCCAGTGACCCAAGAAGTAACCAGAGATATTAACCCCACACCAGGGATAAACCAAGAAAACTGGAAGGTGTGTATGTTATGTTCAGAACAACATTCCACAGTGTATTGTAGGACTTACCCAAATCTTAAGGCTAGACTTCCACGACTCATCGAACTAGGTAAGTGTCTTGTTTGCCTTAGCACAAGACATTCTACTGAGGAATGTGCCACTAAATTAAATTTATGTTTTCGGTGCAAGACTGGTGTACATCATACCGCGTTGTGTCCCAAGATCAGTGAAGTACAACCCAAACCGACAAGTGTAAATATGACCCTGACCACCGGAAACCCAATGCATACGCCGGCAGCTACTCCTACAGCCGAGATTCAACTGATCAGAGGAAAAGAGGTTATGCCGGTCAAAGCACTCTTTGATACTGGAGCGCAAAAGACCTTCATTGCCGGAAATGTTGTCAGAGCCATGAATTTACCAACAGTAGGAAGAGTGAACATGGCAATAACTGGATTTTTGTCAAATAAGGAAACATTTGACGTGGTTAAACCCCTGATTAAATTGGGCAAATATAAATGTAAAGTGACTGCGGTGGTTAAGGAAGACATGAACACTTCTGTGGTAAATAAGGGTTTAAAGGAAGCATCTAACTTCTTAACAAAGAACGGTGTTCAACTAGCAGACCGAACTATAGAGTCTGACGTAGTAGGTCCAATTCAACTGATCATCGGCTCCGACTATTGTGGTCGCTTCTTGCGAAAAATGACTCGGAAACAGGGTATCCAGTTAATTTTTTCATCAGGTGGATATATAATCATGGGATCTCTACCAACATGTGGCCCAAGTGAATCAGACAACCGGATGGATCCAGTCTTTGTGACTCCGGCACAATCTCAGGTGGTGGCTAGAATTGGTGCAGAATTAATACCATCACAACTAGGAGACATTCTAGAAGAGCAACAAGAACCTGTTCCCAAACTTTGGGAACTGGACACTGTGGATATAGAAGCAGATCTTTCCACCCCTGAAGACATCTTAACATATAACCACTACCTAGACACAGTTGAGTATAAGGATGGCCAGTACTGGGTAGGACATCCATGGATGATAAATGCCCCTGAATTACCAACTAACTACCAGAGTTCAAGATGTCAATTAAATAAAATGGTGGAGAGATTGCGTCAACATCCTGAACGACTGGACATTTATCATAAAATAATTCAAGAGCAGTTGGAAAATGACTTTATTGAGGAGGTCCCAGGTGAAATAAACCATAAAGAGGGTCATTACCTTCCTCATCATGCTGTAAGTAAGGACTCCAGTACTACCCCCATCAGAGTGGTATTTAACTGCACTTCTCGAGCAGCAAAGAATGAAGCAAGTCTAAACGATTGTCTCTATGTAGGACCAAATCTGACTGAAATACTGGGTGATGTACTATTAAAATTCAGGACGAAGAGATTTGGGTTTGTGGCAGATATCTCCAAAGCCTTTTTGAGAATAGGGTTAAAGGAGCAGGACTGCAAATTCACAAAGTTCCTTTGACCTGAAGATGCTTTTCAGCCTGGTGGGCGGATAAAAGACCGCTTTCGGTCAGTGTTGTTTGGTTCCTGCTCTAGTCCTTTCTTGTTGTGCAGCACTTTGAGATATTATTTCCAGAAGACAGAGAAACCGGAAACTGGTCAACTGTTTTACATGGATAATCTTCAGGGCGTTGCCGACAGTGGAGAAGAGGTGTTTGAAATCTACAATTTGGCAAGGCAAGAATGTAATAAAGACAATATGCCACTACAAAGTTGGAATTCAAACTCTCATATTCTTTTGGACCAGATAAGAAGAGACTATCCTGACTGTCAAATACCAGAATATCAACCAGTACTAGGATTGCTGTGGAAAACAACTACTGATGAGATGTCTCTAAAGCCCCTCAAGTTTCCCGATGTAAAACTCACAAAACGTACACTCTTAAGTCAGGTCTCTATGATGTTCGACCCATTGGGTATATTTAGTCCCATAATCTATTAACCCTCCTGGCCCGGGCAGGCTCTCAAAATGACAGTGTGGGCTACCCGGGCGATCTGGCCGAAAAATGTCTAGGCCTAGGCTACCGTATTTTTGTTTAGTTTAACTGCTAGAAATTTCCCACGATCTATAAATGTAGTGCGGTTTCCAATCTGTAGACTGGCGTTGAGTAGAGCTCTCTATGTCAACTGGTTCAGTTGTGATGACGATTTCAGTGGAGAGCACTTGCAGGCGATGTTAGCAATATGACGATCTTTTCACTACTGAAACAACGACATACAGACATACAATAACAAACGAGTCTTCTCTTTCTTGTTTTCGGAGGTGCGGTGACGTAACGATCGGCTTTGTATACATGCGTCGGACGCACAGCGTTCAGACCAAGCTGAATAGGCTTTCAAGCTTACAGATTTTAAAATGACAACCGGGCACATGCCCTTAATTCGTGGTGTCATTTTAAAATAACAACCGGGCCAGGAGGGTTAAAGGGAAGATTTTAGTTCAGGAGGCCTGGAGAGAAGCACTGAGTTGGGATACTCCATTACCTGAAAAGTATACAGAAGAATGGAACAAATTGTAGGTGGAATATGAGAAGGTATCCTCAGTCAAGTTTCCTAGAAGATGTGATCCTACCTCTGATAATGAGTGTGCTCAATTGCACATATTTTGTGATGCCTCATCTAAGGCGTATGGTGCAGTAGCTTATTGTGTCACTGAAGTCCGATCTACTATGATTATGTCCAAATCCCGAGTAGCGCCATTAAAACAACGTACCCTTCCACAGTTGGAGCTGACCGCTGTTGAATTGGGAACTAGGTTAGCTACTTATTTGAATGGTATGTTTCCCTTTTTAGGTGAGACATATATATGGACAGATAGTGAGATATGTTTGCACTGGATAGCTACGGATGATAGTCACATAGTTTATGTGCGTAACAGAGTACACAAAATAAAGGAACTGCAAATGAACTATACATTCATGCATGTTAAGTCCAAGGATAATCCGGCTGACTTGGTGAGCCGAGGTGTTGGTGTCAAGAAACTGATTAACGAAACTCTGTGGTTTCAGGGTCCGGTTTGGCTACGTCAGAGTGATTGGCCAGAACAAAAATCATACTAGAGGGTTAATGATGATAAAGTTCATATGGACCCAATAACTATCCCAGAGCCTTCAGTGATTGACATCACCAAGTTCTCCAATTTGGACAAACTATTAACTGTAACTAAATTTGTGTTTAGGTTCCTGAGCAAGAAGGTAAAGATGGATGAATTAGACCCACTTACCTACTGGATCAGAAGGATACAAGCTGAAAAGTATGATGAGGAACTAACACAGCTACGTAAACCCAATCCCAAGCCAACCAAAACAATGAAGGACCTTGGGCTGTATCTAGACAATCAAGAATTAATATGTTGTCGAGGTCGTATTGGTAAAGTTGATCTACCCCTCAAAACTCGGCATCCGATCCTATTGCCCAAGGATTGTGACCTCACCAAATTGATGGTTTTAAAAGCGCATGAAACCACTAAACACGGTGGGGTAGCAGACACTCTAGCCTATATGCGACAAACATATTGGATACCCCAGGGACGACAAGCTGTTAAACGCTGTATCAAGAATTGCATTATTTGCAAGAGGTATACAGCTATCGCTATTCCTTACCCTGGACCACGAGCTCTTCCGCCAGACCGCATTCACCAAAGGACACCGTTTGAGGTAACAGGTATAGATTATACTGGTGCCATCACTCTCACAGGAGATGATGGTCCACCCAAGAAGGTTTACATATGTCTATTCACCTGTACCAGCACTCGGGCTATCCATTTGGAAATAGCGGAGGACATGAGCTCGGAAACCTTTATTAATTTATTTAGAAGATTTGCCGCTCAGCGAAGTTGTCCCAGACGTTTGATTAGTGACAATGGGACTAATTTTGTGGGCGCATCCCCGTTGGTTTCTGAACTATTAAAGAGCAACGCAGTACAGCAAATGCTAGATTCTAGAAATTGTTATTGGTCATTCACAACTCCCAGAGCCCCTTGGCAAAATGGATTTACAGAGAGAATGATAGGTATTGTAAAATCGTGCCTGAAAAGGGTTCTTCACAAGTCCAAGGTCACCTTGGATGAGTTAAGAACTGTTGTCACCGAAATAGAAACCAGAGTAAATAATCGACCACTAACGTATCAAGATGACTCCAATCTGGAAATTGAGGCTTTAACACCGGCTCATTTATTATATGGTAGACGATTGGACCCAGTCCCCCGTTTGGACGTGACCGAGGAATTAGTGGATCCCTCCGTTAATGAAGCAGATGCACACTTGCGACGAAGCTACCATAAACTCTGCAAAATACTGGACGCCTGGAACAAACATTGGGCATCTGAGTATATCTTGAGCTTACGGGAGAGGTATTATGGTGCGAATTCTGCTAGTAACCGTCACAAACCGATAGTGGGAAACATAGTCTTGTTGAAAATGAACCAACCTCATTCTAAATGGCCCTTAGCAAGGATCCAAGAAGTCTATCCTGATTCCGAAGGAGTTATCAGAACCGTTAAGGTTGTATCTCGAGGACAAACCACTCTCCGAACTGTAGATCGTCTCATACCTATGGAACTCGCCATCCCACCGGAAGAACAGCAACCCATAGTAATAGGGAGCCCAAGACTACCACGAGCAGCTGCTGCGGGGTCTAGAAGAAATTGGAGTGATTTGCTAGCCGCAGGTGATATAACATGATGAGACACATCATACTTCGCCGGGCCCCAATCTGTGAGAAATAAATTGACTACACCGGTATCTGGGGAATGTTGGCAACAACCTTCCGATAGGGTAAACTCACTAGAGTGAACAATTTCCTACCAGAACCCGGTGATTGTATATATTGTAGAGATTAATTAATGTTAGGTAATTTAGAACTGTATAAGATTACCTTGATCAAGTTAATTTAGTTATAAAACCTTGTAGAAATAAGCTTAGAAGAACTGTAAAGAGGATCAGATTAAATATTCCCGCGACCGCCTACGCGATCCACCGTTTGCTTTAGGGTCATTAATATCTTGATATTATGTTCACTAAATCGTTGTACAACGATGTTCACTTTTATAATTATATAATTTAAATGCTGATAATTATTTATATGATTTCGTGAAGGGGGATGAACCCTTGGTAACGAATTAAAATATAGTTTATTTAAGAGTCGGAAATTGAAGTTCCGATCAGACGCTAGTAAACATCTGACGGTAGAGATGTGTCCCGTGATCTCCTCCACCACAATTCCCACGCCCAGCCCGGAGTCCTGACCTATAACCCTTATCTACCGAAGCCGGAATCCTCTGAACTAAACCAGGACCCTAGTTATAGCTAAGTCATTGATATATATAGCCATTTATACAATGTTTAGTTAGGGCATCCTGAGAGATAGGCTACCATAGTTCGTACCATAAGGTAGGCGATCTCAGACTTTATTTTTATTTATGTTGATTAATTTTAGATTTCGATTGGTGTGGTAAGAGATAACCTTTGGCCATATTATCCCCCACAGTTACATTATATTGTAATGCTATATCCTGCTATGCTATGTTATGTTTTGTTACGTTGTGTCAATATGTTATGTCGTACTCTGTTACATTATATTGTAATGCTATATCCTGCTATGCTTTGTTACGTTGTGTCAATATGTTATGTCGTACTCTGTTTCATTATATTGTAATGCTATATCCTGCTATGCTATGTTATGTTTTGTTACGTTGTGTCAATATGTTATGTCGTACTCTGTTACATTATATTGTAATGCTATACCCTGCTATGCTATGTTATGTTTTGTTACGTTGTGTCAATATGTTATGTCGTACTCTGTTTCATTATATTGTAATGCTATATCCTGCTATGCTATGTTATGTTTTGTTACGTTGTGTCAATATGTTATGTCGTACTCTGTTACATTATATTGTAATGCTATATCCTGCTATGCTATGTTATGTTTTGTTACGTTGTGTCAATATGTTATGTCGTACTCTGTTACATTATATTGTAATGCTATATCCTGCTATGCTATGTTATGTTTTGTTACGTTGTGTCAATATGTTATGTCGTACTCTGTTACATTATATTGTAATGGTATATCCTGCTATGTTATGTTTTGTTACGTTGCTGAGGTATGTTGCTGTTATTTTATGTAATGGTGGGTTAAGTAATGTTGCTACGTTATGTTGTGTTAAGTAATGTTGCTATTTTATGTGGTATTAATAAATATTGTTATGTTATGTAGTGTTAACCCCTGCTGTACCGGCGACGTCCTCTTAACTTTATTCTGGCTACTTTTTGACAACTGTATTCAGCTTATGAAGGACCGCCAGCAATAATAAGGTTTCAAACTATTTCAACCAACTTGTTTAACTACCACAGATCCTTCCTAAGCTGCACATGGTTGTCAAAATATAGCAAAAATACAGTATCTGTCACGTTGCTGGTACTCAAAGGGTTAGGTAATATTGCTATGTTTCTCGTGTTCTCCGGGAAAAGGTATTTGCTCACGGCACTTATGGATATAGACAATTCTTCGTAAGCAGGTGTATTTTGGCATAATGAATAGCTCGAGTGCAACTAAAGTTAAATTACGACCGTGAAAGTGAATACAAATGCCTGTTATAGCGAAGCGTCCAACGGCTTTTATACCAAGCAGGTGCCGGGCGACCCAAGTGCAAGTTCTGGGCAGGCTCTTGAATATCTGAATGGGCGAGTTGCCACAGACGTCAATACTCAGAATAATGTGGTATTACGCGGAGTGTATATTTAAGTGAAATATCCAGTAGTATCACACTACTAATCACCGTAGGAAGTGAGTTTCGCTCTGTAAAGGAGAAATAGTGATTAAGTGTAAAGAATTATTAATCTAAATGTAAATCCGCGTGTGACACCCAAACACAAGTGCCTAGCATTCCCCCCTACACACGACAGTGCCTGGCCTAAATATCAAACGCCGGGCCGCAAAAATTGGTCCCAGCCCTCCTGACGCATTATTGGCCTACAAAAAAAGCCACCTATAGTGTATGCTTTCGAAAATATAAATACATGAACAAGTACAAATGTAAAAAAAGTTTTAGAGTGATCGATCACATAATACAGTAACGTAGATGATAGTTAGGCAGTGCCCCCCACGTTCAGTGTTGAAAAATAAAGTCGAAAAAAACCTCCGCAAACATTAAAAATGGCTACCAGAAACATTTACACAACCTGTAAGCTAACTATAAACGTGAATAATGGCACGGAATGCCAGATGTGCAAACTAACGTTTCATTGGATGTGTGTAATCCTGTATTGGCAAAAATGTTCCGTCTGTGTACTCATACCTCATGCTTCCCAGTACCCTGGAAAGAAGCAAACCTCCATCCAGTTCCTAAAAAAGGTGCCTCTTCAGATACATCAAACTACAGACCAATAGCTATAACTTCCACTCTTGGTAAAGTCTTTGAAATTATATTAAATAATCACATAATTAAGCATCTTGAGAATAATAAAATTATCAGTGATAGCAATATGGTTTTAGACGATGTCGATCAACTGCAGACATTCTTTGCCTTCTTACGCATCAAATCAACCAAGCTACAGACCAACATGGTGAAACTCATACAATAGCACTGGATATATCAAAGGCATTTGATAGAGTCTGGCATCAATCCTTATTGTCGAAGATGTCACACTACGGCCTTGCATCATTAGTTCCACTAATTTCTTCTTATCTTCATAACAGAAAAATACGTGTAATGGTAGATGGCCTTTATTCTCAATTTCACTCAATAAATGCTGGTGTTCCCCAGGGATCAGTTTTGGCCCCAACTCTGTTCCTCATTCATATCAATGATCTCATATCTACCACTCATAATCCAATACATTCCTACGCAATTGACTCAACACTCCACAGTTCCTTCACATTTACCAATTCTTTTACCCAACCCGATCTTATAAATTCAAAAATAAACACTGCAATTTCTCTGAACCAGGACCTTTCTAGAATTATTGAATGGGGACAAAAGAATTTAGTTTCCTTTAATGCACAGAAAACCAAGTACATTCAATTTTCTATCCGACAGAATCTCGCTGACTCCCATATATTTTTTAATGATGTAAATATTCCCACTTCCCCTAGTATTGACATTCTCGGTGTAACATTAACTACCTACTTGAGCTGGACACATTATGTTAGAAGCATTGCTAAGAATGCCTCTAAAAAACTGGGACTCCTGTACAGAGTTCGAGAATTTTTCAGTGACGAGCAGTTGGCCGTAATATATAAAAGTCATGTGCGTTCTCAGATGGATTACTGTTCACCTTTGTGGGGTGGAAGTGGAGTGGTTGCATTGAGGAAGTTGGACAAAATTCCAAATAAAGCTATTAGATTAATCAATAACCCTGCAATCACACAGGACCTTCCTACATTATCCATACGATGAAACGTTGCATCCCTTGCATTATTCTACAGATATTGTCACAGCAATTGTTCCGAGGAACTTGCTTCAATAGTGCCGCCTCTCCACATCTTTCCCCGTAGAACTAGGGCAGCTGAGAGCGCCCATGAATTTAATCTTTCTCCTCCACAATGCAGAACTTCTGCTTATCAGAATTAATTTATCCCCAGAGCTACTACGCTTTGGAATTCACTTCCCTCGAATTGCTTTCCACAAACTTACAATCTACAAATGTTTAAATCCAGTTGTTAAAAACATTTTATGAATGGAGGATGCCTTTAGGTACATGGACCTTTTTGTTTTATCTGTGTTTTTTTTTCCTCCGTGCATTGTCTCTTTAAAAAAAAAAAAAAAAAAAAAGTAGTCCTATCACCAATGTTTTGTTTGTTTCTATATTCCAACTACTCCATCTCGGGCATAAGCTGAGAGCACGTACATCCAACCGCTCAACACGGTGAAGCCCGTGAGGACTTGTTCCAGTCTAGGGAGTGAGACATGTGAAGCACCTAGAGTTCCACTCACGGCTCGAAGTAGCCCCATCTCTGTAGCTGCTTTGCCTTACGTTTCACTGTCTCACACCCTACACTCGGACCCCCACTCTCAGAACTCCACCTATAGAGTTATTAACTCACCGGGCATTGCCCCTTTATAGCATATTTTGAATATGGGAATATTCATACAGTGATTTATACAGTGATTTCAAGAAGTCCTTGCTGAAATCTCATAGAGCAAGAAACCAACTGCATTTTTTAAGAGTATGGAGAGACGAGAAGGTGATGCCTGACTGCTGCCTGACGATGAACCTACGCCACCTAGATGACCTTCCTGTCCCTGGATGTTGATCGAGCTGTCCTGGATGCATTGATAACAAAGAAACATGCTGAAGTAAAGGAATGTTTTAAGGTTAGCTCACGAGCAAGATCTGTGTTGTGTAACTCTGTGTCCCGTGAGTGGTGGAAAACACTCTGTGATTACATCTACAGTTTGCTTAGGAAGCAGAATGAGCGACAAAAGGCCAACCTTAAAAAATTATTGAATAATCTATTTGAAAACAGGCCGTGGACACAAAAAAGTTATCCTGCCTTATTTGAAAATCTTTCGTCTTGCAACTTGTCCAAACATGAAGAATTAGTCCTTGGTGTTGGTATTAACTTTTTGTACACTGGTGATTACATTAATGTGATGTCAATAAGTAAGGCGTTCACAAATTTGGAAAAATATTGTACAAACCTAACCCAAGATAGCATTCAAATTACGAGGGGCTCACATTACAGTAAGTGTTTTAGACGTCCAAAATCAAACATCCCTAAGTGTTTTAAAGTTGCTCTTAATTAAAAATCTGAAATTAAACAAAGATATACACATAACCAATGCTGATAAATCCAATGGTATCGTTATCCTAGACATATCCATGTACAATGATTAACTTAATGAGTTATTGAATGACAGAAATACGTATGAACCACTTGTGAAGGACCTTACTGAAAATACCAATACAAACTTTAGTGCGATAATAAACAGTTTGCTTAAGAATAAACCCAGTTTACTTAAAATGTTAAGAACATAAGAAAATGGGAGTCTGCAGAAAGCCGATTGGCCTAAGCAAGGCAGATCCCTGTCCCACACAACCCCAATTCAATTACAAAGCCCAATTATAGGCTTCACACTCTAATACCCTGAGGATCATCTTACCAAAACGGTTAGAGATTAACGCAGGATTATGGAGGTCTGCAGAGCGCTGATTGGCCCAACCCGGCTGATCCCCCTTCACACCCAACCCTTCTCGTCCATATGCTTATCTAATTTTATCTTAAAGCTCCCTACAGTTTTAGATCCCACTATAGCACTTGGTAGTCCATTCCACCCATCTACAACTCTGTTACCAAACCAATACTTGCCTATATCTTTTCTGAAACGAAATTTATCTAATTTGAAACCATTGGTACGAGTTCTTTCGCTATCACTGAGCTTTAGTACATTTGCCATGTCCCCTTTGTTAATCCCACTAACCCACTTGAACACCTCTATCATATCCCCTCTAACTCTGCGTCTCTCTAACGAATGTAAACCTAATTTCTTCAACCTTTCTTCATACGAAAGATTTCTAATATTATGGATCATTTTTGTCATTCTACGCTGTACTCTCTCCAATGAATCTATGTCCATTCTGTAATAAGGACACCAAAATTGGACAGCATAATCCATGTGGGGTCTCACTAATGACAAGTAAAGTTTTAAGATAACATCAGCAGTTCTGTTACTCACACTCCTAGAGATGAACCCGAGAATCCTGTTTGCCTTATTACGAACGCTTATACACTGTTTTCTAGGCTTCAAATCATTGCTAACAAACACACCTAGATCTTTCTCGCAGTCTGAATTTTCTAATTCTAAATTAGCTAGTTTATATTTAACATTTGTTTGCATCTTCCCTATCTTTAATACCTTGCATTTGTCAATGTTAAACTTCATCTGCCAATTTACTGACCATTCATGTAAGGTATCTAGATCCCTTTGGAGGCACTCTATATCGCTATCTGAATCAATTGATCTCCCTATTTTAGTATCGTCTGCGAATTTACTTATCCTACTAGTTATACCTAAATCTAGGTCATTTATGTATATAAGAAACAACAGGGGACCTAATACCGATCCCTGGGGGACACCACTTTTGACTGCTCCCCATTCTGACTTGGTACCATTTATGCTGACTCTCTGCTTCCTACCAATTAGCCATGACCTAATCCATCCTAACAACGCCCCACCTATTCCATGTGCCTCAACCTTCTCATCAATCTCTCATGAGGGACTCTGTCGAAAGCTTTACTGAAATCTAAATATATAATATCATATGACTTGTCATTATCTACTGCTTCATATACCTCTGAGAAAAAACTAAGCAAATTAGTAAGGCAAGACCGTCCCTGAGTGAATCCATGCTGAGAAGAATTGATTAAGTTAAATGTTTCTAAGTGGTTTCTCATTTTCCTAGCAATAATTGACTCTAGTAGTTTTCCTATGATTGAAGTGAGACTAATGGGACGGTAATTGGATGCTATTGATTTATCACCTTTTTTGAAGATCGGAACTACATTTGCAAGCTTCCAAGCTTCTGGAACTATACCTGTTTCTAATGACTTGTTAAATAGAAATGTTAATGGATAACTTAACTCATCTCTGCATTCTTTTAATACTCTAGCATATACCTCATCAGGACCAGGCGATTTATGAGGTTTCAGTCTGTCAATTTCCTTAACCACATCATTTCTACTTATAGTAACCGTACTTAACCTATTTTCTATACTATCGCTGTATACCTTACGGACTTCTGGAAACTGTGCCAAATTTTCATTAGTGAAAACGGAAAGAAATTGACTATTTAATGTACTGCACATTTCTAAATCACTTTCTGTCAATTTTCCTATAGAAGTTTTAAGGGGACCAATTACATCTCTAACCTTGGATTTATATAGTTGGTAAAAAGCTTTAGGATTATTTTTTGAGTCATTGGCAACCTTAATTTCATAATTTCTTTTTCTTTCCTAATATCCTTTTTTACCTGTCTTGATAGATTCTGATAGTAAGCAAGTAGGTGAATTTCGCCTTTTCTAATTTTTCTATATTCCTCTCTTTTGTCCTAGAAGATCTAATAGTCTATTATTCATCCATTTGGGTTGGTTCTGTGTTGATCTAAATTTTCTTTTGGGGATATATTTATTTTGCGCATTGAATACTGACTTGATAAAATTATCGTATGTATCTACCAAGTTTGACGTCTCCTCCTGACTTAAGATGACAGGTGCCTGAGTCATACACTCATTTGGACACCTGGATCGACTTAATTTTTTGACCATAGGGTCCGCTAACAGGGCTTCTCTTAACCCCCCATAATTGGCTTTTCTGAAGTCAGGTATTAATGTTGTATTCTCACTGGTATTACCTTTCCATTGTATATTAAAATACACAGAATTGTGATCACTATTTCCTAGGTGGTCCCCGATTTCTACACTATTTATCATATGTTCATTGTTACTGAAAACTAAATCGAGATATTATCACCTCTAGTTGGCGTATCTATGAATTGAGATAAAAAACTATCTTGTACTACCTCAATAAACTCCTTTGAATCAGAGTCGCCTATTTGTTGCTGCCAATCTATATTAGGGAAATTAAAATCCCCCATAATGCACACGTTGCTAAGCCTTGATGCTATTTTAATTTCCTCCCATAATGATGTTCCGTCATTTCTACTCATATTTGGCGGTCTATACATAACTCCAATAACTAAAGTCTCACTACCTTCGTTAACTTCTACCCAAACACTTTCATTTTCATTATTTACTCTAATACCTGATTTAGTACAGCTTTTTAATGAACTCCTGACAAACACTGCTATACCGCCGCCCCCCCCTACTTGTTCGGTCATATTTAAACAAACTATATCCCGGTATATCAAACTCTGCTAAAAAATGCCTGGTTTCTGTATTAATCCATGTTTCAGTTAGCGCTATTATGTCTATATTTTCTTTGCTAACCAGTGCTCTAAGTTCGTTCATTTTGTTACATAAACTCCTGCAATTTGTATAATAAACACTCAAACTATTACTTGTATTTGCAACTATTTTTCTATTGTTTTTAACTAATTTATTTTTACCTGTTGAACTACTGGACCTAGACGGAACATCTACGCTATCAGAATGTTCGTTATTACTATCAATTTGATGTGGCTGGGATTCTATTTTACTTACACACCTATGGTTAAAAATTATAAATTCCACCTTACTTTACATGTATATATGGCCTTCTCGAAACCAATAAACCTGATAAATTCTTCGACCTATCATCAGTTCAGTAGGGCCTGCCACTTATAAATTATCTATATGGCTTAGTAAGTTGCTATCCCCATTAGTTGGCAAGATATCTGATTCGCATGTAAAAACACTCCGGTGATTTAATTAGTAAAATTAGAAACAACAATTCACCTTGCAAACTAATAAGTTTTTATATTAATCCCTTATTTACAAAAGTGACAGTTCATGACTTACCAGATTTTTGGAGAGATGATTTGCCGAATTTAGATTTGCCAATAAGAAATATTGTTTCATGAAGTTAATTGAATTGTGCGTCCTCACCACTAACTTTACTGTGAATGGACTTTTTTTTCGGCAAACATTTGGCTGCGCAATGGGAAATCCACTCTCTCCGATCATTTCGAACCTGTTTATGGAATATTTTGAGACTTGGTGTTTTTCTAAAATATGTAACTTTAGACTCCCTTGGTTTAGATATGTTGATGACATTTTGTGTTTTTGGCCTACCAATCAAAATCATCATTCATTCCTTAACCCATTAAGCGCGAGGCATTGGTAGTGCACACCCTACCGCCAGGCAACAATATTAGGCCCCATTTCCACCTAAAATCGTCATCTTACGATAAATATCGTTATTACTTATTCATATGCGCCTATTTTATGTTTAATATGAAGATATTAACCCTTAAAAAGCGGCTCACCACTTAAGTCGAGTTAAATAAAGCTGGACTATGTGGCGGCGCTCGACATAGGTCGAGTGGCAATTTCAGCACGTAATGTGGCTGAGAGAGAGACCAGTGGTGCAGGACTAGCGAGCGATTTGCTCCAGTCCACCGCGGCGAACCTACTGACACAAATCTCAGCTCCCTCCTCCCTCTCTCACTCGCTACATACTCAATTATGTACCGAAAGTACCGAATTACCTGCTTTTTGCACTCGCGTTGCACGGTTATTACAAGAAAACTATCCATCATACAAGGATCGTTTTTCATCGAAAGCTCTGTTTATGCCCTTTCAGGGATGGTACTTGTTTTACGTCTTTTTATTTAGGCATGAAAATGATCACGTAAACAGCCCTATTTTGGCTAAAAACACCCCGCTGGGCGGTACACATAAATAAACCGCATAGGCCGCTAAAGAAGGGTTAACATGTAACAACAATTAAACAAGTGGGAATAGTGTTTGGATGGTTAAAATAGCGAATTATTGCGAGCCGGTCTATTCATGAATTGTGGAGTAGAGCGAGGCAGACCCTCCCCTCGCGAGGCCTGAAGCCTGACTGACTTACTCACCCACACTCTTCCTTACGCAAGTTAACGCAACATACTCGCTAGTCACATGACACCACCATAGAACCGGCTTGGAGATTTTGACACAAAAATATACCAATGAATAAGGGAATAACAGGGAAAATAGGTGATAATTGAAGGGGGGAGGGGAGGGGAAGGGAAAAGGGGGAAGGAGGGGATTTTAACTGATGTTGAATAGTGGTATTATCACTCTTAATCACCATTTCACTTGTTTTAAGTGCTACTGGGGCCTTTTAACCCTTAACTAGCGGCGCGCAACATAAGTCGAGTATAATACATTGGGACTATCTGGCGGTGCGCGACATAGGTCGTGTGGCAATTTCAGCACGTAATGTTGCTGAGAGAGAGAGACAAGTGGTGGCAGGAGAGTAGCGAGCGTATGACTGCTCCAGACCACCGCGGCGAACCTACTGACATGAATCCCACCTCCTCCCTCCCTCTCTCACTCGCTACATACTGAATTGTATGGGGAAAGTACCGAATTACATGCTTTTTGCATTCGTGTTGCGAGGTTGTTGCAAGAAAACTAGCCGTCATAAAAGGATCGTTATGGTGTCATTGGAAAGCTCTGTTTATGCCCTTTCAGGGATAGATACTTGTTTTACGCTCTGGGTCTTATTTAGGCATGAAAATGATCACTTAAACAGCCCTATTTTGGCAAAAAACACCCCGCTGGGCGGTACATATAAATAGACCGCTAGCCCGCTAATAAGGTGTTAAAAGTGTTTTTATTAGGCCTTACCTCTTAAGAGGTTCCTCGCCCTTGCCCACCAAAACCTCTTAAGAGTGTTCTCGCCGTTCCCGGGTTAATAAACTTAACGATTTTATCCCCTCGATCTCATTCAAAATTGAAGAAATAAACAATAAACTAACTTTCCTTGATACAATGATTATAAAATAATAATGGTCACTTAAAATTTAAAGTATTATATAAAGTATATATAGAAAGCCGACTCTTGTAGCTTCCTATATTAATTTTTCCACGAACCACCATATTAAAGTAAAACTGTCAATTTTGTTCAGGTATGTTTATAAGAGCATTAAGGATAAGTAACCCAGAATTCATAGATTACGAATACAAAAAAATATATTATCTAGCCAAAACACTTTGCTATCCTGAAAGTCTTGTTGATCAAAATTTAGCCGAAGCCAAAAAAAAAACACGTTTATAATTTAAGTAATAAAGCTCCCTTTTCAACAAAAAAATATCTTAGTTTTGCCATATCACGATGAAATAACACCACTCGCAACATCTCACAAGAATTTGAATATAAATGTAGTATTCAACTATGAAAACTCCGTCAAGTCTGCTTCGATCAAAAACAACCCTAAAAATTATGCAGGTGGTGTATTTATTCAATTCCGTGAAAAGGATGTAATGACATATACATAGGACAAACTGAAAAATGATTAGAGGTGAGAGTTAAACAACACCAACAATCAGTAATGTTAGCTCAAGAATCTAACGGTATATTTAAACATACACAAAGTAAAAACTATCATATCAATTGGGATGAGCCTAAGATGATCTACTGGTCAAGCTGCTATTATGAAAGACTATTTGCCGAGTCCGCCTTGATCAGAGTATATAGAAACACTATGAATATAAATGATGGCCTTTACAAAATAGATAACATCCTGCTAAATCTCCTCCATGAAAATGATAAAATAAAAAGAGCTAGAAATATATGTCCAGACCGTCAGATTATAGACTGAAACAGCTTGTAGTTTGACATCTGACCCTTTTGGTGAGGTCAATCCTCATAGTATTAGTGAGTTAGGTATCTAAATAATAATGTACACGTGAGGTATGATCACTATGTATTTACTTCTGTATAATAATAATTAGCATTGTATATATGTATGTATATTTATGTATATGTGTGTATGTGTGTTTAGGTGTGTGTATCTATGTATGTGTGCATGTACTGTACATACACTGTTTAGTTGTGAAGGGGATCTGCCGGGTGTGTGCCATTCGGCTCTCTACACACTCCTTTTTCCTTATGTTGACCTGACCATTTTTGTGAGGTCAGTCCCCATAGTATTAGTGACTTGGGCCTATAATTGGGCCATAAATTAGGGTTGGGTGTGAGAAGGATCTGCCTTGTGTGAACCAATCGGCTTTCTGTAGACTCCCATTTGCTCATGTTCTTATGCATGTAATTTGTATGTGGATGTATGTAATGTATGCATGTATATGTGTACGTATATGTAATTATATGTATATCTATATGTATTTCTTCATATTTACATAAGTTAGATAATAGTTTGAAAGGGATCTGCCTTGTGTGGGCCAATTGGCTCTCTGCAAACTCCTGTTTTCTTATAATCGTATATATAGTTGTGTTCCTCGTGTATTACAGCACATATCGGTGTATCATTACTATTATATATTATTATTAGTTCACTGTATTGTGCGTATCATGTTATAATATAATAATATAGGCTATTCTGTATACGTTCATACTAAATATGCTTTGCATTGTACTGATTTTCTTAAGTTTATTGATTTGTATCAAATTGTATATATGATTAGACTGTATAACTAGGCATATTTCTATGTATATTCAAATCTGTATGAGTATTGTGACGCTCACCGCTTCCCCCAGAACCGCATGGCATACTCGCTAGGACTCGCCAGGGCAGAGAATGTAGCTACAGTCTACCTATCATTGTGTACTTTCCTTCTCGAGAAAGCTTGTGTTGCAGACAGTTCAGAACTGTTCTTTATTTCCGTCTGTCACAATCCTTTCTATTTTATTTAGTCAATTGAAAGTATTGTGTTGAGTAGTTGAATGATGGGAAGGCGAGCGGGAGAGAGAGAGAGAGAGAGAGAGACCAGGTGGTGTGACTTGGTGGTGAGTGTGGCGCGTGGCCGGCCCCCTTACATAGGCCTCGCGGGATTCGTTGCCTCCTGCCTAACACTACCTACTAGGCGGCTGCTTACTGGGCGACTGTCGCGCGCCCTCGTGCCATTCCTGCGAACTGGGACTCCAGCGAGGCGGTCCCTGGGAATATCCTTGTCAGATCCTTCCCAGACAGCATACTCTAAGCATCTCCCATGAATTGTTCCACACTCTTGTCTTAGAATCTTTCTCTCCTACTGCCTCTATCATTTCCACTACTTCCTCACCTTTTATAAATATCAATCCCCCTCTGGTTCCCTGCATCCACACCTTGAATTGGTGGCCAGACTGTATTATATGCTGGATCTCACATTTCTTATGTACTAGGCTAAGGTTGAAGAGAGTCATTGTCTTTTTGGGAGATTGTATTGCTCGGACTGTCTCCATCAATCACTAATGTTTCTACAGGGTTAAATAATGTTAGACTAGGGATCAGGTACCTTGCTGTTGGTGTTTTCACTGTGTGTAGGCTACGTTTGAGCTGCACGACACTACGGATTCTGTGGGTTACCTGGGTGGATCTTTTGTCTGTGTACCTTGGAGTTTAGACTGTGTAGTGCGTGAGGGCTGCTTGCCTAATCCACCCAACACTGTTCTAACTCTATTTGCTTTTACTTTTGAGGGTCGCCAGGAGGATACTCGATACTTGTGATCGAGAATCCTCAAGAGAGCACCCATTCATATTAACGTAATCAGGCCGCACAGACCCAAGGTCCACACTAGGCTAGGAGCTGCCTTGCTCCACCAGAATTCTGTACCTTTGCGCATCCCAGCTAGACTTTATTAACCCGGGTAGACATTAGCTGGATTAGATCATATACTCTTTTATGCATACACATTATTTCTACACAAGCATTTTGAGGTCTAGGTTGCTCTAGACTCTCTAGAGAGACACAACCAGCATAGACCGGTTTTGTTAATAAGAGTACTACTTTTTCGTGGCGAGCATTATTACTGTTGCACCGCTTATAATATTCTTGTGTCCAATAACATTATAGGTCCAGCCTTTTTGTGTATTTAGCCTACACGTGCATTGTCCTGCCTCCTGCTATTTTGTGGTTCCATTTCCGATACGTTCTTCTTAGTAGCATCCGACATTATTCAGAAGATTCCTTGTTCGGTGCTTGAGGACTTTACAACACTTTCTTTCATAAAGGAGTGACAGATATTATTGATTAAAGTAACGTTAAGTAAACCTTCTTCTTGTTTGCATTAGATCACTCTTGTGATTTAATTAAGTTAACTATCTTTTCTTTGTGTACCATAACTAAGCAACCATATGTTATAGGTAATAGGCTGTTTCAGAGAACATCAGCCTATAGTAGAAGCACATAGATACTGAGAGTTAAGATACCCCGCTATCGCAGATATAACTCTGGAGGGTATATGTGTTCATTGTTCGACGGGATTATATATCAGGGGTTGGATCTAGCGTTTCCGTTGTTGCATTTATGCCAGTCTTGTCCAATGTATAAGAGCCACTGATTTATACGAGACCCGATCGTAACAGTATATATAATTTGTAAGACATTAATTGTGTATGTAAAAGATGTATGGTCCCAAATATATGGCATCAGGTAGTAGGATGGGAACACTATTTGTATTTATACGCTAGTTATCAATTCACAGATGATTTAGGACGTAGGGTATTTAAGCCTTAGTCTACCGCTGTTTTTTCTTGTATTACCCTGAAGATGTCTTGAGAAAATAGACGAAAGCTTAGTGTTTCATTGTTTTAATTTTCTTAGCGAGTTTATATACTGTATATATATATATATATATATATATATATATATATATATATTTATTATATATATATATACAGTATATATATATAATTATATATATATATACAGTATATATATATTTATATATTTATAAGTATATATATATACAGTATATATATATTTTATATATATATATACAGTATATATATATATTATATATATATACAGTATATATATATATATATATATATATATATATATATATATATATAAATATATATATTAGATTATCCCTCGTCTAGCAGGGGGTTTTGGGCTTATTTGGGCATATTCAGGCCCTCCTGAATGATAAATCAAGTATCTGCATGAAAAGAAATGTATTCAGCAAAAAACTAGGCGCTAAAAGCTTCAAAATGAGACCAGAATGAGCTACGTAGCACTCGAGGTTCTCATACAGTGGTACCAGTAACATGGGAGTTTAGCGTATAGCGGTATATTTTTCCCAGCTACGCTCACTACTGGCTACATTGCTGGCCTCTCGAGAACACAGGGAGGGTGAGTCAGTGGTCGGCGGTAGGCCCTGGGAGTCGGATGTGTGGCCCGCTGCACTCCCGGCCATTTGCACTCAATTTTAACCCTTTAACACCTTACGAGCGGCCTATGCGGTTTATTTATGTGTACCGCCCAGCGGGGTGTTTTTAGCCAAAATAGGGCTGTTTACGTGATCATTTTCATGCCTAAATAAGACCCAGAACGTAAAACAAGTACCTATCCCTGAAAGGGCATAAACAGAGCTTTCGAATGACACCATAACGATCCTTGTATGATGGATAGTTTTCTTGCAATAACCGTGCAACGCGAGTGCAAAAAGCAGGTAATTCGGTACTTTCGGTACATAATTGAGTATGTAGCGAGTGAGAGAGGGAGGAGGGAGCTGAGATTTGTGTCAGTAGGTTCGCCGCGGTGGTCTGGAGCAGTCATATGCTCGCTAGTCTCCTGCCACCACTTGTCTCTCTCTCTCAGCCACATTACGTGCTGAAATTGCCACTCGAGTTATGTCGAGCGCCGCCACATAGTCCAGCTTTATTTAACTCGACTTATGTTGCTCGCCGCTAATTAAGGGTTAAAGGCCATAATAATGCTCCTAAGTTGCTGCAAATTGGTGCCCGGCTATAGCCGGGCGCCACTCTTGAAGGGTTAAAGGAATGACACATACACATCGTTGGGCAAAATTAATTGCTTCATCAATTAATGCAACCTGTACATTTACTGACACCTGATAATCAGTTTTAGACCGGTAGTTATTAGCGTTATTAATACGGTGTCAGTACAAAGGGATATTGTATATGGTAGTCCCATATTCTATCTATTTATTGCCTGACGCCGTGATCCCCGAAGGTGTGGCCACGAATGAACCACCCCCATGCACCTCTGTCCCCAGTCAGTCGACTCCCCTCCTCCCCACCAGCATCTCTTTCATCCGTATACTTCTTCACTCCATCCTTCCACCTCTCTTTCGGTTTACCTCTTCCTCTCTGTCCTTCTACCTCACTCACGTACACCCTCTTAGTCATTCTCTCGCTTCCCATCTGTTCCATATGGCCGAACCATCTCAAGGTATTCATTTTCACACTTTCCAACATATCTACCTCCAAACCACACCTTCTTCTTACTTCCTCATTCGTCTGTCTATCCCTCCAAGTAACTCCGCACGCACTTCTCAAGTAACTCATTTCCACCCCTCTCACTCTTGGTCTGAGTCTCTCCACCAACGTCCATGCTTCGCTTCCGTAAGTCAGTGTCGGGATTACCACACTGTCATGCAAGGACTTCTTCACTTCCATACTGACCACCCTATTTCTTGTTACTGCTTTCAGCGTTCCTACAACCCACTTCCCCTGTTGCACCCTCTCCCGCCCTTCTTCATCCATAGTCCCTCCCATCTTTACTCAACACACTGCCCAGATATTTAAATGAGCTGAAAATCTCCATAGCCTGACCGTTCAACTCCACCTCATACTTTGTGGCTTCACCCCTTTCGAAGACCATAACCTTGCTCTTCCCCGCATTTACCTTCAGAGTCCGTTTTTGCCTACTGTTCCAAATATTTTTACCAGACCCTGCAACTCCCATTCATTATCGTTCATCAGAACTGTATCATCAGCAAACAGAAGTACAGGTAGCTTCCACTCATTTTCCTCCCTTATCAGCGATACGCCAACATCCATAGCTCTTCCTTTTATTTCTTTCATGACTCCATCCATATACTGTATACAGTAAACAACCACAGGGACATCACACACCCCTGTTTCAACCCAACATTCACATCAAAGAACTCGCTCTGCTCATTCTCCACATGTACTGCCGCCTTTGCACCCTCATACATGCTCTTCGTTGCTTTCAGCAACTTGCCATCAACTCAGTATATTCTAAGTAATTTCCACATACCTTTTCTATCCACTATGTCATAGGCCTTCTCCAAGTCCATAAAGGCAACATACAGCTTTTGTTGCTTCTCCAGATATTTCTTAACAACACATTTCAGGGTAAAACTCTGATCTACACATCCTCTTCCCTTCCTAAACCCACCTTGCTCGTCACCTATCCATTTATCCATCCTACCCTACTGTACACCTTCCCTACTATGCTTAGAAGATATATTCCTCGGTGGTTACCACACACTCCACTTTCCCCTTTACCCTTATAGGGGAACTATTATTCCTGTCTTCCAGTCATCAGGTGCACTCCCCATTTCCCATGCTAGTTTGTAAATTTTCCATACCCATTCGATCACTATCTCACCAACATACCTCAGCATTTCCCCACACACTCCATCTATTCATGGTGCTTTCCCCAACTTCACTCTTTTAATGGCTTCACACACTTCTGACCTCCTGATCACCACCTCCTCCTCCAGTACTTCTCTACTTCTCCCTCCCATACCCCATCCAACCATATTTGCTGGCTCTTCATTCCTTACAATTAACAATTCGTTGAAGTACTCTCTCCATCTTTCGAGCTATTTTTACCTCTTCTGTCCACCATGCTGTACCCTTCACTCCCCTCCCTCTTCTCCTTACTCCACACACCTCCTCACATGCTGCACAGATCTCTTCCTTAAGCACTTTGCTCATCTCCTCCACTTCCTCCATACCTTCCAGGTCAAACCTACCTAGTCGTCTTTCTACTGCTCTCCTGTACTCTTCCCTTGTTTCCTCCTCCTGTAGCCTTTCCACCCTCCTCGCCATTCCACCATCCTCTCGCCTCCCTCCAGCTCCCCTCACCCACTTCTTTTGTATCCTAATTTTAGCTACTACTACATAATGGTCAGACAGACCCCCTCTAACACCCTTATACACCCTAGCAATCAGCACAGATTTCATCATTCGTTCATCCACACATATATAATCAATATAATCCCATATTATTTATGGCTATTATTAGACGATTTGATTTAGATTAGGTCGATTTGTTACTACCAATATTCCTGTATCTATCTATATATCTATTACCGGACGCCTTACTCCCCTTAATGAGGGTGGCCATACACAGAATACCCTCAAGTGGACCTATTCCCTGTAAGAGGGACAACCCGAGCCAGTTTACTGAAGGACTTACAGGATTGACCACTCAATTTAGGATCCGTCCGACTCCGAGGCTCTCTGTGTATCTTGTTAGCACTATGTTTCCACAGTGGTGTTAGGGTAGTCCATCCACTAACATGCGCTACCCTTAGGTAAACAGTATGGATTTGTATCTGGTTTACTCCCCTAGACAGGTGGCCGACCAAGGCTGACGAATCCCATCCATCCGAATAAGGGTATATTATGTTGGAACTGTCATTACCCTCTACATAATGTTCTTTAAGTCCATATCTATGTTTGCAGTGTGTGGCAGGTTATTAAATATAAATATTTAGATTGGATATAATAAGTTCCTTTTTCTTAGAGAGAACTGCGTATATTTCAGTACTGAAACAGCTTGAAGACCTTACGAAGCTGAGTAAAATTATCTAATGGTAGCCAGAATAATGTTTAATAAATGTCATTGTATACTTAAGGGAATTTTTCTTATCCCACTTCTCCCTCGTGCTGAACCCTATTAGTTTTGACATTTTAAGATGCTCGATAGTAAAATACTCTTTGTGATACCGGTAGCGGTTATTGCTTGCCACCACCCAATTATGATCTAAAGACCTAATGAGAAGGCAGAATAAATACACAAGATAATCAGCCTGGTATATATTGAATAAGTAGGTGTAGAGTCAGCAGGAACAAACACGAACAGTAGTAATGGTTATATCTTGAGTTATACAGGGCTTCAGCGTCAGTAGGTGTAGAGTCAGCAGCGATAAACAGGAACAGTAGTAATGGTTATATCTTGAGTTATACAGAGCTTCAGCGTCAGTAGGTGTAGAGTCAGCAGGAACAAACACGAACAGTAGTAATGGTTATATCTTGAGGTATACAGAGCTTCAGCGTTAGTAGGTGTAGAGTCAGCAGCAACAAACAGGAACAGTAGTAATGGTTATATCTTGAATTATACAGGGCTTCTGCATCAGTTGGTGTAGAGTCAGCAGCAACAAACAGGAACAGTAGTAATGGTTATATTTTGAGTTATACAGAGCTTCAGCATCAGTAGTAGGTGTAGAGTCAGCAGGAACAAACAGGAACAGTAGTAATGGTTATATCTTGAGTTATACAGGGCTTCAGCTTCAGTAGGTGTAGAGTCAGCAGCAATAAACAGGAACAGTAGTAATGGTTATATCTTGAGTTATACAGAGCTTCAGCGTCAGTAGGTGTAGAGTCAGCAGGAACAAACACGAACAGTAGTAATGTTTATATCTTGAGGTATACAGAGCTTCAGCGTCAGTAGGTGTAGAGTCAGCAGCAACAAACAGGAACAGTAGTAATGGTTATATCTTGAATTATACAGGGTTTCAGCGTCAGTAGGTGTAGAGTCAACAGCAACAAACAGGAACAGTAGTAATGGTTATATTTTGAGTTATACAGAGCTTCAGCATCAGTAGTAGGTGTAGAGTCAGCAGGAACAAACAGGAACAGTAGTAATGGTTATATTTTGAGATATACAGATCTTCAGCGACAGTAGTAGGTGTAGAGTCAGCAGGAACAAACAGGAACAGTAGTAATGGTTATATTTTGAGATATACAGAGCTTCAGCGTCAGTAGTAGGTGTAGAGTCAGCAGGACCAAACAGGAACAGTAGTAATGGTTATATTTTGAGATATACAGAGCTTCAGCGTCAGTGGTAGGTGTAGAGTCAGCAGGAACAAACAGGAACAGTAGTAATGGTTATATCTTGAGATATACAGAGCTTCAGCATCAGTAGTAGGTGTAGAGTCAGCAGGAACAAACAGGAACAGTAGTAATGGTTATATCTTGAGGTATACAGAGCTTCAGTAGTAGGTGCAGGGTCAGCAGGAACAAACAGGAACAGTAGTAATGGTTATATTTTGAGATATACAGAGCTTCAGCATCAGTAGTAGGTGTAGAGTCAGCAGGAACAAACAGGAACAGTAGTCATGGTTATATCTTGAGTTATACAGAGCTTCAGCGTCAGTAGGTGTAGAGTCAGCAGGAACAAACAGGAACAGTAGTAATGGTTATATCTTGAGTTATACAGGGCTTCAGCGTCAGTAGGTGTAGAGTAAGCAGGAACAAACAGGAACAGTAGTAATGATTATATCTTGACTTATACAGAGCTTCAGCGTCAGTAGGTGTAGAGTCAACAGCAACAAATAGGAACAGTAGTAATGGTTATATCTTGAGTTATACAGGGATTCAGCGTCAGTAGTAGGTGTAGAGTCAGCAGCAACAAACAGAAACAGTAGTAACGGTTATATCTTGAGTTATACAGAGCTTCAGCGTCAGTATTAAGTTGGTCTAGAGTCAGCAGGAACAAACAGGAACAGTAGTAATGGTTATATCTTGAGTTATACAGGGCTTCAGCGTCAGTAGGTGTAGAGTCAGCAGGAACAAACAGGAACAGTAGTAATGGTTATATCTTGAGTTATACAGAGCTTCAGCATCAGTAGTAGGTGTAGAGTCATCAGGAACAAACAGGAACAGTAGTCATGGTTATATCTTGAGTTATACAGAGCTTCAGCGTCAGTAGGTGTAGAGTCAGCAGGAACAAACAGGAACAGTAGTAATGGTTATATCTTGAGTTATACAGGGCTTCAGCGTCAGTAGGTGTAGAGTAAGCAGGAACAAACAGGAACAGTAGTAATGGTTATATCTTGACTTATACAGAGCTTCAGCGTCAGTAGGTGTAGAGTCAACAGCAACAAACAGGAACAGTAGTAATGGTTATATCTTGAGTTATACAGGGCTTCAGCGTCAGTAGTAGGTGTAGAGTCAGCATCAATAAACAGGAACAGTAGTAATGGTTATATCTTGAGTTATACAGAGCTTCAGCGTCACTAGGTGTAGAGTCAGCAGAAACAAACACAAACAGTAGTAATGGTTATATCTTGAGGTATACAGAGCTTCAGCGTCAGTAGGTGTAGAGTCAGCAGCAACAAACAGGAACAGTAGTAATGGTTATATCTTGAATTATACAGGGCTTCAGCGTCAGTAGGTGTAGAGTCAACAGCAACAAACAGGAACAGTAGTAATGGTTATATTTTGAGTTATACAGAGCTTCAGCATCAGTAATAGGTGTAGAGTCAGCAGGAACAAACAGGAACAGTAGTAATGGTTATATTTTGAGATATACAGATCTTCAGCGTCAGTAGTAGGTGTAGAGTCAGCAGGAACAAACAGGAGCAGTAGTAATGGTTATATTTTGAGATATACAGAGCTTCAGCGTCAGTAGTAGGTGTAGAGTCAGCAGGACCAAACAGGAACAGTAGTAATGGTTATATTTTGAGATATACAAAGCTTCAGCGTCAGTGGTAGGTGTACAGTCAGCAGGATCAAACAGGAACAGTAGTAATGGTTATATCTTGAGATATACAGAGCTTCAGCATCAGTAGTAGGTGTAGAGTCAGCAGGAACAAACAGGAACAGTAGTAATGGTTATATCTTGAGTTATACAGAGCTTCAGCGTCAGTAGTAGGTGTAGAGTCAGCAGGAACAAACAGGAACAGTAGTAATGATTATATTTTGAGATATACAGAGCTTCACCATCAGTAGTAGGTGTAGAGTCAGCAGGAACAAACAGGAACAGTAGTAATGGTTATATCTTGAGGTATACAGAGATTCAGCATCAGTAGTAGGTGTAGAGTCAGCAGGAACAAACAGGAACAGTAGTAATGGTTATATTTTGAGATATACAGAGCTTCAGCATCAGTAGTAGGTGTAGAGTCAGCAGGAACAGTAGTCATGGTTATATCTTGAGTTATACAGAGCTTCAGCGTCAGTAGGTGTAGAGTCAGCAGGAACAAACAGGAACAGTAGTAATGGTTATATCTTGAGTTATACAGGGCTTCAGCGTCAGTGGGTGTAGAGTAAGCAGGAACAAACAGGAACAGTAGTAATGGTTATATCTTGACTTATACAGAGCTTCAGCGTCAGTAGGTGTAGAGTCAACAGCAACAAACAGGAACAGTAGTAATGGTTATATCTTGAGTTATACAGGGATTCAGCGTCAGTAGTAGGTGTAGGGTCAGCAGCAACAAACAGAAACAGTAGTAACGGTTATATCTTGAGTTATACAGAGCTTCAGCGTCAGTATTAAGTTGGTGTAGAGTCAGCAGGAACAAACAGGAACAGTAGTAATGGTTATATCTTGAGTTATACAGGGCTTTAGCGTCAGTAGGTGTAGAGTCAACAGCAACAAACAGGAACAGTTGTAATGGTTATATCTTGATTTATACAGGGCTTCAGCTTCAGTAGCTGTTGAGTCAACAGGAACAAACAGGAACAGTAGTAATGGTTATATCTTGAGTTATACAGAGCTTCAGCGTCAGTAGGTGTAGAGTCAGCAGCAACAAACAGGAACAGTAGTAATGGTTATATCTTGAGTTATACAGGGCTTCAGCGTCAGTAGTAGGTGTAGAGTCAGCAGCAACAAACAGGAACAGTAGTAACGGTTATACCTTGAGTTATACAGAGCTTCAGCGTCAGTATTAAGTTGGTGTAGAGTCAGCAGGAACAAACAGGAACAGTAGTAATGGTTATATCTTGAGTTATACAGGGCTTCAGCGTCAGTAGGTGTAGAGTCAGCAGGAACAAACAGGAACAGTAGTAATGGTTATATCTTGAGTTATACAGAGCTTCAGCATCAGTAGTAGGTGTAGAGTCATCAGGAACAAACAGGAACAGTAGTCATGGTTATATCTTGAGTTATACAGAGCTTCAGCGTCAGTAGGTGTAGAGTCAGCAGGAACAAACAGGAACAGTAGTAATGGTTATATCTTGAGTTATACAGGGCTTCAGCGTCAGTAGGTGTAGAGTCAGCAGGAACAAACAGGAACAGTAGTAATGGTTATATCTTGACTTATACAGAGCTTCAGCGTCAGTAGGTGTAGAGTCAACAGCAACAAACAGGAACAGTAGTAATGGTTATATCTTGAGTTATACAGGGCTTCAGCGTCAGTAGTTGGTGTAGAATCAGCAGCAACAAACAGGAACAGTAGTAACGGTTATATCTTGAGTTTTACAGAGCTTCAGCATCAGTATTAAGTTGGTGTAGAGTCAGCAGGAACAAACAGGAACAGTAGTAATGGTTATATCTTGAGTTATACAGGGCTTTAGCGTCAGTAGGTGTAGAGTCAGCAGCAACAAACAGGAACAGTTGTAATGGTTATATCTTGATTTATACAGGGCTTCAGCGTCAGTAGCTGTTGAGTCAACAGGAACAAACAGGAACAGTAGTAATGGTTATATCTTGAGTTATACAGAGCTTCAGCGTCAGTAGGTGTAGAGTCGGCAGCAACAAACAGGAACAGTAGTAATGGTTATATCTTGAGTTATACAGGGCTTCAGCGTCAGTAGTAGGTGTAGAGTCAGCAGCAACAAACAGGAACAGTAGTAACGGTTATACCTTGAGTTATACAGAGCTTCAGCGTCAGTATTAAGTTGGTGTAGAGTCAGCAGGAACAAACAGGAACAGTAGTAATGGTTATATCTTGAGTTATACAGGGCTTCAGCGTCAGTAGGTGTAGAGTCAGCAGGAACAAACAGGAACAGTAGTAATGGTTATATCTTGAGTTATACAGAGCTTCAGCATCAGTAGTAGGTGTAGAGTCATCAGGAACAAACAGGAACAGTAGTAATGGTTATATCTTGAGTTATACAGGGCTTCAGCGTCAGTAGGTGTAGAGTCAGCATCAATAAACAGGAACAGTAGTAATGGTTATATCTTGAGTTATACAGAGCTTCAGCGTCAGTAGGTGTAGAGTCAGCTTAAAACAAACACGAACAGTAGTAATGGTTATATCTTGAGGTATACAGAGCTTCAGCGTCAGTAGGTGTAGAGTCAGCAGCAACAAACAGGAACAGTAGTAATGGTTATATCTTGAATTATACAGGGCTTCAGCGTCAGTAGGTGTAGAGTCAGCAGCAACAAACAGGAACAGTAGTAATGGTTATATTTTGAGTTATACAGAGCTTAAGCATCAGTAGTAGGTGTAGAGTCAGCAGGAACAAACAGGAACAGTAGTAATGGTTATATTTTGAGATATACAGAGCTTCAGCGTCAGTAGTAGGTGTAGAGTCAGCAGGAACAAACAGGAACAGTAGTAATGGGTATATTTTGAGATATACAGAGCTTCAGCATCAGTAGTAGGTGTAGAGTCAGCAGGAACAAACAGGAACAGTAGTAATGGTTATATCTTGAGATATACAGAGATTCAGCGTCAGTAGTAGGTGTAGAGTCAGCAGGAACAAACAGGAACAGTAGTAATGGTTATATCTTGAGTTATACAGAGCTTCAGCGTCAGTAGTAGGTGTAGAGTCAGCAGGAACAAACAGGAACAGTAGTAATGATTATATTTTGAGATATACAGAGCTTCAGCATCAGTAGTAGGTGTAGAGTCAGCAGGAACAAACAGGAACAGTAGTAATGGATATATCTTGAGTTATACAGAGCTTCAGCATCAGTAGTAGGTGTAGAGTCAGCAGGAACAAACAGGAACAGTAGTAATGGTTATATTTTGAGATATACAGAGCTTCAGCATCAGTAGTAGGTGTAGAGTCAGCAGGAACAAACAGGAACAGTAGTCATAGTTATATCTTGAGTTATACAGAGCTTCAGCGTCAGTAGGTGTAGAGTCAGCAGGAACAAACAGGAACAGTAGTAATGGTTATATCTTGAGTTATACAGGGCTTCAGCGTCAGTAGGTGTAGAGTCAGCAGGAACAAACAGGAACAGTAGTAATGGTTATATCTTGAGTTATACAGAGCTTCAGCATCAGTAGGTGTAGAGTCTGCAGGAACAAACAGGAACAGTAGTAATGGTTATATCTTGAGTTATACAGAGCTTCAGCATCAGTAGGTGTAGAGTCAGCAGGAACAAACAGGAACAGTAGTAATGGTTATATCTTGAGTTATACAGGGCTTCAGCGTCAGTAGGTGTAGAGTCAGCAGGAACAAACAGGAACAGTAGTAATGGTTATATCTTGACTTATACAGAGCTTCAGCGTCAGTAGGTGTAGAGTCAACAGCGACAAACAGGAACAGTAGTAATGGTTATATCTTGAGTTATACAGGGCTTCAGCGTCAGTAGTAGGTGTAGAGTCAGCAGCAACAAACAGAAACAGTTGTAACGGTTATATCTTGAGTTATACAGAGCTTCAGCGTCAGTATTAAGTTGGTGTAGAGTCAACAGGAACAGTAGTAATGGCTATATCTTGAGTTATACAGGGCTTCAGTGTCAGTAGGTGTAGAGTCAGCAGGAACAAACAGGAACAGTAGTAATGGTTTTATCTTGAGTTATACAGAGCTTCAGCATCAGTATTAAGTTGGTGTAGAGTCAGCAGGAACAAACAGGAACAGTAGTAATGGTTATATCTTGAGTTATACAGGGCTTCATCGTCAGTAGGTGTAGAGTCAGCATCAATAAACAGGAACAGTAGTAATGGTTATATCTTGAGTTATACAGAGCTTCAGCGTCAGTAGGTGTAGAGTCAGCAGGAACAAACAGGAACAGTAGTAATGGTTATATCTTGAGTTATACAGAGCTTCAGCGTCAGTAGGTGTAGAGTCAGCAGGAACAAACAGGAACAGTAGTAATGGTTATATCTTGAGTTATACAGGGCTTCAGCGTCAGTAGGTGTAGAGTAAGCAGGAACAAACTGGAACAGTAGTAATGGTTATATCTTGACTTATACAGAGCTTCAGCGTCAGTAGGTGTAGAGTCAACAGCAACAAACAGGAACAGTAGTAATGGTTATATCTTGAGTTATACAGGGCTTCAGCGTCAGTAGTAGGTGTAGAGTCAGCAGCAACAAACAGGAACAGTAGTAACGGTTATATCTTGAGTTATACAGAGCTTCAGCGTCAGTATTAAGTTGGTGTAGAGTCAGCAGGAACAAACAGGAACAGTAGTAATGGTTATATCTTGAGTTATACAGAGCTTCAGCGTCAGTAGGTGTAGAGTCAGCAGGAACAAACAGGAACAGTAGTAATGGTTATATCTTGAGTTATACAGAGCTTCAGCATCAGTAGTAGGTGTGTAGAGTCATCAGGAACAAACAGGAACAGTAGTAATGGTTATATCTTGAGTTATACAGGGCTTCAGCGTCAGTAGGTGTAGAGTCAGCATCAATAAACAGGAACAGTAGTAATGGTTATATCTTGAGTTATACAGAGCTTCAGCGTCAGTAGGTGTAGAGTCAGCAGAAACAAACACGAACAGTAGTAATGGTTATATCTTGAGGTATACAGAGCTTCAGCGTCAGTAGGTGTAGAGTCAGCAGCAACAAACAGGAACAGTAGTAATGGTTATATCTTGAATTATACAGGGCTTCAGCGTCAGTAGGTGTAGAGTCAGCAGCAACAAACAGGAACAGTAGTAATGGTTATATTTTGAGTTATACAGAGCTTCAGCATCAGTAGTAGGTGTAGAGTCAGCAGGAACAAACAGGAACAGTAGTAATGGTTATATCTTGAGGTATACAGAGATTCAGCATCAGTAGTAGGTGTAGAGTCAGCAGGAACAAACAGGAACAGTAGTAATGGTTATATTTTGAGATATACAGAGCTTCAGCATCAGTAGTAGGTGTAGAGTCAGCAGGAACAAACAGGAACAGTAGTCATGGTTATATCTTGAGTTATACAGAGCTTCAGCGTCAGTAGGTGTAGAGTCAGCAGGAACAAACAGGAACAGTAGTAATGGTTATATCTTGAGTTATACAGGGCTTCAGCGTCAGTAGGTGTAGAGTCAGCAGGAACAAACAGGAACAGTAGTAATGGTTATATCTTGACTTATACAGAGCTTCAGCGTCAGTAGGTGTAGAGTCAACAGCAACAAACAGGAACAGTAGTAATGGTTATATCTTGAGTTATACAGGGCTTCAGCGTCAGTAGTAGGTGTAGAGTCAGCAGCAACAAACAGGAACAGTAGTAACGGTTATATCTTGAGTTATACAGAGCTTCAGCGTCAGTATTAAGTTGGTGTAGAGTCAGCAGGAACAAACAGGAACAGTAGTAATGGTTATATCTTGAGTTATACAGGGCTTTAGCGTCAGTAGGTGTAGAGTCAGCAGCAACAAACAGGAACAGTTGTAAAGGTTACATCTTGATTTATACAGGGCTTCAGCGTCAGTAGCTGTTGAGTCAACAGGAACAAACAGGAACAGTAGTAATGGTTATATCTTGAGTTATACAGAGCTTCAGCGTCAGTAGGTGTAGAGTCAGCAGCAACAAACAGGAACAGTAGTAATGGTTATATCTTGAGTTATACAGGGCTTCAGCATCAGTAGGTGTAGAGTCAGCAGGAACAAACAGGAACAGTAGTAATGGTTATATCTTGAGTTATACAGAGCTTCAGCATCAGTAGGTGTAGAGTCTGCAGGAACAAACAGGAACAGTAGTAATGGTTATATCTTGAGTTATACAGAGCTTCAGCATCAGTAGGTGTAGAGTCAGCAGGAACAAACAGGAACAGTAGTAATGGTTATATCTTGAGTTATACAGGGCTTCAGCGTCAGTAGGTGTAGAGTCAGCAGGAACAAACAGGAACAGTAGTAATGGTTATATCTTGACTTATACAGAGCTTCAGCGTCAGTAGGTGTAGAGTCAACAGCAACAAACAGGAACAGTAGTAATGGTTATATCTTGAGTTATACAGGGCTTCAGCGTCAGTAGTAGGTGTAGAGTCAGCAGCAACAAACAGGAACAGTAGTAACGGTTATATCTTGAGTTATACAGAGCTTCAGCGTCAGTAGTTGGTAGAGTCAGCAGTCAACAGAAACAGTAGTAATGGCTATATCTTGAGTTATACAGGGCTTCAGTGTCAGTAGGTGTAGAGTCAGCAGGAACAAACAGGAACAGTAGTAATGGTTTTATCTTGAGTTATACAGAGCTTCAGCATCAGTATTAAGTTGGTGTAGAGTCAGCAGGAACAAACAGGAACAGTAGTAATGGTTCTATCTTGAGTTATACAGGGCTTCATCGTCAGTAGGTGTAGAGTCAGCATCAATAAACAGGAACAGTAGTAATGGTTATATCTTGAGTTATACAGAGCTTCAGCGTCAGTAGGTGTAGAGTCAGCAGGAACAAACAGGAACAGTAGTAATGGTTATATCTTGAGTTATACAGGGCTTCAGCGTCAGTAGGTGTAGAGTCAGCAGCAACAAACAGGAACAGTAGTCATGGTTATATCTTGAGTTATACAGGGCTTCAGCGTCAGTAGGTGTAGAGTCAGCAGGAACTAACAGGAACAGTAGTAATGATAATATCTTGACTTATACAGAGCTTCAGCGTCAGTAGGTGTAGAGTCAGCAGGAACAAACAGGAACAGTAGTAATGTTTATATCCTGAGTTATACAGGGCTTCAGCGTCAGTAGGTGTAGAGTCAGCAGGAACAAACAGGAACAGTAGTAATGGTTATATCTTGAGTTATACAGAGCTTCAGCGTCAGTAGGTGTAGAGTCAGCAGCAACAAACAGGAACAGTAGTAATGGTTATATCTTGAGTTATACAGAGCTTCAGCGTCAGTAGTAGGTGTAGAGTCAGCAGGAACAAACAGGAACAGTAGTAATGGTTATATCTTGAGTTATACAGGGCTTCAGCGTCAGTAGGTGTAGAGTCAGCAGCAACAAACAGGAACAGTTGTAATGGTTATATCTTGATTTATACAGGGCTTCAGCATCAGTAGCTGTTGAGTCAACAGGAACAAACAGGAACAGTAGTAATGGTTATATCTTGAGTTATACAGAGCTTCAGCGTCAGTAGGTGTAGAGTCAGCAGCAACAAACAGGAACAGTAGTAATGGTTATATCTTGAGTTATACAGGGCTTCAGCATCAGTAGTAGGTGTAGAGTCAGCAGCAACAAACAGGAACAGTAGTAACGGTTATACCTTGAGTTATACAGAGCTTCAGCGTCAGTATTAAGTTGGTGTAGAGTCAGCAGGAACAAACAGGAACAGTAGTAATGGTTATATCTTGAGTTATACAGGGCTTCAGCGTCAGTAGGTGTAGAGTAAGCAGGAACAAACAGGAACAGTAGTAATGGTTATATCTTGACTTATACAGAGCTTCAGCGTCAGTAGGTGTAGAGTCAACAGCAACAAACAGGAACAGTAGTAATGGTTATATCTTGAGTTATACAGGGCTTCAGCGTCAGTAGTAGGTGTAGAGTCAGCAGCAACAAACAGGAACAGTAGTAACGGTTATATCTTGAGTTATACAGAGCTTCAGCGTCAGTATTAAGTTGGTGTAGAGTCAGCAGGAACAAACAGGAACAGTAGTAATGGTTATATCTTGAGTTATACAGGGCTTTAGCGTCAGTAGGTGTAGAGTCAGCAGCAACAAACAGGAACAGTTGTAATGGTTATATCTTGATTTATACAGGGCTTCAGCGTCAGTAGCTGTTGAGTCAACAGGAACAAACAGGAACAGTAGTAATGGTTATATCTTGAGTTATACAGAGCTTCAGCGTCAGTAGGTGTAGAGTCAGCAGCAACAAACAGGAACAGTAGTAATGGTTATATCTTGAGTTATACAGGGCTTCAGCATCAGTAGTAGGTGTAGAGTCAGCAGCAACAAACAGGAACAGTAGTAACGGTTATACCTTGAGTTATACAGAGCTTCAGCGTCAGTATTAAGTTGGTGTAGAGTCAGCAGGAACAAACAGGAACAGTAGTAATGGTTATATCTTGAGTTATACAGGGCTTCAGCGTCAGTAGGTGTAGAGTCAGCAGGAACAAACAGGAACAGTAGTAATGGTTATATCTTGAGTTATACAGAGCTTCAGCATCAGTAGTAGGTGTAGAGTCATCAGGAACAAACAGGAACAGTAGTAATGGTTATATCTTGAGTTATACAGGGCTTCAGCGTCAGTAGGTGTAGAGTCAGCATCAATAAACAGGAACAGTAGTAATGGTTATATCTTGAGTTATACAGAGCTTCAGCGTCAGTAGGTGTAGAGTCAGCAGAAACAAACACGAACAGTAGTAATGGTTATATCTTGAGGTATACAGAGCTTCAGCGTCAGTAGGTGTAGAGTCAGCAGCAACAAACAGGAACAGTAGTAATGGTTATATCTTGAATTATACAGGGCTTCAGCGTCAGTAGGTGTAGAGTCAGCAGCAACAAACAGGAACAGTAGTAATGGTTATATTTTTAGTTATACAGAGCTTCAGCATCAGTAGTAGGTGTAGAGTCAGCAGGAACAAACAGGAACAGTAGTAATGGTTATATCTTGAGGTATACAGAGATTCAGCATCAGTAGTAGGTGTAGAGTCAGCAGGAACAAACAGGAACAGTAGTAATGGTTATATTTTGAGATATACAGAGCTTCAGCATCAGTAGTAGGTGTAGAGTCAGCAGGAACAAACAGGAACAGTAGTCATGGTTATATCTTGAGTTATACAGAGCTTCAGCATCAGTAGGTGTAGAGTCAGCAGGAACAAACAGGAACAGTAGTAATGGTTATATCTTGAGTTATACAGGGCTTCAGCGTCAGTAGGTGTAGAGTCAGCAGGAACAAACAGGAACAGTAGTAATGGTTATATCTTGACTTATACAGAGCTTCAGCGTCAGTAGGTGTAGAGTCAACTGCAACAAAAAGGAACAGTAGTAATGGTTATATCTTGAGTTATACAGAGCTTCAGCGTCAGTAGTAGGTGTAGAGTCAGCAGCAACAAACAGGAACAGTAGTAACGGTTATATCTTGAGTTATACAGAGCTTCAGCGTCAGTATTAAGTTGGTGTAGAGTCAGCAGGAACAAACAGGAACAGTAGTAATGGTTTTATCTTGAGTTATACAGGGCTTTAGCGTCAGTAGGTGTAGAGTCAGCAGCAACAAACAGGAACAGTTGTAATGGTTATATCTTGATTTATACAGGGCTTCAGCGTCAGTAGCTGTTGAGTCAACAGGAACAAACAGGAACAGTAGTAATGGTTATATCTTGAGTTATACAGAGCTTCAGCGTCAGTAGGTGTAGAGTCAGCAGCAACAAACAGGAACAGTAGTAATGGTTATATCTTGAGTTATACAGGGCTTCAGCGTCAGTAGTAGGTGTAGAGTCAGCAGCAACAAACAGGAACAGTAGTAACGGTTATATCTTGAGTTATACAGAGCTTCAGCGTCAGTATTAAGTTGGTGTAGAGTCAGCAGGAACAAACAGGAACAGTAGTAATGGTTATATCTTGAGTTATACAGGGCTTCAGCGTCAGTAGGTGTAGAGTCAGCAGGAACAAACAGGAACAGTAGTAATGGTTGTATCTTGAGTTATACAGAGCTTCAGCATCAGTAGTAGGTGTAGAGTCATCAGGAACAAACAGGAACAGTAGTAATGGTTATATCTTGAGTTATACAGAGCTTCAGCGTCAGTAGGTGTAGAGTCAGCAGAAACAAACACGAACAGTAGTAATGGTTATATCTTGAGCTATACAGAGCTTCAGCGTCAGTAGGTGTAGAGTCAGCAGCAACAAACAGGAACAGTAGTAATGGTTATATCTTGAATTATACAGGGCTTCAGCGTCAGTAGTAGGTGTAGAGTCAGCAGCAACAAACAGGAACAGTAGTAATGGTTATATTTTGAGTTATACAGAGCTTCAGCATCAGTAGTAGGTGTAGAGTCAGCAGGAACAAACAGGAACAGTAGTAATGGTTATATTTTGAGATATACAGAGCTTCAGCGTCAGTAGTAGGTGTAGAGTCAGCAGGAACAAACAGGAACAGTAGTAATGGTTATATTTTGAGATATACAGAGCTTCAGCATCAGTAGTAGTGTAGAGTCAGCAGGAACAAACAGGAACAGTAGTAATGGTTATATCTTGAGTATACAGAGCTTCAGCGTCAGTAGGTGTAGAGTCAGCAGGAACAAACAGGAACAGTAGTAATGGTTATATCTTGAGTTATACAGAGCTTCAGCATCAGTAGTAGGTGTAGAGTCAGCAGGAACAAACAGGAACAGTAGTAATGGTTATATTTTGAGATATACAGAGCTTCAGCATCAGTAGTAGGTGTAGAGTCAGCAGGAACAAACAGGAACAGTAGTCATAGTTATATCTTGAGTTATACAGAGCTTCAGCGTCAGTAGGTGTAGAGTCAGCAGGAACAAACAGGAACAGTAGTAATGGTTATATCTTGAGTTATACAGGGCTTCAGCGTCAGTAGGTGTAGAGTCAGCAGGAACAAACAGGAACAGTAGTAATGGTTATATCTTGAGTTATACAGAGCTTCAGCATCAGTAGGTGTAGAGTCAGCAGGAACAAACAGGAACAGTAGTAATGGTTATATCTTGAGTTATACAGGGCTTCAGCGTCAGTAGTAGGTGTAGAGTCAGCAGCAACAAACAGGAACAGTAGTAACGGTTATACCTTGAGTTATACAGAGCTTCAGCATCAGTATTAAGTTGGTGTAGAGTCAGCAGGAACAAACAGGAACAGTAGTAATGGTTATATCTTGAGTTATACAGGGCTTCAGCGTCAGTAGGTGTAGAGTCAGCAGGAACAAACAGGAACAGTAGTAATGGTTATATCTTGAGTTATACAGAGCTTCAGCATCAGTAGTAGGTGTAGAGTCAGCAGGAACAAACAGGAACAGTAGTCATGGTTATATCTTGAGTTATACAGAGCTTCAGCGTCAGTAGGTGTAGAGTCAGCAGGAACAAACAGGAACAGTAGTAATGGTTATATCTTGAGTTATACAGGGCTTCAGCGTCAGTAGGTGTAGAGTCAGCAGGAACAAACAGGAACAGTAGTAATGGTTATATCTTGACTTATACAGAGCTTCAGCGTCAGTAGGTGTAGAGTCAACAGCAACAAACAGGAACAGTAGTAATGGTTATATCTTGAGTTATACAGGGCTTCAGCGTCAGTAGTAGGTGTAGAGTCAGCAGCAACAAACAAGAACAGTAGTAATGGTTTTATCTTGAGTTATACAGAGCTTCAGCGTCAGTATTAAGTTGGTGTAGAGTCAGCAGGAACAAACAGGAACAGTAGTAATGGTTATATCTTGAGTTATACAGGGCTTCAGCGTCAGTAGGTGTAGAGTCAGCAGCAACAAACAGGAACAGTTGTAATGGTTATATCTTGAGTTATACAGGGCTTCAGCGTCAGTAGGTGTAGAGTCAGCAGGAACAAACAGGAACAGTAGTAATGGTTATATCTTGAGTTATACAGAGCTTCAGCGTCAGTAGGTGTAGAGTCAGCAGGAACAAACAGGAACAGTAGTAATGGTTATATCTTGAGTTATACAGGGCTTCAGCGTCAGTAGGTGTAGAGTCAGCAGCAACAAACAGGAACAGTAGTAACGGTTATATCTTGAGTTATACAGAGCTTCAGCGTCAGTAAGGTGTAGAGTCAGCAGGAACAAACAGGAACAGTAGTAATGGTTATATCTTGAGTTATACAGAGCTTCAGCATCAGTAGTAGTAGGTGTAGAGTCAGCAGGAACAAACAGGAACAGTAGTAATGGTTATATCTTGAGTTATACAGGGCTTCAGCGTCAGTAGGTGTAGAGTCAGCATCAACAAACAGGAACAGTAGTAATGGTTATATCTTGAGTTATACAGAGCTTCAGCGTCAGTAGGTGTAGAGTCAGCAGAACAAACAGGAACAGTAGTAATGGTTATATCTTGAGTTATACAGAGCTTCAGCGTCAGTAGGTGTAGAGTCAGCAGAACAAACAGGAACAGTAGTAATGGTTATATCTTGGGTTATACAGGGCTTTAGCGTCAGTAGGTGTAGAGTCAGCAGCAACAAACAGAAACAGTAGTAATGGTTATATCTTGAGTTATACAGAGCTTCAGCATCAGTAGTAGGTGTAGAGTCAGCAGGAACAAACAGGAACACTAGTAATGGTTATATCTTGAGGTATACAGAGGTTCAGCGTCAGTAGGTGTAGAGTCAGCAGGAACAAACAGGAACAGTAGTAATGGTTATATCTTGAGTTATACAGAGCTTCAGCATCAGTAGTAGGTGTAGAGTCAGCAGGAACAAACAGGAACAGTAGTAATGGTTATATCTTGAGTTATACAGAGCTTCAGCGTCAGTAGGTGTAGAGTCAGCAGGAACAAACAGGAACAGTAGTAATGGTTATATCTTGAGTTATACAGGGCTTCAGCGTCAGTAGGTGTAGAGTCAGCAGGAACAAACAGGAACAGTAGTAATGGTTATATCTTGAGTTATACAGAGCTTCAGCGTCAGTAGGTGTAGAGTCAACAGCAACAAACAGGAACAGTAGTAATGGTTATATCTTGAGTTATACAGGGCTTCAGCGTCAGTAGTAGGTGTAGAGTCAGCAGCAACAAACAGGAACAGTAGTAACGGTTATATCTTGAGTTATACAGAGCTTCAGCGTCAGTATTAAGTTGGTGTAGAGTCAGCAGGAACAAACAGGAACAGTAGTAATGGTTATATCTTGAGTTATACAGGGCTTCAGCGTCAGTAGGTGTAGAGTCAGCAGCAACAAACAGGAACAGTTGTAATGGTTATATCTTGATTTATACAGAGCTTCAGCGTCAGTAGGTGTAGAGTCAGCAGCAACAAACAGGAACAGTAGTAATGGTTATATCTTGAGTTATACAGAGCTTCAGCGTCAGTAGGTGTAGAGTCAGCAGCAACAAACAGGAACAGTAGTAATGGTTATATCTTGAGTTATACAGGGCTTCAGCGTCAGTAGTAGGTGTAGAGTCAGCAGCAACAAACAGGAACAGTAGTAACGGTTATATCTTGAGTTATACAGAGCTTCAGCGTCAGTATTAAGTTGGTGTAGAGTCAGCAGGAACAAACAGGAACAGTAGTAATGGTTATATCTTGAGTTATACAGGGCTTCAGCATCAGTAGGTGTAGAGTCAGCAGGAACAAACAGGAACAGTAGTAATGGTTATATCTTGAGTTATACAGAGCTTCAGCATCAGTAGGTGTAGAGTCAGCAGGAACAAACAGGAACAGTAGTAATGGTTATATCTTGAGTTATACAGGGCTTCAGCGTCAGTAGGTGTAGAGTCAGCAGGAACAAACAGGAACAGTAGTAATGGTTATATCTTGAGTTATACAGAGCTTCAGCGTCAGTAGGTGTAGAGTCAGCAGAAACAAACAGGAACAGTAGTAATGGTTATATCTTGAGGTATACAGAGCTTCAGCGTCAGTAGGTGTAGAGTCAGCAGCAACAAACAGGAACAGTAGTAATGGTTATATCTTGAATTATACAGGGCTTCAGCGTCAGTAGGTGTAGAGTCAGCAGCAACAAACAGGAACAGTAGTAATGGTTATATTTTGAGTTATACAGAGCTTCAGCATCAGTAGTAGGTGTAGAGTCAGCAGGAACAAACAGGAACAGTAGTAATGGTTATATCTTGAGTTATACAGAGCTTCAGCATCAGTAGTAGGTGTAGAGTCAGCAGGAACAAACAGGAACAGTAGTAATGGTTATATCTTGAGTTATACAGGGCTTCAGCGTCAGTAGGTGTAGAGTCAGCAGGAACAAACAGGAACAGTAGTAATGGTTATATCTTGAGTTATACAGAGCTTCAGCGTCAGTAGGTGTAGAGTCAGCAGCAACAAACAGGAACAGTAGTAATGGTTATATCTTGAGTTATACAGGGCTTCAGCGTCAGTAGGTGTAGAGTCAGCAGCAACAAACAGGAACAGTAGTAATGGTTATATTTTGAGTTATACAGAGCTTCAGCATCACTAGTAGGTGTAGAGTCAGCAGGAACAAACAGGAACAGTAGTAATGGTTATATCTTGAGTTATACAGAGCTTCAGCGTCAGTAGGTGTAGAGTCAGCAGGAACAAACAGGAACAGTAGTAATGGTTATATCTTGAGTTATACAGGGCTTCAGCGTCAGTAGGTGTAGAGTCAGCAGGAACAAACAGGAACAGTAGTAATGGTTATATCTTGAGTTATACAGAGCTTCAGCGTCAGTTAGGTGTAGAGTCAGCAGCAACAAACAGGAACAGTAGTAATGGTTATATCTTGAGTTATACAGGGCTTCAGCGTCAGTAGGTGTAGAGTCAGCAGCAACAAACAGGAACAGTAGTAATGGTTATATCTTGAGTTATACAGAGCTTCAGCGTCAGTAGGTGTAGAGTCAGCAGGAACAAACAGGAACAGTAGTAATGGTTATATCTTGAGTTATACAGGGCTTCAGCGTCAGTAGGTGTAGAGTCAGCAGGAACAAACAGGAACAGTAGTAATGGTTATATCTTGAGTTATACAAGGCTTCAGCGTCAGTAGTAGGTGTAGAGTCAGCAGCAACAAGCAGGAACAGTAGTAATGGTTATATCTTGAGTTATACAGAGCTTCAGCGTCAGTAGGTGTAGAGTCAGCAGGAACAAACAGGAACAGTAGTAATGGTTATATCTTGAGTTATACAGGGCTTCAGCGTCAGTAGGTGTAGAGTCAGCAGGAACAAACAGGAACAGTAGTAATGGTTATATCTTGAGTTATACAGAGCTTCAGCATCAGTAGTAGGTGTAGAGTCAGCAGGAACAAACAGGAACAGTAGTAATGGTTATATCTTGAGTTATACAGGGCTTCAGCGTCAGTAGGTGTAGAGTCAGCATCAATAAACAGGAACAGTAGTAATGGTTATATCTTGAGTTATACAGAGCTTCAGCGTCAGTAGGTGTAGAGTCAGCAGGAACAAACAGGAACAGTAGTAATGGTTATATCTTGAGTTATACAGAGCTTCAGCGTCAGTAGGTGTAGAGTCAGCAGGAACAAACAGGAACAGTAGTAATGGTTATATCTTGAGTTATACAGGGCTTCAGCGTCAGTAGGTGTAGAGTCAGCAGGAACAAACAGGAACAGTAGTAATGGTTATATCTTGAGTTATACAGAGCTTCAGCATCAGTAGTAGGTGTAGAGTCAGCAGGAACAAACAGGAACAGTAGTAATGGTTATATCTTGAGTTATACAGAGCTTCAGCATCAGTAGTAGGTGTAGAGTCAGCAGGAACAAACAGGAACAGTAGTAATGGTTATATCTTGAGTTATACAGAGCTTCAGCATCAGTAGGTGTAGAGTCAGCAGGAACAAACAGGAACAGTAGTAATGGTTATATCTTGAGTTATACAGAGCTTCAGCGTCAGTAGGTGTAGAGTCAGCAGGAACAAACAGGAACAGTAGTAATGGTTATCTTGAGTTATACAGAGCTTCAGCGTCAGTAGGTGTAGAGTCAGCAGGAACAAACAGGAACAGTAGTAATGGTTATATCTTGAGTTATACAGAGCTTCAGCGTCAGTAGGTGTAGAGTCAGCAGCAACAAACAGGAACAGTAGTAATGGTTATATCTTGAGTTATACAGGGCTTCAGCGTCAGTAGGTGTAGTGTCAGCAGCAACAAACAGGAACAGTAGTAACGGTTTTATCTTGAGTTATACAGAGCTTCAGCGTCAGTAGGTGTAGAGTCAGCAGGAACAAACAGGAACAGTAGTAATGGTTATATCTTGAGTTATACAGGGCTTCAGCGTCAGTAGGTGTAGAGTCAGCAGCAACAAACAGGAACAGTAGTAATGGTTATATCTTGAGTTATACAGGGCTTCAGCGTCAGTAGTAGGTGTAGAGTCAGCAGGAACAAACAGGAACAGTAGTAATGGTTATATCTTGAGTTATACAGAGCTTCAGCGTCAGTAGGTGTAGAGTCAGCAGCAACAAACAGGAACAGTAGTAATGGTTATATCTTGAGTTATACAGGGCTTCAGCGTCAGTAGGTGTAGAGTCAGCAGCAACAAACAGGAACAGTAGTAATGGTTATATCTTGAGTTATACAGAGCTTCAGCGTCAGTATTAAGTTGGTGTAGAGTCAGCAGGAACAAACAGGAACAGTAGTAATGGTTATATCTTGAGTTATACAGGGCTTCAGCATCAGTAGGTGTAGAGTCAGCAGGAACAAACAGGAACAGTAGTAATGGTTATATCTTGAGTTATACAGAGCTTCAGCATCAGTAGTAGGTGTAGAGTCATCAGGAACAAACAGGAACAGTAGTAATGGTTATATCTTGAGTTATACAGGGCTTCAGCGTCAGTAGGTGTAGAGTCAGCATCAATAAACAGGAACAGTAGTAATGGTTATATCTTGAGTTATACAGAGCTTCAGCGTCAGTAGGTGTAGAGTCAGCAGGAACAAACAGGAACAGTAGTAATGGTTATATCTTGAGTTATACAGAGCTTCAGCGTCAGTAGGTGTAGAGTCAGCAGCAACAAACAGGAACAGTAGTAATGGTTATATCTTGAATTATACAGGGCTTCAGCGTCAGTAGGTGTAGAGTCAGCAGCAACAAACAGGAACAGTAGTAATGGTTATATCTTGAGTTATACAGAGCTTCAGCGTCAGTAGTAGGTGTAGAGTCAGCAGGAACAAACAGGAACAGTAGTATTGGTTATATCTTGAGATATACAGAGATTCAGCGTCAGTAGCAGGTGTAGAGTCAGCAGAACAAACAGGAACAGTAGTAATGATTATATTTTGAGATATACAGAGCTTCAGCATCAGTAGTAGGTGTAGAGTCAGCAGGAACAAACAGGAACAGTAGTAATGGATATATCTTGAGATATACAGAGCTTCAGCATCAGTAGTAGGTGTAGAGTCAGCAGGAACAAACAGGAACAGTAGTAATGGATATATCTTGAGTTATACAGAGCTTCAGCATCAGTAGTAGGTGTAGAGTCAGCAGGAACAAACAGGAACAGTAGTAATGGTTATATTTTGAGATATACAGAGCTTCAGCATCAGTAGTAGGTGTAGAGTCAGCAGGAACAAACAGGAACAGTAGTCATAGTTATATCTTGAGTTATACAGAGCTTCAGCGTCAGTAGGTGTAGAGTCAGCAGGAACAAACAGGAACAGTAGTAATGGTTATATCTTGAGTTATACAGGGCTTCAGCGTCAGTAGGTGTAGAGTCAGCAGGAACAAACAGGAACAGTAGTAATGGTTATATCTTGAGTTATACAGAGCTTCAGCATCAGTAGGTGTAGAGTCAGCAGGAACAAACAGGAACAGTAGTAATGGTTATATCTTGAGTTATACAGAGCTTCAGCGTCAGTAGTAGGTGTAGAGTCAGCAGGAACAAACAGGAACAGTAGTAATGGTTATATCTTGAGTTATACAGGGCTTCAGCATCAGTAGGTGTAGAGTCAGCAGGAACAAACAGGAACAGTAGTAATGGTTATATCTTGAGTTATACAGAGCTTCAGCGTCAGTAGGTGTAGAGTCAGCAGCAACAAACAGGAACAGTAGTAATGGTTATATCTTGAGTTATACAGGGCTTCAGCGTCAGTAGTAGGTGTAGAGTCAGCAGCAACAAACAGGAACAGTTGTAATGGTTATATCTTGAGTTATACAGGGCTTCTGCGTCAGTATTAAGTTGGTGTTGAATCAGCAGGAACAAACAGGAACAGTAGTAATGGTTATATCTTGAGTTATACAGGGCTTCAGCGTCAGTAGGTGTAGAGTCAGCAGGAACAAACAGGAACAGTAGTAATGGTTATATCTTGAGTTATACAGAGCTTCAGCGTCAGTAGGTGTAGAGTCAGCAGGAACAAACAGGAACAGTAGTAATGGTTATATCTTGAGTTATACAGAGCTTCAGCAGCGTCAGTAGGTGTAGAGTCAGCAGGAACAAACAGGAACAGTAGTAATGGTTATATCTTGAGTTATACAGGGCTTCAGCGTCAGTAGGTGTAGAGTCAGCAGGAACAAACAGGAACAGTAGTAATGGTTATATCTTGAGTTATACAGAGCTTCAGCGTCAGTGTAGAGTCAACAGCAACAAACAGGAACAGTAGTAATGGTTATATCTTGAGTTATACAGGGCTTCAGCGTCAGTAGTAGGTGTAGAGTCAGCAGCAACAAACAGGAACAGTAGTAACGGTTATATCTTGAGTTATACAGAGCTTCAGCGTCAGTATAGGTGTAGAGTCAGCAGGAACAAACAGGAACAGTAGTAATGGTTATATCTTGAGTTATACAGGGCTTCAGCGTCAGTAGGTGTAGAGTCAGCAGCAACAAACAGGAACAGTAGTAATGGTTATATCTTGAGTTATACAGGGCTTCAGCATCAGTAGGATGTCAGGGAACAAACAGGAACAGTAGTAATGGTTATATCTTGAGTTATACAGAGCTTCAGCGTCAGTAGGTGTAGAGTCAGCAGCAACAAACAGGAACAGTAGTAATGGTTATATCTTGAGTTATACAGGGCTTCAGCGTCAGTAGGTGTAGAGTCAGCAGCAACAAACAGGAACAGTAGTAACGGTTATACCTTGAGTTATACAGAGCCTCAGCGTCAGTATTAAGTTGGTGTAGAGTCAGCAGGAACAAACAGGAACAGTAGTAATGGTTATATCTTGAGTTATACAGGGCTTCAGCGTCAGTAGGTGTAGAGTCAGCAGGAACAAACAGGAACAGTAGTAATGGTTATATCTTGAGTTATACAGAGCTTCAGCATCAGTAATAGGTGTAGAGTCATCAGGAACAAACAGGAACAGTAGTAATGGTTATATCTTGAGTTATACAGGGGTTCAGCGTCAGTAGGTGTAGAGTCAGCATCAATAAACAGGAACAGTAGTAATGGTTATATCTTGAGTTATACAGAGCTTCAGCGTCAGTAGGTGTAGAGTCAGCAGAAACAAACAGGAACAGTAGTAATGGTTATATCTTGAGGTATACAGAGCTTCAGCGTCAGTAGGTGTAGAGTCAGCAGGAACAAACAGGAACAGTAGTAATGGTTATATCTTGAGTTATACAGGGCTTCAGCGTCAGTAGGTGTAGAGTCAGCAGCAACAAACAGGAACAGTAGTAATGGTTATATTTTTAGTTATACAGAGCTTCAGCATCAGTAGTAGGTGTAGAGTCAGCAGGAACAAACAGGAACAGTAGTAATGGTTATATCTTGAGGTATACAGAGCTTCAGCATCAGTAGTAGGTGTAGAGTCAGCAGGAACAAACAGGAACAGTAGTAATGGTTATATCTTGAGTTATACAGGGCTTCAGCGTCAGTAGGTGTAGAGTCAGCATCAATAAACAGGAACAGTAGTAATGGTTATATCTTGAGTTATACAGAGCTTCAGCGTCAGTAGGTGTAGAGTCAGCAGGAACAAACAGGAACAGTAGTAATGGTTATATCTTGAGTTATACAGGGCTTCAGCGTCAGTAGGTGTAGAGTCAGCAGCAACAAACAGGAACAGTAGTAATGGTTATATCTTGAGTTATACAGAGCTTCAGCATCAGTAGGTGTAGAGTCAGCAAGAACTAACAGGAACAGTAGTAATGACAATATCTTGACATATACAGAGCTTCAGCGTCAGTAGGTCTAGAGTCAGCAGGAACAAACAGGAACAGTAGTAATGGTTATATCTTGAGTTATACAGAGCTTCAGCATCAGTAGTAGGTGTAGAGTCAGCAGGAACAAACAGGAACAGTAGTAATGATTATATTTTGAGATATACAGAGCTTCAGCATCAGTAGTAGGTGTAGAGTCAGCAGGAACAAACAGGAACAGTAGTAATGGATATATCTTGAGTTATACAGAGCTTCAGCATCAGTAGTAGGTGTAGAGTCAGCAGGAACAAACAGGAACAGTAGTAATGGTTATATTTTGAGATATACAGAGCTTCAGCATCAGTAGTAGGTGTAGAGTCAGCAGGAACAAACAGGAACAGTTGTCATAGTTATATCTTGAGTTATACAGAGCTTCAGCGTCAGTAGGTGTAGAGTCAGCAGGAACAAACAGGAACAGTAGTAATGGTTATATCTTGAGTTATACAGGGCTTCAGCGTCAGTAGGTGTAGAGTCAGCAGGAACAAACAGGAACAGTAGTAATGGTTATATCTTGAGTTATACAGAGCTTCAGCATCAGTAGGTGTAGAGTCTGCAGTAACAAACAGGAACAGTAGTAATGGTTATATCTTGAGTTATACAGAGCTTTAGCGTCAGTAGGTGTAGAGTCAGCAGCAACAAACAGGAACAGTAGTAATGGTTATATTTTTAGTTATACAGAGCTTCAGCATCAGTAGTAGGTGTAGAGTCAGCAGGAACAAACAGGAACAGTAGTAATGGTTATATCTTGAGGTATACAGAGATTCAGCATCAGTAGTAGGTGTAGAGTCAGCAGGAACAAACAGGAACAGTAGTAATGGTTATATCTTGAGTTATACAGAGCTTCAGCATCAGTAGTAGGTGTAGAGTCAGCAGGAACAAACAGGAACAGTAGTAATGGTTATATCTTGAGTTATACAGAGCTTCAGCGTCAGTAGGTGTAGAGTCAGCAGGAACAAACAGGAACAGTAGTAATGGTTATATCTTGAGTTATACAGGGCTTCAGCGTCAGTAGGTGTAGAGTCAGCAGGAACAAACAGGAACAGTAGTAATGGTTATATCTTGACATATATAGAGCTTCAGCGTCAGTAGGTGTAGAGTCAACAGCAACAAACAGGAACAGTAGTAATGGTTATATCTTGAGTTATACCGGGCTTCAGCATCAGTAGGTGTAGAGTCAGCAGTGTTCAAAACATCAGGAAGGCATCGGAATGAATCTTGAGTACAGTACTTCACTATCGACCAATCTAGATTACAGCAGGAACAAACAGGAACAGTAGTAATGGTATATCTTTATACAGAGCTTCAGCGCACGAATCTAAGAATTTCTTCTTCAATCGAGTTGTCAAATTGTGGAATGGGCTTCCCCAGATAGACTGCAGCAGTATTCATTTAAATTCCGCAGAACAAACAGGAACAGTAGTTTGTATGAATAACTTTATCCTCCCTCAGTTACATAACCATAGGTGTACTAACTCCTAGCAGGAACACGTACAGGAACAGTAGTAATGGTTATTGAGTTATAACACTGACACTTGATCCTCAGTGTTTTGGAGGACAAACAACCTAGAAGGGTCATAGATCGTTTGTGCTTGATTCCAGGACTCCAGTAGTAGGTGTAGAGTCAGCAGCAACAAACAGGAACAGTAGTAACGGTTATATCTTGAGTTATACAGAGCTTCAGCGTCAGTATTAAGTTGGTGTAGAGTCAGCAGGAACAAACAGGAACAGTAGTAATGGTTATATCTTGAGTTATACAGGGCTTTAGCGTCAGTAGGTGTAGAGTCAGCAGCAACAAACAGGAACAGTTGTAATGGTTATATCTTGATTTATACAGGGCTTCAGCGTCAGTAGGTGTTGAGTCAACAGGAACAAACAGGAACAGTAGTAATGGTTATATCTTGAGTTATACAGAGCTTCAGCGTCAGTAGGTGTAGAGTCAGCAGCAACAAACAGGAACAGTAGTAATGGTTATATCTTGAGTTATACAGGGCTTCAGCGTCAGTAGTAGGTGTAGAGTCAGCAGCAACAAACAGGAACAGTAGTAACGGTTATATCTTGAGTTATACAGAGCTTCAGCGTCAGTATTAAGTTGGTGTAGAGTCAGCAGGAACAAACAGGAACAGTAGTAATGGTTATATCTTGAGTTATACAGGGCTTCAGCGTCAGTAGGTGTAGAGTCAGCAGGAACAAACAGGAACAGTAGTAATGGTTATATCTTGAGTTATACAGAGCTTCAGCGTCAGTAGGTGTAGAGTCAGCAGAAACAAACACGAACAGTAGTAATGGTTATATCTTGAGGTATACAGAGCTTCAGCGTCAGTAGGTGTAGAGTCAGCTGCAACAAACAAGAACAGTAGTAATGGTTATATCTTGAATTATACAGGGCTTCAGCGTCAGTAGGTGTAGAGTCAGCAGCAACAAACAGGAACAGTAGTAATGGTTATATTTTTAGTTATACAGAGCTTCAGCGTCAGTAGGTGTAGAGTCAGCAGGAACAAACAGGAACAGTAGTAATGGTTATATCTTGAGTTATACAGAGCTTCAGCATCAGTAGTAGGTGTAGAGTCATCAGGAACAAACAGGAACAGTAGTAATGGTTATATTTTGAGATACAGAGCTTCAGCATCAGTAGTAGGTGTAGAGTCAGCAGGAACAAACAGGAACAGTAGTAATGGTTATATCTTGAGTTATACAGAGCTTCAGCGTCAGTAGGTGTAGAGTCAGCAGGAACAAACAGGAACAGTAGTAATGGTTATATCTTGAGTTATACAGGGCTTCAGCGTCAGTAGGTGTAGAGTCAGCAGGAACAAACAGGAACAGTAGTAATGGTTATATCTTGACTTATACAGAGCTTCAGCGTCAGTAGGTGTAGAGTCAACAGCAACAAACAGGAACAGTAGTAATGGTTATATCTTGAGTTATACAGAGCTTCAGCATCAGTAGGTGTAGAGTCTGCAGGAACAAACAGGAACAGTAGTAATGGTTATATCTTGAGTTATACAGAGCTTCAGCGTCAGTAGGTGTAGAGTCAGCAGCAACAAACAGGAACAGTAGTAACGGTTATATCTTGAGTTATACAGAGCTTCAGCGTCAGTATTAAGTTGGTGTAGAGTCAGCAGGAACAAACAGGAACAGTAGTAATGGTTATATCTTGAGTTATACAGGGCTTTAGCGTCAGTAGGTGTAGAGTCAGCAGCAACAAACAGGAACAGTTGTAATGGTTATATCTTGATTTATACAGGGCTTCAGCATCAGTAGCTGTTGAGTCAACAGGAACAAACAGGAACAGTAGTAATGGTTATATCTTGAGTTATACAGAGCTTCAGCGTCAGTAGGTGTAGAGTCAGCAGCAACCAACAGGAACAGTAGTAATGGTTATATCTTGAGTTATACAGGGCTTCAGCGTCAGTAGTAGGTGTAGAGTCAGCAGCAACAAACAGGAACAGTAGTAACGGTTATATCTTGAGTTATACAGAGCTTCAGCGTCAGTATTAAGTTGGTGTAGAGTCAGCAGGAACAAACAGGAACAGTAGTAATGGTTATATCTTGAGTTATACAGGGCTTCAGCGTCAGTAGGTGTAGAGTCAGCAGGAACAAACAGGAACAGTAGTAATGGTTATATCTTGAGTTATACAGGGCTTCAGCATCAGTAGTAGGTGTAGAGTCATCAGGAACAAACAGGAACAGTAGTAATGGTTATATCTTGAGTTATACAGGGCTTCAGCGTCAGTAGGTGTAGAGTCAGCATCAATAAACAGGAACAGTAGTAATGGTTATATCTTGAGTTATACAGAGCTTCAGCGTCAGTAGGTGTAGAGTCAGCAGAAACAAACACAAACAGTAGTAATGGTTATATCTTGAGGTATACAGAGCTTCAGCGTCAGTAGGTGTAGAGTCAGCAGCAACAAACAGGAACAGTAGTAATGGTTATATCTTGAATTATACAGGGCTTCAGCGTCAGTAGGTGTAGAGTCAGCAGCAACAAACAGGAACAGTAGTAATGGTTATATTTTGAGTTATACAGAGCTTCAGCATCAGTAGTAGGTGTAGAGTCAGCAGGAACAAACAGGAACAGTAGTATTGGTTATATCTTGAGATATACAGAGATTCAGCGTCAGTAGCAGGTGTAGAGTCAGCAGGAACAAACAGGAACAGTAGTAATGGTTATATCTTGAGTTATACAGAGCTTCAGCATCAGTAGTAGGTGTAGAGTCAGCAGGAACAAACAGGAACAGTAGTAATGGTTATATCTTTAGATATACAGGGATTCAGCGTCAGTAGTAGGTGTAGAGTCAGCAGGAACAAACAGGAACAGTAGTAATGGTTATATCTTGAGTTATACAGAGCTTCAGCGTCAGTAGTAGGTGTAGAGTCAGCAGGAACAAACAGGAACAGTAGTAATGGTTATATTTTGAGATATACAGAGCTTCAGCATCAGTAGTAGGTGTAGAGTCAGCAGGAACAAACAGGAACAGTAGTAATGGATATATCTTGAGTTATACAGAGCTTCAGCATCAGTAGTAGGTGTAGAGTCAGCAGGAACAAACAGGAACAGTAGTAATGGTTATATTTTGAGATATACAGAGCTTCAGCATCAGTAGTAGGTGTAGAGTCAGCAGGAACAAACAGGAACAGTAGTCATAGTTATATCTTGAGTTATACAGAGCTTCAGCATCAGTAGGTGTAGAATCAGCAGGAACAAACAGGAACAGTAGTAATGGTTATATCTTGAGTTATACAGGGCTTCAGCGTCAGTAGGTGTAGAGTCAGCAGGAACAAACAGGAACAGTAGTAATGGTTATATCTTGACTTATACAGGGCTTCAGCGTCAGTAGGTGTAGAGTCAGCAGCAACAAACAGGAACAGTTGTAATGGTTATATCTTGAGTTATACAGGGCTTCTGCGTCAGTAGATGTAGAGTCAGCAGGAACAAACAGGAACAGTAGTAATAGTTATATCTTGAGTTATACAGAGCTTCAGCGTCAGTAGGTGTAGAGTCAGCAGCAACAAACAGAAACAGTAGTAATGGTTATATCTTGAGTTATACAGAGCTTCAGCATCAGTAGTAGGTGTAGAGTCAGCAGGAACAAACAGGAACAGTAGTAATGGTTATATTTTGAGATATACAGAACTTCAGCATCAGTAGTAGGTGTAGAGTCAGCAGGAACAAACAGGAACAGTAGTAATGGTTATATCTTGAGTTATACAGAGCTTCAGCATCAGTAGGTGTAGAGTCTGCAGGAACAAACAGGAACAGTAGTAATGGTTATATCTTGAGTTATACAGAGCTTCAGCGTCAGTAGGTGTAGAGTCAGCAGGAACAAACAGGAACAGTAGTAATGGTTATATCTTGAGTTATACAGAGCTTCAGCATCAGTAGGTGTAGAGTCAGCAGGAACAAACAGGAACAGTAGTAATGGTTATATCTTGAGTTATACAGGGCTTCAGCGTCAGTAGGTGTAGAGTCAGCAGGAACAAACAGGAACAGTAGTAATGGTTATATCTTGACTTATACAGAGCTTCAGCGTCAGTAGGTGTAGAGTCAGCAGCAACAAACAGGAACAGTAGTAATGGTTATATCTTGAGTTATACAGGGCTTCAGCGTCAGTAGGTGTAGAGTCAGCAGCAACAAACAGAAACAGTTGTAACGGTTATATCTTGAGTTATACAGAGCTCCAGCGCCAGTATTAGGTGTAGAGTCAGCAGGAACAAACAGGAACAGTAGTAATGGTTATATCTTGAGTTATACAGGGCTTCAGCGTCAGTAGGTGTAGAGTCAGCAGCAACAAACAGGAACAGTTGTAATGGTTATATCTTGAGTTATACAGGGCTTCTGCGTCAGTAGGTGTAGAGTCAGCAGGAACAAACAGGAACAGTAGTAATGGTTATATCTTGAGTTATACAGAGCTTCAGCGTCAGTAGGTGTAGAGTCAGCAGCAACAAACAGAAACAGTAGTAATGGTTATATCTTGAGTTATACAGGGCTTCAGTGTCAGTAGGTGTAGAGTCAGCAGGAACAAACAGGAACAGTAGTAATGGTTATATCTTGAGTTATACAGAGCTTCAGCATCAGTAGTAGGTGTAGAGTCAGCAGGAACAAACAGGAACAGTAGTAATGGTTATATCTTGAGTTATACAGGGTTTCATCGTCAGTAGGTGTAGAGTCAGCATCAATAAACAGGAACAGTAGTAATGGTTATATCTTGAGTTATACAGAGCTTCAGCGTCAGTAGGTGTAGAGTCAGCAGGAACAAACAGGAACAGTAGTAATGGTTATATCTTGAGTTATACAGAGCTTCAGCGTCAGTAGGTGTAGAGTCAGCAGGAACAAACAGGAACAGTAGTAATGGTTATATCTTGAGTTATACAGGGCTTCAGCATCAGTAGGTGTAGAGTCAGCAGGAACAAACAGGAACAGTAGTAATGGTTATATCTTGACATATACAGAGCTTCAGCGTCAGTAGGTCTAGAGTCAGCAGGAACAAACAGGAACAGTAGTAATGTTTATATCCTGAGTTATACAGGGCTTCAGCGTCAGTAGGTGTAGAGTCAGCAGGAACAAACAGGAACAGTAGTAATGGTTATATCTTGAGTTATACAGAGCTTCAGCATCAGTAGGTGTAGAGTCAGCAGCAACAAACAGGAACAGTAGTAATGGTTATATCTTGAGTTATACAGAGCTTCAGCGTCAGTAGGTGTAGAGTCAGCAGGAACAAACAGGAACAGTAGTAATGGTTATATTTTGAGTTATACAGAGCTTCAGCATCACTAGTAGGTGTAGAGTCAGCAGGAACAAACAGGAACAGTAGTAATGGTTATATCTTGAGTTATACAGAGCTTCAGCATCAGTAGTAGGTGTAGAGTCATCAGGAACAAACAGGAACAGTAGTAATGGTTATATCTTGAGTTATACAGGGCTTCAGCGTCAGTAGTAGGTGTAGAGTCAGCAGCAACAAACAGGAACAGTAGTAACGGTTATATCTTGAGTTATACAGAGCTTCAGCGTCAGTATTAAGTTGGTGTAGAGTCAGCAGGAACAAACAGGAACAGTAGTAATGGTTATATCTTGAGTTATACAGGGCTTTAGCGTCAGTAGGTGTAGAGTCAGCAGCAACAAACAGGAACAGTTGTAATGGTTATATCTTGATTTATACAGGGCTTCAGCGTCAGTAGCTGTTGAGTCAACAGGAACAAACAGGAACAGTAGTAATGGTTATATCTTGAGTTATACAGAGCTTCAGCGTCAGTAGGTGTAGAGTCAGCAGCAACAAACAGGAACAGTAGTAATGGTTATATCTTGAGTTATACAGGGCTTCAGCGTCAGTAGTAGGTGTAGAGTCAGCAGGCAACAAACAGGAACAGTAGTAATGGTTATATCTTGAGTTATACAGAGCTTCAGCGTCAGTAGGTGTAGAGTCAGCAGGAACAAACAGGAACTGTAATGGTTATATCTTGAGTTATACAGGGCTTCAGCGTCAGTAGGTGTAGAGTCAGCAGGAACAAACAGGAACAGTAGTAATGGTTATATCTTGAGTTATACAGAGCTTCAGCATCAGTAGTAGGTGTAGAGTCAGCAGGAACAAACAGGAACAGTAGTAATGGTTATATCTTGAGTTATACAGGGCTTCAGCGTCAGTAGGTGTAGAGTCAGCATCAATAAACAGGAACAGTAGTAATGGTTATATCTTGAGTTATACAGAGCTTCAGCGTCAGTAGGTGTAGAGTCAGCAGGAACAAACAGGAACAGTAGTAATGGTTATATCTTGAGTTATACAGAGCTTCAGCGTCAGTAGGTGTAGAGTCAGCAGCAACAAACAGGAACAGTAGTAATGGTTATATCTTGAATTATACAGGGCTTCAGCGTCAGTAGGTGTAGAGTCAGCAGCAACAAACAGGAACAGTAGTAATGGTTATATTTTGAGTTATACAGAGCTTCAGCGTCAGTAGTAGGTGTAGAGTCAGCAGGAACAAACAGGAACAGTAGTAATGGTTATATTTTGAGATATACAGAGCTTCAGCGTCAGTAGTAGGTGTAGAGTCAGCAGGAACAAACAGGAACAGTAGTAATGGTTATATTTTGAGATATACAGAGCTTCAGCATCAGTAGTAGGTGTAGAGTCAGCAGGAACAAACAGGAACAGTAGTAATGGTTATATCTTGAGATATACAGAGATTCAGCGTCAGTAGTAGGTGTAGAGTCAGCAGGAACAAACAGGAACAGTAGTAATGGTTATATCTTGAGTTATACAGAGCTTCAGCGTCAGTAGTAGGTGTAGAGTCAGCAGGAACAAACAGGAACAGTAGTAATGGTTATATCTTGAGTTATACAGAGCTTCAGCGTCAGTAGGTGTAGAGTCAGCAGGAACAAACAGGAACAGTAGTAATGGATATATCTTGAGTTATACAGAGCTTCAGCATCAGTAGTAGGTGTAGAGTCAGCAGGAACAAACAGGAACAGTAGTAATGGTTATATTTTGAGATATACAGAGCTTCAGCATCAGTAGTAGGTGTAGAGTCAGCAGGAACAAACAGGAACAGTAGTCATAGTTATATCTTGAGTTATACAGAGCTTCAGCGTCAGTAGGTGTAGAGTCAGCAGGAACAAACAGGAACAGTAGTAATGGTTATATCTTGAGTTATACAGGGCTTCAGCGTCAGTAGGTGTAGAGTCAGCAGGAACAAACAGGAACAGTAGTAATGGTTATATCTTGAGTTATACAGAGCTTCAGCATCAGTAGGTGTAGAGTCTGCAGGAACAAACAGGAACAGTAGTAATGGTTATATCTTGAGTTATACAGAGCTTCAGCTTCAGTAGGTGTAGAGTCAGCAGGAACAAACAGGAACAGTAGTAATGGTTATATCTTGAGTTATACAGGGCTTCAGCGTCAGTAGGTGTAGAGTCAGCAGGAACAAACAGGAACAGTAGTAATGGTTATATCTTGACTTATACAGAGCTTCAGCGTCAGTAGGTGTAGAGTCAACAGCAACAAACAGGAACAGTAGTAATGGTTATATCTTGAGTTATACAGGGCTTCAGCGTCAGTAGTAGGTGTAGAGTCAGCAGCAACAAACAGAAACAGTTGTAACGGTTATATCTTGAGTTATACAGAGCTTCAGCGTCAGTATTAAGTTGGTGTAGAGTCAGCAGGAACAAACAGGAACAGTAGTAATGGTTATATCTTGAGTTATACAGGGCTTCAGCGTCAGTAGGTGTAGAGTCAGCAGCAACAAACAGGAACAGTTGTAATGGTTATATCTTGAGTTATACAGGGCTTCTGCGTCAGTAGGTGTAGAGTCAGCAGGAACAAACAGGAACAGTAGTAATGGTTATATCTTGAGTTATACAGAGCTTCAGCGTCAGTAGGTGTAGAGTCAGCAGCAACAAACAGAAACAGTAGTAATGGTTATATCTTGAGTTATACAGAGCTTCAGCATCAGTAGTAGGTGTAGAGTCAGCAGGAACAAACAGGAACAGTAGTAATGGTTATATTTTGAGATATACAGAGCTTCAGCATCAGTAGTAGGTGTAGAGTCAGCAGGAACAAACAGGAACAGTAGTCATAGTTATATCTTGAGTTATACAGAGCTTCAGCGTCAGTAGGTGTAGAGTCAGCAGGAACAAACAGGAACAGTAGTAATGGTTATATCTTGAGTTATACAGGGCTTCAGCGTCAGTAGGTGTAGAGTCAGCAGGAACAAACAGGAACAGTAGTAATGGTTATATCTTGAGTTATACAGAGCTTCAGCATCAGTAGGTGTAGAGTCAGCAGGAACAAACAGGAACAGTAGTAATGGTTATATCTTGAGTTATACAGAGCTTCAGCATCAGTAGGTGTAGAGTCAGCAGGAACAAACAGGAACAGTAGTAATGGTTATATCTTGAGTTATACAGGGCTTCAGCGTCAGTAGGTGTAGAGTCAGCAGGAACAAACAGGAACAGTAGTAATGGTTATATCTTGACTTATACAGAGCTTCAGCGTCAGTAGGTGTAGAGTCAACAGCAACAAACAGGAACAGTAGTAATGGTTATATCTTGAGTTATACAGGGCTTCAGCGTCAGTAGTAGGTGTAGAGTCAGCAGCAACAAACAGAAACAGTTGTAACGGTTATATCTTGAGTTATACAGAGCTTCAGCGTCAGTAGGTGTAGAGTCAGCAGGAACAAACAGGAACAGTAGTAATGGTTATATCTTGAATTATACAGGGCTTCAGCGTCAGTAGGTGTAGAGTCAGCAGCAACAAACAGGAACAGTTGTAATGGTTATATCTTGAGTTATACAGGGCTTCTGCGTCAGTAGGTGTAGAGTTAGCAGGAACAAACAGGAACAGTAGTAATGGTTATATCTTGAGTAATACAGAGCTTCAGCGTCAGTAGGTGTAGAGTCAGCAGCAACAAACAGAAACAGTAGTAATGGTTATATCTTGAGTTATACAGGGCTTCAGTGTCAGTAGGTGTAGAGTCAGCAGGAACAAACAGGAACAGTAGTAATGGTTTTATCTTGAGTTATACAGAGCTTCAGCATCAGTATTAACCCGTGGAGCCCCGGCTAGTTTTGTAATGTTTGCGCACCAGAACCCGGCCGGTTTTCAAAAAATGGTTTTATTCCAGAAACAATAGCGAATGGGTTAGGAATGAAGGAAAAACCACGAAAAACCGCTCAAAAAGCTTAAAAAATGGTCCTACAGAGCCCCCGAAAACGGACTTTATAAGAGTAAAAAATTGAAGGCAATTATCCCAAAAAAACAGGTTTTTGCGCGCTCGCGCGCACGCACGTGGACTTGAGAGTTTTCAACCATCGGCACGGTTGCGTGGGATACGTACACAGTTCCCATACAAATCTGAGCCCTCTTGAGTGGCTACACCTGAGGTTACGGTCGGCGCAATTAGGGTGACGCGCCAGGCGCGTCTCTGGGGCTGTGCGTTACATACATCGCCGACGCGTCAGGCGCGTCGCTGGGGCTGTACGGGTTAAGTTGGTGTAGAGTCAGCAGGAACAAACAGGAACAGTAGTAATGGTTATATCTTGAGTTATACAGGGTTTCATCGTCAGTAGGTGTAGAGTCAGCATCAATAAACAGGAACAGTAGTAATGGTTATATCTTGAGTTATACAGAGCTTCAGCGTCAGTAGGTGTAGAGTCAGCAGGAACAAACAGGAACAGTAGTAATGGTTATATCTTGAGTTATACAGGGCTTCATTGTCAGTAGGTGTAGAGTCAGCAGGAACAAACAGGAACAGTAGTAATGGTTATATCTTGAGTTATACAGGGCTTCAGCGTCAGTAGGTGTAGAGTCAGCAGGAACTAACAGGAACAGTAGTAATGATAATATCTTGACTTATACAGAGCTTCAGCATCACTAGTAGGTGTAGAGTCAGCAGGAACAAACAGGAACAGTAGTAATGGTTATATCTTGAGTTATTCAGGGCTTCAGCATCAGTAGGTGTAGAGTCAGCAGGAACAAACAGGAACAGTAGTAATGGTTATATCTTGAGTTATACAGGGCTTCAGCGTCAGTAGGTGTAGAGTCAGCAGGAACAAACAGGAACAGTAGTAATGGTTATATCTTGAGTTATACAGGGCTTCAGCATCAGTAGGTGTAGAGTCAGCAGCAACAAACAAGAACAGTAGTAATGGTTTTATCTTGAGTTATACAGAGCTTCAGCGTCAGTATTAAGTTGGTGTAGAGTCAGCAAGAGCAAACAGGAACAGTAGTAATGGTTACATCTTGAGTTATACAGAGCTTCAGCGTCAGTAGGTGTAGAGTCAGCAGGAACAAACAGGAATATAAGGATATTATGGTGTTCTTGAGTTATACAGAGCTTGCGCGTCAGTAGGTGCCTGGCCGAACAGTCCCCGAGTCCCTGAGAAAGGCCATGGCCACGATCGGTCTTTCCACAGAGCTGTAATTGAGTGTAGATTATATCTGTTGGCGTAAGTGGTTGTGTGAAATGCAGTCTTCATGATGTGTTTCAGTATGGGGTGCTGTGTTACATCCGAGCAGGAACAAACAGGAACAGTCTCTTTGATAGCTGGAGAGCTATCTTGAGTTTACACAGGTGGACTTCTGTCCTCAGAGGAAGGTGTAGGATTCGGAAGCAGATTTCGGGAGTCGTGCATGCAGGTCTGTGAGTAATGGTGGATGGATCGGTGAGAGATTGAGTATGATGCTTGCAGCGTGGAGTTAGGTTCGGGGTGGGCAGGGATCAGCAGGACAATAATGTGTGTGAACGTAGTGCTGGTGTTGTTTTGATATTTCTTGGTGTATACGGGTGTGTTGCCATGTAGTTTAGTGGGTGGTTTGGTTCAGTGGAGGCGGCTGCCAGGAATGAGTGCCTCTCAGTCCAGATGGTCTTTGACTTTGAGGATTTGGTTTCTTGATGTAGGTGATCTGTGGGTACAGTAGCTGTGAGTAGTAATGATCTTCAGGGCTTGTTTTGAATAGTCTGTAAGGTCTTCATCGTGTTTTCAGTAGGTGTAGAGCCCAGGCGGGCTTGCGTATTCCATGATCTTATGTATGGTTTATATACTGTGGTGGTAGTTTCTTTGTTGTGTCCAAATTTTGTGTGAGCAAGTGGCTGAGGGCGTCAGTATTTTTAATGTTTGTGTGTGCTGTTTGAGTCATATGAGTATCATATGTTACTCTAGGATTTTGAGTGTGTGTGATGTGTTAGGGGTTGTGTTGTTTATGGTGAGTTGAGGGATGTATTCGTTTCTAAGTCCCAAACTTGTGAGCAGGGTTGCGGTGGATTTGGCTGGGGCTATATAAGTCTGTTTGTAGTGCACCTAGCCAGAGTGTGTTGAGATAGGGCTTGAAGAGATCTGTCTCTTGTCATGTGTGTGCATGTGAGTGTTATGTATTGCATGGCTAAGTTATGGGGCGTATTGGGTGTAGTTATATCGTGCATGTACAGATTGAAGAGTGCGGGCGATAGGACGGATCCCTAAGAGTGATTGCGGGATACTTCTGGTTGCGTCTATTGTGTGTGGGAGAGTGCCTAGTGTTCTCCAGTAATTTGGCGGCTGGTAAGACCAGCGGCCGCATATCGCTGGAACTTCTATACATCCGTGGTCGTTTCAGCTCGAGTGTGAATTATGCAGAGCATGCATATATTGATGTATATATCAAGTCAGCATACAGTACTCGGTAGCATACCGATAACTCAGCATAGAACTTCCTGTTCACTAGCCTTCACCACATCAAGTAGCTATGTGCATATTCGCATAACAATAATCACGTTACCAGTATGAACTAAGATATATCCGTATGTAAAGTAAATGGGGGAACTAATATCATCATACTTATACACTGTATGACACTCGCCCCAATCGGCGATTTTAAATCCTTTCACCCCATTTTGTTCTCAATTGTAAGACATTTTCTGCCATTTAGGCGTCAATTTTTTCCTGGAAATCGATATCGAACCTGCAATTAAGGAGGACACAGGAGTTTTCTACCGAAAAATGCACACATTTATCTTTATCAAAATAAGTCTTTTTAAAAGCTTCATGGAGGTCTAGGACAGAAGCTAAAAATTACCTACATTTGTACATGGTAAATTATAATGGGTATGAAAAGGGTCTATAGATGCCCATACTAACTCTTTCAAGATTATGACGCATTGTAGCAGTACATTCTGGCTATCGTTAAACGATTATATCCAGCTTAGGAAGGATCTGTGGGTGTCAAAAAGGTAAAGACTATCTCAATTAACCCTCTGACTTCCATATACCCTCAGTCAGTCGTGGATTTAAGGTAGGGCATTTATCTAGGCGAAGTTTAAAGGAATCAACGGTGCTGCAGTCTATGACATTTCGGGGAAGCCCATTTCACAAGTTGACAACTCTATTAAAGAAGAAATTCTTAGACTCGTGTGAGTTAAAAGATTTACCAATAATTTTGCAAACCGTTCCCCCGCATGTATTTTGATTGGTCGATAGTGAAATGTTTATTAAAGTTCATATTGTCGATGCCTTTGATGATTTTGAACACTTGAATTTAGTTGCCTCTTAATCTGCGCTGGGTTAAAGGAAATAGATTTAATTATCTAAAGGTCGTTGCACACTGACACGAAAGCCCCTCCAGGCGAGTTCCCCACTCGAAATTTCAGCTTGATACGACGAATCGGCAACATAATCGTGGATATCGGAAATTAGCCGTGGGTGACTCTCACGGTCCAAGCGACGTATCGGGGGTCGATACAAGATTCTGAGCTGTTCAAAAGTTTGTGGGAATCCCCCGGCAACTGTGTTACGACCGGAGCTACGAATAAAACAAGGGCACTTAATGATTGGACTAGTAATAGGGCACTATGCAACAACGGTACGCTAGATCCAAACCCTCGAACTTATATGCCGGCGAACAAAAACACCTATACCCTCCAGAGTTAATCTGCGATAACGGGGTATCCTTACCTGGGCATAAATGTACTCTACTTCAGGCTAACCCACACTGGTATAGCCTGATAACAAACAAGATGCAAGTTACGTTAAAATGCATAAAAGGGAAGCTATGGAAAAATCAATTAAATCACTGCAAGAGTTAATACAATAAAAAGATGCTTCAATACAGTTACTCTAAACAACAATAAACTCTTCACTCCTATCTGAAAGAAAGTGAAGTATAGTCCTACAGCATAGACCTGGAAACTTCTAAAGGAAGTCTGATCCTCATAAGATGCTCGTATCTTAAATTATATAAAGGCAGGAGGCAGGACACCACATGTTTTTTTTTTTTTTTTTTTTTTTTTCTATATTCCAACTTACTTCCTCTCGGGCATAGGCTGAGAGCCTTAACATTCACCGCTTTACAATGAACAGTGAAGCCCGTGAGGTCTTGTTCCAGTCTAGGGAGTGAGACATGTGAAGCACGTAGAGCACCTGCCATCTTGCCTTCACATGAGGCACGGTGCTCACTCATGGCCCGAAACGACTCCATCTCTGAAGCCACCTCGTTCCCGCGCTTCACTGTCTCACCCGCTACACTCGGACTCTCACACTTACACACACACAACGCCACCTGTTGAGCAGATAACTCACCAGGCATTGCACCCCTATAGCATATTTTGAATATGGGAATATTCATACAGTGCTATTTAATCAGAGAACAATGAGGGTATTTTATTGACGTTTCGGTGGGCTTGTGGTAATGCACTGATACCAGTTACAGCACAAATTCCATCCCAATAATATCTTCCCATTGATACATCGGGATTTGAACCCGGGACCTTTGGATTACCAGGCCAGTGGCAAGACCACTCCACCACACCTCCCCTAAATGTGTAGACTGAATACACTAAAAGATAGGACATATAATGTTAACTAACACGGGAATACTATAAATGCGCAACGACAGTAATGCTCGACACTAAAATAAGTACTTCCTCACAACGAAACAGTCTGCTATGGTTGTGCAACTCAACAACAACCTAGACTAATAAATGCTGTGAATAATAATGCATACATAACAAAAAGAGCTTATGTCCTAACTAGTGTCTGCTAGGCGAATAAAGTCTAGCTGGGATATCAAGGTTAGGAAACTGTGGCTGAGCAAGACAGGCTCATAGCCTAGCGTTGTCCATAAGGCAGTATGATTAAAGTTACGTTAATGACGGGGATGCTCTCTTGGTAGATCCAGATCTCAAGTATCTGGTTCTACCCTGGCGATCCCTCTAAAGTCAAGCAAAGAGGCAGCACTGTGTTATAAGGTAGTAGACTAATGCCCTCTTGCAACACGATGCTGCACTCGCAAAAGACACAACCAAAAGGACGACCTAGGCTACCACAGAAACCGTCGAAGTCGTGTAGGTATAAGCAAACTGTACATACATCGGTGACAACGACAACAGAAACCTCATCCCAGTCTACCATTAAATAACCGAGCAGAGCACTAATGATAATGAGGGAGACACACACAAAGAGTCATCAAACCTCCATAGACTAAGGACACTGAGGGAGACACACACAGAGTCATCAAACCTCCATAGACTAAGAACCTTTATAGCCTATTCTAATACATGTAAATATATATGAGAGCGACGCACACAACACGATGGGCCGATATGAAATCGTGTACAGAACCCAAAGGGAGTGCTGTGGCATTAAAAGATTAGAGGAATGAAAGAAAGGAAGTTGTGTGAGAGCGACAGTATCAGAATGGTGGAGATATGGGGTAAAAAGGATGTTAGTTGTGTGCACCCCTAGATTGCTCTGAGGAGAACAGCTCCTGTGGACCACAGGAGCCCACAGAGGCGCGATGGTCGGCCAATCACGGGCCGATACGTCACAAGGCCCCTAGAACGCGCCAGGAACCACCTGCCAATCAGAGGCGAGAGAAAGCCCGCGCGGGCAGGAAAACTCCTCCGGTAGGAGGAGGGAGGAGGGAGGCAACACTCACTACCCCCTCGCTGCCCGCTCTCTCTCTCTCTCTCAACTTCACACTACAATGCATCTTATATTCTACTCATGATATAAAATAATTCCCGTTGTCACAGACGAAAATAAAGACCACCACTGGACTGTCTGTAACAATGCGAGTACTATGAAAGAAAGAACAACATTCTCTGATAACTGCAGCCCATTTCACTGCCCTGGCGAGCGCTAGTGGCTAACGAGAGGCGATTCTGCCAACACTGGTAGACGTCACAACTGTAAAAAATTGTCTGAGTCTGGTCTCCGTCACGAACTCGCCGTATCACAATCGTGTGCTCCGTTTCAAAGACGTATGGTCCGTATCAAAACCGTATGGCCCATATCAACGTCGCCTGCCGTGCAGACCGTATCTCTTCTGTGCGGAAAATTAGCAACGGTTGAGTTGGCAACCGCACGTCTAGCCTCAATTCGGTTGCACGTCTCACGGCGTCGATACGGCGTCGATAAGATTCTTCTGAGTTGTATCGCAGTCTTATGGGTTGTATCTTTTCCGTGGACTAGTCGCGTACCCTTCGCACGACTTTTCCTATCTTCTTCGTAGAATTCGTTTCTCCACCGTATCGGCATCGCTAGAGTCTTATCAAGTCGTACGGAAGAGATACAGAAGATATATGGCTCTAACGATGCCAACCATTTTCGACGCGATCTCTAGTAAATTTGGCAAGATACAGGATTTGTATGTGGTGTGGGTGTTCGTGCCAATCTTGAAGGGTCTGTCGTGTCAGTGTGCAACGACCTTAAGAAGCTCCTCTAATGGTTTGTTCTTTAGGCAAGGTATCATTTTGGAAACTCTACGTTGAACTCGTTTTATCTTGTCTCTATCTTTTTGGTAATAATGGCATAAGAAGGATTGAACACAATATTTCAGGAGAGGGCGGATTAAGGAATTGTTAAGAGTTAGGATTACATCTTTGGATTTATGCTCAAAAGCCCTGCCAATAAATCAAATTATTTTGTCTGCCTTTTTAACAACTTCTGAACATTGTTGACTCAGTTTTAGGTTACTCGGTGTTGTTAGTCCCAAATCAGTTTCTTTGTTTACAGTCTACACTCTTAGGCTGGGTGCTATTCATTGAATAGTTTGCTTTCTCATTTTGATTTCCGAATGTAGTACTGTACATTTACCCGCATTGACACACATTTGCCAAATTTGAGCCCAGTGTGACAGCTTATCTAGATTATGTAGCATATCTTCATAATTTTTATTTGAGAATATGCTATTTGCAATTTTGGTATCGTCAGCAAACTTTTAAATTGTACAGGTGAGGTCCTCATCTATATGTCGTTAATATAAACTGAAACTGACCCCAGTACCGATCCCTGGGGTATCCCGCTACTTACATTGATCCATTTGGATGCTTTACCGTTTATGACTACTCTTTGCTTTCTGTCACTGAGCCATTTTTCTATCCATTTCAACTTTTTGAATTCCACACGCTTTTAGATTTATCAATAAATGTTTGTGTGGAACTTTGTCAAAGGCCTCTTGAAAATCAAGGTGTATAATATCTACAGCTTTACTCTTATCATATAGGTTGAGGATATCGTGGAAGAAGTCTAAGAGGATTGTGAAGCGGGAGCGTTTATTACGAAAACCGTGTTGAGTATCTTTAAATATGTTGTTTTCCTCTAAGTGATTTACGAGTTTGTCTCTTATGACAGTTTCTAGCATCTCACATACAACTGAGGTGAAGCTAATTGGACGATAGTTACTAGGTAAGGATTTGCTCCCTTGTTTGAATATCGGTGTTACGTTGGCGAGCTTCCACTGATCAGGCATAGAGAGAGAGGAGGTGATAGACAGACAAGTTCTTTCAAAGTGTGTATATATTAATTATTCCCTCAAAACAAGTAGGCCTAGAATAACAGAGATACTGAGAGAGAGTGTGTATGTGTGTGTGGGGGGTTGGGGGGGTGGAGTGTTATAGTTGTGTGTGAGTGTGTGTGTGATCTGGCTGTGTGTGTGTGTGCGCATATATATGTGTGTTTGTGTGTGTGTGTGTGTGTGTGTGTGTGGGTGGGTGCGTGTGTGTGTATGGTAACTGACCCTTCCGACCGTCCCCTTAAAGAGGGGTCTTATGAAACCCAACACGTTATCGTAAATCAAGAATGACATAATTTGTCCGTGTACAGTCACCCAAATAAGTGATGTATCTGCATCAATTATATTTTGATTAATATTTGTCATCAGCAATATCTAATTAAAATGTAAAACTTGCAAACTAAACAAACCAAAATTTGGACAAGGACAATATAAAGTCAAATTAAATTATCAAAATCGCTATGTGGAAACAACGCTTACTAAAATGAAAATTATTAAATAAAAGAACACAATCCACCACATAGGGTGTACATTACTACATAAGCAAGTTAATCTGTTTCTGTTAATCTGTTAATGATATCTTCATTTCGAGTGAGATATACAAACATGTTCATACACTTACCCACCCTATATAACATCTGACAGAAATGAACTCATTCAGTACCGGTGACGTAAATGTATCATATCCTGGCAATTATTATACGATTTTATTCATGTTAGGAAGGATCTGTGGACGCTAAAAGGACCACAGGATATTGTCTGTAGCGTTTTAATTTCTAGAGGCCCTTCCTAGTGTAATACAAGTCTTCTAATAGTTGCAGGAATATAACGAGAAAACCGTCACCGGTACTGAAGGGGTTAATACAGTACAAAGCAAGCCAAAAGTAATGGCAGCTGATACATGACTTGTTCGTGCTTTCTGTACCTCTCCCACACAATAATATCCACGTGGTTCCTGTTGTGTGTAGATCCTAAACCAGGTAAACAACACACTTGGTAACATAACATCTCACTCGTCCCATTATACAAATTACACCCATCAAGCGGTGAATGTGCTGGGGACTCTAATTGCCAACTCATGAGTTTCAGGCTATAAGGAAGTTGGAGCTGTAAACATCGATATTATCCTCTTCTGTAGTGGCGACGTCCTTTTAATTTTATTCTTAGTGTATTCAGGCAATTTTGTGCAGATAAAGAAGACTCTGAGGTACTAAAAAGGGTTTAGCAAGATAGTTCGAAGCCTGTTAATTGCTGGAGGTCATTCTAAAACTGAAAGTATGCGTCCAATATTGGCCAGCATAAAGGTAAAGGGACGGCTCTGGTAATGAAAGGATTAAACACAAATACAGTAATAATGTACTGTAGGTTCTTGGTGGATAAAACGTAGGTTGAATTTGGTTTTATGTATTTATGAATGCACTACAACCGTATTTTAGCTAGTACTTGTGTTCAATATCGATGTCTACAGCTCCACATTCGTTATAGCCAGAAACTCGCAAGTGGTTAATTGACCACCTGAGAGTTTCAGGCTATATTCCTTGGAGCCGTTAACATCGGTATAAAACAGAAACGTAATTATTATGTAGTTTTCTTATGGACATAAAGTATGTTGAATTTACTCATACGTATTTATATATAGAATACAACCAAAATCTAGCTCGTAATTGTGCTAAATATCGAAATATAACAAACTTTTACTTCCTTGTAGCCTGAAACTCATAAGTGGGCAATAGCTTCATTGAAAAAATGTTAACACATAATAGTAACACAAATAGTACACATAAACACCGTTTTTCGGTTTATCTGTTCAAATCAGAACTCATAAACGATTACAGCACTATTTTTGTGTACTATATTTTGTACATTAAGTGATCATTGTTACAGCTTGCTTCAATGATGGGTTCTACGCAGCCCCAAACGTAAACAATGATGGGTTCTACGCAGCCCCAAACGTAAACAAATATATAATTCAACAATTATCCTGAGTTTTCTTTCCACTAAATGTGACCACGTGTTTCAGTTGTTTGAACATATAAACCGTGTCAACATCAGTTGCAGTAACAGAAGTCTGACTCTCCCCACGGTGGGTAATAATTACAGTAATTATACAAAGTACGACCATCAAGCGGTGAATGTGGTGGTCACTCTCACGGTTTCATTTTGAAGATTTACAGAAGTCTGCTTCGCTTGTTTATATATACACGCAGCAAAACACGCTAAGACCTATAGTCGGTTTTTATCCAGCTGATGGTAAATTGCCACGTTCCCATTTGGAGTATTCGGCTTTTATGAAAGATTGTGATGTTAATTAAGACAACTTAGCATTGGTAGGAAACAGAGACATATAGAAGTATCATATATTATTATTAAGTATCGATTTTGTTGATGGTGATAATGGTAGTAGTAGTGATAGTGGTAATGGTGGTAGTTGTGGTGCTGATGGCTGTAGCAATATTGATAGTAGTGTTAGTGGTGGTGACGGTCATATTCTGGTTGGTGGAAGTAGTAGTAGTAGTAGTAGTAGTAGTAGTAGTAGTAGTAGTAGTAGTGATAGTGGTAATGGTGGTAGTTGTGGTGCTGATGGCTGTAGTAATATTGATAGGAGTGTTAGTGGTGGTGACGGTCATATACTGGTTGGTGGAAGTAGTAGTAGTTGTACAAAGGAGTACAAGGAGTACAAAGGAAATCAAGCAACACCAGGTCTAGTGACCCCTCTAGGCTGCTTGTCCTCCAAAACACTGAGGATCAAGTGTCCAAACAGTGGTTTAGAGGGGGTAAGGGAAAATTGGAAAGGGAACTACTGCCCTGAAACTAATGCCCGTGGCAGGATTAGGAAGTTAGTAGAAGTTAGAAGTTAGTAGAGGGAGCTGCTCGCACTGCCTCCTAGGTTGGGAGGGATGGGAATCATCGACCCAGTGAAGAGGGCGGTAACGGAATACCAGAACTCGGTAAAGATAACAGGATCTCTCACTGACCGTATCATAGCACAAGATTCTGACGGTGAAGTAGACCAGGCAGACATCTACAACATCAGAAAGACCATCACGTCAGAGAGGCAAAACTCACAGAAAAATGACCTGGCACAATTGATGGGACAACTTCACCCGAGACAAACAAGAAAACTACAAATAGCACAAGAAACGGGCGCTTCAAATTGGATGACAACACTACCAATCAAGGCAAAAAGCTTCAATCTCAACAAACAAGAATTTAATGATGCTATTGCACTGAGGTATGATTGGCCGATTGAAGGACTGCCCGATCGATGCGTTTGTGGAACCATCAACGATACAGACCACACCATGATATGTAAGAAAGGAGGATTCATCAGCATCAGGCACGATGAAGTAAGAGACATAACAGCGAACATGCTCAGGGAGGTGTGTAGAGATGTGGTGAGCGAACCATCACTCATTCCCATGGGTGGAGAGACCATGCAGCACAGGACGGCCAACACATCCACTGAAGCAAGATTGGACGTTAGTGCAAGAGGCTTTTGGACAAATGCACAGCGAGCGTTCTTTGACATAAGAGTATTTGACCCAATGGCCCACAGCTACAGCGAGCTGTCTCTGGAGGCTGCACACAAGAGGAACGAACGAGAGAAGGTCAGGACATATGGAGAAAGGATCTTACAAGTCGAACATGGCAGCTTTACCCCACTAGTCTTCACCACATCAGGAGGGATGGGACCCAGGGCCCAGTGCTTCTATTCAAGGCGAGCAGAGATCATCGCAGAGAAGAAGCAACAGCCTAGGAGCCACGTCGTAGCCTGGATGAGATGCCGTCTATCTTTCTCATTGCTCAGATCAGCACTACTATGCCTGCGGGGAACAAGAAGGTCTGCACCACAACCAGTGACGGTGGCAGAAGTAGACTACGAGGCAGCAGTGGCAGAGGGTCGTATAGGAAGGAGACTGGATTGAAGTTGCATGGTGTAGAATAGTAGTATCTGATGCTTGTGAAATTTAGTATGTGCACAATATTAAATATAAGGTAGTGGTGGTGGTGATGGTGGAGGTGGTGATGGTAGTAGTAGTAACATGAAATGTAAAAAAATATTAAATACAAATAAAAAAAAAAAAAAAAAAACAAGTATTAGTAGTAGTAGTAGAAATTATAGTAGTAGTAACAGAAATTAACAAACTTCCTTGGTCAGGGTCATAGAACTGCCCACCACCAAGGTTATGAAGCACTTCACTAAATTCAGGATCGTACTACAAAAGTCTAAAGCCATTAGGTTTAATGGAGTTGGCATATGTGACTCTCTCTCTCTCTCTCTCTCTCTACTTCTACTTTACTATCCTATTCTTCCACTATAGACTGTCCCTGTCTAGTAGCATTAAGGCCGGACCACCTAGTTGGGACCGCAAGGTCTGTGTGGTCTGAGTATCTGTGTAACTGTGTTACACACATCTGTCATATGAGTCTCATGCATCAAGAGCCTATTCAAAATTACCGTCACCGCACACACACCTCCCTGTCATATGACTGCCATATAACCTTATCTCAGATAATTCAACTATTCACTTATTTATTTAGTTATGTATTCTTTCATTTATTCATTCATCCATTCATTCATCCATCTATTTATTCATTCATCCATTCATTAATTCATCCATCCATCCATCAATTAATTCATTCATTTATCCACGGGTGGATGGGACTCGTTAGCCTTGGTCGGCAACTCATCTAGGGGAGACAACCTTATACAAATCCGGGTGGATGGGACTCGTCAGCCTTGGTTGGCAACCTGTCTAGGGGAGTAAACCTGATACAAATCCGTACTGCTTACCTAAGGGTAAGGCAGGTTAGTGGATGGATTAGCCGAACACCACTGTAGAAAAATAGTGCTAACAAGATACACAGAGGGCTTCAGAGTCGGACGAATCCTAAATTAAGTGGTCAATCCTGTAAGTCCTTCACTAAACTGGCCCGAGTTGTCCCTCTCACAGGGAATAGGTCCGCTTGGGGGCATTCTGTGTATGGCCACCCTCGTAAGGGGAGTAAGGCGTGCGGCAATAGATAGATAGATAGATTTATCCATTCATTCGTTCATCCATCCAACCATCATTTCATTCATCATCCTCCATCCACTAATTCATGCATCCATCCATCCATTCAGTAATTCAGTAATTCATCCATCCATTCATTTAATTATACATATAGTTATTAATTATATTTGTCTATAATTTACCATTTGCGAGTATCAGGTTATTAGGAAGTTAGAGCCGTAAACATTGATATTAGACATAAATGCAATAATAATGTAGGTTTCTGATAGATGAAAGTATGTTGTATTTCATATAAGTATTTATAAATGGACAACAACCATATTATATTTGTTAAATATGCTAAATATCAATGTCTACAGCTCCAACTTCCTTATAGCCTGAAACTCGGCAGTGGTCAATTAGAGATTACCATAGGCTTGTGAGACAAAGGATTTAAGCACATACCAGATTAAGGCTGTAAGGAAGTTGGAGTTGTAGTCATCAATATTAAGGAGGATGGTTGGTTATCATGACCCCCTTTCTCCCTCATCTTTAGGCACATTAGATTTCAGATTTAATGATGTTCGGCCTATTAGCTTGACAATTTTAAGACATTTCACACTATTTCTTTGTCAATATTCAGACCTTTCGTGTCATGTATGTTTAATTTTTCTACTGAAAAATGTACAAATTTATCAAGAAGGTGGATTTGGCGGATGTAGTTTTTAAACTAGGGAGATAAATTAAAACAAATTATATCTATCTATCTATCTATATATTGCCGGACGATGTGATCCCCGAAGGGGTGGCCACGAACAAAACGCCCCATGCACCTCTGTCCCCAGTCAGTCGAAGCCCCTCCTCCCATCCAGCACCGCTATCACGCACATACTTCATAACTCCATCCTTCCACCTCTCTTTCGGTCTAAATCTCCCTCTCTGTCCTTCCACCTCACTTGTGTACACTCTCTTGGTTTTTTAGTACAACAGGAGGAACACCATCCTGTATATACGCCTTCTTAGTATTAAGCCCAGAGAGGGTAGAAACTACATCTTTAGAAGAGATTAGGATATTAGGCATAAGTAGGAGAGAGGAGGGTGAAGAAGGAGGAATAGCACCAGAATCATCCAAGGTGGAGTTTCTAGCGAAAGTTTTGGCGGAGAGTTCAGCTTTGTCAGAAGAAGAAGTGATGGTAGTTCCATTAGAGTGGAAAAGGTGAAGGAAGGACAAGAAAGAAAAATTGTTGGAGTGCTTTTTAGTTAGATGCCAAAAAGCTTGAGAAAAGCTAGAGTTGGATAGTTCAGTGCATATATTATTGATGAAAGAGTGCTTGGCGAGACGACGCACATATTTGGCTTAATTCTGGGCAGAAACATAGGATGAATGAGATTCTTTAGTTTGAAGGCGACGGTACTGTTTGAGAGCTACCCCCTCACTGCGGACAGCAGTAGAGCAAGCGTGAGTAAACTAAGATATTTTTGCATTAGTCTTTGAGAAAGAAATTGGAATGTATGCTTCCATGCTCGAGAGGATTACCTCGGTACTGCGTTCAGCACTCTCCGAGGGTCCCCGGCCACAGAAGCAAAAATCATTCCATGAGAAGTTAATGAAGTAATGCCGAAAAGCCTCCCAGTTGGCAGAGCAAATGTGCCACAAGCGCCGCCGGCTTGGAGGATCGGGTGGCCATAATGGAGAAATAGAACAGGTGACAGAGATAAGCATATGGTCAGAGGAGCCCAAAGGTGAGAAAAGATCAACAGTATTAGCAGAGGGGTTAGAAGTTAGAAACATGTTAAGAATGTTGGGCCAATCTCTGAAACGATCCGGGATACGGGTGGGTTGATGAACCAACTGCTCTAGGTCATTTAGGAGAGAAAAGAAGTAGGCTTGTTCACCAGGTTGGTCAGTGGAATGAGGAAAGCCATTGGCTGTGGTGAACGTTGAAATCTCCTAAGATGGAGATTTCAGAGAAAGGAAATATGGATAGAATGTGTTCCACTTTAGATTTTAGATAGACCAAGAATTTGGGAAGTCAGGAGAGTTAAGGGAAAGGTAGGCAGCACAACATTATTTAGTATGAGATTGACAGTATCGTTTGAGCCATAAAGTTGAGAAGTCAGAGGAGTCAACATATACACACGTCTACCTTTGAATTGAAATTAGGATAGAGATAGCAGGAGGGTACAGAGGCAAATGTTCAAAAGTTTTGGCCCACATATTTGAAACAGGGTATAGCTAGATCAAGTCAAGGTAGTTTGCGTTAAGATATGCTATACTAGGAAATTGACTGTGAATATGAGTAACGTAAATGGGCGAAGAACTGGTAAGTTAAATTCAAAATAAGTTAAGTTACGAGAGTTATATTAGTTAAACCATTTCAAGATCCGACAACGCATTGCTTGTCTGTATTCTGGCTATTATTACACGATTTTATTCAGATTTACCAAGGTATAAGAAAATCAGAGGTAATTGAGATTGTCCTTACCCTTATAATTTTCACAGGACCTTCCTTAACTGTATAGAATCGTCTAATAATAGCCAGAATAAACTGTCAAAATGCCTCATAATCTTCAAAGGATTAACTTTAGGCTAGGTTAAGTTGGGGGTTAGGTTAGGTCATAGTAGATCAAGCCAGGTTAGTCTACATAATGTTTTGTTAGGCTACACTATATTATATTAGGTTAAGTTTCATTATAAAAGATAAAATAAACTCTGATTTTCTTTCGGCAAAGTGTCAGTGGGTAACTAACTGTTAAGAGAAACGACAATCACCACATATTCGGTGGGAATTTGCCAAAGGGACTATATTGTTATTTGGCTGAGATTAACCACACACACACAGACACACAGTAGACGAATAATGTTGTACAAAGTTACGGTCTACTCTGTAGAAAATTGTGTAATATACCTTGTGTAGTATGGTATATTCGTGTAAGGTATATTCGTGTATGGTATTTCATAACTGTCTTCGTGGTGCGATGCATAAGGTGTCAATTTTTGGTGTGAGTGCCCTGGGTTCGAATCCACGGACTGCCACATGTGTTTGTAAATTTCATTAATCGATTTTAGGAGTATAGTTGGTTGTTGGAAGGAACATAATAATATACCAAGTGTAGTTTGGTATATTAGTGGTTTATTATAAATTAAAATTAATATAGGGAGTAAAGAAAACTGGGTTGAGCTATAAATATATTGAGTTATAGTACTACAACAGCTACTTATAAATCCTATGTGGTTATAGGTGAGTTATTAGTATTGACTTATATAGACTTAAGGTAATGGTTGATATATTGTAAGTCTTAGAGTGTAGACTATAGTGTAGTCTGAAATATGAGTTGATTATACTACAAAATTAACTTGTCCTGGTGTAAGGCGTAGAATGCTTAAGTGATGGAAAGAGTTGACTATCAGGACTCAGGAGGTACTATGGTGTCATATGTTTAATACTGGCATTTTGTGGTGTCTATGAGAGAGATGTTTATAGTAAGTTGTTGATGCTTTGTAAGTATAAACAATTTAGAAAGTTACATCTCTGTGATGAGATTAACATGGTGATTAAGAATGTGTATTTAATTAAGTGATTGATTAAGGGGTTAATATATAATAGTGGATTTTATATTGTAGGGTATAATATATAAATATATATATATATATATATATATATATATATATATATATATATATATATATATATAGTCATCTTAGAATGCTTATGGAACAGTGAATAGTGAAGTTGAATGCGATAATATGCATATTAAAGTGAGTGAGTTTAGATTACCTGCATACAGTATATACAGTATATGAGTGAAATAACCATGTTACAGTATGCCTGATCGTAAAGCTCATCCTATATATGAGACTCGATCCTATCAACTATATGACCTATGATTGTACCTAGCTATTAAGGAATAACACTTTTGATCCTCAATTATGAATTCTGTGTCCATTGATTATTATTGTTGAGTAACTTATAATATTGAAGGTAGTTGTGCACCAGTTGAATCTTTACGGTTCCCGTTCTTTCCTAAGGTGGAAAACGGAACTATTATAAGGCGCGTTAAAAATAATAACTTTGCATAACATATATAGTCGATATACTCAATTTGTACCTCATTCAGTAGCAGCATAACAATGTCTATGCTAACCGGAATACAATGCAAAATGGCACTATTGCTATTTATTAGCAATTCAGAATGCACCATAAACTGTATAAAAAAACACAACACCAGAATCACTTATCACTATTCCGTATATACAGTGTGAGATTAAACTGTGTAGTGCTGGTTAATCAGATACATGTCACACCTCAATTAGTAGCAGAATAAATTCGTCTAATATTAACCAGACTACAATACAAAAACGAAAAAATATTACTGCACATTAAGCATTTCAAAATTCACTCCACACTATCAAACTAACACTGGGCCAGCTAACATATCACTATTACGTATAATTATACAGTGTGGTATTTAACTGTATACTGATTGGTAATCAGATATGCGGCACACCCCACACTCACACTCCTGACAATGACCATTGTGTGTGTGTGTGTGTGGTATAATCTGATGAACACTCAATCTACACTGCGAATAATATAATATATATATATATATATATATATATATATGTTAGTAAAGCCAGGTAATAAATGTTCTTTAATACATACGAGGTTGAAAGAAATGGCAATTTCTGCGTTGGAAATTTTATTATTCAAAGTTTCCAGGTCTCTGATGAGTTTTCGCTGGGTGGCAGGAAGTAGATGAAGGAGATGAGCAAAATTCATGGTGGTACAGAGTTACATAAATGTACATGATGATACAGGATATACGACGCGTTTCACTGGACAACCAGCATTATCAAGTAAGGAAGGAATGATATAAAAGGTAAACAGGAAGTGTATATATAGAGGGTGGAGGATCAGAGGAGGCGGAAAACAGGGGGCAAAAGTCTGCTATTGGTGGAAGCGTAAACTAGGAGAGAGAAAGGGGTTAACCGCTTCACGCATGCGCACTGGATGCGGGATGGTGGTCAGTAGGTGGGGGCGAAGCTGATTGGCTGCGTGTCGAGGGGCGTGGCCTAAGTTGTGTGACGCCTGCAGAAGACGAAGCTGAAGGAGGTAGCGCGGGGGGCTGCGTCAAGGGCACCGGGGGGCGAGGAGGGGTGTTAGGTCCTGTAGGGTAGTGCCTTTTGACAGAAGGAAGGATCTGAAGGTCCAGAGTTAGGTTGTTGATGTTGGGATGTAAGGCTTGGATGTATAAAGCTTCGAGTATAGGTAATCTCCTTGGGTCACTTTCTTTATCGAGTATGGTGGTGTGTTTCTCTAACTCGTTGCGTGTGAGGTGAGGGTGGTTAGGGGTGAGATAGTGGTCTTTGATGGCTCCAGCCTGAAGGTGAAGAGTTAACCGACGTGAAAGACGAGTCTGCGTCATACCAATATAGGAATGAGGTCCACAGTCCTCATAATTACAGGTATGTTGGTAAATGACGTGATCGTCGGTCATCGGGCTCTTTATCTTGGTGGAGGCTGGTTTGTTGCGGAGAACGAGGTTGGAGGTCTTGGGGGATTTGTAATAAATTATTAATTTGATTTTGTTTTCCGGGTTGGTTGGGTGGACATGCTTGGAGATTATTTCTTTTAAGACGGCCTCGTCATTTTTGTGTTCAGAGGACATGTAATTGCGGTAGAAGATCTTAATTTCATTGGGGGGGTCAATGTTGGGAGGGCTTTGGGTGTACCATTTTTCAAGATGGTGGTTGATGGTGCTGGAGATGTCGGAGTTGGAGTATCCGTTATTTACTAAAACTTGGGATAGTCTTTCTAGTTCCTGGTGGGTGTCGGCCCAGGTAGAGCAGTGCGTGAGGGCTCTCCTAACATAGGCGGAGATGGAGGATAGAAGATAACGGCGGGGGCATTCACTATCGCCGTTGAGGCATTGTCCTGTGTTAGTAGGTTTAATGTAGACGGTGGTTTTGAACCCATGGTCGTTCAGAGCTACGAGGATGTCGAGGAAGGGGAGTTGTCCATTGTTAGATTTTTCAAAGGTGAAGTTAAGTCCGGAAGAGGTCATGAAGCGACGCTGGAGTTCCTGTAGTTCGTGGAGGTCCTTGATTTGCACGAAGATGTCATCCACGTATCTACAGTAGACGGCTGGTCGTTGGGCAGCTAGGAGCTCTTCCTCGATGGTACCCATGAAAAAGTTCGCAAAAAGAACTCCTAGGGGGCTGCCCATCGCCACACCGTCTATCTGCTTGTACATGTTGCCCCGGGGGCAAAGGAAGGGGGCCTCCTTGGTACATAGCTCCAGTAGTGTTTTCAGGGCCTTCTCCGGGATGTCCAGTGTAGGTGTATCAGGGCAATGATAAATTCGACGTAGAATCATGTCAATGGTCCTATCCACTGGCACGTTGGTGAACAGGCTTTCTACGTCGAGAGAGGCGATAGTGTGGTTGTTGTTACGGGGGGCGTCTCGTAAAATTTCCAAGAAATCGTGGGCTGAGTTAAGGTTGAATTGGCTGGGCACGTAGGGGGTGAGGAGGTTGTTCAGGGCCTTGGCGATCTGGTAGGTGGCAGTGGGGATCTGGGAGATGATGGGGCGGAGGGGGTTCCCAGGTTTGTGTGTTTTGATGGTTCCGTACGCATAACCAGGGGTGTATTCTCCGACGAGTTTTTTAAGGTGGATCCCTCCTTGTTTGGCGTTGATGGCGGTGATGGTGGTGTTGGCAATACGTTTGATTTCGTCGGTTGGGTTGCGGGTGATCTTTTTAAATTTAGTGTTGTCACTTAAGATGACGTCCATTTTTCTAAGATATTCCTCCTTGTCATGGATCACGAGGCAGGAAGCTTTATCCGCACGACGGATGATGATGTTGGGGTTGTCTCTTAATAGTTTGGCAGCTTGGAAGTGTTGTTTGTTGAGTATTTTGCTATGGTGAGTTCCTCTGGTCGGAAAACAAAATCAAATTAATAATTTATTACAAATCCCCCAAGACCTCCAACCTCGTTCTCCGCAACAAACCAGCCTCCACCAAGATAAAGAGCCCGATGACCGACGATCACGTCATTTACCAACATACCTGTAATTATGAGGACTGTGGACCTCATTCCTATATTGGTATGACGCAGACTCGTCTTTCACGTCGGTTAACTCTTCACCTTCAGGCTGGAGCCATCAAAGACCACTATCTCACCCCTAACCACCCTCACCTCACACGCAACGAGTTAGAGAAACACACCACCATACTCGATAAAGAAAGTGACCCAAGGAGATTACCTATACTCGAAGCTTTATATATCCAAGCCTTACATCCCAACATCAACAACCAAACTCTGGACCTTCAGATCCTTCCTTCTGCCAAAAGGCACTACCCTACAGGACCTAACACCCCTCCTCACCCCCCGGTGCCCTTGACGCAGCCCCCCGCGCTACCTCCTTCAGCTTCGTCTTCTGCAGGCGCCACACAACTTAGGCCACGCCCCTCGACACGCAGCCAATCAGCTTCGACCCCACCTACTGACCACCATCCCGCATCCAGTGCGCATGCGTGAGGCGGTTAACCCCTTTCTCTCTCCTAGTTTACGCTTCCACCAATAGCAGACTTTTGCCCCCTGTTTTCCGCCTCCTCTGATCCTCCACCCTCTATATATACCCTTCCTGTTTACCTTTTATATCATTCCTTCCTTACTTGATAATGCTGGTTGTCCAGTGAAACGCGTCGTATATCCTGTATCATCATGTACATTTATGTAACCCTGTACCACCATGACTTTTGCTCATCTCCTTCATCTACTTCCTGCCACCCAGCGAAAACTCATCAGAGACCTGGAAAATTTGAATAATAAAATTTCCAACGCAGAAATTGCCATTTCTTTCAACCTCGTATGTATTAAAGAAAATATATATATATATATATATATATATATATATATACATATATATATATAGTTATACATATATATATACTGTATATACACGTATTCTGATGAGACTTTAACCTCCTCCAAGCTGATCGTGTGAAGAGCCTAATTATTCGCCTCATTAAACAAATATATTCCAACACAATATTCTCCTAACCAAAGATACGTTGAAGGTCCTTTAATACATCAAAGACATAGGTATGTTAATATATAAACATAAAATATTACCTCTAAAGAAGTATTTATGAAAGTACATTATAATAATAATAAATATTATTTGTTCACAACAACATAATATATGATGAGATTACATTAATACATGAAACACAAAAACATTAACCCTTACTCTACCAGCGACGGACGTTGGCCGACAGTAAACATGTCAGTACCAGCAACAGACGAAGTACATCCATAATATGCGGTCCTTTTAACTGCCAGTATCGAGCAGTACCTGGTACCATGACTTGTACGCACTGCTCTGAGACATTGGCAACACTTCTCTGCTTGGTTTCAAGCTCCCACAGGCTAGCTGGGTCAGTGTTCTTCAACTTTTGAGGTGGGAGGGTGTTCTCTCTTGACTATGAAGCCATTTTGGCCACATTGCCTGGTACTGGAGGGTACATTTATGGGGGGATTTATATTTATTTGTGTGTTCATATATTTTGTCAATATACATTTTTTCATTTCATCTCTAGACATCCATCAAGGTTACAAAAATACCCCCAAGACAACCCTTCGAGATATATTAGGTACTAGTACATCTTTTGGTAAAGGCGTCCCAGTTGAAGGCTGATTCTTCCTAAAATGCAGCCTTGCTATCACTTGCTAGGAAAAAATACACCTAAATAGCCAAACAAAATATAAAATTGACAAATATAGGGATCGAGAGGTCTAAACAAAAATATAATGTGGAAAACACATTAAAATATCAAAATTAATGGGGCTAAACATGAGGGGAAGGGGTGCAGAAAGAACAACCCTTAATACTAACAGACTTTGGAGGGCATCAGCAACCTGATACCCTCCAAACATATAGTACATAGTCCTATAGATCATAAACATATAGTACATAGTCCTATAGATCATAAACATATAGTACATAGTCCTATAGATAATAAACATATAGTACATAGTCCTATAGATAATATACATATAGTACATAGTCCTATAGATAATAAACATATAGTACATAGTCCTATAGATAATAAACATATAGTACATAGTCTATAGATAATATACATATAGTACATAGTCCTATAGATAATAAACATATAGTACATAGTCCTATAGATAATAAACATATAGTACATACTCCTATAGATAATAAACATATAGTACATAGTCCTATAGATAATAAACATATAGTACATAGTCCTATAGATAATATACATATAGTACATAGTCCTATAGATCATAAACATATAGTACATAGTCCTATAGATCATAAACATATAGTACATAGTCCTATAGATCATAATATTGTGATCATTATACATAGTCATTATACATGATCAACAAAAAGCACTGCATGTAATGACGACCTCTGGTGTATTACCTGAACCATCCATCCATCCATTGCCGGACGCCTTACTCCCCTTACGAGGGTGGCCATACACAGAATGACCCCAAGCGGACCTATTCCCTGTGAGAGGGACAACCCGAGCCAGTTTAGTGAAGAATTTACAGGATTGACCACTCAATTTAGGATCCGTCCGACTCCGAGGCCCTCTGTGTATCTTCTTAGCACTATTTTTCTACAGTGGTGTTCGGCTAATCCATCCACTAACCTGCCTTACCCTTAGGTAAGCAGTACGGATTTGTATCAGGTTTACTCCCCTAGACAGGTTGCCAACCAAGGCTGACGAGTCCCATTCACCCGGATTTGTATAAGGTTGTCTCCCCTAGATCAGTGCCGACCAAGGCTAACGAGTCCCATCCACCCTGAACCATATGGTACAATAATACAAAGGAATACAAAGGATTCACAAACTTAAACAGACCTATTGGTCCTTATGGGGCAGTTTAGATATCTACACTGATAATCTACTAACTACTAAGTAGAGAAAAAAGATAGTAAAGCAGAAGGCTCCACCCCCACCCACCACTCACTCCAGCTTACGCCGGCGTGGACACAGTTGTAAAGATATACCAAGTAATATGGACAAACATGAAAGGAGATTAATTAATAGTTCATGATAATTCTACATTTAAGATTCTGGAGAGAAAATCCGAAATTTTGGCAATTTTAGAGAGCCACAGTAACAATATAATGTAACAATAACATGCCTCTAAAACTTGGGTATCGTAGGGTTCCGTAAGGACACAATTAATGCAGTATACAGTGTGGTGGAAGGTGTATTATCAGGCCTTGAGTGTCAGTGAACGTGAGGTGGGTTGTGTCTCCCCCGCTAACGACCACCTCAAGGGTTTCTCTCACAACTAACTTTCTACGCCTATAATATTGTCGCGTATGGTAGGCATAGTTTTGATGTTGGGAAGGTGGTTTCTCTTCCCTTCACTATGTAAGGTATAGTTTTGATGTTGGGAAGGTGGTTTCTCTACCCTTCACTATGTAAGGTATAGTTTTAATGTTGGGAAGGTGGTTTCTTTCCCCTTCATGATGTAAGATATAGTTTTGATGTTGGGAAGGTGGTTTCTCTACCCTTCACTATGTAGGTATAGTTTTAATGTTGGGAAGGTGGTTTCTTTCCCCTTCACTATGTAAGGTATAGTTTTGATGTTGGGAATGTGGTTTATCTCCCTTTCACCATGTAAGGTATAGTTTTGATGTTGGGAAGGTGGTTTCTCTACCCTTCACTATGTAAGGTAATAGTTTTAATGTTGGGAAGGTGGTTTCTTTCCCCTTCATGATGTAAGATATAGTTTTGATGTTGGGAAGGTGGTTTCTCTACCCTTCACTATGTAGGTATAGTTTTAATGTTGGGAAGGTGGTTTCTTTCCCCTTCACTATGTAAGGTATAGTTTTGATGTTGGGAAGGTGGTTTCTCTCCCCTTCACTATGTAAGGTATTGTTTTGATGTTGGGAAGGTGGTTTCTCTCCCCTTCAATATGTAAGGTATAGTTTTAATGTTGGGAAAGTGGTTTATCTACCCTTCACTATAATCATTTCCCAGAGTTATTTCAGGAAGGAGAAAGCGAGCCCCTACTTATTTTCTGTGTTCTCTCTACTTAGAAGGAATGAAGGAAGGAAAAGAACAATCCGATAATAATATATGACATATGTTGCGCGTTGCTTCACTAGTTCAATACGATAGCACACACACTCACACACATACACTTTCTCTCTCTTCAACTTGCCAACTTGTACTTATATTACTTAAGCTTCAAGTTTCGAGCATGTGGACCCTATTATTAAAGTTTAGAACTACCGGTAGTTCACTCTCCCCTTCCTTGTATCTATCCCCCCCCCCCCCCCTACACACACACACACATACACACACATTTGTACAGTTGTCCAAATATGTTCTGTTCCTCGTCGTGATCTTATGTATGAAAACATAAAAGTTAAAATGAATTGCAAGTGTAGTATATAATAATTATCAGTTAATCAGATGAGCTACCAACTGCATAAGAAACTATACACTCGTTATTCAATCATGCACATTACGTCATGTCCATGTATAAGATCACGTAACAACAGAAATATGTGGGCAACTGTACAACAGCCCACCCACAACTGTACTGTACCTCTTACTTTGGATTGCCCTCGTATTGTATTTGGATCGTGTTAGCTCGCCCAAACTATATCGAAGGAACACTTTTGAATTGTATACCGATTTATGAATGATAATTAAAGACCGCCTTGAGTTGTAACCCCTTTAGCACGATGACGTAATATACACCATATTCTAGTTAGTCATAGCGATGGAAGGGATATCACAGAAATATTTATTTTTCATTACGTTAAGTTATGATATACGCATCACATGGCGTGGTTGAATGATCTCTTATCTCTCTCTCTCACACACACACACTCTCTCTCTCTCTCTCTCTCTCACTTCACTATAATTAAGTCCTGAGCACCTCACTTGGATCGCAAGGTCTATATGGCCAGCGTATCTATGTGAATCTGTCTCTCTCACATTCCACCTTTTACTCTTCGTTGCCACTTCAGGTCTCGAGCATGTAGGAGATATTCTTGAACACTGAACTCTTCCCTAAACACACACACACACACAGATAAATATCTTCACATACAAACACATTATATTCAGCACACACAGGAACACATGCGCTATACATATTGAAGGCCTTCAATAGAGTCTGGCACAATTAATTGAAATTAATTGAATATAGACTAAAAAACAAGCACTACCCCCTTAATGGGAGGTTCTTGGACCTCCTTCTCTCTCATGTTTAGCCCCATTATTTATAGGATTTGAAGAGGTTCGTCCCATTAGTTTGGCGATTCTAAGATGTTTCGCCCCATTTTGTTTTTATATTAAGACATTTCGTACCATTCATGTGGTGATTTTTTTCCTGGCGAGCGATATGGAGACTGTATTATAGGAGGGGGACATATTTCTACCGATAAATATACAAATTGATCTCGAAGGCGGGTCATATGGTTTAAGTTAACCTAGGATAAACATTATTATACCTCTCCCGCCATTACTGTACTTGAACCAATACCCAACCTAATCCAGTATAACCTACCCTAACTAACTCAGGTTACACAAGAGAGGCTCATGAATGTGCCCATGTGTTTGTATGTTTATATTATGTTAGTCTAGTTCAGCAAAGTTAGTACTCATTTCCAACTTTTTCAAAATATTGTCACTTTTGTCTTAATGTATGATGTTTCTTTCAAATATTCTCGCGCCAATTGTTAACTGTAGGAATTTGTGGCTGTAAGAGAGCCTTCTTGTTTAGTCTGTTACAAACAGTACGAACTGTAACAGTTAGATAGATAGATTATCTGCGAGTAGACTTGTAAGAGACTTTACATTACACACTAGTATAGCGATGCCTTATAGACTTTTAAGTGTAGGTATATCAAGCAGGGTATAAGCGAAGATAAGTTTATGTGATGGGACCTGAGAACGAAACTACTGCATGTTAACGAGAGCCTACTGGAGGTTTGTGGAGATGTTGGTTATACCGCTCCAGGCCTGAAAGCTAACTGGTTGGATTATATCACGTTATGGTAGCTTGGGTTACATTAGGTTTGTGGAGATGTTGGTTATACCGCTCCAGGACTGACAGATAACTGGTTGGATTATATCACGTTATGGTAGCTTGGGTTACATTAGGTTTGTGGAGATGTTGGTTATACCGCTCCAGGACTGACAGATAACTGGTTGGATTATATCACGTTATGGTAGCTTGGGTTACATTAGGTTTGTGGAGATGTTGGTTATACCGCTCCAGGACTGACAGATAACTGGTTGGATTATATCACGTTATGGTAGCTTGGGTTACATTAGGTTTGTGGAGATGTTGGTTATACCGCTCCAGGACTGACAGATAACTGGTTGGATTATATCACGTTATGGTAGCTTGGGTTACATTAGGTTTGTGGAGATGTTGGTTATACCGCTCCAGGACTGACAGATAACTGGTTGGATTATATCACGTTATGGTAGCTTGGGTTACATTAGGTTTGTGGAGATGTTGGTTATACCGCTCCAGGACTGACATATAACTGGTTGGATTATATCACGTTATGGTAGCTTGGGTTACATTAGGTTTGTGGAGATGTTGGTTATACCGCTCCAGGACTGACAGATAACTGGTTGGATTATATCACGTTATGGTAGCTTGGGTTACATTAGGTTTGTGGAGATGTTGGTTATAACCGCTCCAGGACTGACAGATAACTGGTTGGATTATATCACGTTATGGTAGCTTGGGTTACATTAGGTTTGTGGAGATGATGGTTATACCGCTCCAGGACTGACAGATAACTGGTTGGATTATATCACGTTATGGTAGCTTGGGTTACATCAGGTTTGTGGAGATGTTGGTGATACCGCTCCAGGACTGACAGATAACTGGTTGGATTATATCACGTTATGGTAGCTTGGGTTACATTAGGTTTGTGGAGATGTTGGTTATACCACTCCAGGACTGACAGATAACTGGTTGGATTATATCACGTTATGGTAGCTTGGGTTACATTAGGTTTGTGGAGATGATGGTTATACCGCTCCAGGACTGACAGATAACTGGTTGGATTATATCACGTTATGGTAGCTTGGGTTACATTAGGTTTGTGGAGATGTTGGTTATACCGCTCCAGGACTGACAGATAACTGGTTGGATTATATTACGTTATGGTAGCTTGGGTTACATTAGGTTTGTGGAGATGTTGGTTATACCGCTCCAGGACTGACAGATAACTGGTTGGATTATATCACGTTATGGTAGCTTGGGCTACATTAGGTTTGTGGAGATGATGGTTATACCGCTCCAGGACTGACAGATAACTGGTTGGATTATATCACGTTTTGGTAGCTTGGGTTACATTAGGTTTGTGGAGATGTTGGTTATACCGCTCCAGGACTGACCGATAACTGGTTGGATTATATCACGTTATGGTAGCTCGGGTTACATTAGGTTTGTGGAGATGTTGGTTATACCGCTCCAGGACTGACAGATAACTGGTTGGATTATATCACGTTATGGTAGCTTGGGTTACATTAGGTTTGTGGAGATGTTGGTTATACCGCTCCAGGACTGACAGATAACTGGTTGGATTATATCACGTTATGGTAGCTTGGGTTACATTAGGTTTGTGGAGATGTTGGTTATACCGCTCCAGGACTGACAGATAACTGGTTGGATTATATCATGTTATGGTAGCTTGGGTTACATTAGGTTTGTGGAGATGATGGTTATACCGCTCCAGGACTGACAGATAACTGGTTGGATTATATCACGCTATGGTAGCTTGGGTTACATCAGGTTTGTGGAGATGTTGGTGATACCGCTCCAGGACTGACAGATAACTGGTTGGATTATATCACGTTATGGTAGCTTGGGTTACATTAGGTTTGTGGAGATGTTGGTTATACCACTCCAGGACTGACAGATAACTGGTTGGATTATATCACGTTATGGTAGCTTGGGTTACATTAGGTTTGTGGAGATGATGGTTATACCGCTCCAGGACTGACAGATAACTGGTTGGATTATATCACGTTATGGTAGCTTGGGTTACATTAGGTTTGTGGAGATGTTGGTTATACCGCTCCAGGACTGACAGATAACTGGTTGGATTATATCACTTTATGGTAGCTTGGGTTACATTAGGTTAGTGGAGATGTTGGTTATACCGCTCCAGGACAGACAGATAACTGGTTGGATTATATCACGTTATGGTAGCTTGGGTTACATTAGGTTTGTGGAGATGTTGGTTATACCGCTCCAGGACTGACAGATAACTGGTTGGATTATATCACGTTATGGTAGCTTGGGTTACATTAGGTTTGTGGAGATGTTGGTTATACCGCTCCAGGACTGACAGATAAACTGGTTGGATTATATCACGTTATGGTAGCTTGGGTTACATTAGGTTTGTGGAGATGTTGGTTATACCGCTCCAGGACTGACAGATAACTGGTTGGATTATATCACGTTATGGTAGCTTGGGTTACATTAGGTTTGTGGAGATGTTGGTTATACCGCTCCAGGACTGACAGATAACTGGTTGGATTATATCACGTTATGGTAGCTTGGGTTACATTAGGTTTGTGGAGATGTTGGTTATACCGCTCCAGGACTGACAGATAACTGGTTGGATTATATCACGTTATGGTAGCTTGGGTTACATTAGGTTTGTGGAGATGTTGGTTATACCGCTCCAGGACTGACAGATAACTGGTTGGATTATATCACGTTATGGTAGCTTGGGTTACATTAGGTTTGTGGAGATGTTGGTTATACCGCTCCAGGACTGACAGATAACTGGTTGGATTATATCACGTTATGGTAGCTTGGGTTACATTAGGTTAGTGGAGATGTTGGTTATACCGCTGCAGGACTGACAGATAACTGGTTGGATTATATCACGTTATGGTAGCTTGGATTACATTCGGTTTGTGGAGATGTTGGTTATACCGCTCCAGGACTGACAGATAACTGGTTGGATTATATCACGTTATGGTAGCTTGGGTTACATTAGGTTTAAAGTTACGTTAAATTTGGTTACGGCATATTGAAGTTTAGTAGGTTAAGTGTGGGTGAAGTAACTTGTATTATTGTAGGGGAATGAACTGGTATTGATTCCTATGATGACAAACTGCACAAATCTATGCACATACAACCCATCACACACATACACACATATATATATATATATATGTATATATATATATATATATATATATATATATATATATATAAACGCACATCTACATACAATGTTTATACTTCACATACCTCACACTGCACAACTTAATACACATTCCACCCTAACACACACACCAACCTAACACAAACATCACCCTCACACTAATCCTCCACACACGCGCACACACAGACCACAATACATCCGACTCTCACACTCCAATACACCTTTACGCACACACCATCCTCGTATAAAACATCACCCTCACACTAATCCTCCACACACGCGCACACACAGACCACAATACACACGACTCTCACACTCCACGACACCTTTACCCACACACCATCCTCGGATAAAACACCACCACACACCACTGTGCCAGGTCTACAACCTCACCACCACACACTCACATAAGTTGTTCAACCGTCTGTTCTTATCTGTCTCAGATTATGATCAATGTGGCAACATTATAATCCCTACCCGCTCCATACTAGGACCATATACTGTATATCCAGATTCAGGATCCTGGATATGGCTGTGCACGTTCAGGGCAAGGACAGTTAAATCGGTGCCTGATGCTTATCACAAGACCAACATATGGCAGGCTTTTAATAATGACAAGTTGAATGCCAAAGAGCGTTTGCTTGTGAAATAAATATATTTGCTATAACCAATACCCTGTTAAGGAAGCGAATTTGGCAATTTTGACCCCATCTCTTTGCCCCAGGGGCGAATGCTTTCCTGGTAGTTAACTACTGCTCTAGAACAAATACACTTGAGAACGATCCCACTGTAGTCGCCCCCCCCCCCCCCCCCCCCTTCTCCCCCGAGCCCCTCCACACCGCAACTGCAGTTCTGAGATGTTGATTAAACCGCTCCAGGACTGACGGTGGTGGACAACTTGGAAACATTGCTAATTGGAACTGTCTCTTGATGACGGTAGATACTACCGCGGGGGACTTTTTGGCCTTCTTAACTTCAAAATTATTGATCTAAGGTTGTCTTGTTGTCACAGGATAACATGCCCTAGGGAGCTGTGTTATTATTGGAGGTTTATTATAATTCATAAACTACACATACATTCAAATTCCAAAACACATTTTTATAGTTAACCCTTCGAAGATTATGACATATGTTGACAGTTTTATCTAGCCATCATGTGACGAGTTTATGCAGCTTTTTTTTTTGTAAGAGACAATGAACGGAGGAAGGAAAAACACAGATAAAACAAAAAGGTCCATGTGCCTAAAGGCATCCTCCATTCATAAAATGTTTGTAACAAAACAGAAATTATAAGGGTAGAAATTATAGAAATTATTAGGGTAAAGAGTATCTCAATTATCCCTCTGACTTCCATATTCCATAAATATAATATACGAATAAGTATAAATATATAAAACTCTCCCCTAAATTGGGTGCGTCACTATTTATGCTGTTGACTGTACATCAATGACAATTCATCGTAAACACTCCTCACATAATTAAGTAGACTGGTTCCGAACCTTAGTCAACACAATATTTATAATATGTTTGTTGAGGGGTAGTGTTTATTAATGTGTGTATTTATGTATATATTTATCTATTATTTGTGTATTTTCCTCTACAGACCTCCATCAAGCTTAAACAATTATACACAATATCTCCCATCGAGATAAATGTGTTCATTTTTCGGTAGAAAAAGCCGATTCCTTCTAAATTAAAGGTTCGCTATCGCTTGTCATGTAATAATTAAAGGTTCGCTATCGCTTGTCATGTAATAATCGTCATCTAAATGGCACGAAAGGTTTTAAAATTGTCAAAGAAACGGGGGGAAAGGTTTTATAATCGCCAAAATATCGGGCGATCGTCTTATAATCTTACAAATAATGGGGTTAAACATGAGGGAGAAGAGAGTAATACAATATGCTCCCTTTAAGTAGACTGGCTCTGAAGTTTAGTCAACAAAATAATTATAATGCGGTTTAAGCCAGGGTCCACACAAGCAACTATATAATTAATAGGCTTTAGCGACTCAACCTGCCGGCGACTGATACTTTGTTTTATATTATGTTGGCATGTTTCCTTGGTGCGCTCGGACACCATAGTCTCTAGCCCACTCAAGCACAGTTGTGGACCCCCTACGTTTTTCTGTATGTAATTATAACGACCTGGATTGATTATTGGATAAAACTTGCTTTTCATTAAAAAAGTATATAAAGTTTTGTAGTTGATGTATAGAAAGTCACATTCATAAATTCGTGTCCAGAGATATACTTCTATAATTTGAAATAGGTGAAGTCCACGACTATTTATGAGTGGGCTAGAGACTATGTTATCCGAGTGTACCTGGATATTTAGTTCACAGGTTTGTGTGCTCAAAATGTAGTCTCTGTTTGCCTCAGCTCATGATAAATTTCCATGTCGTCATATTGATAATCAAGATTCTAAAGCGAAATATATTGTTAAAGTTTTATTTGTTCTGGCCTCCCTCCCTTCTCCCTCGTGCTTAGCTTCATTTGTTTTAAGACGTTCACGCCATTAGCCTGGCGATTAGAAGAAAATTCGCTGCCTAACTTTGTCAATGTTAAGACCTTTCGTGCCACAAATGCACACACACACACACACACACACACACACACACACACAGGCACCTATTGCACCTCACTCAACTTTATATTGACAAGTGACCCATAACATCAACAACCTAGTTTCAAAGCCAAAGGCGGATGTTGTGCATATGTGCACAACAAACTCACTTGCTCTCTCTCGTGTTCTCGATTTCGACTCCTCTGAGTTCTCAACTTTATGGCTCAAACTTTCCTGTCATTCTCTTACTAAATATTTCTGTGCTGTCAATTTCTCCCCTAACTCTACCAACTTTCCCAAATTCATTGACTATCTAAACTCTACAGTGGAACACATTCTATCCATTTCTCCTTTCTCAGAAATCTCCATCTTAGGAGATTTCAACGTTCACCACCGCCAATGGCTCTCCTCTCACACTACTGATCCACCTGGTGAACAAGCCTACGTCTTTTCTATCCTAAATTACCTATGTGACGTTAACCACTCCGTTAGAACCGCATGGCTTGTCCTACAGTGACTCGCTAGGATCGCCAGGGCAGTGAATGGGGCTACAGTTTATGTATTAGAGTGTGCTTTATTTCATATGAAAGTTCGTGTCATGGGCAGTCCAGAAAGGCTCTTTGTTTTCACCCATGTCAAGGCTGTATATATTTATATATTTAATTTTAAAGTATATGTTTTATCATTAACTAGTAATAATGGGATCTGGGAGAGAGAGCGAGAGTAGAACAGAGTGAGAGGGGGCCGCGCAGTGTTTTTGCCCTGCTCGATGACGTCACGGCTGGCTGCCTCGTGGGGGTTGGTTGAGAGAGGTCCTTACCATGCTGCTAGCTCCCTTGCTAGTGGCTAGAGGACTTGTAACCGCTTTTTTCCCACGCGGCTCGAGCTAGTGTGAGTATATATATACAGTTCCTCGCCACTCTCTCCCTCAGATCTGGTTTCTAGAACGCATCTATCTCATCTCTTGCTACCTGTCCCCTGTGCTGCACCTGAGAATCTTTTCCTCTGCCTATCTCTCTCATTTTCCATATCTTTCACCACCTTTTATTAATATTATACCCCCTCTGGTTAACTCTGCAAAATCAGCTTCATGCTGGCCAGTTGTATTGTGCGTTAAGGTCTGATATAACCTATGTATGTTTAGTTGTTAAGATAAGTTGATCACGAAGCATTGGTTGGCTTTCATATTGCCGCTTCCTATAATTATTAGTGTTCTGCTGGATTAGATAATGCTAGACTAGGGGTCTGATATTATAAGGTATTGTTTCCTATGAGTGCTGGCTTTAGGAAAAAGCTGCACGACATACCTGAGAACTGGAGTTGATTGAGTAAATTCTAGTCTGTGTGCCATTGAGAGTAGAGCATGCACGAATGAGGGCTTTTTGCCTATACCATTCAGCACTGTTCTAAGCTCGTTGTTTGTCTTTGAGGTACGCCAGGAGAACGCTTAATACTTCGGTATTAAGGTTTCTTAAGAGAGCTACCCTTCCCTATAACGTAATATTTGACGCACAGACTTGAGATTTGCACTAGGCTATGCGGCATGCCATGCGCACCAGTATCTCGTATCATTGACTCTAGCTAGACTTTATCAGTCGCAGTAGACATTAAGTATATTAACCTAATTACTCTTTTTATGCATACCCATTTATGATTACACAAGCATTTCGCAGCCTAGTTTGATGTATGGAGACACAAACGACTTAGGCTCTTTTTGTTGATAGGAATACTTCATTGTCGTGGCGATTATTATTGTTGTAGCGTTTAGGATATTCTTGGCCCCGACTGCATTATATTTTCTGCCTTTTTGCGTGCATAGCCTGCACGAGCATTGTTCCGCTGCCTGCCTTTTTGGGTTCCATTTCCGATACGAGCATCTTTATAGCATCTAACATTTAAAGAAGATTCCTTGTTGGTGTTTAAGGACTTTAGTGCACTTTCTTTCATGCAGGAGTGCCTGACATTTATTGATTAAAGTAACGTAAGCTGTAACTTCTCTTACCACCTTACTTTGCATATCATAACCAAGCACCTTCGGTTATAGGTAGTAATAGGCTGTTTTCACATAACATTAAGCCTAGAGTAGATGCACATTTATTGAGAGTTTAATAACCTATTATTGCATATAGAACTCAGTAGAGTATTTGTGTTCTTTGTTCACTGGGAATATACATCAGAGGTTGGATCTAGCGCTTTCCGTTGTAACATTTATGCCATTACTAGTCCAATGAATAAGAGCCCTGATATATTTGAACCCCAGTCGTAACACCTAGAGCAGTTAGTTCAGCAACCCACCCGTATCCCGGATCACATCGGAGATCGGCCCAACATTCTAGACTTGTTTCTAACTTCTAACCCTTCTTCTTATACTGTCGATCTTTTCTCTCCTTTTGGGCTCCTCCGACCATAAACTAATCTCTGTCACCTGTCCTATCTCTCCAGTACGGCCACCCGATCCTCCTAGCCGGCGGCGCTTGTGGCACTTTGGCGCTGCCGACTGGGAGGCTCTCCGGCAGTATTTCTTTGATTTCCCATGGAATTATTTCTGCTTCCGTGGCCGGGGACCCTCGGAGAGTGCTGAACGCATTACCGAGGTAATCCTATCGGGCATGGAAGCATACATTCCATTCTCTTTCTCTCAGACTAATGCTAAAAAATCTTGGTTTACTCACGCCTGTTCTACTGCTGTCCGCAATAAGGAGGAAACATGCAACCGGTACTGTCGCCTTAAAACTCAAGACTCTCATTCTTCCTATGTTTTTGCCCGGAATCAAGCCAAATCTGTTCTTCGACCTGCCAAACACTCTTTCATCAATAATAAATGCATTGAACTATCCAACTCTAGCTCTTCCCAAGCTTTCTGGCATTTAGCCAAAAACCTCTCCAACAATTTCTCTTCCTCGTCTTTCCCTCCCCTTTCCCACTCTGATGGTACAACCATCACTTCTTCCTCTGACAAAGCTAAACTCTTCGCTCAAACTTTTGCTAGAAACTCCACCTTGGATGATTCCGGTGCTATTCCTCCCTCTCCACCCTCCTCTCTCTTACTTATGCCTAATATCCTAATCTCTTCTTATGATGTACTTTCTACCCTCTCTGGGCTTAACACTAAAAAGGCGTACGGTCCGGACGGTATTCCTCCAGTTGTTCTCAAAAACTGTGCTTCCGTGCTGACTCCATGCCTAGGCAAACTCTTTCGTTTCTGTCTATCCTCTAACGTCTTCCCTTCATGCTGGAAGTTTGCTCACATTCAACCTGTCCCAAAGAAGGGTGACCTCTCTCAACCCTCCAACTATCGTCCAATTGCTCTCATCTCTTGTCTTTCTAGAGTTTTTGAAACTATTCTTGCTTCCAAATTTCTTAAGCATTTCTCTTCTCATAATCTGATCTCAGATCGCCAGTATGGCTTCCTTAAGGGTCGCTCTACTGGCGATCTTCTTTCATATCTTACTAACTCTCGGTCATCCTCCTTTCGGGACTTCGGTGAGACTTTTTCTATTGCACTAGACATATCGAAAGCTTTCGATAGAGTCTGGCACAAATCTTTAATTTCTAAACTACCCTCCTTCGGTTTCTATCCCTCCATCTGTGCCTTTGTCTCTAATTTCCTTTCCGGCCGTTCCATAGCCGCGGTTGTGGATGGCCATTGTTCACTTCCTCACCCTATAAACTCTGGTGTTCCTCAGGGCTCTGTCCTATCTTCTATTCTCTTTCTAATTTTTATAAATGATCTTCTTAACTGTACTATAATTCCCATCCATTCATACGCAGAAGACTCAACCTTACACTACTCCATTAGTTTTCAGAACGCCCCAGCCAGCAATCCCTTAACGACAAATGTAATGAAGCCATAGAACTCTTAAATTCTGATCTAAATACTATCTACAATTGGGGGAGAGAAAACCTTGTTACCTTTAATGCATCTAAAACCCAATTTCTCAATCAATCTACCCGTCAGGATCTCCCAGCGGACTATCCCTTATCCTTCAACAATACAAAAATCAACCCTTCATCTTCTCTCAATATTCTTGGTGTCTCTTTTTCTTCTGCTCTCATTTGGAAGGACCATATTACTAGTTTTGCTAAGGCAGCCTCCCAGAAGCTGGGTGTGCTGGACCTAGGACGTTCGACCTAATGGGGGTTCTTTTCCCCAACACAGCTTCTTGCTCTGTACAGGGTGTTACGACTGAGGTTTAAATATATCAGGGCTCTTATTCATTGGACTAGTAATGGCATAAATGCTACAACGGAAAGCGCTAGATCCAACCTCTGATGTATATTCCCAGTGAACAAAGAACACAAATACTCTACAGAGTTCTATATGCAATAATAGGCTATCAAACTCTCAATAAATGTGCGTCTACTCTAGGCTTAATGTTATGTGAAAACAGCCTATTACTACCTATAACCAAAGGTGCTTGGTTATGGTATGCAAAGTAAGGTGGTAAGAGAAGTTACAGCTTACGTTACTTTAATCAATAAATGTCAGGCACTCCTGCATGAAAGAAAGTGCACTAAAGTCCTTCAACACCAACAAGGAATCTTCTTTAAATGTTAGATGCTATAAAGATGCTCGTATCGGAAATGGAACCCAAAAAGGCAGGCAGCGGAACAATGCTCGTGCAGGCTATGCACACAAAAAGGCAGAATATATAATGCCGTCGGAGCCAAGAATATCCTAAACACTACAACAATAATAATGATCGCCACAACAATGCAGTATTCCTATCAACAAAAAGAGCCTAAGTCGTTTGTGTCTCAATACATCAAACTAGGCTGCAAAATGCTTGTGTAATCATAAATGGGTATGCATAAAAAGAGTACTTGGTTTAATATACTTAATGTCTACTATGATTGATAAAGTATAGCTAGAGACAATGATACGAGATACTGGTGCGCATGGCATGCCGCATAGCCTAGTGCAAATCTCAAGTCTGTGCGTCAAATATTACGTTATAGGGAAGGGTAGCTCTCTTGAGAAACCTTAATACCGAAGTATTAAGCGTTCTCCTGGCGTACCTCAAAGACAAACAACCGAGCTTAGAACAGTGCAGAATGGTATAGGCAAAAAGCCCTCATTCGTGCATGCTCTACTCTCAATAGCACACAGACTAGAATTTACTCAATCAACTCCAGTTCTCAGGTATGTCGTGCAGCTTTTTCCTAAAGCCAGCACTCATAGGAAACAATACCTTATAATATCAGACCCCTAGTCTAGCATTATCTAATCCAGCAGAACACTAATAATTATAGGAAGCGGTACTAAACAATATGAATGCCAACCAATGCTTCGTGATCAACTTATCTTAACAACTAACATACATGGGTTATATCAGACCTTAACGCACAATACAACTGGCCAGCATGAAGCTGATTTTGCAGAGTTAACCAGAAGGGGTATAATATTAATAAAAGGTGGTGAAAGATATGGAAAATGAGAGAGATAGGCAGAGGAAAAGATTCTCAGGTGCAGTTCTGGGGGACAGGTATCAAAGGATAAAGAGGGATGCGTTCTAGAAACCAGATCTGAGGGAGAGAATGGCGAGGAACTGTATATATAATCGCACTGGCTCGAGCTGCGTGGGAAAAAAGCGGTAACAAGTGCCCTAACCACTAACAAAGTAGCTAGCAAAACAATACGTCACCAAGCATGGTAAAAACTCCCTCAACCAATCCCCGCAAGGCAGCCAGCCGTGACGTCATCGAGCGGGGCAAAAACACTACGCGCCCCCTCTAACTCTGTTCTACTCTCTCTCTCTCTCTGATCTTATCATTACTAGTTAAGGATAAAACATATACTTTACAATTAAATATATAAAGCCTTGACATGGGTGAAAACAAAGAGCCTTTCTGGACTGCCCATGACACGAGCTTTCATATGAAATAAGGCACACAACAATACACAAACTGTAGCCACATCCACTGTCCTGGCGATCCTAGCGAGTCACTGTAGGACAAGCCATGCGGTTCTAACGGAGTGGTTAACGTCACACACCCCCCCAAGATTTTTCTCAGAGGCCCAAGGCTCACACAAATCTGATTGTTAGAACCCATGCTATATCTCTACTTCCCATCACCCAGCGGCAGTAAAATATCTGGCACAGTTCCTCAACAAAACATTTTACAAAATTATAACCTTCTCCAACACAATAGGTTAAATCATATGTAGTTATGCTCCTCAAGAGCGAGCTTCTCTAGCCCAGCATTCTGAGAGGAGTGCAACTCAGAATTACTAATATAACATACTGAAAAAATTCAACTATCAAAGAAAGAGTTTTTTTTTTATGTATATGTTTTTTATTTGTTTATTTCGGCTGCGCTATAGGGGCAAGCCTAGTATTTTCTTCTATACCAAACGCTCAACTCCTGCTTTACGACCCAATACGCTGGGCTACAACCGAGAGCCAAAAAGCACCAAGCGCAAAATACTATTCAAACTAAAGCAGGAGGCTCTCCGTGTGTCAATCTACCCAGGATCATATACCCTTGAGCAAGCATCTGCAACCACGTTATCACAACCGGCAATATGGCGTATGTCCAGGTTATATACCAGTAACCTTAGTGACGACCTGGTCAGCCTCATATTCCGATTGTGAAACTGGTCCAAGAACTTGAGAGGGTGATGATCGGGGTAAACTACAACGACCGGACCATAGGCTGGAACATAGACCTCGAAATGCCCCAGCGCAAGCACAACCGCCAGCAGCTCCTCCTCGACAACAGAGCAGCTCCCCTGGGCCGAATTGTACTTCTCCGAGCAGAAACTACCAGGATGCTCCAGCCCATCATCGTCCTTTTTCACAAGGACGGCACCAGCCCCCACACCACTAGCCTCCGTTGCTAGTTGGAAAGGTAGGCTAAATTCAGGGGCCCTGATGATCGGGTGAGTGCACAACAGGTGTTTTACTTCTCTAAACACCTTCTCACACTCAGGCGCCCATTTGAACTTCTTATCCTTCCAGTTATCCTCCACCTGAGCTTGACTGTCCCGTTCTCCTTCTCCACATTGACTGCTAAACGTCATCACAGGCACAGTGAGAGGCTCAGGGGGGTGCCTCCCATACTCCTTCACGAGATTAACATGACATAACTGATTGCGCTTCCGTCTGTCTGAAGTGGCTACCAAGTAAACCAGGTCTGATAGCTCCTCCACCACCCTATAAGGACCAGCGTACTTCGCGGATAAGGGGTGACCTACAAGGGGTAGTAGAATCAACAAGTCCTAACCCACATGAAACTCCCTGAGTTTAACCTTGAGGTCGTACCTGTCCTTCCTGAGGGCCTGAGAGCTAGTCAAATTACGGCCAGCCAACTCCAGACTGCGCAACATCCGTTCTCGACTGTTGAGGACACACTTGAGCATAGAACAAGGTTTTTCTGCGCCCTCCCATACTTCTTCAACCATATGGAGAGGCCCTCTGACACGGTGTCCAAAGACGGGCTCATCAGGGCTGAATCCCAAACCTTCCCCAGGTACCTCCCGCACAGCAAACAAAACACATGGCAGGCCAAGATCCCAATCCTTCCCACTCTCAAAGCAACAACAACGAAGCACAGATTCTAAGGCTGAGTGCCATCGCTCTAACACACCCTGGCTCTCCAGATGATACGCAGATGACACAACCCCAACAATCCCATGCTGCGGCATTGCTTGAACAAAGAGGCTAGAAGTGAAGTTGGGTCCCTGAACTGACTGAATCCCCTGCGGGTAACCATACCGGGAAAATTACACTAGCAAGCTTCGGACCACCGTCTTCGCCGACCCATTTCTCATAGGGTACGCGTCAGGGTACCTTGTTGCTACATCTCCCGACTGTGCATCACTGTCCTCCTTCAACTCTTTCGTCTTTTTAAGCCCATCCTCTGCCTTTTCAGGAACAGTTACTGGGTCTTCTCCAGACTCGAAATGTGGTCCTAATAATGAGTCCCCGAGAAGGTCCGTTGATACTAAACTCTCATCCGCATCAACTTTCAACCCCTTCTCGGTACCCTTCCTCCGCTGATCTAAAGATTGTTGACCACAATGTGACTCCCTGGATGCAGGATCTCCGGTGACAACACCCGCCATAGGCTGCACCGGACACTTCTCCACCCACTCCTGCTCCTCCCTACTCACGTCGGCCGGCTTCTCGGCAACGACCAAGGGTGGAGCCTCAGAAGTAGGTCCCGCAAAGTCGTTGCCGAGAAGGAGGTCGACGCCCCCAACAGGTAACTTCTCCACAATTCCTACATCCAGGTCCCGAGTCACACCATCAACTTCCACCTTCATTCTTACAAGCGGGTATGACCTTGTCGCATTAACTCCCTGAACCACAACCACCCGCGCCGTATTTACAGGTTGACCAGTGAAATTTCTCAACAATGTTTGCGATGCCCCAGTGTCACACAAAATTCTCACCTCATGTCTTCTACCACCCCACTCCACACAACCGAGTCCCCTGTGGTCACTAAAGGCATCACGGACAGGGAATAAGCCTTCCGGATCCTTCTGCACTGGCAGTGTATTTACCTCGGAAGAAATGCCTCTAACAAACTCCGATGTCCTCTTGAACACTCCAATGCCGTGAGCAAAAGACACGGCTGCAGGAGGAGGTCGACTAGGGCACTCATTTGCCTTATGACCCTCCTGGTGGCACCTAAAACACATAAATTTCGGTTTCGGCTTATACTGTGATGTAAAAGGCCCCTGACTTTTCACATACGGTGTAGTGTTAGGTTTAGATTCAGTTTTAGTTTCATTGCTCTTTTGTTTAAATGTGTCATTGCTATGGGGAGGGGGAGGATAACGGTCCCTAGCATTTACATCGTACTTCTGTGAGGACCCGCAACCTCGAATCAACGACAGCCGTCGATCAGCCATTTCTGCTGCTTCGACTAGAGTTCTTGGGTTTTTCTCCTTCAAGTTCAAAGTTAGATCACCGCCCGTGCTCTTAAAGAACTGCTCCAACATCATCAACTGCTTAAGTCCATCAAATGTTGTTACCTTCTCAGATCGGAGCCAGTTCCCCATAGCATCGGACAAGTCCCGGGCGTGTTCCAAAAAGGTGCTATCTCTTCCCTTAGTTACACCCCGGAACTTCAAACGGTACGTTTCTGGTTGCAGTTCGTAAGTCCTCAGGACAGCCTCCTTGAGATCCTCATACACAATACATGACTCCAAAGGTAACGCATCGTAGGCTTTAAGACCCTTGCCTATTAATCTAGAGGATACAAGTGCTGCCCATTTATTCTCTGGCCACTGGTGTTCCTGGCACTTCTTCTCAAAGCGTGCAAAAAATTCTGTTACACCACTCTCATCAAACACCGGAACCAGTTTCAATAAGTGCGAGAGAGATTGATCATGAGCACGGTTACCAGCCCCAAGTCGCTGTCCCGTTGTCTCTACTCGCGACTTCTCTACGTCCCTGTCGGCACAGTACTTAGTCGACTCAGCTTGGATTTTTGCTAGTTCTATTTGCTGCTGAAGCTCACCTGCCCTTTGTTGCTGGTGATTTTTTCTCTCTTCTATCTTGGCTAATTCTATTTGCTGCTGAATCTTAGCTAATTCGAGCTGAAGCAATAATTCTGGAGATAACCCTTGAGGAGGTGAAGGTGCTACAATGTTTGAAATTACCGGTGGTCCCCCCAGGGGCAACCCACCCTGCCAGTCACCACCCTTTTGTAGAAGCGTACACGGGGTCGGCAAACTACTGGGATGGCTGGGAGTCGAGTGTAGGGGAAGCATGGCCGAAGGGCGCTGAGCACTCAACCCATCTCGCTCACCAGTCACCCTGCCCAGTACACACGTTATCAAGTTATCCCTGGTCATGCTGCTAGTACCCGCATGACCGATAGCTGTGGCCAGGCATTGAAGACCGTACCGATTCACACCCACCAACCACTCGGCAGTAACAGGCCATTGCAAAAATATCCTAGCATCCTCCTCACAGTTCACCTGATTAACCCTTTCATCCTGCTGCTGTTCCTCAGTTTCTACATGACGTACTGTGTCTCCATTCTTCTCTGATCCGGTATAAGACATGATGCTCACAAACATTTCTCACCACAATATTCAGAAAAGAAGCACCCCAAACTCTTATACCTCAATATACACACAAAAATTCTCGGAAATACTCAAGGGCTATACTATGTTGCAAAACAAAATTATTCTTGCTGATCCCCGCAAAATATTCCCCAAAACAACAAATGTTCCCTGCTAATAAATGTAGGTTCACCAAATCCTAGGTAAGGTCGCCATTTGTTACGACTGAGGTTTAAATATATCAGGGCTCTTATTCATTGGACTAGTAATGGCATAAATGCTACAACGGAAAGCGCTAGATCCAACCTCTGATGTATATTCCCAGTGAACAAAGAACACAAATACTCTACAGAGTTCTATATGCAATAATAGGCTATCAAACTCTCAATAAATTTGCATCTACTCTAGGCTTAATGTTATGTGAAAACAGCCTATTACTACCTATAACCGAAGGTGCTTGGTTATGGTATGCAAAGTAAGGTGGTAAGAGAAGTTACAGCTTACGTTACTTTAATCAATAAATGTCAGGCACTCCTGCATGAAAGAAAGTGCACTAAAGTCCTTCAACACCAACAAGGAATCTTCTTTAAATGTTAGATGCTATAAAAATGCTCGTATCGGAAATGGAACCCAAAAAGGCAGGCAGCGGAACAATGCTCGTGCAGGCTATGCACACAAAAAGGCAGAATATATAATTCCGTCGGAGCCAAGAATATCCTAAACACTACAACAATAATAATGATCGCCACAACAATGCAGTATTCCTATCAACAAAAATAGCCTAAGTCGTTTGTGTCTCAATACATCAAACTAGGCTGCGAAATGCTTGTGTAATCATAAATGGGTATGCATAAAAAGAGTACTTGGTTTAATATACTTAATGTCTACTATGATTGATAAAGTATAGCTAGAGACAATGATACGAGATACTGGTGCGCATATATAGCATGCCGCATAGCCTAGTGCAAATCTCAAGTCTGTGCGTCAAATATTACGTTATAGGGAAGGGTAGCTCTCTTGAGAAACCTTAATACCGAAGTAATAAGCGTTCTCCTGGCGTACCTCAAAGACAAACAACGAGCTTAGAACAGTGCAGAATGGTATAGGCAAAAAGCCCTCATTCGTGCATGCTCTACTCTCAATGGCACACAGACTAGAATTTACTCAATCAACTCCAGTTCTCAGGTATGTCGTGCAGCTTTTTCCTAAAGCCAGCACTCATAGGAAACAATACCTTATATCAGACCCCTAGTCTAGCATTATCTAATCCAGCAGAACACTAATAATTATAGGAAGCGGTACTAAACAATATGAATGCCAACCAATGCTTCGTGATCAACTTATCTTAACAACTAACATACAGGGGTTATATCAGACCTTAACACACAATACAACTGGCCAGCATTAAGCTGATTGTGCAGAGTTAACCAGAGGGGGTATAATATTAATAAAAGGTGGTGAAAGATATGGAAAATGAGAGAGATAGGCAGAGGAAAAGATTCGCAGGTGCAGTTCGGGGGACAGGTATTAAAGGATAAAGAGGGATGCGTTCTAGAAACCAGATCTGAGGGAGAGAATGGCGAGGGAACTGTATATATACTCGCACTGGCTCGAGCTGCGTGGGAAAAAGGCGGTAACAAGTCCTCTAACCACTAACAAAGTAGCTAGCAAAACAATACGTCACCAGGCATGGTAAAAACTCCCTCAACCAACCCCCGCAAGGCAGCCAGCCGTGACGTCATCGAGCTGGGCAAAAACACTACGCGCCCCCTCTCACTCTGTTCTACTCTCTCTCTCTCTCTGATCTTATCATTACTAGTTAAGGATAAAACATATACTTTACAATTAAATATATAAAGCCTTGACATGGGTGAAAACAAAGAGCCTTTCTGGACTGCCCATGACACAAGCTTTCATATGAAATAAAGCACACAACAATACACAAACTGTAGCCACATCCACTGTCCTGGCGATCCTAGCGAGTCACTGTAGGACAAGCCATGCGGTTCTAACGGAGTGGTTAACGTCACAAGGGGCATAGTGTGTCCTTGTATTGAGTATTGTTCACATGTGTGGGGAGGTTCCTCTTACACCGTTCTCCTAGACAAAGTTGAAAGGAAGGCCTTTCGTATCATTAACTCCCGTTCACTCACCAACTCTCTGCAATCTCTCTCTCTCCGCCGCAATGTTGCCTCTCTCTCGCTATTCTATCGCTACTATAATAATCAGTGTTCCTCAGAGCTTTCCCAGTGCATACCACCTCCTTTACGTAGGGCACGTGGTACCCGTCTTGCAACTCAATCCCACCTCTACTCTGTGCAACTCTCTAACCCAAGAGTGAATCGTTACTCTCAAAATTTCTTCTACTCAACAGCTGAGCTCTGGACCTCTCTCCCAGAATCAGTCTTTCCCTCTTCCTATGACTTAAATTGCTTCAAACTCTGTGTGTCCAGGCATTTTGGCTCGATCGTCCCTTGATTTTGGCCCTGTCACTCTTTCAACTATGGGGGAGGCACTCGCTATAGGCAATTCTGCCTTTTGCCTCCCTCAATCACATAGAAAGAAACAAAATCATATCTACTATGTTGCATTTAGTATCTCCGCCAACTAAGTTGGACGGAGGTAATGTTTGCACCTCCGTTTGTCGGTTTATCTTTAAACAAGATATCTCACAAAGGTTTGAGCCGATGTTCACGAAATGTGGAGGCCAGATAGGATATGCACCAAAGAATTGATTCAATTTAGCATGCAATCCAGAGATAATTACAACATTTCTTGGAACATATCCTGGAACACAGATCTAGAAGACCAGCGTAGGCGGAGGTATGCGCTCTACCGAGTGCCCGTGTACATTGGTTCATTCTAGACGATTTCCTACAGCTTATGAAAAAACTTTAGCTACCAAAGGATAAAACAATTATATTAGGCACACGCCTCTGTATGGAAATAAGATGGTGTCAAACGAGCCATTTTTCCGCCAATTGTAGTCTGGCAGGTTTAAGATTTCAATCCCATAAGAATTACATAAGCTAAAACAATATACCTTCGATATTGTTTCTGGTTCCAATGCAAAAGATCCTGAAAATAATACGGGAACGAACTTGCTCATCGAAAATAGCCAGCAAATGTGTTCGTGCGACACCACCTTTAGAAAGCCACTGGTAAAGCGTATTCAAGGTAACCTGGCAGAAATATTTAATGCTGCTTTTGTATAGTCAATAGTAATAAAGGTGGCGTCACACCAGCAGTAAAGAAAGCAAATATAGACAGTATAGAAGGCTTCATAAAATCATCTAAATCTAGCTGAAATAAAACAAAGAGACATGACCAGTACTGAAAGGGATAATTGTCCTCAGACCGATCCATTTATCTCGGGAACTACTCTGCCATACTCTTAAGGGGAGTGTTTTAACCCCTAAGTGTCGGCGCGCAACATAAGTCGAGTATAATAAATCTGGACTATCTGGCGGCGCTCGACATAGGTCGTGTGGCAATTTCAGCACGTAATGTTGCTGAGAGAGAGAGACAAGTGGTGGCAGGAGAGTAGCGAGCGTATGACTGCTCCAGACCACCGCGGCGAACCTACTGACACGAATCCCACCTCCTCCCTCCCTCTCTCACTCGCTATATACGGAATTGTATGGGGAAAGTGCCGAATTACATGCTTTTTGCACTCGCGTTGCGCGGTTGTTGCAAGAAAACTAGCCATCATAAAAGGATCGTTATGGTGTCATTGGAAAGCTCTGTTTATGCCCTTTGAGGGATAGATACTTGTTTTACGCTCTGGGTCTTATTTAGGCATGAAAATGATCACGTAAACAGCCCTATTTTGGCTAAAAACACCCCGCTGGGCGGTACATATAAATAAACCGCCTAGCCCGCTAATAAGGTGTTAATTACGTGTTTATGTATCTACCTTTATTTACCCCCTTCTCCCATATGTTTACCCCATTATTCCTTTAAATGTTAAGACGTTCGACTTAATAGTTTGTCTAATTTAAGATCAGTTGTCCAATTTTGTTGTCAATATTAAGCCCTATCGTGCCATTTAGGTATCTATTGTGTACTGGCGAGCAATACCGAAACTATACGTTATTTATCTCGAAGCGAGGTCTTGAGGTTATATTTTAAGGCTGATAGAGATCTAGAGAGCAAACTGAAAACAAAAAATAAATCCCTTACGAAGGATTTACACGAGAGCTGTTATGGGTAATTATGAATACATTACTTTCTTCTGGCGAAAAGATTGAAGGTAGAAAGTAATAGGAGACAAGATAATTATGCAAATATATTCAGAAACAGCAACATCAGAGTGCTGGACTAATGAAATAAACTATATACTATGACATAATAATAATATTGGTGTGCCACTCCACTATTCTTCCTGGACAGATTGGCTGCCACCCAATTATTCATCTGGTTAAGTGTCAGTCTCTCAGGATCATGTCATATTTAACGTTTTTTCAAGCAGCGAAATATTACCACCTTTTCCTGGTTCCTGGTTCGCGTCATCCTCACTGTGCCATCTATCTCTCACCTACTTTACTTATCAATTTGAGTGTGAGTGTGTGTGTTTAAATCTGGTTTCTGTAGATAAATGTGCACATTTCAGTCATCTATCTATCTGTCTATTGCCTGACGCCGTGATCCCAGAAGGGGTGGCCACGAACGAACCGCCCCCATGTACCTCTGTCCCCAGTCAGTCGACGCCCCTCCTCCCAACCAGCACCGCCTTCATCCATATACTTCCTCACTCCATCATTCCACCTCTCTTTCGGTTTAACTCTCCCTCTCTGTCTTTCCACCTCGCTCTCGTACACCCTCTTAGTAATTTTTTCGCTTCCCATACGTTCCATATGGCCGAACCATCTCAAGGTGTTCCTTTCCACACTTTCTAGCACATCTACTTCCACACCACATCTCCTTCTTACTTCCTCATTCGTCTGTCTATCCCTCCATGTAACTCCGCACGCTCAGAGGGTGTATTTTCAGTTAGAGGACAATCTAGGGGACAAACTAAACATATTATTGCTCAGATATTGAAAATGAAAATAATAATAAAATAAATAGATAAAATCCCTCGATGATTATTAAACAAATTATATTTTTAATTAATATAACACAGAGGGGAAAAATGCTCCTCCTCACTATAGCATGTTTCTCCTCCATACTTTGCTTACCAATATTGATGGTGGCCAGCTCGTTACCCGTCACTAGCCCCTCATCATATTCTCACACGTTACCCTCTCTTTCTTTATACACGTTTTTACCTTTGCTGTTCTGTTTGTACTAAATGTTATGTCCGTCAAACCAAGTTTGCAGACATTATATGATCCTCGCTTGTGTGTGTGTGTGTGTGTGTGTGCGAAATTATGTGTATTTATTTCAATATTAATTTGTTTTCTTATTTATTTACTAATTTATTCATTAATTATATATTTGTGTGTGTTCGTTTGCTTGTCATCACAACTTCTCAAAAACTAATGACACGGTTAAAATAACTTTGAAAGATTTGACAGAATTAATATCAACACCATAAGAAGAAGAGCACTTTTTCAGTGACCTGCAGAAGCTATCTGCGAAACGTTATCAATAAACTGTTCCTCGTCATATGGTATTAATATTCACGGTTAATATACAGGAGACGCAACAATGTGTTTTTCAGGTATTTTTTTTTGTATTTTGATTTTATTTTTGGTGTTTTAGTCGTATCTAGTGATGAAATTGAATGGGAATTAAGCATTTACCCATTATCCATCAATCTAAAGACACGCCCCGATAGTGGGGAGGGCTATGAAGATCAGGGAAATTGAGGGGTAAAAAGCGTATAGAACACTATTAGAACACGATAATACACATTTGTAACCCAAATTTGGCTCGGGTTTGTTCAATTTCCAGACCCATAAAACCCAATTTTTTGAAAACCCGAGCCAAGTTTTGACGAAACTTGGCTCGGATTTAACAAATGTAAAAATTAAAAAAACACAGTAACCTTGGTAAACACAGTAACCTTATTAACATGTTGGCTCGGGTTTTGTAAATTTCCATACCCATATAACCCGACATTTAGAAAACACGAGCCAAGTTTTGACGAAACTTGGCTCGGATTTTACTAATGTTCATGTTAAAATTACACAGTAACCCTAATAAAATCTTTGTTTGGGTTTTCATAAGGTTAACATTAGCCTAACCTAACGAAGTAAGAATGGGGTTAACATTAGCCTAACCTAACAACCTTACCTAACCTAACCTAGTAAGAATGGGGTTAACATTAGCCTAACCTAACAACCTTACCTAACCTAACCTAGTATTATTGGTGGGGGCTGCCACCCCCACACCTCCGCTGGTTGGGTACTGGCTGAAAAACTTATTGTTTTACAGTATGTCTATGTATTTTATTTTTGTTCTCCCTTATAGGCTAATACATTTCATGTTCTTAATGACATATATAGCAATGATGTATAGCCTATGCTCTACCGGACCTATTAGGCTATTAGGCCTAAAAAGATCGATGGGCTAACTGTCGGTCCAAAACATCAGTATAACCAACTAGCCCTTGCATGCCAGTTTAATCCTATGCGAAAAAATCTGTTACTTTATGTTACTTTGCGATGACCCATTAAGATTCCCGAGCTAGCTGTGGTCCGGCTCCTTTATGTTGTCCCAACCAACCAACTAACCTTAATGAACAGAGGAGGTACTGGGCTGCCTGGCTGGCCGCTGGAGGCTCGATCACCACTTATCTAAGCATCTTGGTCAACAGCTGGTGGATTTTTGTTTCGAATGTTTCCATGTAAAACAAGTGTATGTGCATTTCAAAACCAGCTGTCCTTGTCAGCTGTATTTGGAACACTGGTTATTGCACTTTGGACAGTTTACACTTATTGGAAGGCGAAAAGGTCTTAAGCAGCCTCAGTGTTTTTAAAGACGGTGGAAAAAGCTTTGATCGGCTCACACCCTCTACACAAGCTGGCCAGAGTCAAACTGACAGCTTATATCCTGGGCCACCTGTTTTCCAAATCATGGCATCACCTGATTGGTCGATAGACATCACGTGTCAGTGAACTCGAGTACTCTTGGCATGAATTAGGTAGGGTGATTACCAGAGATTGTGTATAGGAGATAGGAGGCTTCCTATGCATTCTATTAATAAAAAGGTGCCTCTAAACGTTGCCAGTTACCCTTTTTCGACATATTTTTTCAGCGCCATCTATTGCAGAGTTCCATAACTACTCAATGTGAATAAATCTACTGGTGTACCCTCCATTCTGTTTGTTTTTTTAATTATATGTACCGGTACACTACTTCTCTCTCTCTCTCTCTCTCCATCTCTCTATATATATATATATATATATATATATATATATATATATATATATTATTTATGTTTGACCAAAGTTTGAGTGTGGCTGTGTACTTCCAAGTTAGTAACTTATATTACAATGTAAATACTTGTCTTCAATTGAGATTAGTTTTTCATATAGGCTACATTCATTGTTAATAAATTTACAGTCAATGTCAAATAATCATCAACAGCCTTTATGATCCATTGCAAACCATATCCTTATTCTCAAGGTCAACCACAGCCTCATTACATCATCACGGAGGCTTGGTTCAGCTTGGTAAGTTATGTAATTAACCCCTTCTATACCGACGACGTCTTTTGATTATATTCTGGCTCCTACTAATCGATTGTATTCACTTTAGGAAGGATTTTTAGCAATTATCAGGCTTCGAACTATCTCAATCAACCATTTTAACTACCTCAGATCCTTTCTAAGCTGTATAAAATCGTCTACATATTGCTAGAATAAAATATAACATACAACGACGGTACAGAAGGGGTTAATGGAATATTGTTCACATTTCAGTGTAGGCAATACTTTGGAGTTCTTTTGCATATCAGTGTACTCTTAAATAATTGTATTCATAATGACTATGGCTGATATGGTGATAGCAAACAAGTTACATGAGTTTCTACAGACTCTACACGAGACACGTGTACACCATTGCAGCAAGGGAGAGGAACTGTCAATAAACAGACGACAGAAGTAATTTCCCGCGATAGGGAGGAGCTATGCGCTACCGCCATCTATTGCAGGGTTCCAGCCAAATCTGTAAATAATGGCCAACTACTATTAACACGGCTGATTTTCCAAGACACCCCTCTTAGGTATTCTTACTCTATGGTGATTACTTTGGCTACGACGCCACCAGTATAGTTCATTGCATTCGCCACCAGATGTCTCAGTTGTTGACTGACAGTCACGCAAAAGAAGTCTCCCAGATGAAGACGAAAAAGAAGAAGTATAAACAAACCCTTAAAACGTAAATATCCATATAATATGTATTATGTTAGTTTCCCGGGAATGACACCTACATCAACAATTTGGAGAAAAATCGCTTAATCACATGCTATTGAGCTTAATTTTTTACCAATATTGTAGCGCCTCCTGTATATTGACCAAATTTATTAACAATGAATGTAGCCTATATGAAAAACTAATCTCAATTGAAGACAAGTATTTACATTGTAATATAAGTAACTAACTTGGAAGTACACACAGCCACACTCAAACTTGGTCAAACATATATATATACATACATATACATAGAGATGGAGAGAGAGAGAGAGAGAGAGACAAAAAAAAAGTAGTGTACCGGTCCATATAATATAAAAAAAACAGAATGGAGGGTAGGCTATATCCGTAGATTTATTCACGTTGAGTAGTTCTGGAACCCTGCAATAGATGGCGCTGAAAAAAAATGTCGAAAAAGGGTAACTGGCAACGTTTAGAGGCACCTTTTTATTAACCCTCTCCGACATATGACGCAATTTTGAGCCTATTAGGGATACTTTAAAGCCTTTATTACCATCAGGGTTTTTTACAAACCTTTATTTTAGTTACTTCAACCTCTGCAGTTGTCTTTGAGTTAGATGTGGGCAGAAAACTAATTTTGGAGAGGTAATTATAAGAGTGAGAGAACTCTATTTCTTATTGCTAATCTGGCAACCTCTGCGTCATATATGTCTGAAGGGGTTAATAGAATGCATAGGAAGACTCCTCTCTCCTGTACACACTCTCTGGTGATTACTTTGGCTACGACACCACCAGTATAGTTCATTGCATTCGCCACCAGATGTCTCAGTTGTTGACTGACAGTCACGAAAAAGAAGTCTCCCAGATGAAGACGAAAAAGAAGAAGTGTAAACAAACCCTTAAAACGTAAATATCCATATAATATGTATTATGTTAGTTTCCCGGGAATGACACCTACATCAACAATTTGGAGAAAAATCGCTTAATCACATGCTATTGAGCTAAATGTTTTACCAATATTGTAGCGCCTCCTGTATATTGACCATATTCACTAATGGTAGTGTTTAGACGAATCTTCGTCAATAGTTTAATTGGTTACCAGAATAGAAACGATTAACCTTAGGGCAATATGCGATGGACCCTCCCACCCGCCAACACAAACACACACACACACACACACACATCCACCAACACAAACTCTCCCAAAACTGACCATGAACCGTTTTGGGTCGACCTTCACAATTTTAACTATGAGGCATACTGGTTACCTTTAACCCCTTATTGGCGGCGCGCGACATATGTCGAGTGAAATAAGTTTGGACTTTGTGTCGGTGCACGACATCTGTCGAGTACCATTTTCAGCATGTAATGTTGCTGAGAGAGAGAGCTGAGCGGTGGGACGAGCGTAGTAACCATATGACCAGTCCCCACCACCGCGGTGGACATACTGAACTGTATCCCACCCTTCTCCCCCTCTTCTGCTTCACTGCACAGGGAATTATGTAAGGAAATTGCCTTATTTCAGGGTTTTTGCACTCGTGTTGCGCGATCGTTGCAAGAGAACCAGTGGTCGTACAAGGATGGTTCGTGTGTCATTGGAAAGCTCTGTTTACGCCCTTTCAGAGATAGATACTTGTTTTACGCTCTGGGTCTTATTTAGGCATGAAAATGAGCACGGAAACAACCCTATTTAGGGTAAAAAAAAAACGCTGGGCGCTACGGTCAAATAGACCACCTAGGCCGCCAATAAGGGGTTAAGGCGGTGTCACATGAGTCATGAGTGCCTTTTCCGGCAATTTTCGAAGAGCAAGTTTGTTCTCGCAATATTTTGGGGTTCTTTTTCATTGGTATCTGAAACTAGACTGAGGGCACATTAAGTTTGGTGGCTGAATTCTAGTCAAACTTAAATTTTGAAGCTGCCATACCGTAATTACCCTAAAACATTGCTCGAACTTGGACTCCTGTGACAGCGCCTTAAGGACTGTACACAAATATATGAAGATTGCCTCAACTCAATTGGGGGTAGGGGACTTGACCCATAAAACTGAACTTGTTCTTATCTTTAAAATGCATGAACGGAAGTTAACCCTTTGAGGATCATCACACATTTTTATTGTTTATTCTGGCTATCAGTAGACGATTTTATACAACATAAAAGGGATCTGTTGGAATTAAAAGGGTAAAGACTATCTCAATTAACCCTCTGATGTCCATATACAGTTCTTTATCTAAATATATTCGTCTAATATTAGCCAGTAAACAGACAAGAAATGCGTAATTTGTATCTTGAAATGGTAAACAGTATTTGGTGACCGCATTCCGTTTGGCTGTGCCCATATAGACCATGAACCACATCAACTGTTGACCAAAACAACCACATACCAAAGTAGCTCATAACATTAGACCCCTTGACTCATATCACCAACGAACCAACACGGTCCCTCAGACAATACTGATGGGATTATTATTACCGCTCGGCTCTGTCCATATTGGCCACAGAACAAAGAAGCAAAGGAACAAAACGGTTGTGAACCAAACCCCATTTATTTGTCAATATTAAGACGTTTCGTGCCATTTGCGTGTTGATATGTTCATGGCGGGCGACAACGAGCCTGCAACTTACGAGGAACCGGTCTTTGGTTGGAAAATATTCTACCGAAAAATATACAAATGAATCTCGTAAGGGGGTCTAGCGGATATTATTTTATCTTGATGAAAGTCTAGGGAAGAAACTAACAATAATACAAATACAAATAATAAATGAATATATATACAAATAATTATATTTCCCTTAATGTGTATGTTTCCTAATCTCTTCCTCTCTTTCTTTCCTTAACATCCTCCTCGTTTATCCTTTCCCAATTAAATCCTCCTTTATCACATTTGTATTTTACCTCCTCCCTCTCCTCTATTTCACCTCTCCTCCCCTTATCTATCATCCTCTGTATCTTTTTTCATTTCGCTATTTTTTTTTCAATTTTCCCTAGCCCTAGAGCAGCTATCAGGTTGGCCTCCGCACACCTTCCTGCCCATTTCCGTCACCCACCCGACGCGTCCTTCCGTTCCGCCCCACCCTTAACTCACAAAGAGAGGGAACCCAAATTTGTGAGTCAGAAGTTATGATGTGTGGGTGTGTGTGTGTGTGGTTGTGGTTGTAAGAGAGAGAGAGAGAGCTTGTACCAGGTGGAGAATGTAAAGGTCAGTGATCACACAATAATAAGAAAATGTCACAATTAAAAGATTATATGTGAATGGGCTTTTAATTATGACAACATTTGATACAATGGTAAGAAACACACCTATTGACAATAGGTGCATGTTTGGGGTTCAGTTGTTACACTTGGTTGGGTTATGCATTAATAGGATGTATTATAGGACAGTAAATTGGCAGGGTGGGCTGAGGTACTATGTCCCACCATAGGTCGTGGGAGATGGAGCCCATGAAGCTAATAAGTTTCCCGGATGTGGGAGGTGATGGATCGAGTGGCGACACTGTCCTGGGCGACAACTCTGGTGTCGGGAACCATGATGTGGTGAAGGGTGTCCAAGGTGTAGAACTGGGTGATCCTTCAAGCAGCCCATTGGTATCCTAGTCAACCAAGTTGGTGGCGGTGTCTGTAGAGGTTGCAGGGTGTTAGTGATACATGCAGGGTCAGGCACTCAGGTAGTTAGGTCTTTGACAAAAGTTCCAATACAGGGCTACTGGTAAATACTTAGCTTTGCTGTTTGGCAAACACATCTCTGGCCTGAGAGGTAAGCCTTTTAGTACTTGTCCAGTTCGAAATGTGGTTTTGATGGTACATCCTACTTGTCCAGTGTTCTAGTCAGAGTTCTTTATAGGAGTCATGGCACAAGTATTGCTATCCTACCTAAGTTAGGATTGATGGCAGGTAGTCATGATGTATTGGCTTGAATCCTGTGGAGACATATCGCAAGTAATATGGACATGCACGAAGTAGGGAAGTTAATAAGCCGTTCTTGGTTCTTGTTCCGCGGTGGTACTCTGGAATAGTACGTATTGCTGATGTCTCCATATTCTATTGACGGCTGCAATGGTGAGTAAATTATCTAATAACATATCCCTTACTGTATTTTAGTGAGACTTTAAATGCCATAATTTCATGGTGCAGTTTAATGTCAACGAACTGAAGAATTTGTACAGCGAACAACATTCTGTTTCTGTTACCATGAAGCCCAATTATTATCGGTTATGATTACTACAGTATAGTTTTGCTGTATTCCTAACCAGTCAAAAATATATGTTAATGTTGTAATTGTAGTGAACAGTACTGGAACATTATTACAGTATTTACCATTGGAATTACAACAACTATCGCATTATATTGACTAACTAGGAATATGTCAAAGCAATATTTACCAGTGGAGCACTCGGTAGAGCGCCTATGCTGGCTGGTTTTATATCATTAATATCATAAGACTACATTTTCTTCTGGATCCGGGTTCCGGAATATAATTCGAATCACCTCCTAAATTGAATCACTTCTTCCTTGGCACATATCCTATCTGACCACCGAATTTCATGAACACTGATTCACAACTTCGTAAGATATCATGTTTACACACAAACAGAGAAACAAACAAACGGAGGTAATTATCATAGGTAATGATACTGTTTGTCTAGGAATACTGACTGAAGTCATTGTTACTTGGCCCTGGTAACATTATCGCGTCCATCCACCACCACTAACTTCTGCCTCTCCTGTTATATTTTCCTGAGTTAAGGGGAGGCTGGCTTTTGTTTGGTCTATTAATTAATTTATTCATATATTTTTTTAGTTTCCTAGACCTCCATCAAGCTTAGAAAAACACCCCCTAGATAAGATAAATTTCTACATTTTTCGGTAGAAAAATTTCCCGGCCGAAGGCCGATTCCTCTTAAAATTGCAGGCTCGCTATCGCTTCCCAGGAAATAATCGACATCTAAATGGCATAAAAGGTCTTAAAATTGACAACGAAATGGTGCGAACGGTGTTAAAATCGCCAAACTAATGGGCCGAACGTCTTATAATCTCAAAACTAGTGGGGCTAAACATTAGGGAGAAGGGGGTCAAGAAAAACGGTCTGCCTCCCCTTAAGGGGGTGTGATTTCTGGACCCCGTTCTCCCTCACGTTTAGCGCCATTAGGCTTGATGTGTTAAGACGTTCTTTCCAACAGTTTGGATATTTTAAAACCTTTTGCCACAGTTATTGTCTATTGTAAGACCTTCGTGCCATATAGGTGTCGATATTTTCCTGGCAAGCGGTAGCGAGCCTGCAATATGGGAGGAACCTACCTGTGGTTGGAGTATTACAAAAACTAGATCGGGGGGATTGATTATAGGTTGAAGGGGAGTCTAGGACAGCGTTGTATTTAGCTTGAGGATGGGTGTAGAGTACTGTGACATGCTCCCCTAGTAAATATTCTCACCCACACCCACACATTATTATATCACCAATAACTATTTCTGTCTTTCCAGGTCTGCTGCCCTGAGTTAAGGGTGGGGCGGGCCGGAAGGATGGGGGGAGTCGAGGACATGGGTAGGAAGGTGTGTGTGTGTGTGGGGGGGGGGGGAGTCTTATTATCTATCTATCTATCTATCTATCTACCAATCAATCTATATATCAATCAATCAATCTATCTATCTATCTATCTATCTATCTACCAATCAATCTATATATATATATATATATATATATATATATATATATATACTTATTTATTACGTTATGTCAGCGATTTAAAAAACATATTCACTCATTATGTTTGCGATTGTATGAGGCTTCGTCACTTTCAGGTGTCAATTCTTATTTTCTAGCTAGCGATAGCGAGGTTGTAATTTAGGAGAAAGCAGCCTTTGGCGGGACATTATGCTACTGCAATCCGTACACAATTAGCTTGAAAGAGGAGGGATCATCAGGACGAATCGGCCTTCTGCTTTGACAACGATTAACCGACAAATGTACAAATATATCTCGAAGGGGGATTGTGGGCGTATTTTGTATATAGCTTGAAGGAGATTTTGGGAAGAAACTAAAAACCTAAATACATATAAATACATAATTAAATAAATTAAGAAATAAACACATATCTCCCCTTAATTAAGGGTGGAAGGATGACATAAATGGACAATAAGGTGTGCGGGGGGAATGAGGGGGGGGGGGGGGATGTTGATATCCGCTTAAGGAGTAGGGAAAAGATAAATTAAATAACCAAATGAGAGAGAGAGAGAGAGAGAGAGACCCTCCCTGATTATCCTAAGGTACTGACAATCTACTGAACCAGAAGGAACCACCACTGCAGCCCCATGTCACACCCTACACCACCACCAAGGCTAAGGAGTGTGTTGCTATCATAATATTAAGGAGGTGAGTGTTATTTTTGTATTCATTATTATTTTACTTTCCTCACTAACCCTCCATCAAGCATAAACGAAACTAAATAATTAAGATTTTTTTTTCATTCTGTAAATTTGTCATAGATATTTCAAGGTCTTGATATAAACAAAGAAATTGGGCGAAAGGTCTTAATATCTACAAAATAATGGGGCAGAGGTCGTAAAATCGCAAAACTAATGGGGCTACACATGAAGGAGAAGGGGGTCTATAACAACGGCATACCTCCCTTAACTCCCACAGCCAGGGCCAAAGCTTTGCTGGTGCCATCAATAAGGACCTATGATGGACTTTACCACCCAAGATATATCTGTATAACAATATCCATATAACTAGTCTTTCTTTCAACTTTGGTGGAAACACTTTTGACACAGCTTTTTGTCTGTTATCTCCTTCACTCATATGACTAATATGATAAAAACAAATATACATTAGACCTGAACCAAAGTGAATACTTCAAACCATGTGTATTCACCTATTTTCAATAGCCGGTAATAATAATCTGAGAGTACTGATAGACTTGGAAACGCAGGACGAATTGTTAGTTAACCGTTTCAGCACGATGACGTAATTTTCACCATATTCAGCTTACCATTAGATGATTTGTTTGAGCTTATAATGTACCTCTAGGACTCAAAGGGGTAAAACAATCTTAATAAACCTTCTGAATAACATACAGTAGGTCCTTCTGAAACTATATACCATTGTCTAGTATTTACCAGCAGAAACAAAGATAAACAGGCGTCATGGTGCGGAAGGGGCTAAGAGAAAGGTAAACGTTTCAGAGCCTATACAAATAATGAGTCTAAATAGTATATCCTGGTAAGTGTTTCAACATACACGCCAGGATGTAACATTATTAAGCTTGAATGAAATATGAAGCAGGGGTCAGAAAGATAATTACTCTCATAAGTCCCCCGTGATAAAGTATTACACTTTTTCCGTGTTCTGTAGCTGAACAGAAGAGAAGAAAATAAAAACAATAGACTTGGAAAGAGAGACACATTTTTGGTCCAGGGAAAAGGGTGAACAAGGACATGATCCTGAGAGACTGACACTTAGCAGGAGGAATGGTTGGTTGGCCGGGTATCATGTCTGGGAATCTGTTAACCCGTGGAGCCCCGGCTAGTTTTGTATTGTTTGCGCACCAGAACCCGGCCGGTTTTCAAAAAATGGTTTTATTCCAGAAACAATAGCGAATGGGTTAGGAATGAAGGAAAAACCACGAAAAACCGCTCAAAAAGCTTAAAGAATGGTCCTACAGAGCCCCCGAAAACGTACTTTACAAGAGTAAAAAATTGAAGGCAATTATCCCAAAAAAACAGGTTATTGCGCGCTCGCGCGCACGCACGTGGACTTTGAGAGTTTTCAACCATCGGCACGGTTGCGTGGGATACGTACACAGTTCCCATACAAACCTGAGCCCTCTTGAGTGGCTACACCTGAGGTTACGGTCGGCGCAATTAGGGTGACGCGCCAGGCGCGTCTCTGGGGCTGTGCGTTACATACATCGCCGACGCGTCAGGCGCGTCGCTGGGGCTGTACGGGTTAAGGAGAGTAAGAGAGGGATTCGTTGACGTCTTACCCCAATAGAAGTCTTGCCCAATTCAGGTGCCAATTTTGTCCTGGTTAGCGATAGCGAACCTGTAATATAGGAGAAACCGGCCTTTGACCAAAGACAATTTTCTAACGAAAATGTACAAATTAAGCTTGAAGGAGGATATGGCAGACTGCAGGGAGTCTAGAGGGCAGAAAGGGAAAACTATTTTTTAAAAATATACAATATACAGTATACCGTATATATAAAGACTGCTAGAAAACTGCAAATCAAAATATAAAAAGGCCAATTAAAAATATATATGTATGAGAATAATGACAAATTATCTAATCGGGAAACAATGACACAGTTAGCAAGACGGATGGTTGGAAATTGGTGAGGGAGAGTAAGAGAGCGGCAGAGTGAATGGATCGGTCTGGTGCTGAATAATATAATGACCAGATGACAGAGAGGAATGACCCACCAAGGAGTTTATCTTTGGTTTGGGAACTAGATTATCGTGGAGCGGATTTCAATCGTGGAATGAGGAAACAAGAGAAAACACAGTAACAATAGGTAGGTTAACATTCACGTTGCTGCCCACATTACTCTGCGCGTCGCTGTAGGAGTTAACACATGCATATACTGTAATGTTCCGGGCATATTGAAATACGTGTTCACGAGGCTACATAGCTACTGTAGGACTGGTCAATTAATACCGTTTTAAAAGATTATGATAGTTTTTTTGTTTTCCCGCAAATCTCTTCAAGCTGAAAACAAACAAGACGAAGTGAAACCGCAACCTACCTAGATCCCCTGCAAGTTAAATTTGTACATTTTTCGGTTGAAAAATGTGCCGGCCGTAGGCCGGTTCCAGTAAAGTTGCAGGATCGCTATCGCTTACCAGGAGAATATCGACACCTGAAAGGGAAGAACATTTGTATAACCGCCGAAGTTTAGGAGTGGAACGTCTTAAAATTGCCAAACTAATATAGCATATCAGTGTGTGCAGGTAAACCCAGACACATAATTACCGTAACGTTACCGGTATATTGATATAAGTGTTCGTGAGGCAGCATAACTCGCGCTGGTTAATTAATTACATTTTTCAGGAAGCACTTTCCCGCTAATAGGTAGCGGGACCTGTAGGAGGCATGGCGTACACACACTGTTCAACTCTCTCACTCACTCACACAAACACACACACACACACACATGCATAAACATTATATCATCTATGCTATTGTCATAATCAATTAACACTTCACGGAAAATTCCAACTAGTTGAACTTAATACAGCATAATAACAGGGTCCATGCGTTTTTGTTTTAATCATAATTTTGTTTGTGTCTATATTCCAACTACTCCCTCTCCCGCATTCTTTCATATACTCAATCAAGTCTTAAATCGAAATTGACCTAGTTTGACACCCTTCATGAGAGAGAGAGAGAGAGAGAGAGAGAGAGAGAGAGAGAGAGAGAGAGTGTGAGAGAGAGAGAGAGAGATCAATACATTACAGATTACCTGAGCTACCCACATACAGCACTATGAGTGGCTATGGTACTCATAAAGGCTGGTCAGGGCAGGCATAGTAACTAGGCAATCTTACCAGTGGGAGAAAAGTAAATATATAGTTAATAACCTTTTCATATATTCTGAAATCATAAGAACATAAGAACATAAGAAAATGGGAGTCTGCAGAAAGCCGATTGGCCCAAGCAAGGCAGATCCCTGTCCCACACAACCCCAATTACAAAGCCCAATTATAGGCTCAACACTCTAATACCCTGAGGATCATCTTACCAAAACGGTTAGAGATTAACGCAGGATTACGGGGGTCTGCAGAGCGCTGATTGGCCCAACCCTGCTGATCCCCCTTCACACCCAACCCCCCTCGTCCATATGCTTATCCAATTTTATCTTAAAGCTCCCTATCGTTTTTAATCCCACTATAGCACCTGGTAGTCCATTCCACCCATCTACAACTCTGTTACCAAACCAATATTTGCCTATATCTTTCTGAAACGAAATTTATCTAATTTGAAACCATTGGTACGAGTTCTTTCGCTATCACTGAGCTTTAGTACATTTGTCATGTCCCCTTTGTTAATCCCACTAACCCACTTGAACACCTCTATCATATCCCCTCTAACTCTGCATCTCTCTAACGAATGTAAGCCTAATTCTTCAACCTTTCTTTATACGGAAGATTTCTAATATTATGGATCATTTTTGTCATTTTACGTTGTACTCTCTCCAATGAATCTATGTCCATTCTGTAATAAGGACACCAAAATTGAACAGCATAATCCATATGGGGTCTCATTAATGACAAGTAAAGTTTTAAGATAACATCAGCAGTTCTGTTACTCACACTCCTAGAGATGAACCCGAGAATCCTGTTTGCCTTGTTTCGAACGCTTATACACTGTTGTCTAGGCTTCAAATCATTGCTAACAAACACACCTAGATCTTTCTCACAATTCGAGTTTTCTAATTCCACATTAGCTAGTTTATATTTAACATTTGTATGCATCTTCCCTATCTTTAATACCTTGCATTTGTCAATGTTAAACTTCATCTGCCAATTTACTGACCATTCGTGTAAGGTATCTAGATCCCTTTGGAGGCACCCTATGTCTCTATCTGAATCAATTGTTCTCCCCATTTTGGTATCGTCTGCAAATTTACTTATCCTACTAGTTATACCTAAATCAAGGTCATTTATGTATATAACAAACAACAGAGGACCTAATACAGATCCCTGGGGGACACCACTTTTGACTGCTCCCCATTCTGACTTCGTACCATTTATGCTGACTCTCTGCTTCCTACCAATTAGCCATGACCTAATCCATCCCAACAACGCCCCACCTATTCCATGCGCCTCAACCTTTCTCATCAATCTCTCATGGGGGACTCTGTCGAAAGCTTTACTGAAATCTAAATATATTATATCATATGACTTGTTATTATCTACTGCTTCATATACCTCTGAGAAAAAACTAAGCAAATTAGTAAGGCAAGAACGTCCCTGAGTGAATCCATGCTGAGAAGAATTTATTAAATTAAATGTATCTAAGTGGTTTCTAATTTTACTAGCAATAATTGACTCTAGTAGCTTTCCTATGATTGATGTAAGACTAATGGGACAATTTATCATGATTTAGCTTCAGATACACTGTAATAATGTGAACATTTAACTGTAACAAATTACGGTCAACACAAACAGTGCTCTTGGGGTTGTCTATTCATATTAGAACACTCACGAATATAACTAAATTTATGTGTACCATATGTGTTACAATTAAGTGTTCATTATATAAGTGTTTACAATAAAGGCTACATTAATATACTGTATGAAAAAATAACAACACTGTGATATTACAAATAGTAATATTAAAATAGTCATACCAAAGTTAGACATACACAAGCTTGAATGAAAATTTGCATATCCAGAAAAATACCAGAGACACATTATAAAAACCAAAGACCCCACCTGGAGTACTGCACTGCAAATGTAATTAAAAGTGAGAGAAAATACACAGATACATTACAGATAACACACTAGCAGCCGCCCATGCTGGAGTGACAGACGCCGGTAATTGCATCATATATTTTCCCGAGGTACTTTTTATCTCTGAGGTCGACACCAAACACGGGCTGGATGTCTTTGATGCCTTCCAGGACAAGTTTAGAATGATGCATTCTTCTATTTTAGTGTGCTACCATTATACAATATAATTCTCTTTACGAAATAGTTGTGGAAGTTAGAGGGATAACTTGATTAAGATCGAGGTTTTACCCTAATGATTGCTAACTTGAATAGGCCTACACATGTATGAAATTAGCCAGAATACAAGGAATATGGAGATGTTTTTCCCTGTTCATTCACAGAGATCCATCCTAGCTTGACCAAATCGCAAATTGTTAGCCACAATATAATTAAGAAAGGCTTTATAATTCTAATTATAAATCTGTTCTGAATGTTCACCTCTGGCTTAAGCTATCTTGTCACTCTCTCACTAAATACAGCTGTGCTGTTTATTTCTTCCCTAATTCTACTGACTATCCAGAATTCTTTGACTATCTTACTTCTAAAATGGAACACATTCTATCCATCTCTCCCCTCTCTGAAATCTCCAATGGCTCTCCTCTCTTTTTACTGACCAACCTGGTGAACAAGCCTACATCTTTTCTATCCTAAATGACTTAGAGCAGTTCGGCTAGCTCAGCACCCCACCCGTATCCCGGATCGCCCTGGAGACAGGCACAACATTCTTGACTTATTTCTAAGCTCCAATCATTACGTAAATACTGTAAATCTTCTCTCTCCGTTGGTCTCCTCTGATCATAACCTAATCTCTGTCACCTGTTCTATCTCTCCAGTAAAGCCTTGCTTCCGTGGCCGGGGACCTTCGGAGTGTGCCAAGTGCATAACCGAGGTAATCTTCTCGGACATAGAGGCATACATTCCATTTTCTTACTCTCATTTTAATGCAAAAAATCTTGGTTCACTCACGCTTGCTCTACTGCTGTCTGCAATAAGGAGGAAGCATTTAAACGGTACCGTCGTCTTCATGTGCAAGAATCTCGTGCTTTATATGTTTCTGCCCGGAATCAAGTCAAATCTGTTCTTTGACTAGCCAAAAACTCTTTCATCAATAAAAAAAAATCTGAACTTTCCAACTCCAGCTCTTCTCAAGCTTTCTAGCATGTAGCCAAGAACCTCTCCAACAATTTTACTCCCTGTCTTTGCCTTCTCTTATCCACTCTGATGGCACTACCGTCACTTCTTCCTCTGACAAACTTGACTTGTTCACTCAAACTTTCGCTAAAAACTCCACCTTGAATGATCCCAGTGTTTCCTTCTTGCTGGAAGTTTGCCCTTATTCAACCTGTCCAAAAGAAGAGTGACCGCTCTCAATCCTCCAACTATTGTCCAATTGCTCTCATTTCTCGCACCTCTAAAGTTTTTGAAGTTATTCTTAACTCAAAATTTCTTAAGCATATATCTTCCCATAATCTACTTTCAAATCGCAAGAATGGTTTCCTTAACCCTTACTGTACCAGCGACGGCGAATCGCTGTCAGTAATAAAGTCACTCGTCAGTACCAGCGACGGAAGATCGCCGTCAATACTATGCGGTAATTGTAACTGCCCGTATCAAGCGGTACCAGGTACCGTGAGTTGTACGCACTGTTTTGAGACCTTGGCAACACTTCTCAGCTTATATTCAAGGTCTCACAGCCTAGCTGGCTGAGTATATTCCAACTTTTGAGGTGGAAGGGTATTCTCTCTCGACTCGGATGCCATTTTAGCCTCATTGCCTGGTACTGGAGGGTACATTTATGGTAATACCTTCTAGTACAGTAGGGGTTAAGGGCCACTCTACTGGTGATCTTCTGGCATATCTTACTAACTCTTGGTCATCCTCCTTTCGGGACTTCGGCGAGACTTTTTCTATTGCGCTAGAGATATCGAAAGCATTCGATAGAGTCTGGCATAGATTTATAATTTCCAGACTACTGTCCTTCGGTTCATATCCCTCTATCTGTGCCTTTGTTTCTAATTTCCTTTCAGACCACTCCATAGCTGCAGTTGTGGATGGCCAACGCTCACTTCCTCAACCTATCAACTCCGGTGTTCCTCAGGGTTCTGTCCTGTCTCTAATTATCTTTCCAATATCTATTAATGATCTTCTCAACTATACCTCTAGACCTATCCACTCAAATGCTGATGACTCTACCTTACACGATTCATTTATTTTTTTCACATCATCCCAGTATGCACTCACTCTAAAACTCACATAAAAGGGCCAGAGCTCCTATCTTCCAATATATCAATTATATCTGATTTGCGAAGAGAAAGTCTTGTTACTTTCAACGCCTCCAAGACCGAATTTCTCCCTCCATCTTTCCATCGCAATGTTCTTTAAGACTATCAATTACTCTTCGACAATACACAAAATAGACCCTTTATCTTCTCTTAACCCTTACCTGGCGGCGCGCAACATATGTCGAGTGAAATAAATTTGGACTATGTGGCGGTGCACGACAGCTGTCGAGTGCCATTTTCAGCACGTAATGTTGCTGAGAGAGAGAGCTGAGCGGTGGGACGAGCGTAGTAACCTTATGACCGCTCCCCACGACCACCGTGGACCTACTGAACTGTATTCTACCCTTCTCCCCCCTTTCTCACTCGCTACACAGGGAATTATGTACGGAAATTACCTTATTTTAGGGTTTCTGCACTCATTTTGCACGATCGTTGCAAGAGAACCAGCGGTCGTACAAGGATGGTTCGGGTGTCATTGGAAAGCTCTGTTTACGCCCTTTCAGGGACAGCTACTTGTTTTACGCTCTGGGTCTTGTTTATGCATGAAAATGAGCACGGAAACAACCCTATTTAGGGTAAAACAAAAACACTGTACGGTACGGTGTAAAATACACACCACCCGCTTTTAAGGAGTTAATATTCTAGGCATATCTTTTTCATCCGACCTTTCTTGGAAAGATCATATTACCACTCTTGCTAAAACAGCTCCCCCAAAAGTTAGGTGTGCTCCATAGCCTCTGTGTGTTCTTCACACCCTTGCTGTGAGTGCAAGGCAGCCGCCTTTCAACACCACCATAAAGGCATATATAGTCTTATTTACTTGTACCGTTACCAGGGCTAAACATTTAGAAGTAGTTACAAATTTTGTAAGCATACAAGGCTTTCCGCAGTTGATTTTAAGTGATAATGCAAGTACATTCCAAAGTGCAGCTAAACTCTTGACCAAGATTTCTGAAGATCTGGTTGTTCAGAACTATATTCTAGAGCATTGATGTGAGTTGTGTTTATCCACACCAGAGCTCCTTTGTTTTTTTTGGTTTTTTGTTTTTTTCTATGTGATTGAAGGAGGCAAAAGGCATAACTGCCTATAGCGAGTGCCTCCCCCATAGTTGAAAGAGTGACAGGGCCAAAATCAAGGGACGTTCGAGCCAAAATGCCTGGACACACGGAGTTTGAAGCAATTTAAGTCATAGGAAGAGGGAAAGACTGATTCTGGGAGAGAGTTCCAGAGCTCAGATGTTGAGTAGAAGAAAGTTTGAGAGTAACGTTTCACTCTTGGGTTGGAGAGTTGCACAGAGTAGGGGTGGGATTGAGTTGCAAGACGGGTACCACGTGCCCTACGTAAAGGAGGTGGTATGCACTGGGATAGCTCTGAGGAACACTGATTATTATAGTAGCGATAGAATAGCGAGAGAGATGCAACATTGCGGCGGAGAGAGAGAGATTGCAGAGAGTTGGTGAGTGGACGGGAGTTAATGATACGAAAGGCCTTCCTTTCAACTTTGTTTGGAGTAATATCGGAAAGATTAATAGGGATAGTGAAAGCCGGTATGTAAAAAGGTCCTCAGTAGAGCATTGATCACATTTAGAGGAATTACAAACTATTCTTTGTGAATTTGAACCCTGCGTTAATGACTGACCCTGAAGCTATGTATCTGGTGATAGATGATATAAACCCCATCACTCGTTCTCATATGCTGAGAGGTAGACAATTGCTGACATTTCCAAAGGAAGCGATAAGGGATGATGAATTAAGGGATCCCTCTTTTCAGCATAATACAAATTTGACTGTGAGGTATAACCACATGAATATACTGTCTAAAGATATGTGGAGATATTGGCAATCTGAATACCTTTTAGCATTGAGAGAGACGCATAAATGTCACTTGCAGTCACAGGGTAAATCATGGCCAGAACCACGTGATATTGTGTTAGTAATTGATGATGGTCCTTGGCTAATGTGGAAACTGGGATGATCACTGGTCTAGAGGGAGGTATAGATGGGATAACTAGAGCTGCACGTTTAAAGACAAGCTCCGGTGTCGCTACTCGCCCCATCATTAGAACAGGCAGTAGATCATGCATTCAACGCTACTCAGTTAAATAAGTCGACCTCTCAAAATGTTCCTCCAGGTGCAGTAGCGTTCAGCGGTAAAGAGGATAGTGAGATTCAGTTGCGCATTTCTCGTTGGGCTGCGTCAGGCACTGTTGCCTTATGGAGGTCAAAACTAGCAACTGGTTAGCTATTTGTTCAATGTTAAATAGCTATTTGTAACGTTTCAGTCTTTATTAAGTTAATTTTAAGGGTATTTTACATACTGTATTAGCCTGGATTAAGTTAAAACATATGGGTCTTGTACATATTAGTCTTGATTAAGATATCATAGGTATCATAATTATTAGGTTGGATTAAGGTCTAATTATGATTAGTAATCTCTTAAAATAATTACATACAGCATAGTGATGGTGTATAGATATTACGATTGCTGGCGACAATGTGTCGCAACTGGACAGTATTTAAGCATCTAATTATTTAAGTTTAGTTACCATTAGAACTTACGTTTTCTGTTATGTAACCTTCCTATATTTTATACATAATATATACATATACCATGTATAATAGAAGATTGTGTATGAATAATGATATAATAAGATAGGAAGATATTCACTTAGAATTAGAATACTGTACTAACAAAAACGCAATATACAGTATATATATAGCAGATGATCTTATCAATTAAAATATGTACATGTTTAATTAATTCAATGTTTAAACAATATGGCGGACATGTACTGTGTATACAAAATATATAAATATATAATCAGTTTATTTCCAGCTGGCAGCCAATGAGGCTGAAAATACACAGATTTGACCATGATCTTATCATAAGGGGAGGTGTGGTGGAGTGGTCTTGCCACTGGCCTGGTAATCCAAAGGTCCCGGGTTCAAATCCCGATGTATCAATGGGAAGATATTATTGGGATGGAATTTGTGCTGTACCTAGTATCAGTGCATTACCACAAGCCCACCGAAACGTCAATAAAATACCATCATTGTTCCCTGATTAAATAGCACTGTATGAATATTCCCATATTCAAAATATGCTATAGGGGTGCAATGCCTGGTGAGTTATATGCTCAACAGGTGGCGTTGTGTGTGTGTAAGTGTGAGAGTCCGAGTGTAGGGGGTGAGGCAGTGAAGCACCGGAACGAGGTGGCTTCAGAGATGGGGTCGTTTTGGGCCATGAGTGAGCACCGTGCCTCATGTGAAGGCAAGATGGCAGGTGCTGGTTGTACTCGACGTGCTTCACATGTCTCACTCCCTAGACTGGAACAAGACCTCACAGGCTTCACTGTTCATTGTAAAGCGATGAATGTTAAGGCTCTCAGCCTATGCCCGAGAGGAAGTAAGTTGGAATATAGAAAAAAATAAAAAAAAAATAAAAAAAATAAGGGATCAACAGACTGAGCCTGCCTGCTAACGAGAGTGCCTACATACCCCCGAGAAAGTAGGAGGTAGGAAACTTTGTGGGTCCCCAGATACTGGTCCGTCCAGACCTAGCCTTCACGGCCAGGGAAAGTTTTTGAGAGAAACATACCCTGCCAGAGCATAGGATCACACCCCCGACACCAGAGACAGCACTCCCAGTACATTGACTAAGCGCGCTCGGCTACCGTGACCGTGTGGACGTGTGGGCGTCCACATTGAAGGCCCACACTAAAACCGATATTCAGAAAGTGTTGGGCGACTTTAGCCCATACTTATTGTTAGGCTCAAACAAATATTATAACAAGTGGAACACTGAAACTTGGTGTATATTTTCTAGATATAAATTTAATATTATGCAATGTCGGCTCTGTTAGTGAATGAATAATGGTTGGCGGTAATAACTGTTTGAGGATTATGACATGTTTTGACAGTGTTTCTGGTTATTACTGAACGAGTTTGTTAAAATTAGAAGTGGTATATGGAAGTCAGAGGGTTAATTGAGATAGTCTTTACCATTTTAATTCCCACAGATATTTTCTAAGCTGCACTAACTGGTCTATTGATAGCCAGAATATAATGCCAAAACGAGTAATAAACTCTTAATCCTCAAGGGATCAGCTTTACTTATAACATGGTGTGTGTGTGTGTGTGTGTGTGTGTCTTGTCTTGCTAACGCTTAACGGCTTTATACAGCTTAGGAAAGACCTTTAGCAATAGAAGAAATAAAAATTAGTTCAATTTATACTTCGAATACCAGAAAACCTTCTATAACTAAAGAAAATCGTTTAATTATAGTGCTATATAAACATAAGAAGGCGTCGTGCTATTCTGGAAGGGTAAAGGACTGCTGATTCTTAGCGTTTATGTATTCTAGTCTGTATATAATCAGTCGTCTGAGGATATTGACGCGTTTTGACAGTATACCCAGGGTGTATTGAACAAAAGCTTACAGACTTCAACTGCTAAGTACCGAATACAAAAACAAGTTCATTTTATTCTATACAAAAGTAAAACATATTTAATAATTATTGATTTAAAGGATATAAATTAAAATATTCGTCCAAACATGTGTTAATATTCTGAACACTGGCATTGATCCCCCCTGTCATGCTCTCCTCCCCCCCCCCCCTCCCTCATCTCCTAGTTCATACCCAGGAATATTGAATTATAATTTTATTTTATTTTATTAGTTTTCAGGGTGAAGCAATGTAAGTAATATTCCCTGTATACACACCGTTTACAACTCAAATTAGTTTATGTTAATTTGTTTTTTCTTTCATCATAGGAAAGACCAAAGGCATCTTGGATGAAGCAAATTACGATCCTCAAGTGGTCTGCAGACATTACTGTCATATGTTAGTAAATAAAAAAGCAATGCTGGATGATAAAAATACCCAAACAATGTGGGAATTACAAAGTTATTGCCCAATATTATTTAATTAATTGTACAGTAGTGAACATTAATTCAAATACAAACTTATTCGAAGCGGTTTCGGGTTGAATTGAATCTCCTTACTAATTCTTACCGAACATTTGCATTTCAGAGATTCGTTTAATAAGTTCGAGACTTCAAAATCGATCAGAATTAATTACCACTACTGTACATGGTCATTACAGTGTAATAAGAAGAGATTAATTGAAATAATTGTAAATGCCACAAACTGATGCAATACAGAAATCAATCATACCCAATATTTGTAATCTTCGAATCTTTATACCGAGTCGTAAAACATTTTCGGAATTAAGTTCTAGATAGGAACGATCAGCCCCGAATGCATCTACGAATCAAGAACTATGCTTCATAAACGATTGGATTACCTTCAACTACGTTTGGATACTCGACCTAGACTTGCGCATCAGCATTATACCAGAGTTGCAAATATTACTAAACAAAATTACGCTAATCTGTTTCAAATAGTTAGTATTTTTCTCCAAACTACCTAATATCATCACCATATTCTAAGATACTTTGAGTTCGCAATTTCTAATGTGTGAATAGGTAAACCTATGCTTTACCTTTAGTTAAGTCCATAGTAAACATGTAAATCATGTATCAATTATTTAGTGCTTTATTTGTAACCCTGTTTTGCTAGATTTCTAAATATGCATTGTGACGCATGTCCAGTGTGAGCATGCTGTACAGAACGCCTAGTCATGCCCCACTCTCGCTAGGATCGTCAGGGCAGGAACTTTGGCTGTAGTCTATGTAGAGTTTCCTAACTTAGTTCATGTGAGCCGTTGTACTATAAGTAATATGAATATGTATTTTGTTTTCATCTGAGTCAACGAGTTCTATTTTATATCATTAGTTATAAGTATTGTGTGTAAAACTTATTTGTAATGATGGGAGAGGCAGCCACAGTTGGGGGTCAGTGGGTTCGCCATGCCGGAGGTGGGCCTAACTCACTAGCACTCCCCCCTCCCCCCTCCCCTCAGTGCTAGGAAAGCCTTTGTCTATCCCAGAGGAGAGAGAGAAATTACGTAATGATTGTCAGTGGGCGGTCCTTAGTAGTTCACGTTGGGCTCACTAGAGGGCCGGGTATAAAAAGGGAAGTCTAGCCATTTTTTCTTCAGAACTCATTAGGCAGAGCGACTTCTCATTCCCCTTGCTAACTATATATATTCTTCTGACTGATGTGAACTTTCTCTACTACCTTACATTCTTATCTCTTCTTTTCCCTACCCTTTTTAACTTCCATGGTCCCGTTGGTGCAGAGCTAGTCAGCCAACGTATTATCGCTTGAGTTCTCACGAGATACATGCCTATTAGATAGCCTATTTTGGAAGGGTTAACTTAGAATAGGATTGATTTATGTTTGTTGCACTTGTATATGCATTTCCCTGTGTGTTATTATTATTATTCCTGTTTTCTGCTGGTCTAGGTAATGCTAGACTGGGGTAAGGCTTTTCTGTGTTACGAGTTGTTGTTTGATGCAGTGGTTAAGCGATAAACCTGCATACTCGTTTCGGTTCAGTGAAGCCTAAGTTGTCTTCGCGGCTGACTGTGTTGAGTTAATAATTTACAGTGCGTGAGGGCAAGAGCCTAACCACCCTGTATTTTATTAACAGTTTGTTTTTACTATGTCAAGGAGCCGGGAGAAAACCAGATACAAGGGATCTAGATTTCTCAAAGTGCACTTGTTAGTTTTAACGTAATACTTTAAACAGTTGTGAGGACTTCGCTAGGCTACGAGCCGTTTTTGCTCAGTCACTGCTACCTTTGCCCACAGTACCCCAGCTAGACTTTACTCGATTAGTAGATACAGAATAGTATTGAAGCTTTCCTTATGTATGATATTGTTTATGCACTATTGATTTCATGTGTTGCACGCTTGGCTAATTTAGTGATTAGTGGCCCACGAGCACAATCCGAGTAGGCTATTGCCGTTGCATTTGCGGAGTACTTCTTTTTAATGTTTGCCATTTACTATTGCATATTCTTTTAATTATTCTTATGCCAATTTAAACCTTTAATAGTATTTAATTGCCTGTGTTTTTGCTTATTGAATTACTGTTCAAAATCCGATTCGTACTTCTTACGAGCATCCGAGAAGCACCTAACTTTTTTCAGAAGATTCCTTGCTCGATGCTTAAGGACTATTAATTAACGTAACGTAATAGTGCCGATCCGAAGTAGAGGGTGGAGGACTTCTTAAGTTCTTAGTCAAGGGTGGATTACTTCGGCTTCGGCCAACACTATTCTTTGGTGTTGTTGTTTCTTACTTCTTTGTTTGATTGTTGACCAGACTAGAGAATTCCTGTCTCTTTATTAGTCTGTTGTTGAACACTAGTACAGAGTTCTTGTATACCCCGTTATAGCAGATTGAACTCTGGAGGGTATTGGTGTTTTTTGTTCGGCTGGCAGTACTCAGGGGTTGGGATCGTGTGTTTCCGTTGTGGCAGCGAGCCGTATTCGAGTCCTGATTGAGAGCCCTTGTGTACCCGAGTGCCAGGTTGTAACAAATGGCGACCTTGCTTAGGATTTTGTGAACAGTATACATTTTGCAGAGTTGTACAACATTTGTTTGTTTGTATTTTAGCGTGCATATTGAAGAATATTTTTTTTGTATGGCAATTAGTAAAGTATTTAAGAGACTCCAGTTAATTTAGTAATTAGTGCTTGCATAGGAAGTTTAACACTTTTGTCTCGAGAATTTTTTTGTGGACTTCAGTATGTCGTGCATTAGCACTGACGATGAGCGAGAGATGCCATTTGAAGGTGTGCGGTTAGTAACCAGTGAGGAGGATGCTAGAGTTTTTGTGAGTAAGCGGTACCACGTGACGGAGGAGAGGCTGACTGGGGTGGATGTTTGTGGCTTGCACCTGATAGCCAAGGTTTTGGGCATTTCCAATGTAGTACGGATGTCCAAGGGGGAGCTTATTTCCTGGGTGTTGCGTGGGCGACATGGGGTTTCGGAGGAGAGGGCGTTTGGGGGGGTTCCTCCCCAGATCCCCTCTCACTCGACTCCCACAGTGCCGTCCACTCAGTTACCGGAGGTTAGCACTCTCCCACAGAGGGATGAGAATTGGCAGATTGGAGTGCCCTCGGGTGGTGCACATGGTGGTTCCCCAATTTTTGCCCCCCCTCCTTCAGTAGTGGCAGCTCCCTCTTCCTGCCTGTCTCCAGATATGGTATTTAGACTTGAGCTTGCTAAGATTGAGGTTAGGAAGCAGGAGATTGAGGCTAGGAGGCATGAGGCTGAGCTTAGGTACGACTCGGAGAAATATTGTGCTAAATTAGATTTAGATAAGACTCGTGCAGAGTCGACAGGGACTCGGATGGGCCATGAGGGCCAAGTAAGAGAACAGTCCTTGGCCCACTTAGTCAAATTGGTGCCGGTATTTAGTGAAACTGAAGTCACAGAATTTTTTAATCGTTTTGAGAAGAAGTGTAGGGAGCATAATTGGCCTGAAGAGAAGTGGGCAGCTCTAGTCTCCTCAAGACTTACGGGTAAGGGTCTGAAGGCTTATGATGCACTCCCTTTAGAGTCTTGCATTGACTACCCAGAATTGAAGAGCGCTGTCCTACGGGCATACGAGTTGCAACCGGAAACATATCGATTGAAGTTTCAGGGTGTTACAAAGACTAGGGAGGCGACCTTTCTTGAACATGCCCGGGACTTAAAAGATGCACTTAAAAACTGGACACGTTCTGAGAAAGCTGAGACGGCCGAACAGTTGACTGAGCTGTTTCTGCTCGAGCAGTTTTATAAGTGTACTGGTGCAGAAATGACTTTAACTATTAAAGAAAAGAACCCAAAAACTCTACAGGAGGCAGCTGAGATGGCTGACCTCCGGCTATCACTAATTCGTGGGTGCGGGTCTGCCCAGCGTAGTGAGGCAGGTAACAAGGGGCGTGACGCCCCACCCCCCCGAGTTAGTGATATACCTTATGCAAACAAGTACAAGAGCCATGATACCAAGACTGACCACAAGACTAGCACCGTCCCATTTAAGAAGGGGCCGGGCCCTTCCCAGTACCTAGGGAAGCCCAAAGGGGAGTTGGAGTGTTATCAATGTCATAAAAAGGGGCACTTTGCAAGAGTCTGTCCTAGCAAACCACCTACAGCAGCTGTGTCTTTGGCCTTCAACATTGGTGTGTCTCCGAAGTCATCTGAGTTTGCCCGGGGCAGTTCGTCAGAGGCTGAGGCACAGCCAATGCAGAAGCACCTGGGAGGCTCGAACCCTGCTCAGGATGTTTTTTGCGACCATAGAGGGCGGGGTTGCGTGATGTGGGCGGGGCGCAAGCATGGAGGAGATGTCTTGCATGATACAGGCGCTTCCCAGACTCTGATGAAAAACTTGACTGGCTACCCTATAAACGCGGCTCGGGTGGTAGTGGTGCAGGGTATTAATGCAACTCGGTCATACCCGCTGGTGCGGTTGGAGTTGGAGGTGGATGGTGTGGCACGTGAATTGGATGTCGGGATTGTGGAGAAACTGCCAGTGGAGGGCGTCGACCTTCTTCTCGGCAACGACTTTGCAATGCCCGCTTCTGAGGTTCTACCCTTAGTCGTTGCCGAGAGGCCGGCCGACGTGAGTAGGGAAGAGCAAGAGTGGGTCGAGCGGTGCCAGACACAACCCATGGCGTGTGTTGTCACCCGAGCTCGGGCAGCTAAAGTGTCACAGCCTAGTCCTCAGTCTTCAGACCAGCGGAGGAACGATCAACAGGAGGAGGCTAAAGCTAGAGTTGGTTTTAAGAGTTTTGACTCGGCAGCTCTCCTGGGTGATTCAGTATTAGCACCATTACTTAATTCTGGAGTAGCCCCTGGGCCTGTCATCGAGAGTGACGAGGCTGGGCATGACGAGTCTCCACGACAGCAACGTTTTGTACATCGAGAGAGACAGAGGGAGCAGCCCAGTATCGGGGAAGGTCATGCATTGCTCCGGGAGCAGTTAGATCGCTTGGCACCCTCAGATATACGTCGGTTGCAACTAGAGGACCCTGAGCTCCAAACGTGTGCTAATGGAGCTGTAGAGCTCGACGAGGACGGCGATGCACAGCCAGGAGATTTTTTTTATTTAGAAGGCATCCTCTATAGGCGTTTTCAAGACCCTAAACGTAGTTGGCAAAAGGGGTACGGAGTAGTGGACCAGTTGGTGGTGCCACGGGAGTGCAGGGATAGCCTACTGAGGTTGGCGCATGACACACCACTGGCAGGACATCTAGGGGTGAGAAAAACGGTGGCGGCTTTGGGGAAATTGTTTTGGTGGCCGGGGATGAAGTCTCATATGCAGTCATGGATAAACTCATGTGATATTTGTCAACGTGTCGGGAAACCGAACCAAGTTATTCCTAAGGCTCCGTTACACGCTATTCTTGTGATTGGGCCACCCTTTAGTAAAATTATTGTTGACATGGCTGGTCCACTCCCTCCCACTAAGGCTGGAAATAAATTTTTGTTAACCATAATGGATGTTGCCACTAGGTACCCCGATACATACCCTATGAAAAATGGAATGGCTAAGACGGTAGTCAGTAACTTGTTGTGGTACTTCTCAAGGTACGGGTACCCGGAGGAGATTCAGTCTGATCAGGGATCTAATTTCACCTCCAACATGTTCAAGCAAACAATGCAACAGCATGGGATACGAGCAGTAGTATCGTCAGCGTATCACCCTGAGAGTCAAGGGGTGCTTGAGCGGTGGCATGCTACACTTAAAAGCATGCTCAGGTGTTATTGTGCTGACAACGGTATGGATTGGGATCTTGGATTGCCTTATGTGCTGTTTGCTGCTCGGGAGGTACCTGGTGAGAGCCTGGGATTTAGTCCAAACGAGCTGATTTTTGGACACCGTGTCAGGGGCCCCCTTAACATGCTGAAAGAAATTTGGGAGGGGACTGTGCAGCCTTGTCCATTATTAAAGTATGTGCTTGAAAGCCGTGAGCGCATGCTTAAGAGTCTGGAGATGGCAGGTAGAAATTTGACAGAATCACAAGCTTTGATGAAGGACAGGTATGATCGCAAAGTGAGGCTCCGGAAGTTCACTGTACGACAAGAGGTATTAATTTTGTTGCCTTTGGTTGGTAACCCCCTCTCTGCGAAGTACACTGGACCTTATAAAATTGTGGACAAAATTTCAGACTTGGATTACCTTGTTGCCACTCCAGACAGGAGGAAAAAGAACCAGTTATGTCACGTGAACCTTATTAAAGAGTATGTGAGGCGCCCCTCTGAGCCTCTCACTGTCCCTGTGTTGGCTTGTTGCGGCCGTGGTGGAGAAGGAGAGGGGGTCAGTCAAGCTTCAGAGGAGGATAGCTGGGATCAACATGTTTCAGCGGATCAGTGGGCGGGGAACTCGAGCCTTAGGGCTGACGAGGGTATAGCTCATTTGCCTGAGCCGCAGTTTGATGCTATCCGTCAGTTGTTCGGTTCATACCCCACTGTATTTGCTGAACACCCAGGCCTCACTACTCAGGCTATGCATGATGTTGACGTGGGGGACCATCTACCCTTTAAGTCAATCCCGTACCGTGTGCCCCCCATAAAACTACCAGCTCTGAGGGATGAGTTGGAGTATATGCTCGGTAGAGGGTTGATAGAGAAAGGCACAGTTAAGTGGACTTCCCCGTAACACTGCAGCCTAAGCCAGATGGCAAGATACGCTTTTGTATTGATTTCCGTAGGTTAAACGGTTTGACTCCAACTAACCCATATCCTCTTCCTCGGGTTGATGATAGTGTTGACAAAATTGGTAATGCTCGTTTTTTGTCTAAAGTAGATTTAGTAAAAGGTTACTGGCAAGTACCTTTGTCCGAGCGTGCTAAAGAGGTATGTGGTTTTGTTGTGGACGGGAGTACCTACCGGTGTAATGTTATGCCTTACGGACTTAAGAATGCACCAGCAACGTTTCAGAACCTGATGAATGAAATTGTAAAGGACATTCCAAATTGCACCGTATATTTGGACGATGTAATTATTTATGATGACGACTTTGAGAGCCATTGTGAGCACCTTGAGACCTTGTTCCGGAAACATAGTGAAGCAGGTCTGGTAGTAAATTTGGCAAAGTGTGACTTCGTAAAAGCCACTGTGCAGTACCTTGGGTTTGTAGTGGGAAGGGGACAGGTGTGGCCTCCTCAGAACAAGGTACAGGCTATCAATAAATTTCCGCACCCAACAACCAAGAAGCAGATTATGAGATTCTTGGGTATGATAGGCTACTACAGACGCTTCATAAAAGGTTACTCAACGGTGTTGGCACCTCTCACAGATTTGTTATCTAAAGACAAAAAGTTTGTGTGGGCACCTAAGTGTGAAAAGGCTTTCACTTTGGTGAAACATTTGCTATGTACTCACCCGATACTCAGGGCCCCAGACTTTAACAGGCCTTTTCAGCTGGCAACAGATGCTAGTGGTGTAGGGGCTGGTGCCGTCTTGCTACAGACAGACAATGAAGGTGTGGAACACCCAGTAAGTTTCTTTTCTAAGAAGTTCAATGCTGCACAAAAGAACTATTCTACAATAGAAAAGGAATTACTGGCGATTGTGCTGTCGCTCAGGCACTTCGAGGTGTATGTTCCAGCCTATGGCCCAGTCGTGGTTATCTATACTGATCATCACCCTTTAAGATTCCTGAATCAATTTCACAATCGCAATATGAGACTGACCAGGTGGTCTTTGATGTTGCAGGAGTATAACCTGGACATCCGTCATATTGCTGGATGTGATAATATGATCGCGGATTGTTTATCAAGGGTGGATGATCAGTCGTAGGCTATCACAGGTGTGTGGGTTTGAGTGGAGGAAAATAGGCTGCCCTTATAGTGCAGCCGGGAAAAACATATTAAATATAAAAATCATATAAAAACTCTTTCTTTTGATATAGATAATCGTAGAAGTTTGTCATAGCCTATAGAGTTTGAGTAGTCCACGAACTATCAAACGGCTGAGCTGCTGTAAGCTCGCTCTGGGAGCATGATATTGTGTCTTTTTGCTATTGTTGGGAGGAGTTATAAAATGTGAATTTTTGTTTAATCATAAGATGTGTTTTGGTGATAAACTCAGCTTTGTTTTAGTGCCATGCGATCGCTGGGTGTGAGGGGCTTGATGGGGTTCTGTGTTTGTCAGATTTTAGCTCAGGGTTGAGCAAGTAAAATCTTGGGGGAGGTGTGACGCATGTCCAGTGTGAGCATGCTGTACAGAACGCCTAGTCATGCCCCACTCTCGCTAGGATCGTCAGGGCAGGAACTTTGGCTGTAGTCCATGTAGAGTTTCCTAACTTAGTTCATGTGAGCCGTTGTACTATAAGTAATATGAATATGTATTTTGTTTTCATCTGAGTCAACAAGTTCTATTTTATATCATTAGTTATAAGTATTGTGTGTAAAACTTATTTGTAATGATGGGAGAGGCAGCCACAGTTGGGGGTCAGTGGGTGCGCCATGCGGGAGGTGGGCCTAACTCACTAGCACTCCCCCCCTCCCCTCAGTGCTAGGAAAGCCTTTGTCTATCCCAGAGGAGAGAGAGAAATTACGTAATGATTGTTAGTGGGCGGTCCTTAGTAGTTCACGTTGGGCTCACTAGAGAGCCGGGTATAAAAAGGGAAGTCTAGCCATTTTTTCTTCAGAACTCATTAGGCAGAGCGACTTCTCATTCCCCTTGCTAACTATATATATTCTTCTGACTGATGTGAACTTTCTCTACTACCTTACATTCTTATCTCCTCTTTTCCCTACCCTTTTTAACTTCCATGGTCCCGTTGGTGCAGAGCTAGTCAGCCAACGTATTATCGCTTGAGTTCTCACGAGATACATGCCTATTAGATAGCCTATTTTGGAAGGGTTAACTTAGAATAGGATTGATTTATGTTTGTTGCACTTGTATATGCATTTCCCTGTGTGTTATTATTATTATTCCTGTTATCTGCTGGTCTAGGTAATGCTAGACTGGGGTAAGGCTTTTCTGTGTTGTGGTTTGATGCAGTGGTTAAGCGATAAACCTGCATACTCGTTTCGGTTCAGTGAAGCCTAGGTTGTCTTCGCGGCTGACTGTGTTGAGTTAATAATTTACAGTGCGTGAGGGCAAGAGCCTAACCACCCTGTATTTTATTAACAGTTTGTTTTTACTATGTCAAGGAGCCGGGAGAAAACCAGATACAAGGGATCTAGATTTCTCAAAGTGCACTTGTTAGTTTTAACGTAATACTTTAAACAGTTGTGAGGACTTCGCTAGGCTACGAGCCGTTTTTGCTCAGTCACTGCTACCTTTTGCCCACAGTACCCCAGCTAGACTTTACTCGATTAGTAGATACAGAATAGTATTGAAGCTTTCCTTATGTATGATATTGTTTATGCACTATTGATTTCATGTGTTGCACGCTTGGCTACTTTAGTGATTAGTGGCCCACGAGCACAATCCGAGTAGGCTATTGCCGTTGCATTTGCGGAGTACTTCTTTTTAATGTTTGCCATTTACTATTGCATATTCTTTTAATTATTCTTATGCCAATTTAAACCTTTAATAGTATTTAATTGCCTGTGTTTTTGCTTATTGAATTACTGTTCAAAATCCGATTCGTACTTCTTACGAGCATCCGAGAAGCATCTAACTTTTTTCAGAAGATTCCTTGCTCGATGCTTAAGGACTATTAATTAACGTAACGTAATAGTGCCCATCCGAAGTAGAGGGTGGAGGACTTCTTAAGTTCTTAGTCAAGGGTGGATTACTTCGGCTTCGGCCAACACTATTCTTTGGTGTTGTTGTTTCTTACTTCTTTGTTTGTTTGTTGACCAGACTAGAGAATTCCTGTCTCTTTATTAGTCTGTTGTTGAACACTAGTACAGAGTTCTTGTATACCCCGTTATAGCAGATTGAACTCTGGAGGGTATTGGTGTTTTTTGTTCGGCTGGCAGTACTCAGGGGTTGGGATCGTGTGTTTCCGTTGTGGCAGCGAGCCGTATTCGAGTCCTGATTGAGAGCCCTTGTGTACCCGAGTGCCAGGTTGTAACAAATGGCGACCTTGCTTAGGATTTTGTGAACAGTATAAATTTTTGCAGAGTTGTACAACATTTGTTTGTTTGTATTTTAGCGTGCATATTGAAGAATTTTTTTTTTTGTATGGCAATTAGTAAAGTATTTAAGAGACTCCAGTTAATTTAGTAATTAGTGCTTGCATAGGAAGTTTAACACTTTTGTCTCGAGAATTTTTTTGTGGACTTCAGTATGTCGTGCATTAGCACTGACGATGAGCGAGAGATGCCATTTGAAGGTGTGCGGTTAGTAACCAGTGAGGAGGATGCTAGAGTTTTTGTGAGTAAGCGGTACGACGTGACGGAGGAGAGGCTGACTGGGGTGGATGTTTGTGGCTTGCACCTGATAGCCAAGGTTTTGGGCATTTCCAATGTAGTACGGATGTCCAAGGGGGAGCTGATTTCCTGGGTGTTGCGTGGGCGACATGGGGTTTCGGAGGAGAGGGCATTTGGGGGGGTTCCTCCCCAGATCCCCTCTCACTCGACTCCCACAGTGCCGTCCACTCAGTTACCGGAGGTTAGCACTCTCCCACAGAGGGATGAGAATTGGCAGATTGGAGTGCCCTCGGGTGGTGCACATGGTGGTTCCCCAGTTTTTCCCCTTAAGTAGTGGCAGCTCCCTCTTCCTGCCTGTCTCCAGATATGGTATTTAGACTTGAGCTTGCTAAGATTGAGGTTAGGAAGCAGGAGATTGAGGCTAGGAGGCATGAGGCTGAGCTTAGGTACGACTCGGAGAAATATTGTGCTAAATTAGATTTAGATAAGACTCGTGCAGAGTCGACAGGGACTCGGATGGGCCATGAGGGCCAAGTAAGAGAACAGTCCTTGGCCCACTTAGTCAAATTGGTGCCGGTATTTAGTGAAACTGAAGTCACAGAATTTTTTAATCGTTTTGAGAAGAAGTGTAGGGAGCATAATTGGCCTGAAGAGAAGTGGGCAGCTCTAGTCTCCTCAAGACTTACGGGTAAGGGTCTGAAGGCTTATGATGCACTGCCTTTAGAGTCTTGCATTGACTACCCAGAATTGAAGAGCGCTGTCCTACGGGCATACGAGTTGCAACCGGAAACATATCGATTGAAGTTTCGGGGTGTTACAAAGACTAGGGAGGCGACCTTTCTTGAACATGCCTGGGACTTAAAAGATGCACTTAAAAACTGGACACGTTCTGAGAAAGCTGAGACGGCCGAACAGTTGACTGAGCTGTTTCTGCTCGAGCAGTTTTATAAGTGTACTGGTGCAGAAATGACTTTAACTATTAAAGAAAAGAACCCAAAAACTCTACAGGAGGCAGCTGAGATGGCAGACCTCCGGCTATCACTAATTCGTGGGTGCGGGTGTGCCCAGCGTAGTGAGGCAGGTAACAAGGGGCGTGACGCCCCACCCCCCCGAGTTAGTGATATACCTTATGCAAACAAGTACAAGAGCCATGATACCAAGACTGACCACAAGACTAGCACCGTCCCATTTAAGAAGGGGCCGGGCCCTTCCCAGTACCTAGGGAAGCCCAAAGGGGAGTTGGAGTGTTATCAATGTCATAAAAAGGGGCACTTTGCAAGAGTCTGTCCTAGCAAACCACCTACAGCAGCTGTGTCTTTGGCCTGCAACATTGGTGTGTCTCCGAAGTCATCTGAGTTTGCCCGGGGCAGTTCGTCAGAGGCTGAGGCACAGCCAATGCAGAAGCACCTGGGAGTCTCGAACCCCGCTCAGGATGTTTTTTGCGACCATAGAGGGCGGGGTTGCGTGATGTGGGCGGGGCGCAAGCATGGAGTAGAGGTCTTGCATGATACAGGTGCTTCCCAGACTCTGATGAAAGACTTGACTGGCTACCCTATAAACGCGGCTCGGGTGGTAGTGGTGCAGGGTATTAATGCAACTCGGTCATACCCGCTGGTGAGGTTGGAGTTGGAGGTGGATGGTGTGGCACGTGAATTGGATGTCGGGATTGTGGAGAAACTGCCAGTGGAGGGCGTCGACCTTCTTTTCGGCAACGACTTTGCAATGCCCGCTTGAGGTTCTACCCTTAGTCGTTGCCGAGAGGCCGGCCGACGTGAGTAGGGAAGAGCAAGAGTGGGTCGAGCGGTGCCAGACACAACCCATGGCGTGTGTTGTACCCGAGCTCGGGCAGCTAAAGTGTCACAGCCTAGTCCTCTGTCTTCAGACCAGCGGAGGAACGATCAACAGGAGGAGGCTAAAGCTAGAGTTGGTTTTAAGAGTTTTGACTCGGCAGCTCTCCTGGGTGATTCAGTATTAGCACCATTACTTAATTCTGGAGTAGCCCCTGGGCCTGTCATCGAGAGTGACGAGGCTGGGCATGACGAGTCTCCACGACAGCAACGTTTTGTACATCGAGAGAGACAGAGGGAGCAGCCCAGTATCGGGGAAAGTCATGCATTGCTCCGGGAGCAGTTAGATCGCTTGGCACCCTCAGATATACGTCGGTTGCAACTAGAGGACCCTGAGCTCCAAACGTGTGCTAATGGAGCTGTAGAGCTCGACGAGGACGGCGATGCACAGCCAGGAGATTTTTTTTATTTAGAAGGCATCCTCTATAGGCGTTTTCAAGACCCTAAACGTAGTTGGCAAAAGGGGTCCGGAGTAGTGGACCAGTTGGTGGTGCCACGGGAGTGCAGGGATAGCCTACTGAGGTTGGCGCATGACACACCACTGGCAGGACATCTAGGGGTGAGAAAAACGGTGGCGGCTTTGGGGAAATTGTTTTGGTGGCCGGGGATGAAGTCTCATATGCAGTCATGGATAAACTCATGTGATATTTGTCAACGTGTCGGGAAACCGAACCAAGTTATTCCTAAGGCTCCGTTACACCCTATTCCTGTGATTGGGCCACCCTTTACTAAAATTATTGTTGACATGGCTGGTCCACTCCCTCCCACTAAGGCTGGAAATAAATTTTTGTTAACCATAATGGATGTTGCCACTAGGTACCCCGATACATACCCTATGAAAAATGGAATGGCTAAGACGGTAGTCAGTAACTTGTTGTGGTACTTCTCAAGGTACGGGTACCCGGAGGAGATTCAGTCTGATCAGGGATCTAATTTCACCTCCAACATGTTCAAGCAAACAATGCAACAGCATGGGATACGAGCAGTAGTATCGTCAGCGTATCACCCTGAGAGTCAAGGGGTGCTTGAGCGGTGGCATGCTACACTTAAAAGCATGCTCAGGTGTTATTGTGCTGACAACGGTATGGATTGGGATTTTGGATTGCCTTATGTGCTGTTTGCTGCTCGGGAGGTACCTGGTGAGAGCCTGGGATTTAGTCCAAACGAGCTGATTTTTGGACACCCTGTCAGGGGCCCCCTTAACATGCTGAAAGAAATTTGGGAGGGGACTGTGCAGCCTTGTCCATTATTAAAGTATGTGCTTGAAAGCCGTGAACGCATGCTTAAGAGTCTGGAGATGGCAGGTAGAAATTTGACAGAATCACAAGCTTTGATGAAGGACAGGTATGATCGCAAAGTGAGGCTCCGGAAGTTCACTGTAGGACAAGAGGTATTAATTTTGTTGCCTTTGGTTGGTAACCCCCTCTCTGCGAAGTACACTGGACCTTATAAAATTGTGGACAAAATTTCAGACTTGGATTACCTTGTTGCCACTCCAGACAGGAGGAAAAAGAACCAGTTATGTCACGTGAACCTTATTAAAGAGTATGTGAGGCGCCCCTCTGAGCCTCTCACTGTCCCTGTGTTGGCTTGTTGCGGCCGTGGTGGAGAAGGAGAGGGGGACAGTCAAGCTTCAGAGGAGGATAGCTGGGATCAACATGTTTCAGCGGATCAGTGGGCGGGGAACTCGAGCCTTAGGGCTGACGAGGGTATAGCTCATTTGCCTGAGCCGCAGTTTGATGCTATCCGTCAGTTGTTCGGTTCATACCCCACTGTATTTGCTGAACACCCAGGCCTCACTACTCAGGCTATGCATGATGTTGACGTGGGGGACCATCTACCCTTTAAGTCAATCCCGTACCGTGTGCCCCCCATAAAACTACCAGCTCTGAGGGATGAGTTGGAGTATATGCTCGGTAGAGGGTTGATAGAGAAAGGCACAGTTAAGTGGACTTCCCCCGTAACACTGCAGCCTAAGCCAGATGGCAAGATACGCTTTTGTATTTATTTCCGTAGGTTAAACGGTTTGACTCCAACTAACCCATATCCTCTTCCTCGGGTTGATGATAGTGTTGACAAAATTGGTAATGCTCGTTTTTTGTCTAAAGTAGATTTAGTAAAAGGTTACTGGCAAGTACCTTTGTCCGAGCGTGCTAAAGAGGTATGTGGTTTTGTTGTGGACGGGAGTACCTACCGGTGTAATGTTATGCCTTACGGACTTAAGAATGCACCAGCAACGTTTCAGAACCTGATGAATGAAATTGTAAAGGACATTCCAAATTGCACCGTATATTTGGACAATGTAGTTATTTATGATGACGACTTTGAGAGCCATTGTGAGCACCTTGAGACCTTGTTCCGGAAACATAGTGAAGCAGGTCTGGTAGTAAATTTGGCAAAGTGTGACTTCGTAAAAGCCACTGTGCAGTACCTTGGGTTTGTAGTGGGAAGGGGACAGGTGTGCCCTCCTCAGAACAAGGTACAGGCTATCAATAAATTTCCGCACCCAACAACCAAGAAGCAGATTATGAGATTCTTGGGTATGATAGGCTACTACAGACGCTTCATAAAAGGTTACTCAACGGTGTTGGCACCTCTCACAGATTTGTTATCTAAAGACAAAAAGTTTTTGTGGGCACCTGAGTGTGAAAAGGCTTTCACTTTGGTGAAACATTTGCTATGTACTCACCCGATACTCAGGGCCCCAGACTTTAACAGGCCTTTTCAGCTGGCAACAGATGCTAGTGGTGTAGGGGCTGGTGCCGTCTTGCTACAGACAGACAATGAAGGTGTGGAACACCCAGTAAGTTTCTTTTCTAAGAAGTTCAATGCTGCACAAAAGAACTATTCTACAATAGAAAAGGAATTACTGGCGATTGTGCTGTCGCTCAGGCACTTCGAGGTGTATGTTCCAGCCTATGGCCCAGTCGTGGTTATCTATACTGATCATCACCCTTTGAGATTCCTGAATCAATTTCACAATCGCAATATGAGACTGACCAGGTGGTCTTTGATGTTGCAGGAGTATAACCTGGACATCCGTCATATTGCTGGATGTGACAATGTGATCGCGGATTGTTTATCAAGGGTGGATGATCAGTCGTAGGCTATCACAGGTGTGTGGGTTTGAGTGGAGGAAAATAGGCTGCCCTTATAGTGCAGCCGGGAAAAACATATTAAATATAAAAATCATATAAAAACTCTTTCTTTTGATATAGATAATCGTATAAGTTTGTCATAGCCTATAGAGTTTGAGTAGTCCACGAACTATCAAACGGCTGAGCTGCTGTAAGCTCGCTCTGGGAGCATGATATTGTGTCTTTTTGCTATTGTTGGGAGGAGTTATAAAATGTGAATTTTTGTTTAATCATAAGATGTGTTTTGGTGATAAACTCAGCTTTGTTTTAGTGCCATGCGATCGCTGGGTGTGAGGGGCTTGATGGGGTTCTGTGTTTGTCAGATTTTAGCTCAGGGTTGAGCAAGTAAAATCTTGGGGGAGGTGTGACGCATGTCCAGTGTGACCATGCTGTACAGAACGCCTAGTCATGCCCCACTCTCGCTAGGATCGTCAGGGCAGGAACTTTGGCTGTAGTCTATGTAGAGTTTCCTAACTTAGTTCATGTGAGCCGTTGTACTATAAGTAATATGAATATGTATTTTGTTTTCATCTGAGTCAACAAGTTCTATTTTATATCATTAGTTATAAGTATTGTGTGTAAAACTTATTTGTAATGATGGGAGAGGCAGCCACAGTTGGGGGTCAGTGGGTGCGCCATGCGGGAGGTGGGCCTAACTCACTAGCACTCCCCCCCCTCCCCTCAGTGCTAGGAAAGCCTTTGTCTATCCCAGAGGAGAGAGAGAAATTACGTAATGATTGTCAGTGGGCGGTCCTTAGTAGTTCACGTTGGGCTCACTAGAGGGCCGGGTATAAAAAGGGAAGTCTAGCCATTTTTTCTTCAGAACTCATTAGGCAGAGTGACTTCTCATTTCCCTTGCTAACTATATATATTCTTCTGACTGATGTGAACTTTCTCTACTACCTTACATTCTTATCTCCTCTTTTCCCTACCCTTTTTAACTTCCATGGTCCCGTTGGTGCAGAGCTAGTCAGCCAACGTATTATCGCTTGAGTTCTCACGAGATACATGCCTATTAGATAGCCTATTTTGGAAGGGTTAACTTAGAATAGGATTGATTTATGTTTGTTGCACTTGTATATGCATTTCCCTGTGTGTTATTATTATTATTCCTGTTTTCTGCTGGTCTAGGTAATGCTAGACTGGGGTAAGGCTTTTCTGTGTTACGAGTTGTTGTTTGATGCAGTGGTTAAGCGATAAACCTGCATACTCTTTTCGGTTCAGTGAAGCCTAGGTTGTCTTCGCGGCTGACTGTATTGAGTTAATAATTTACAGTGCGTGAGGGCAAGAGCCTAACCACCCTGTATTTTATTAACAGTTTGTTTTTACTTTGTCAAGGAGCCGGGAGAAAACCAGATACAAGGGATCTGGATTTCTCAAAGTGCACTTGTTAGTTTTAACGTAATACTTTAAACAGTTGTGAGGACTTCGCTAGGCTACGAGCCGTTTTTGCTCAGTCACTGCTACCTTTTGCCCACAGTACCCCAGCTAGACTTTACTCGATTAGTAGATACAGAATAGTATTGAAGCTTTCCTTATGTATGATATTGTTTATGCACTATTGATTTCATGTGTTGCACGCTTGGCTACTTTAGTGATTAGTGGCCCACGAGCACAATCCGAGTAGGCTATTGCCGTTGCATTTGCGGAGTACTTCTTTTTAATGTTTGCCATTTACTATTGCATATTCTTTTAATTATTCTTATGCCAATTTAAACCTTTAATAGTATTTAATTGCCTGTGTTTTTGCTTATTGAATTACTGTTCAAAATCCGATATGTACTTCTTACGAGCATCCGAGAAGCATCTAACTTTTTTCAGAAGATTCCTTGCTCGATGCTTAAGGACTATTAATTAACGTAACGTAATAGTGCCGATCCGAAGTAGAGGGTGGAGGACTTCTTAAGTTCTTAGTCAAGGGTGGATTACTTCGGCTTCGGCCAACACTATTCTTTGGTGTTGTTGTTTCTTACTTCTTTGTTTGATTGTTGACCAGACTAGAGAATTCCTGTCTCTTTATTAGTCTGTTGTTGAACACTAGTACAGAGTTCTTGTATACCCCGTTTTAGCAGATTGAACTCTGGAGGGTATTGGTGTTTTTTGTTCGGCTGGCAGTACTCAGGGGTTGGGATCGTGTGTTTCCGTTGTGGCAGCGAGCCGTATTCGAGTCCTGATTGAGAGCCCTTGTGTACCCGAGTGCCAGGTCGTAACAGCATATATCGCATTAATAACACTTTTTGGGGGGAAAATGTGATATGTTGTCATATGTTAATTTTCCATTATACAATGTGTTCGTCATAGTCTGTAACAGTTATTTCAATACACCCTTATATACAGTATTCTGGTTATTTGTGGACGATTTAATTCAGAACAGGAAGGGTCTATGGAAGGCAGAGGTGTAATTTAGATAGTCTTTACCTATATAATACCCACAGATTCTTCCTCAGATGTATAGAATTGTCTACTGATAGCCAGAATAAATTGCTAAAATGCGTCATGATCCTCAGAGGGTTACGCTGGCGAAAAACTAACTTACCCTCATCTTAATTAGAACGGAGTGTTCCTTAATGTCTATAACATAGAGTACATAATGACCTAGAGGTGAAAGCGTGACGTCACACGGTTATTTTGCCGCGCGTCCTAGGGATTTAGTGGCAGCACTGTTGTACGGTACAACAACCAAAGCACCTCAGTGGCTTGTCGTTATTATAGGTAGTCTGGGCGCCGCGCATGCCTGCCAGCTGGCTTGCTGCAGTGTTTCCAAAGTTAAGGGAATATCCGCAAAACGAGGGAGCAATAGATTAAAGAGGGAACGTATTTAAGAGTTATTTAATGTTGGTAAAAACACTTGTAAAACACTTGACGTTGGCAACTCCCGAATCTCACATCAACAATGGTGGGTGTTGGAAGAGTTTTGTTTGTGTACCTCCTCATAATGACGACAATTACTTGATGACTGGCCTTTACAGTAGCCTCTACTTATGTCTATAAAACTATGTCATGTCTGCAGAGTCTCTGGATAACGTTCAATTGATTATTAAGAGCGTTATTAGTACAAGGTAGGGATTATTACGAATTAATGGGGACGAAGGATAGTCAATATAATGTCTGTGGGGACCCTTCTATTGTCCTTTGCGACCGTACTGCCATCTCTCGAATGTGCGGATCGCTATTTTCAGATTTGTGACGTCACGCTTTCGCCTCAGGTCGAATGTACTCTATGGTCTATAGGTTCAGGAGGTAATGTCTAGCGGGGCCGGTCCTTAGTGATCTTGGCCCCATTCATTGTTCTTTCCACTCACTAAAGCATTAGGCTTTCCATAATGCAGTTGGGTCTGAGTACATTATTAGATTGATATCCAAAAATTCGAAAATGGATATTAATCGTGTACTCAACCTTTAACTGTGTTGGTAGTGTAATGGTTTAGATGCTTACGTTCTGGGTGTTCGAATCCCGGGAGGACCATATGCTTTCATTAGTCAAATATAGTATTTGTATACTAACATCCGATATTCACTGAAACGAGGTATTAAATTATCTATATGGTATGGTAATATAAATATTAAAACAAATCGGAATTCCTACATGTTTTACGAATAATAAAATAACACTATTTATAATGATAGACTCGGTGCTTGAGTGATAACATATGGTGATGTAGTCGAGAGCATAAATGGCTACGCATCCATTTGAATCAGTATCGAATGCAAATGAGACAATACAGTGCTTTGTTATATCCCAGATGCTTCAGAACTTTGCATAAAAGGTTTAAAGATTAAAATGGGTGTAAGTGTATACATATGCTGATAACTATTATCAATGACTAAACATCATTCCCCTAACCAGCCACTGTGTGAATCCAAAACACTCGGGGATACAAACCAAAAACCGAAGCATTTGTTGGGTGGAAATTACACTTCTTGCAGATGCTTTGCATTCGACCCCCAGGTGTTTCGGATTCCCACAGTGGCTGTTTGGGGTACCGAATCTTTGTCGTTGATAGAACAACGTGAGCATTGATAGTTGCACGCCCATTTGAATGTGTATGAAATCCAAACGAACCAGTACAATAATATATGAATTACAGATGCGTCTGAATTTCACTATAAAGGCTCAAAGGCTCAAATGGTTGTAACCTTACAACGGGATAAAGAACATTATATAACTTGCATACCTCAAACCTCGGTGTGCTCTCGAGTCTTAGCAAATAAGATATTAATTCCGATACATGGTGGTCAGAGTTCACGAACATTAACATAAAGTAACTTTGTATTGGTTGTTTGATCACTTCCAATGGCATAATTTGAACAATAATGCTCACCTATTTGGGTCATAAAAGGAAAGAATTCGGCTTGCATATGACATTCTGTTTAACCGTTTCAGTACCGGTGCCGTCCTTTTAACTGTATTATGGCTACAATTAGACGATTGTATTCAGTTATAAAAGGGCATCCAGCAATGATCAAGCTTCAGATTGTCTCACTTAATCATTTTAACTACCACAGATCCTTCTTAAACTGCAAACATTCGTCTATATATAGCTAAGATAAAATTAAAAAGACGGCACCGGTACAGAAGTGGTTAATGTTTCTATAATGTTATACTATAGCAGGGCCTCGTCACCATACAGGAAACGGGGTAAACGTATGAGAGTAATCATATTGGTAGCCCCTGCTTCATCATTTGTTAAAGCTTCATCATTCTTCATCCTAGGCTGTGTGTTGAAGCACCTGCCAGGATTGACTATTTAATTTAAGAGTTAGTACTATATCTACTTCCTTGGTGGTCTCTTTTGGACTTCCCACCCCCCTTGTTGCAGCGGATTAGTTTGGAAATTATAGGACGTTCCTTCGTAATCAGGTGTTAATATTGTTTTCCTGGCGAGCAATAACGAGGCTGCAATTTAGGAGAAACCGGCCTTTGGCCAGCATATACTACATATCGGGAATTTAGATAAAGAGGTTAAATTACATATCACTGGTACATGAAATATCCCAACAAATAGTTATATTATAATTACCAACGAGGTATTCGATGGGTGTAATCCAGTCCCCCACACGCGGCTAATTCAATTGCATGACATGTAGGAATGTTCACATAATACAATATCGATACAATGAACTTAGCTTAGAGGAGTGAGGACTGGTGATGTAGGACTGTTGTTAATATTGTTATTAGTTGTAGCACATGGTGAACTGTGGGTTGAGTCAGGGCCGGGGGAGGAGATGTTGACTGTATGGTGTTGGTTGAGAGACTGAAGGGCCGGCTTCCGATCGCTTCGCGAAATTACATATGGCTGCCGGCTCATAATAATTATAACCCATAACTTGGTTTCATAATACATCTAGAGCTGATGTAGATATTTATACATTATAGTTAATATTTAACCTAACTTAAGAATAAACTACAATACACAAAGAACCAGCCGAAATCGTACAAGCGATACGATACCGCCAAATTCAAATGTCCTATTGGACCAAAACCTGTCGGGATCATTACCCTATTCCCGACATATTGCCCGCCACCAAAAATGATATACAGGAACAAAAAAAAGTCAAAGAAGTCAAAGATCACCTTGTTGGATCTTTGATCTCCAAAGATCCACGGAACTCATAGCCGTCCTCCTTTTGGGACGAGCGCCACCTGAAGCCTGAGGAGGATCATCCTTCTCATCATCTGCTGCCCCACCTTGAGGAGCACTGTCACCAGCACTCTCCCGCGGAGGGGTATCAGTAGAGACGCCAGGATAATCCGGCAGTTCTACATCCTGCTCCAAGGGATATAACCTCACGACTGGGCGAGTAGTAACCCCAGTCGAAGTTCGTATTTTAGCAACCCTTATAAGACCATCAATGCCCTGGAACAAATCGATAATCCTCCCAAGCTTCCAAAATAACCTAGGACGCTCATCATGAATCAGGACGATATCCCCGATACGAGGCCATCGTTGATTCGTCCCTTTGATCTTATGAGAGTGACGCTCGCGAAGAGACAGCAAATATTCTTGGGTCCACCGTTTCCATAGATCGTCGGACACCTTGTTTACATACTGGAAGCGACGACGTGTGGCGTCAGCATTGCCGAACGTAGGGTCATGCAGATCTTCGTCATTTACGGACGATCTAGGAAAGGTATTAAGGGTTCGTCCACGTGTCATCATGGAAGGCGAAATGGGTAAGAGGTCATCAACATCTGCCGAGGTATAGGTCAAGGGCCTGTCGTTGACTAACATCTCAATCTCTATTAAGATGGTTTGCAACTCCCGTCTGGTCACCAGTGCCCTTCCTAATACCTTCTTCAAGGCAGATTTGACGATACCGATTGTTCTCTCCCAAATCGCCCCGAACCATGGTGCACGTGCTGGTATAAATCTCCATTGACAACCCTTTCCAGTGAGGGTAGCCACAACCTGCGGGTCATCCATTAAACTCTGGAGATATTTAGAGGCCCCGACAAAACAAGTCGCATTATCGCTCATAATAATTTGAGGGAAACCATTGCGACCTGCAAAGCGTGTTAGAGTATGCAAAAACCCCTCACTGGATAGGTCGTCAATCAATTCAATATGAATCGCTCTGGTTACCGCACATGTGAATAGGACGGCATATACCTTTATGATTACCGGGCGATTCTCTAACATGAATCGCTCCGGTGTAGTCTACCCCGGTTACCTGAAATGGTTCAGTCCTTTGTACCCTGAACTCAGGCAAGGGAGGTAGATCAACTGGGGAGTAAGGCTTACCCTGTAATCTTTTACAGATAGTACAGCTATTGTGGATCCCTTTAATTGCTTGTCGCATCATAGGGATCCACCAACGTTGTCGCATATACGCCAGAACATAATTTACGCCAAAATGTAGGCAGGTCCGATGGCATTGGCGAATCAACATTTTGGTAATCAAATGAGAGGAGCTAAGGAGGACAGGATATTTAGCAGAATCAATAATGTCCGCTTTTTGTATCCTGCCTCTACACTTAATGATGCCTCCTTCCATATATAATCCTAGCTGCCTCATTAAGTTTGAGGGTTTGGCCTTTGACTCCTTGCTCAGGATTTGATGTTCAGTAGGATAAGATTCCTTTTGTACTAAACATATTAGTTTTGCTTCTGCTGATCTCAATTCATGGAGTCTGATATGCTTCGAATCTTCACTAAGGAAAGACCCGTGAGCCCGACTTCTCATGTTGTTAATGAAACGGTATATCCATGCAAATACCCGTATTACTTGATCATAGCTGCCGTAACGTTCCCACTCTACCAACTTGTTATGCTGATGTGTAGTACTCACATTCGAACTACTTAACACATCATCTTGGGGCCGACCTGAAGGAGCAGATATGCATTCCCTGAAATCCTGAGGCCATTCAGTTGGAGATGTAAGCCATGGAGGTCCATGCCACCAAATAGAGGAAGACATAAACTGCTGTGCTGAGATCCCCCGGGAAATTATGTCACTGGGGTTATCCCTGGTGCTCACATAGCGAAATGTAGCTGTAGGAACTAAGTTATGAATCTCATCAGTGCGATTAGAAACATAAACAGGTAACACTTTCTGGCTGGGTACCCATGAAAGCGCTATTTGACTGTCGCTCCAGACATAGACGTTATTAATCTGTAGTATGTCTGCATAGGCATCCAGTGTAAACTTTATTAGACGAGCAGACAGAAGCAATGCAGTAAGTTCTAATTTAGGAACTGTAATCTTCTTTATAGGGGCTACTTTGGCCTTCGCTATAGCCAGCGTCGCTTCACTACCATTGCATATGTATATGGCAGTACCGTACGCACTATTACTAGCATCAGAAAAGGCATGTAGATCCACCTGTTGACCACTAATAACCTGACGATTAAGTTGGACCTTGCAACATGTGGAAAGGTCCGACCGAATCAACCGCCAAGTATCTTGTAACTCAGTCGGGAGGGGCGTGTCCCATTCTAGTTTTAGCCGCCATAGTTGCTGTAAAAACATACGAGCACGGATTAGATACAGGCAGCAAAAAACCTAGGGGATCAAACAACCTCGCTGACAAGCTTAAGCAGTTTCGCTTGGTCATAAGCTCACTGCCGCATGGGGTGTGACAGAAGGATATACAATCTGTGGTAGTGTCCCATTTGTGGCCTAAAAACTTCACCTCACTATTCTCAGTAGCCACACCGTCAGAAGCAAATTGACCTTTCAAAAGATCACTATTAGTGGCCCATTCTCTTAAGTATAAATGAGCCTTGGCAAATATATCACGGATCTCCCAGCATCTCTTGAGCAATAAATCTTCATTTTCTCCGGTGCCTTGAAGATTGTCCACATAGATCCCCTGCTTGATCTCATTCTTGAAGTCAGGATCTAGTCCAGCCTTCTCAAAATGACGCAAGATAGTAGCGTTGAGAAGGAACTGGGAACAGGTCGCCCCGAATAAGACGACTCTGAACCTGTAGACCAGATACTCTGAATCTAGATCCATTGGGTCCCGTGGCCATAAAAATCTTGTCGAGTCCCTGTCTTCACGATGGAGTTGAAGCATCAGGAAGGCCTTCTCAATATCGGCGACCCATGCAAACTTATGACATCTGAAGCGCAACATAATTTGCGCTAAATCAGAGACCAGGGACGGACCCGTGTACAGACAATCATTCAGGCTATAGGAGCGATCACTGGATTTAGCAGAGCAGTCATACACAATACGAACAGGAGTGGTGGAACTGTCCTTTTTAATCCCATGGTGAGCAAGGTAATGGATGTTATCCCCATACTCACTGAGATCTACTCTCTCCACAAATCCACGTTGTACCTGCTCGGCCAAAACTGCCGCATAAGTCTCGCAATAACTTGGATCCTTGACAAACTGCTTCTGAAGCCCACGTAACCTACCAAGTGCTAGATGGAAATTAGTAGGTAATTTACTCTTGTTATCATTCCAAGGGAGCCTTACCACATACTAACCTCTGCCAGAGTCATACGATACAGTCTCTTCATACGAGCTTAACGCTAGCTTGGACTCACGATCAAGTTCATGTTGGTCAATTCCAATATTGTCCAAGTCCCATAGCTTATCTATATCAGTACATGTATTATCAGGCACATTTGGCCGAATATATTTATCTATGGGGCTTACTGCTACCTTGAGGACCGTAACCACCTCCACCTGTGTGTCTTTAGAGGAAGTAGCATAGGATCCAGAAATGGCATACCCTTGGATCGTGGGGAGCATTATAAGCTTATCTACCCGCCGATATCCAGGGTGAACCAGGTCGTAGTAATAATCAGCTCCGACCAGTAGCATAATACCATTGTTAGCAGAGAGTTGATCATCAGCCAGTTTATACCCCTTGCTTCTGAGATATTTCAAATGTGGTTGAATCTCTGATGCTATATAGAAACTGGGTAGTGTGTCGACCACAACAGCCTTGATGGGACATACTTTTTTTCTATAAACATATGAAATCTCCACAATATCATAGTCACTGGAATCTATTTCACCAGTGAAACCATGGAGATGCAAATTCTCTTGACCCTTGCTGGTACACTTGAGCTGGGGTAATGATGACCGCAGAACGAATGACCTCTGTGAGCACTGGTCAAGTAAGGTGCGCGTCATTATAGTATTATTATTACTCCCCACTACTGGCAGCATCATAGTAGGAAGCAATTGACATTCTCGAGAAGCAATGGACATGGTAGATACTTTATCACCCTCGCTCTTACTTTTCTCATGTGACTCTTTGGGGCTTCTCCCTTTTCTTTGCCGTCGTGCCGATCAGACTGGGTGCAAAGGGAAAACCAATGTTTCCCCTTGCAATACTTACAAGGTTTGATGTAGGAATTGGTGCAGGTACTGTTGAAGTGGTCTCTTGCCAGACAGCTGGTACATAACTTAAGCGATTTAGCCTTGCTAATCTTCTGTGTAGCCTTAGGATACTTAGGACACTGATACCACAGATGACCGTGGACACTGCACAACTTACAACATAATGATATTGGCCTTTTCTGTTTAGGAGAAGTCTGTACCGGGAAAGCTGCAGTAGATGGCGACATCTCCACTTGTCGGTAGTGTCCAGTACTCTCCATATTGAAGACTTCAGTCTGGTACAGCTGCACCAACGCTTCCAAGTTTAGTGGAGAGTCACTTAGTTGTCGTCTTAAGATTTCCCTTAGGGGAGAGGGTATTTTATTCAAGATATTCACACTAAATATCTCCTCCTTGGTGACGGCCATTGTCTCCATAGATCGGAGGTGGCTCTCAAAGGAGGCATAGTACTCCTTTAGGGCCGTCACATCATAGGATGGAGGATCTAGCATGAAGAACTTAGTAATTAACGCGGTCTTGATGACTTCCACTCTCCCGTAAGTTCTCTTCAGCAACTCCACTGCAGACTCGTAGCTGGTAGCTTCTAGCTTGTACCATCGATTAGCTTCAAAGCCTCCCCTTTCAATTGACCAGGGAGATATGTGAACCTTTGGATGGACGTGAGTGTTTTATGATGATGGATGGAACACTCAAAAATATCCCAAAATCCAGTCCAGGTAGCCGAATCCCCGGAAAAGGTAGGCAAAGTAAGCTTCGGCAGGTTAAAACCAGTCGCCTTTGGTGTACCGGTATCCTTAACAGAGGTTGATTCTTGGGTGGAAGATAGTCTGGCTAAGGCTGTATTAACGTCCTCAAAGTACTCAAAATCTGCCGACATTTCTTCTTCCACATCGTCAGTAACTGTCAATAAACCATATACCTGCTGAGAATAACTATCATAAGTAGCTAGCGATTTAGTAACTGTAGCAATTTTACCCTTTATCTGATCAGCCGTGGCACTTATTAAAAATTCATCAAGATCTCTTAACCCTTAATTAGCGGCGAGCAACATAAGTCGAGTTAAATAAAGCTGGACTATGTGGCGGCGCTCGACATAGGTCGAGTGGCAATTTCAGCACGTAATGTTGCTGAGAGAGAGAGACAAGTGGTGGCAGGAGAGTAGCGAGCGTATGACTGCTCCAGACCACCGCGGCGAACATACTGACACAAATCCCAGCTCCCTCCTCCCTCTCTCACTCGCTATATAAGGAATTGTATCGGGAAAGTGGCTAATTGCATGCTTTTTGCACTCGCGTTGCACGGTTATTGCAAGAAAACTAGCCATCATAAAAGGATCGTTATGGTGTCATTCGAAAGCTCTGTTTATGCCCTTTCAGAGATAGATACTTACGTTCTGGGTCTTATTTAGGCATGAAAATGATCACGTAAACAGCCCTATTTTGGCTAAAAACACCCCGCTGGGCGGTACATATAAATAAACCGCATAGGCCGCTCTTAAGGTGTTAAACCTCTATTTAAACTTCCCTTCATCCCTCCCTTAAGAATCTTAAGTTTCTTCAAATCTGTCATCGTTAAGGTTTAATTTTAAGCAACTTAAACTACAATGAGGTCAGACTACAAACCGTTAATCGCTTAGGAATCAACAGCGGCAAATCCCCATTACTTAAGAAAAAGAATTACATAATACCTACAGTCCCCTTAATATAAACTAACGAAAGGAAATTATCTGACTAGACAACAACATAAAGTACACTGGGGCTATCTATGAGGAGACCGACTACTGCGACGCAAGATAGTCCCTTACCATCTTAATGACCTGGGCCAACAAACGATCGCTGCCTTCATTGGTGAGGTGGACGCCGTCCTCGGACTTATACTGGCTCCCAAAACTATATGGGGAGAATCGACCACCAAGGTGCTTGTATTTCCTCTTGAGGAGAGCATTGACCGAGTTCTTCACCTTGTGGTATTCGCCTGCCGGTATACCCCGAGGAGACTCCCTCTGCTCTAATCCCAATACAAGACAGCGGCCATTCGTGGATGCCTCAATCTCATAGGTCAACTCCTGGATCTTAGCCGCGAGCTCCTGCGGGACTACCCCAGAGACGATGTCGTTACCGCCTAACACTAATACAGTGATCTCGGGCCTTAGGCTCAAAAGACCATCCCAGGCTGGTTGGGACCTGATATTATCGAGAGTGGCTCCTGGGGCACTAAACACCCTCACAACAAAACCCGGGTCATAAAACTCTCGGCGGGAAACCCCTAGGCGACCAACATAACTGTGGCCTAATATACCCACCACTTTCCCAGGGCTCTGATTGTATGAAGAGGTTGGTGTAAAATTCACCCCAATGCTACTTCCTGACGCAGCTGTGGGATGGTTCCTTTGAGCCATGATGTATTGACAAAAGAATTAAATACTAAATCCATTAAAAGAAAGGGTAAGGTGAAGCACTAATTATTGTAAGCCCTTTATAGGTAAGCCTAGTTGGTTAAGCTACAATCATGAGGTCTGACTATTAACTGTCAATCGCTTAGGAATTAACAAAGACCGACACTCATGACCGCCACTTTAAGCAACTAGGCCTAGGCTATTATGAAATTTAAATATAAAAGGTCACATGAGAACCCTCCCCCCTAGCAAAATTAATAACGAGTCCCACAATGACACAACACAACTAACACCACAGGCCCACCACCAAAGCGAAATGAAAAGCCACCACAGACACCTGCAGGCCTAGACTGCCTAGCCTAGCCTATGAGCGCGAAATGGCGCCCGACGAAAGTACCCCACCCCCAATCTCCAGCCCAGCTAACCCACCAACAAGACGCCAAGGCTCACACGCCCAAAAAAACTTGGAACCAAGCCCCCAAAAAGATAGGGACGGTGCCTAAACGGTATAAAACACGAGGGAAGAAGCTGGGCCTAAACTAGGGAAAAGGCAGGCGGCCAACAACGCGCGAGGCGGCAGCCATTTGTAAGCCCACAAGCGTCAAGGAAGCAAACAAAACGGTACTACAGTAAGGAAGCTTTAGGGCACGAAGGACCAATTTTTATCGGGAATTTAGATAAAGAGGTTAAATTACATATCACTGGTACATGAAATATCCCAACAAATAGTTATATTATAATTACCAACGAGGTATTCGATGGGTGTAATCCAGTCCCCCACACGCGGCTAATTCAATTGCATGACATGTAGGAATGTTCACATAATACAATATCGATACAATGAACTTAGCTTAGAGGAGTGAGGACTGGTGATGTAGGACTGTTGTTAATATTGTTATTAGTTGTAGCACATGGTGAACTGTGGGTTGAGTCAGGGCCGGGGGAGGAGATGTTGACTGTATGGTGTTGGTTGAGAGACTGAAGGGCCGGCTTCCGATCGCTTCGCGAAATTACATATGGCTGCCGGCTCATAATAATTATAACCCATAACTTGGTTTCATAATACATCTAGAGCTGATGTAGATATTTATACATTATAGTTAATATTTAACCTAACTTAAGAATAAACTACAATACACAAAGAACCAGCCGAAATCGTACAAGCGATACGTACCGCCAAATTCAAATGTCCTATTGGACAAAAACCTGTCGGGATCATTACCCTATTCCCGACACTACATATTATGCTTGAAGGGGATCTGAGGAGGATTGAAGGGGGTTCCAGGTGCGTGTTTGTAGCTTGAAGGGAGGGAGGGTATTTTGTTGTTTTTTCTTTCTTTCCTTGTCTAGCGGGTGCTCTGTGGCCGTTTTGGGCCTTTTCAGGCCATTCTGACTCCTATATCAACCATCAGCATGAAAGGAACTGCATTGTGCCGAAAACTAGGCGAAAATCGCTATACAATGACACCACATACAGCTACGTAGCACTCGTGGAGCCCTGACAGTGTTACCTCAAAGATGGAAGTTTAGCTGATTTTGCTACATTGCTCACTTTTAGCGAACTATTGGTCACACTGCCATCCTCCCGCGCGGTGGGGGAACTGGAGTTAGTGTGGGCCGGGAGGCCACAGATGTCGGACGTATGGATCATTACTGTCCCACCCATTTTCACTCGATTTTCACCCTTTTTTCACCCGTTTTTTGCCAGTTTTTTTAACTCGACATAAGTCGCGCGCCGCTAGTTAAGGGTTAAAGCTTGGATGGGTTTACAAAAATAACTTGCTTGATAATTTATTCAGGCTTCATACTTATTCGTCCTTGCCAGTGTGTAGTAGCACCTGCCATCTAGTACTGTTTAATAGTCATGACATATTATGTACTGTATTTGTGTTATATTTTGTATTTTTGTTACCCCCCCCCTCCCCCCCCCCCCTATTTCATTACATTTGTTTGGCGACATTTATAATATTTGTCACGATCAGGTGTCGACTTTAACCTGGCGAGCGACAGCAACCCTGCAATATAGGATACACTGTCTTTCGGCCTAGACATTTCTCTACCGAAATATGTACAAATCTAGCTTCAAGTCTTGGAAAGCTAGAAAGGATGCCAAGGTGCGTCTTAGTAGCTTACAGGGAGTCGTGGGAGTTATTTTGTTTTGTTCTTTCTTTGTTGAATAGCTTGAATGGGTCAAACATATACTGTATAATATACTACATATATAAATCCTCACTTGTTAGCGGTAATATATTCAGTCTTGATAAATAATCCCTCCTTGCCAGTGTGTAGCAGCCTGTGTCATGATATACTATTTAGAAACATGATTTATGCTGGCTCTGGAACGTTTGGCTTGCTCTCAGTGAACCTAATGATGGGTGGTCTTTTTCGAGCGGCCCACTCTTCTTTCTTTATCCCCATTAATTTGACTACTTTAAGACGTTTCGCCCCAATCACGAGACGATATTTTTCCTGGCGAGCGATAGCGAGATTGTAATTCTATAAGAAACCGAAAATGGGGGCCGTTTCTATTTATGTAGAAAAGGGGTGTGTTTCAAAGAGGCAAAGAAACAATGAATCAAACACACCCTGCTCGATCATTTACTCAAAGGTAGATATGTTTTTTTGTCGATAACCCCTTCTCCCTCATATTTAGCCCCATTAGTTTTCGTATTTTAAGACATTTACCCCAGTAGTTTGTCGATTTTAAGACATTTCATCCAATGTCTTTGTCAATATTAAGATCTTTCGTGCCATTTAGATGTCGATTTTTGTTTTTCCTGGCGAGCGATAACAAACGTGTAATATTGGAGGAACCGGTCTTTAGTCATGACATTTCTCTACCGAAAAATTTACAAATTAATCTCTAAGGGCGGTCTTGAGGATGTTTCTTTTTCTTTGCTTGATGGAGGCCTGGGAAGGAAAGTAAAATATTAAATAAATAAATATATACAGAAGACATATCCCCCTTAACCCTTTGGCTGCGGCCTTGTTTGGGCTATTTAGGGCATATTCAGGCACTGCTGAATGATAAATCAAGCATCTGCATTAAATGAAGTGTATTCTGCTGAAAAATAGGCGAAAATAGCTTCAAAATGACAGCAGAACGGAGCGTATACGTGGTCTGGTTCACTCGCAGTGATCCCAGTGAAACGCGGGAACCCCGCTATTATGTAACACTCGCTCGCTTGGCTGCACTTATGAGAGAGAGACACGCGCGAGACAAAGCCTAGCTCAGTGAGCTGCTGGGTGCTCTGAGGGTCGGAGGTGGGCCCCTCACGCTCCCGCCCACTGTCACTCGATTTTTACGTTTTTTACAGGTTTTTAAGGAATGGAAATTGCTGTAACTTGCCAAAACATTCGTGAATGTCACCCGCAGCGAAAGGGTTAAGGGGGTATGAGACAAATCTAAACAAATCAAAACTATTTTGGGTTAAGACTTGAAACTTTGCAGATGAATAGGACCCTATGGTGCCTACATTTTGTGTGAAAAATAATGATATACATATAAATATATATATATATATATATATATATATATATATATATATATATATGCATATGCATAGGTATATGTATAACTATCTATCTATCTATCTATATGCTCAGGCCCAATCCCCATTTTGGGGGTAGCCGACTCAAGACAGAGCAAGACCAGGGAAAACACAAAAACAACATAAAACAACGAATAAACACAGATAAAAGCACAACTCACACATGTCCTGACCCCTTACTCCAAATGACCACATGTTCACTCAAGCATTCTCCATTCACTCCTGTCCACCACCACTTCCCCTGCCTGATCTATGGTCATTCCTCTATCATCGAAAGCTTTTCTTACACAGTCTCTCCATCTCAATGGGGGTCTTCCTGCCCTTCTATCTCCCTTGTACCTGACTCACATATTCTCTTTGTAAGCCTTTCATCTCCCATTCGTTCAACATGACCATACCAGCTCAGCACCCTTCTGTCCACTCTGGCTGACAAATGTTTCTGCTGCCCCACTCTCCTACGTATCTCTTCATTCCTCAATCTGTCTCTACGTGTAACTCCACATATACTCCTCAAGCATGTATATGTATAACGACTCTTTATATTTCATAACGGCAGTAATACTTAAACAATTGTTTTCATTTTCTGGCTGTGAATAGTTGTTTGATATTTTTACCATTTTATGGAAAAGTTTCGTAAAATTTCCCTGTCACCATGTCATTATATTACGTATGCCTGGCGTAATGTAGGTTGCTAGCTCCTATCAAAAACAATATTGCCTGGTAATCCCAAGTAAATCAAATTGATTTTCGATTTTCTGTGATCATAAAAAAAGACAAAATTTATTGAACGGAAATACGGCCTTTCAACCCCTTTTCTACGGTGCCCATATGATAGGCGCCATTTTAAGGCTATTATGAGCCCTGAAAGAGAGGCCAGCTGTTGCAGGGAACGCACAGGGGCTCCAACTGCCGGCCACATGCAACGGGCCTTTGTTTGCAAGATTGTTGCAATATAACCAAATGTCGTACAGCGATGATTCAGGTGTCATTGGAAACCTCTATCATTGTACTTTCAGGGATATATAATTGAATTATGCTCTGGCTCTTGTTTATGCATGAAAAAGAGCATGGAATGAAGGTAACTTTGGGCAATAATGCCCCCTCCCATGTGCTTACAACCTTCGTCCCTTTAACTCCTTTAAATGTGTGCGGCCCCGTGAAATACTGGTTGGGTATTATTCCACGATGGTGTAGAAACATTTTGAGGCCGGTTTTGTAACATGTGATATTTATGACCCATGGGGTCTCATTCCCTCTTAAGCTTCATTATTTATCATCCTGCCAGCGTGTTGCTTGGATGGGGTCTACAATAAAAACAAAAAACAAAAAACTAAAAAGAAACACTTATATTATATAATTTATTTTTTCAAGCTCCACTATTCTTCATCCTGGCCTAAGTGTTGCAGCATCTGACATGATTTCCAGTTAAGAGATATGATATTTAGGATTTAAAGCACCTGCTTTCCCCTTAGCACACCTTAATATTTAAATGTATTATTTTAAACTTGCTCTTGAGAATTTTTTAGGCATGGGTTAAGGGGAAGGTTGTTGCTTTTACTGGACCCCATCTCCCTCATGGCTAGCCCTATTATTTTTTAGATTTTAAGACGTTTGTCCCATTTGTTTGTCAATTTTAACATTAATATGAAAGACCTTTCATGCTATTCAAGTCTATTTGTTTTCTGGGCACACAATAGCGAGCCTGTAATTTATGAGGAACTGGCCTTTGGGCGGCCCATTTGTATACTGAAAAATGTACAAATATATCTTGAAGCAGGGTGTTGGGTGTGTTTTTTGTTAACCCCTACTGTAGCATAAATGTACCCCCCAGTACCAACCAATATGGCCAACATGGCTTCAGAGGCAAGATATAACAACCTCCCACCTCAAAACTTGATGAAACACTGACCCAGGGAGCCTGTGGAAGCTTGCAGCCAACCTAAGAAGTGTTGTCTATTCCTTAGAACAGTGTTTACAAGTCATGGTACCAGACACTGCCTGATACTGGCAGTTACAAGGACCATATATTACTGACGGGATGCAGCTATCCAGCCGTCGCTGGGACTGGGGTGATTTATCTACTGATGGCTGGCAGCCGTCGCTGGGACTATACGGGTTAATTTAGCTTGATGGAGGACTGGGAAGCAAAACAAAATACATAATAGATATATATATATAAATTACAGAAATTTATATATAAAAAAGATTAAATAAATAAATAAACACTGCCCTCAGAGACAATTTTAGAATAATAAAAACAAAAATACTTTGTATTGCCTTTCAGTTCATTACTACCCAACCTGTCAAATACCTGTGATTCATCGTCAGCTGATCATCATTTGTATTACTCCTCACTTTCTTTGGAGGCTGCTTTCCTCTAGATATCCTGCAGTAAGAGAAAGTGCCCATTGTATCTTTGGACGCCATTTTGGTGCCTCAATTATCAAACAACGTGGTATTATTATAATATTGATAATGTAGATTGTAATAATCGAGGAGTACAGAGGAGCAAGGGCCTAAGTGCCACTTTAAAAACGCTTAGTAAAATGACTTTAAAGTTGAATAAGTGTCACTCAATGAAGAATAAGAGCAGCAAAGTGGGGAGGAGTTTAAGCTATAAAATGGTACAGACCCCATTTGATGCTCTTATTCTTCATTGAGTGACACTTATTCAACTTTAAAGTAATGTTACTATTTTTTGTTAAAGTGGCACTTAGGCCCATGCTCCTTTGCACTCCTCGTATTATATCCAAAGGTCAAACTATATATATCCCGTACCAGTATTCACGAATGCTTATTATGGGTATGGAGACATTTGAATGTAAAGAGAGGAATATTATCACCAATGGCACCAGGATGGCGGAGGTTGGCCGATCTCTTAAGAATTCTACTCGACTCTTCTCTCTCTCTCTCTTCAGTTCAGTCCAGTTCGTCGTTGTTGTTGTTGTTGTTCCCTAAGCTGCCTGGCCAAACAGCCCCGAGTCCTTAAGGAAGGCCATGGCCACGGTCGGGCTTTCCCACAGAGCTCTCAAAGAGTGTAAATTGTGTTGTTGGCGTAAGTGGTTGTGTGAAATGCAGTCTTCTATGATGTGTTTAATAGTATGGGGTGCTGTGTTACAACCCGGGCAGGTGTCGACGACGGAGTCATCCAGTCTCTTCTGATAGCTCAGAAGAGCTGGATGGTGTCCACAGCTCAGCCTGGACAGGTGGACTCTGTCCTCGGGAGGATTCAGAATGATGGATTTCGGGAAGTCGTGCTTGCAGCTGCGTGTTGTCAATGAGTGAGTGGATGGAACGGCGAGTGATATGAGTATGGATGTGCTTCCGGAAGTTGGTTTGGGATGGGCAAGGACGGAGAGAAGACAGTATTTGTCTGTGATAGCGTGTGCTGGGTGTTGTTTTGATATTTCTTGGTGTCTGTAGGTGTGTTGCCATATAGTGTAGTGGGTGGTGTTGATTCGTGGAGGCTCCTGCCAAGAATTGAGTGCCTCTCATGTCTAGATGATCTTTGACTTTGAGGACTTTGGTTCCTTGATGTAGGTGATCTGTGGGTGTAGTAGCTGTGCATCTTGTGATGATTTTCAGGGCTTTATTTTGAATAGTCTGTAAGGTCTTATGATGTGTTTCAGCTAGGTTAGAAGCCCAGGCCGGGCTTGCGTATTCCATAACTGATCTTATGTATTGTTTGTAGACTGCGGTGGTGGTTTCTTTGTTGTGTCCAAATTTTGTGTGGGCAAGTGATCTGAGGGCATTAAGTCTGGGTGTCAAGTTTCTTTTTTGTGTTTGTGGTGTGCTGCTTAAATGTAATTTGGGTGTCGTATGTTACTCCTAGGATTTTGTGTGTGTGTGTGTGTGTTAGGGGTGTGTTGTTTATGTTGAGTCCCAGGACGTAATCGTGCTCTCCTGTCCAGCTTGTGAGGAGGGTTGCAGTGGATTTAGCTTGGGCTAAATTGAGTCTGTTTGTAGTGCACCATTCGTGTAATGTGTCGAAATAGTCTTGAAGGAGTCTTGTTGCTGTGTCTGGGTTTTGGTGCGTGCTTGTGAGTGTTATGTCGTCTGCGTAGGAGGCTATGGTTATTTTGGGGTGAATTTGGTGTATTTATATCATGCATGTACAGATTGAAGAGTGCGGGCAACAGGACGGATCCTTGCGGGACTCCGTTTGGGAAATTTCTAATGCTAGATGACTGACTGGCAAAAGATACGTGTGCACATCTGCCTTCTAAGAAGTTGGCCAGCCATCTTTTTGTGTTGTTGTGCATGTTTGTGTTGTAGATTTTGTTTGTTAGTTTGTGGCGGGGGATGGCATCGAAGGCTTTACTCATGTCGAATGTGGCAAGTACTGATCTGTGTGGTGGTCTAGCTGAGTTGATGCCGTCAAAAGCTCTTTGTGTAAGGTCTGTAAGAAGAGTGTTTGTGGAGTGCAATGGCCTGAAGCCGTGTTGTGTTGGAGAAAGGGGTAAGTCAGGTGTCATCAGTTGTAGTACAAGGCACTCTATGACTTTGGAGGGGGTGCAAAGGAGTGTGATAGGGCGGTGTGAGGAGGGTAGTGTGGGGTCTTTGTTAGGTTTGGGGAATGTGATGATGATACCATGCTTCCAGATGTCTGGTATTGTGTTGTGTGAGTAGCTGTAGTTTGATATGTTAGTGAGTGCTTGTATGCCTTGTGGTCCCAGGTGTCTGAGGTGAATGTTGCTTATGTTGTCAAGGCCACAGGCGGGTGAGAGCTTGAGATTGTTGATGATACGCTTTGTCTGGTTGTTGGTGAAGGGTGTATAGTCCGGGTCTGTGGGGAATTGTCTTTTTCGTTGGATGACATGTCGGTCGTCTTTGTGGGGTTTTAGGTGACTGACATGAGAGAAGTGATTGATGAGAGTGTTTGCTTGTTGTTTACGTGAAGGAGTAGAGTTTGTTGTTGTGATTGCAGCATGTGATTGTGTTGTGTTGCTGTTGGAATGTGTGATGCTGTTTAGTGTTTTGCAGAGTTTTTTGGGGGTTTGTTTTGTGATCGAGTGTTTGTAGGAAGTTATTCCAATTTAGTGTTAGTTGTTCTTGTATTTTGTAGTTTAATCTGGATGTTGAGTGCTTGCATTTGTTGTTTGATGTCTTGTGAGTGGGGTGCTGGGGAGTGTTTCAGTGTGTCGCATTGTATGATGAGGTTTTGAATTTCTGGTGAGAAGTTGGGGTTGTGTTTTTTTATGTTACCTCTTGGAATGTGTTTCTTGTCGGCATTTTGGATAGTCGTTTTGAATGTGTGTACAGCATTGTTGGTGTTAGTGATGGGTGTACTGTTTAAGGATTAAAAGTATTGGTCTGTCTCATTTGTGAAAGCTTCCCAGTTAGCTCTTTTATAATTAGTGTAAGTGTGTCTGTGGCTAGCTGGGGTGAGTCTTGTTTTGGTGGTGATAATGATCGGGAGGTGGTCTGAGCCTAAGGTTCTGATCACCCTCCAGGATGTTGTGGGGGCGAGTTCAGGGGAGCAAAAGGTGATATCAGGAGATGATGGGGTGTAGAGGGCTTAGTGTTGAGTATGGGTATGCTGATGAATGTTATTGAGGATACATACTGTAGGTTGTCTGTTTGGTGTTGTATGACCAGCCCTCTGTCTGTGTCGGGGTTGTCGACAAACCAAGCCGACGTCTTTGCATTGAAATCACCATCCAGGATGATGTGTGGGGTGGTTGTGATGTGTTGTATTTGTGGTCTGTAATCATTTGTAGGGGATGTTTGGGGAAGGATGTATGTGTTTATGATGGTAATGTTGGAGCTGTTGCCAGTGCTTTTTTTAATTGATTGTATTTCTGTAGTGTTATCGTTTGGGGGGAGGAGGGATTTGGTATGTGCACTGGTGTCTATATATTATATATCTTTGTGTACCAGGGTGATGAGTCCACCGCCAATGCCGACGGCCCGGTCTTGTCTGTCGTATGGTGGTGAAATTGTGAAATGTAGGTGTTTTTTGTTTCTTGTAAGATGGCAGTGTGTATGTTGTGTTGTTTGATGATGTGTGTGAGTTCGTGTTTCTTTGTGTTGATGCCATCTATGTTTAGTTGAAGGATGTTAATGTTGTGTGTGCGGTGTATTTTGGGTGCTGCTGCACGAGGATGGGGTTCGTCGTAGAATGTGGTCATACATTCTTCGCTCTCCCATCCGGTGTTAACATAACCCCTTGCGGTCAGCAGGATTAATCTGGAGGATTATTGACCTAAAGACCTCCCTCCCCCTCTGCTTCCCATTAAAAACATGCAATCAGCCGCCGTAAATACAGTAATTACCCCCCCACCAAATCATAAATAATCGCACCCAACCATTGACCGTTATAAATCCCTCCTTGACCTTGAACTCTCAAACCAAAAACAGACCGACGTCAGTTGCCCAAAATAAACTAACTCAAACAATACCAAAATCATATACCTCCCTCAATCAAGAGTATAGTAGAATAAAAGTATTATCCTTCAATGCATGTTCGATTAGGAACAAGTTAGATGAACTAAAATGCCTTGCGTTAACAGAACAAAATAGACGTAATTAGTGTTACAGAAACTCACATTGATTTTAAAAACAGGGACTTAATTTCTGAATACCATATCGACTCATACAAATATTGTCATAAAGACAGGTGCAATGGTAAGTCTAGAGGTAGAGTGGCTATGTGGGTAGCATGTCAACTAAATCCAACCGAGGTTTCACTCCCCAAAAATAATAAAGAAATAGTGTGTGTCAAATTAAACATGAAAAATTCAAACATTAATATCACTACTGCGTACCGACCTACAAGTCAAAATGAGGTCGATGATAATCACCTATACGAAATATTGCAACCAACCCTCAACGCTATCAAAGCATAATACTCGGAGACTATAATCTACCTAACATTGACTGGTGCCTTATGACAGGAAATAGTTACAATTCGCGAAAAACTATTAATTTCATACAAGACAATTGTCTACATCAAAGTGTTTCTGAGCCGACACCCGATAAAAACATACTAGATCTCGTTATCAGTACAAATGAAAACTTGATATATAAACTTGACGTCGGTGAGCACCTATCTACTGTACCTCTGACCACAAGCTCATTAGAATCGACATAAATTGCAAATATACTATTGAAAAACTGGAAATAAAGATTTCAGATTTTAAAAATGCAAATTACAACAAAATTAGGAAAGCCCTCAGTGACTTGCATATTCAGCTAAGCAATATTGACAAAACAAGTGAAGTGCGAGATAAATTTAAAGATATATCCATGAGTGCTCAGAATAAATATATACCCACTAAAATTAAAGTAAATACTGGCAAAAACAATTGAAGCCTCCCTAGATCGATCAGAATATTTGCAAGGCTCTAATGGAAAGGAATAAATATCATAAACTAACTAAACATTACATAAATAATTAACACTTCAGCTATCTATACAAACAAAGTAGAACAAAAGTAAAACAAAATATTAGGACAGAGAAGCATAATTACGAAATTTGTATAGCAAAGGAAAGTGTAAAAAATCCAAAGCAATTTTATGGTTACGTTAATGGTAATAGCAAAATGAAACCGGAATAGGGCCATTAATAAATAATGACCAGACAGTAACAAGAGATAAAAACATTGCTAATTTGCTTAATGAATATTTTTGTTCCGTCTTTGCTAAGGAAGAACATAACACCACTCCTGAAACAAACGCAACAACGCATGCAATAGGAAACTTAACATGATCAAAAGTGAAGTGTTATGTAAGCTGAACAATTTAAATACTAACAAAACCCCTGGGCCAGATAATATTCACCCAAGAATTCTGAAAAACGTGAAAGAATAACATAGTCCATAACTAACATATTTAACTTGTCACTCAATCAGGAAACCGTACCTAGTGATTGGAAAACTGCAAATATCACCCCACAATTTAAGAAAGGAAGTAAAGCAAGTAATTATAGACCAATCAATGTAACGTCAATCATAGGAACAATTATGGAAACAATTCTGAGAGACAAAATAGTAGATTATCTGGAGTCAAACAAATTATTAAGAGAAAGACAACATGGCTTTATATCCAGTAAGTCATGCCTAACAAATTTGATAGAAATTTATAATAAAACTATTTACACAGAACGCCTCTACTAATACATTAGACATAATGTACTTGGATTTCCAAAAGGCATTCGATAAGGTACATGGAAAATTCTTGAAGACATTGGAAATGTTGGGCATTAAAGGAAAAATCCATGCCTGGATAAAAAGCTGGCTGACACACGGAAGGCAGAGAGTTGTGATAAATGGAGTAGAATCTGAGTGGGAGCATGTTTATAGTGGAGTGTCTCCGGGATCGGTCCGGGGGCCAGTTTTGTTTCTAATCTATATAAATGACATTGATGTTGAACTAAATAATACTATCTCATAGTTCGCTGATGACACAAAGATAGGAAAATCAGTATCAACCGAAGAAGATAGAAATAAACTGCAATCTGAGTTTAATAAAATAGTAGAGTGGTCGGAAAAATGGCAGATGCCATTCAATGTTGACAAATGCCAGGTCTTGCAAATAGGTAATAAAAACAAAAACTATGAATACAAGATGAAAGGCCAGCCAATCAAAACAAGTGCATTAGTTAAAGACCTGGGGGTTCTTATATCTGAGAACCTAAAGACCTCAGATCAATGTGCAGCAGCTGCGAATAAGGCCAATCGTGCATTGGGATATATTAAGAGAAAATTTACTTATAACAATGAGAACATTATAGTACCTTTATTTAAAAGCATAGCGAGGCCCCATCTTGATTATGGTGTGCAATGTTGGTCTCCTTATCTGAGCAAAGACATTGGGAAGCTCGAGTCGATGCAGGGTAGAGCGACAAAGTTGATTCCGTCGCTAAGAAATAAATCTTATTATTGAATTACTAAAGAAAGAAAACATATTGTCACTTAAGAACAGAAGATTGAGAGGTCAATTAATTGAGTGTTTCAAGATACTAAAGGGATTTGACAAAATTGATGTAGATTCACCTTTCAAAATAGATAATAGTTCATTAACTCGGGGAAATGGAATTAAATTAAAACCCAGGTGGGCGAATCTCGATGTCACAAAGCACTTCTTCACCTACCGTGTGGTCATCGAGTGGAACAAATTTCCTGAGAAAGGGGTACAACGTAAGACAATTAGCACATTCAAAAGAAGTCTAGACATTAATTTTAAGGAGGTGGGAATAATATAGTAAATACAAAAACAACATACAAAAAAGGTTAAGCATCAGTAGTATATAATATTTCTCATCTTCGTTCTTTACTATAAATTTCCCAGTAGAAGCTTTTTTCTCATTCTGCTGGGGGACTTCTTTCCCCAACTTAATTTCATACCGACCAACGGTCGGAGGGAAAGGTGGGTGGGGAGAGAGCCTTCTTCATTGCTGTCCATGCCTTCCAATTTGTAGCAAATTCTATATTAGCATTAAGTCCGGACTACCTAGTAGGGACCGCAAGGTCTGTGTAGTCTATGTATATATGTAACTATATGTAACTTTCTCTCTCACCTCCATTCCCTCCGAAAACATGTTAGTCTGTCGCCCCTTTGAGAGCATGTTTGTTGGCTTCCATTCCAACATTCCAAAGGGATATAAAATTTTCCCAAGAAGTTGCACTGAAAAGCTCAAGTCACTCCTACAGCTTTCACTCTTCATAAACCAGTGTTCCACGACCGTTTTTTCCGGCAATTTTCAACGAGCAAGTTTATGTTCGTACTACTTTGAGACTCATTCACATTGGAAACGGAAACTAGATCGAGGGTAGATTATATTAGGTAGTTATATTTTTATGGCACTTATATTTTCCAGCTGCCAGACAACCGTTGTTCGTAAAAATGACGTAAGAATCAGTCGTGTGTCACTCATCTTATGCATTGAACGTTTGAAGACGGCCACTAGTCGAGAAAGTGCCTTGCGAACATTTAATTTAACATTTATTCCTACTACATACTTCCTTGACACCTTCAGTTTACTGTATTTTTAATAACAGTCCATTAACCACTTCAGTACGGGTTACGCCATTACTCCTTTAGTTCTGTCAATTATTAGACGATTATAATAAGCTTAGGAAGAATGTCTAGCAATAAGAGAGGCGTAGTATATCTCCAATAATTTGTTTACTATCATAATCATATCCTTCCTAAATATAATAAAATCATCTAACAAATGCCAGAATAACAATAAACATAACTTCACCCGTACTGAAAGGGTTGAGTACCTGAGTTTTATGGAGATGTTGTAGGCTTCGTTTAGGGTCTGTATAGCATCAAAGGGAATTGCATGTTATATAGTAACTGTACCTTGGTTTATACAATATTTGTGTGAGTTTTACATCTGGTTGTATGACCCACAGTGAGGCGAGGGTTGGTCTATATCGCCGAGATAGGACAGTTTATACGTATGACACCATGGATGCTCATATGATTAACTCCCTTCACATACATTACAAGACGACCCAGATGCAACCACAAAGGCCGCAACCAAAGCCACACAATAACATGGCCAACGTCTACCAACCTAACCTAACAAAATGTAAACAGATTGAACGAAACTTAAATTAGCTGAAATAATTATATCTAACCAAATTTCTCCTTACTAATCTGACCTGCTCTGACCAGACAATTTAGGCTGTATCTGTAGCTGTTTGAGTTTGGCAATTTGGATTTTAGCCATATAGTGTTTTTTATGTTACCGATTTGTTATATTTATCTTGAAAAGTACTAAGTTTAGACTTTAGACTAAATTATGTTAGTAAGACTTGGATGACTTACAGAATATTGGGGTGTTTTCCATTATACGTTGATAGTACAAAAACAGCAGCTCTGGGTAGGAACGTTACTTCCCTTGGCAAGTTGTAATCCCCATCTGTATTGTTCTGTTTTATGACTCCATGGGGGTAGTCCGTGCTGAAAGTTTAACATACACATACCTGTATATATAACAAAACATGTGTTTAATATATTATATATATAGTATTTTTTGTTTTTATTCCATAATATTTTTTTGTTAAATCTTCAATAAATCAATTCCACATTGTAAATGTATATATGTTTGATTGTTCTTATTTTGTGCGATTATCGGTTTTGGTTTAATTGTTTTGCAGGTTTTACATATAATGTATAAAAAGTAGCCTAATGATAGGCAAACTAAAATGAGGTTTATACCACTGGCTTGCAAATAAAAAATATGTGAAAACAATTGATGAGAGATTATCTACACTCCCTCAGTCATACCAAGATCGTTAACTACACACCTAAATACTGTAAGTGCAGTGTGGTGGGTAAATGGAAAAGTCAAACACACACACGGTCACAAAGGCCGAGCGCACTTAGTCACTGTATTGGGAGCACTCGCTATGGTGTTGGGGGTTCGATTCCACGCGCAAGCAGGGGAAATGATCTAAAAAGGTTTCCCTGGCTGTGTAGACTATATCTGGACGGACCGTCTCATGGGGCCCACAAAGTCTCCTGCCCACGTCCTACTACCTCAGGGGTATGTAGGCGCTCTATTTTTTTTTTTCTTTTTTTTTAAGAGACAATGAACGGAGGAAGGAAAAACACAGATAAAACATAAAGGTCCATGTGCCTAAAGGCATCCTCCATTCATAAAATGTTTGTAACAACTGGATTTAAACATTTGTAGATTGTAAGTTTGTGGAAAGCAATTCGAGGGAAGTGAATTCCAAAGAGTAGTAGCTCTGGGGATAAATGAATTCTGATAAGCAGAAGTTCTGCATTGTGGAGGAGAAAGTGTAAATTCATGGGCGCTCTCAGCTGCCCTAGTTCTACGGGGAAAGATGTGGAGAGGCGGCACAATTGAAGCAAGTTCCTCGGAACAATTGCTGTGAAAATATCTGTAGAATAATGCAAGGGATGCAACATTTCTTCGTATGGATAATGTAGGAAGGTCCTGTGTGATTGCAGGGTTATTGATTAATCTAATAGCTTTATTTTGAATTTTGTCCAACTGCCTCAATGCAACCACTCCTCTTCCACCCCACAGAGATGAACAGTAATCCATCTGAGAACGCACAGGACTTTTATATATCACGGCCAACTGCTCGTCAGTGAAGAATTCTCGAACTCTGTACAGGAGTCCCAGTTTTTTAGAGGCATTCTTAGCAATGCTTCTAACATAATGTGTCCAGCTCAAGTTAGTAGTTAATGTTACACTTAGCAGCCAGGATCAGTCTGTTGATCCTTTAGGATAAGATCTAGGTTAGGTCTGTGTATTTTTAGCCTCATTGGTTGCTGGCTTGAAATAAACCGATTAAATTATTACTATTATTATAAATATTATTAATATTATTTTTAATAATATTACTATTACACACACACACACACATTATTATTTTCGGTTAGGCTATTCAACGCTGGTAGCCTATTGGTGCGTATTTCATTTTTTTTTTTAATTTTGTTAAACTTTTGGTTAGGCTATCGCCCCTGATAACCTATTGTTGTGTATTTCAACATATTTGTTTTCGGTTGAAGTGATTGAAGTGTTTCTAAAGTGAGTGAAGTGTTTTAAAGTGAGTTAAGTGTTTTAAAGTGAGTTAAGTGTTTTAAAGTGAGTGAAGTGATCTGAAGAAACTGACTGTTACCATGCCTCGCACTTGTACGAACTGCGCCGGTAGGTTTGGTGAGTCCATGTTTGTTACTGTCGGTCTTCAAGACTGCCGTCTCTGCCAGCAACGAGAGAATTTGACAGTGAAATTAGATGAAGCCTACAACAAGATCAACGTCCTCACCATGAAGCTGGAATCACTCCAAGAGTTTGTAACACTCAACGTTGGAGTACCACAAACTTCAATTGTCACCGCAACTCCAGCAGCCACCAACGCCCCAACGTCAACTGCCAACAATTCAACGCCTGCAGTAGCCATTTCATGTGATGGTTCCGATACTCAAGAAACAAATAGTAACTCTCTTCCCCCTCAAGACAACTTCCGTGTCATGAGGAACAACATTTGCCCCAAGACCAGGAAACCCATACCGATTACCGAGTGTCAAAACCGCTTCCAGATACTCGCAGACTCAGATGACGAAGCGGAAATAGAAGATGTCCGGCTCGTGGGAGACTCGACGATACGTGGTCAGTTCTCAGAGTTTTGCGCCAGAGCACTTAAGACCAGGAAGCGTTTTTGTATCCCTGGTGGTGGTGTGGACGACGTAGTTGCTGCAGTTGACGAAGTATCTAAGCTGGCCCCTGCTAATACAATGTACGTCATCCACGTTGGATCCAACGATGTACAGCGAACCCGGTCGGAAGATTTGCTTTTAAAGTACCAGCAGCTGATCAAGTCGTTTAAGGAGAAGTCATCAAGGATCATCATCTCAGGAATCGTCCCCCGGCTTGGTGTAGAGAGCCGATTTTACAACATAGCCACCAGCACAAATCGTTGTCTAGCAAACCTCTGCAGGAAGGAAAACGTGGGATTCGTTGACACCTGGGACAATTTCTACTACGATGACTATTTGTTTTCGGACGATGGAGTTCATCTGAACCAGGTGGGAGCAGCACGTTTTGGGCGTCTTCTCAACGATGCGGTGAAGGATTTTCGGAGAATAAATCGACTCAGCACAGGACAACCAGGAAGGAGGACCGAAGACAGCGAGCACGGCAACCTGCGAAGGAATTAAATGCTAATCTGTCAAGAACCGCGAATTTGGATAAAGCTCCACCAACACGACCCAAATTCAAAACCGCCAGGGATAACGACCGAGGACCGATATCAGCCATGAATGTAAATGTAGATCCGACCAGAACTAAACATTTGATTAAAGAACGTTCTGTGAGTTCTAAAACCGCAACTTTAAAGGTTTTCTATGCAAACGATGTCGATCAACTTCAGACATTCTTTGCATTCTTACACATCAAATCAACCAAGCTACAGACCAACCTGGTGAAACACATACAATAGCACTGGATATATCAAAGGCATTTGATAGAGTCTGGCATCAATCCTTATTGTCGAAGATGTCACCCTATGGCCTTGCATCATTAGTTCCACTAATTTCTTCTTATTTTCATAACAGAAAAATATGTGTAATGGGAGATGGCCTTTATTCTCAATTTCACTCAATAAATGCCGGTGTTCCCCAGGGATCAGTTTGGCCCCAACTCTGTTCATCATTCATATCAATGATCTCATATCTACCACTCATAATCCAATACATTCCTACGCAGATGACTCAACACTCCACAGTTCCTTCACATTTACCAATTCTTTCACCCAACCCGATCTTATAAATTCAAAAATAAACACTCCAATTTCTCTGAACCCGGACCTTGTTAGAATTAATGAATGGGGACAAGAGAATCTAGTTTCCTTTAGCCCTCTATTGGCGGCACGCAACATAAGTCGAGATAAATAAATTTGGACTATGTGGCGGCGCGCGACATAGGTCGTGTGGCAATTTCAGCACGTAATGTTGCTGAGAGAGAGAGACAAGTGGTGGCAGGAGAGTAGCGAGCGTATGACTGCTCCAGACCACCGCGGCGGGCCTACTGACACGAATCCCACCCTCTTCCACCCTCTCACACTCGCTACATACTGAAATGCATGGGGAAAGTACCGAATTACATGGTTTTTGCACTCGTGTTGCGCGGTTGTTGCAAGAAAACTTGTGGTCATACAAGGATCGTTGTGGTGTCATTGGAAAGCTCTGTTTATGCCCTTTCAGGGATAGATGCTTGTTTTATGCTCTGGGTCTTATTTAGGCATGCAAATAATCACGTAAACAGCCCTATTTTGGCTAAAAACACCCCGCTGGGCGGTACATATAAATAGACCGCCTAGCCCGCCAATAGGGTGTTAATGCACAGAAAACCAAGTACATTCAATTTTCTAACCGACAGAATCTCACTGACTCCCATATATTTTTTTAATAATGTAAATATTCCCACTTCCCCTAGTATTGACATTTTCGGTGTAACATTAACTACTAACTTGAGCTGGACACATTATGTTAGAAGCATTGCTAAGAATGCCTCTAAAAAACTGGGACTCCTGTACAGAGTTCGAGAATTCTTCACTGACGAGCAGTTGGCCGTAGTATATAGAAGTCATGTGCGTTCTCAGATGGATTACTGTTCACCTCTGTGGGGTGGAAGTGGAGTGGTTGCATTGAGGCAGTTGGACAAAATTCAAAATAAAGCTATTAGATTAATCAATAACCCTGCAATCACACACGACCTTCCTACATTATCCATACGAAGAAACGTTGCATCCCTTGCATTATTCTACAGATATTTTCACAGCAATTCTTCCGAGGAACTTGCTTCAATTGTGCCGCCTCTCCACATCTTTCCCCGTAGAACTAGGGCAGCTGAGAGCGCCCATGAATTTACACTTTCTCCTCCACAATGCAGAACTTCTGCTTATCAGAATTCATTTATCCCCAGAGCTACTACTCTTTGGAATTCACTTCCCTCGAATTGCTTTCCACAAACTTACAATCTACAAATGTTTAAATCCAGTTGTTACAAACATTTTATGAATGGAGGATGCCTTTAGGCACATGGACCTGTTTGTTTTATCTGTGTTTTTCCTTCCTCCGTTCATTTTCTCTTAAAAAAAAAAAAAAAAAAAAAAACGCTCGTAGCATCCGCAATAAATTTTCAGATTTAGAGGAACTAGTGCTTACTGAAAATTATGATGTGATTGGTATAACAGAATCTTGGCTTAATACAGTAGATAGAGACTTTTTAGCAGAGTATTCACTTCCCGGTTATGTAATGTTTGAGAAAAGCCGAATAAATAAAAATGGAGGTGGCGTTTTATTTTATATCAAAGAAAGTCTTAACCCGACCCTCATGTCAAAACCTCAAATTGTGAACGTCGACACATCTTTTGTGCTAATAACGAATAATAAAGGTACAAAAATAATACTTGCATTAATATACAGACCTCCAGCTCAATCAGTGCAAACTGACCAACAAATTTATGAACAAATTGCAGATGTAAGTAACTCACAAGATACCGTATTTATTGGCGACTTTAATTTACCTGTGACCAAGTGGGGCGATACTCTTACTTCACACTCCGGACATGACTTGCATACGAACTTGCAAGAGAGTTCGCTTTATCAATTTGTTCGAACACCGACCCGTGGTAATAACGTTGTTGACATTGTACTTGCAACAAAAGAAGAATTACTATAGAATTTGAATGTTGGTAATGAATTCAGTAACAGCGACCATCGTACGATAACTTTCACTTTAAACTTTACTAGTAACGAACCAAATAGTAGCATCGAAAAAGTCCCTAATTTCAAGAAAGCAAACTTTCATAAACTTGAGCTATGTTTAAAGAAACTGACTGGAGCTTTTTAATTAACAATAACGACATAAATACATCTTGGAAGTTATTCGAAACCACTTACCTAAAAGCAGTGCAAGACTGCATACCATCGAAAATACGGCGTCCATGCCATAATAATAAGCCCAAATGGTGGAAAAAAGATATTTCAAACTGCCTGCTTGCTAAAAAATTTGCTAATGATAGATTAAAATCCTCACAAAATGACGAAGAACGGGTGAAATTTGTAGAGCTATGACGCAAAGCCAAAAAGTTAATTAAGCAAAGTAAAAAGACCTTAGAGTTACATATTGCGAATCAAAGTAAAACAAACCCGAAAGAATTTTATAGTTATATCAGAAAGAAAAAAGTAGTTACTTCAACTGTTGGACCGTTAGTCGATGAAAATGGAGAATACACCAAAGACGAAGTACAAATGAGTAATGCCCTCAATACCTTCTTTGCATCAGTTTTTACAACAGAAGACCTCAGTGATACCCCTACACCATCGCCGATTCAGATTGAAAATTCAGATGTTCTAAGTAATATCACCGTTACAGAGAGAGAAGTATTGAATTGTATAGATAAACTCAAGGTAAATAAAACGCCTGGACCTGATACAATCTCGCCTAGAGTTCTAAAGGCAGCTAAGGATGAGCTCTCCAAACCACTGACATTACTATTCAATAAATCCTTGCAGTCTGGAACTATGCCTGATCAGTGGAAGATAGCCAATGTAACACTGATATTCAAAAAAGGCAGCAAATCCCTACCCCGTAACTATCGTCCACTTAGCTTAACCTCAGTTGTATGTAAAATGCTAGAAACGGTCATAAGAGACAGACTCGTAAATCACTTAGAGGAAAATAACATACTTAAAGATACTCAACACGGCTTTCGTAAAAAACGTTCCTGTTTAACAAACCTCTTAGACTTCTTCCACGATATCCTCAACCTCTACGATGAGAGTAAAGCTGTAGATATTATATACCTTGATTTTCAAAAGGCCTTTGACAAAGTTCCCCACAAACGTTTACTGCTAAAACTAAAAGCGCATGGAATACAAGACGGTGTGTTGAAATGGATAGAAAATTGGCTCAGCGACAGAAAGCAAAGAGTAGTCATACACGGTAAGGTATCTAAATGGACCAATGTAAGTAGCGGGGTACCCCAGGGATCGGTACTAGGACCAATTCTCTTTCTAATTTACATCAACGACATAGATGAGGGTCTCACCTGTACAATCTCAAAATTTGCTGACGATATCAAAATTGCAAATAGCGTACTCTCAAAAGAACAAGTTGACGATATGCAACACAATCTAGATAAATTGTCACATTGGGCCCAAATTTGGCAAATGAGTTTCAATGTGGATAAATGTAAAGTACTACATATCGGATACCTAAATGAGAAAGCAAACTATTCGATGAATGGCACTCAGCTTAAGAATGTAAACAGAAAAACCGATCAGGGAGTAACAATATCGAGTAACCTAAAACCGAGTCAACAATGTTCAGAAGTTGTTCAGAAGGCAAACAAAATAATTGGCTTTATAGGCAGGTCATTTGAGCATAAATCCAAAGACGTTATCCTAACCCTTTACAATTCCTTAGTCCGCCCTCTTCTGGAATACTGCGTTCAAAGCTGGTGCCCTTATTACCAAAAAGACATAAACAAGCTAGAACGAGTTCAACTTAGAGTTACCAAAATGATACCTAGCCTAAAGAACAAACCATACGAAGAGCGTCTTAGAGAATTAAATCTATTTCCTTTAACCCAGCGCAGATTAAGAGGTGACTTAATTCAAGTGTTCAAATCATCAAAGGCATCGACAATATGAACTGTAGTAAGTACTTCACTATCGACCAATCTAATTACACGCGGGGAAACGGTTGCAAAATTATTGGTAAATCTTTTAACTCACACGAATCTAAGAATTTCTTCTTCAATCGAGTTGTCAACTTGTGGAATGGGCTTCCCTGAGACGTTATAGACTGCAGCACCGTTGATTCATTTAAACTCCGCATAGACAAATATCTCGCATCAAACCCGCGACTGACTGCGTTTGTAATTGAATAACTTTATTTTATCCTCCCCTCAGTTACTAACCCATATGTCCCCTACTAACTTCCTAGTCCTGCCACGGACATTAGTTCCAGGGCAGTAGTTTCCTTTCCAATGTTCTCTTACCCACTCTAAACCACTGTTTGGACACTTGATCCTCAGTGTTTTGGAGGACAAGCAGCCTAGAAGGGTCACTAGACCTGTTGTTGCTTGATTTCCTTTGTACTCCTTTGTACTCCTTTGTACATACACACACACACACACACGTCTGTCTTGCTTGCAGATATACTGTAAACACTCAGTTGCTCGTATATTATTATTATACACATACACACACACACACACACGTCTGTCTTGCTTGCAGACATACTTTAAACACTCAGTTGCTCGTATATTATTATTATACACACACACACACACGTCTGTCTTGCTTGCAGATATACTGTAAACACTCAGTTGCTAGTATATTATTATTACACACACACACACACACACACGCACGTCTGTCTTGCTTGCAGATATACTGTAAACACTCAGTTGCTCGTATATTATTATTACACACATACACACACACGTCTGTATTGCTTGCAGATATACTGTAAGCACACAGTTGCTCGTATATTATTATTACACACACACGTCTGTATTGCTTGCAGATATACTGTAAACACACAGTTGCTCGTATATTATTATTACACACACACACACACACGTCTGTATTGCTTGCAGATATACTGTAAGCACACAGTTGCTCGTATATTATTATTGTCGGGAATAGGGTAATGATCCCGACAGGGTTTGGTCCAATAGGACATTTGAATTTGGCGGTATCGTATCGCTTGTACGATTTCGGCTGGTTCTTTGTGTATTGGAGTTTATTCTTAAGTTAGGTTAAATATTAACTGTAATGTATAAATATCTACATCAGCTCTAGGTGTATTATGAAACCAAGTTATGGGTTATAATTATTATGAGTCGGCAGCCATATGTAATTTCGCGAAGCGATCGGACGCCGGCCCTTTAGTCTCTCAATCAACACCAAACAGTCAACATCTCCTCCCCCGGCTCTGACTCAACCCACAGTTCACCATGTGCTACAAATATTAATCTACAACAATATTAACAACAGTCCTACATCACCAGTCCTCTTAAGCTAAGTTCATTGTATCGATATTGTATTATGTGAACATTCCTACATGTCATGCAATTGAATTAGCCGCGTTTGGGGGACTGGATTACACCCATCGACGAATACCTTGTTGGTAATTATATTATAACTATTTGTTGGGATATTTCATGTACCAGTGATATATAATTTAACCTTTATCTAAATTCCCGATAATTATTACACACACACGTCTGTATTGCTTGCAGATATACTGTAAACACACAGTTGCTCGTATATTATTATTACACACACACACACACACGTCTGTATTGCTTGCAGATATACTGTAAGCACACAGTTGCTCGTATATTATTATTACACACACACGTCTGTATTGCTTGCAGATATACTGTAAACACACAGTTGCTCGTATATTATTATTACACACACACACACACACGTCTGTATTGCTTGCAGATATACTGTAAGCACACAGTTGCTCGTATATTATTATTACACACACACGTCTGTATTGCTTGCAGATATACTGTAAACACACAGTTGCTCGTATCCTACTACGTCAGATACGAGAAGCCCAAGGCAATGTGTTGCATATTGCATTTGAACCCAAACTAGGCTATACTTATAATCGGTATTATGCCCGGAATTGCTAACCTGTAGACCTACATCACTGTTTTATAAAAACATTTGGTGTAGTCATGTTTAAGTTGCATACAAACGCCTCAACGTAGCAGAAATATATAAGAGTAGTTCTGTTCATATCACGAAGTTGAAATCTGGCACCGAAAATGCTCTTGGGAAAGCATTTTAATATGCCATAAGATATTCTGGTAACAAGATGATATAAACAGGAGAGAGAGAGAGAGAGAGAGAGAGAGAGAGAGAGAGAGAGAGAGAGAGAGAGAGGTGGGGGGGGGGGTTGTCACTGGTTGAAAGGTCAAATGGTTGAGAACATGTTAAGCTCACCAAGAAATAAATCGCAATAAGAACTACGGAATGCTTAATACCAATTATGAAGTTAAAGTCTTTTGAAATTCGAGTTTTAAAATATATTTTTTACAATTGTATAGACTTTACACTTTTTAAACATTGATTTCTGCGTGTTCTGATATTTAATTAGTGAGTCTTTTGAAACCCCAGCTCAGGATTCACTTCCATATGTCAGAGATATAAAAAAAAACAAAAAAAAAAAAAAATCTGAACCACGAGAATACTTTAATCAGCAGTTTTCACGAGAATCTGGATTTTGTTCTCATTAGCTTGAACGATAAGTTTGGAGAAATACGTACACATTGCGGGGTTGTAATTAGGGTAGTTATGTTAACCCTTCAAGATACTGTTATGCATTTCTTGTCTGTTTTCTAGCTATTATTGGACGATTTTATTCAGATTAGGACAGGTATATGGAAGTGAGAGGGTTAATTGATATCTTAAGCCTTTATAATCACCAGACATCCTTCCAAAGTTTTATAAAATCATCTAATTACAGCCAGAATAATCTGCAAAAATGCATCATAGTCTTCAAAGGGTTAATAGTTTGACCGATAAGTTTGAGGGAAAAACATAGGACGTGGCTTGATAATTAGGATAACTAGCTTCTGAGTCAGGGATAATTAGTGTAATAAAAAGATTATGCGCTAATTATAGATTAACACTTTTAGAATGAATACACCTTTAATTTTCGCCTCAAAATTTGACTACTCCACAAATAATGGCAGGAAGGTTGTGGGAAAATGTAGCAACTTTGTGGGTGTGTTGTACACACACACACACACGGAAAGTTGTACCAACATTTGTCGAGTTCTAAAAATATACACATATTGTTCCTGGAATGAATAGAGCGGAACATATACAGAATAGTAAGTGCAAAGAGCTATGGACAATACAACTGAGGGCATTAACCCCTGTCTATCGGGGACCGACTTAAGGCGGTCAAGAGAACCTAGACCTGAAGAGCGGGGACCGCCTTAAGTCGTATGCGATGTTGAGCACATAATTGGCTCTGAGAGAGAGTCCGAGCGGTGGGAGGAGCGTAGGTTGGCTCTGACCATTCGGCACGGCTCCCTCACCGCGATTGGCCCCACCTCCACACACATCCACACCCACTGCCTCCCTAGACAGGGAAATATGTAAGGAAATTACCGTATTTTAGGGATTTTTCCTTCGTGTCGCACGATCGTTGCAAGACAACCCGTGGTCGTAGAAGGATGGTTCAGGTGTCATTGGAAAGCTCAATTAACGCCCTTTCACGGATACAGAATTGTATTACGCTCTGGCTCTTCTTTATGCATGAAAAAGAGCATGTAATTAAGCTCGTTTAGGGTAAATATGCCCGCTTGGCAGGTAGTAGAAGTTATTAACCTAGCCGCTCGTTGAGTGTTAACAACCACATGCATATTCAAACACATATGTACGTACGAACACTTGCTTGCAATAAACATACACATTATACACACATATATATATATATATATATATATATATATATATATATATAATTATACTGTATCTACTCTATATATATATATATATATATATATATATATATATATATATATACAGTTTAAGCAGTAACAAGAAATAGGGTGGTCAGTATGGAAGTGAAGAAGTCTTTGCATGACAGTGTGGTAATCCCGACACTGACTTACGGAAGCAAGCATGGACGTTGGTTGAGAGACTCATACCAAGAGTGAGAGCAGTGGAAATGAATTACTTAAGAAGTGCATGCGGAGTTACATGGAGGGATAGACAGACTAATGAGGAAGTAAGAAGGAGGTGTGGTGTGGAGGTAGATGTGCTGGAAAGTGTGAAAAGGAACAACTTGAGATGGTTCGGCCATATGGAACGTATGGAAAGCGAGAGAATGACTAAGAGGGTGTACGAGAGCGAGGTGGAGGGACAGAGAGGGAGAGGTAGACCGAAAGAGAGGTGGAAGGATGGAGTGAGGAAGTATATAAACGAAGGCGGTGCTGGTTGGGGGCGACTGTACAACAAATAAATAATTTGAATACATACATACATATATACATGCATACAAGTTTGAAAACCGCTTTGTCCACAGAGAATGTGGTTACAGTCTCAAGTCCTAGATGGCTGTATTCCAGGTGACCCTATCATGGGCTGCCTTTGTGATATAGTTATTTATTTGGAAATCTGACCGGAATATCTGATCCCACGTCTTTTTTAGGTCTACCCCTGCACGCCTTTCCCCCCATTTTGATAGTCCAACATTTCTTCACCCAGTTATGATCATCCATTCTCTCCACGTGTCCAAACCAACCAGTCTGCTCCTCCGTATCACTTCACTGATACTCCTAATGCCCAGACGCCTTCGTAATTCCTCACTCGATACCCGGTCTCTGAGGTTAACCCCACATATCCATCTCACCATTATCTTTCATTCCGTTCCATTCGATTTTAATTAATTTTAAAATTAATTTTTCAGCAGCAGGAGATTGGTCATACTGATTTCCTCAGGAAGAGGAGAGGGACAAAATGCAGTGGTAATAAACGAAGAAGAAGGAGAGAAATATAGGACTAACAAACAACAACATACCTATTGGTCCATACGGGGCAGTTTGAATATCTACACTGCTAAGCTACTAACAATTAAGTAGAGAAAAGGATAGTAAACAGCTGGCACCTCCCCACCCCACTCAGCTTACGCTGGCGTGGAAACAGTTAGCGAGAAATATACCATGCAGTATGGAAAAACTGATATGGAACTTCGGATAGGAGATGATGAAAAGTGATTAATTTGTATAGTCTATGCTACCGCTACGATCCTGAAAAGAAAACCTATGGTTTCGGCTATGGGTCAACACTATGCAGATATTATATATACATTGCGATCTGTGGCATTTCTACATCACGAGTTATTCTGAAATAAATTAGATACGATACGAGGAGGAATAGGAATACGAGGAGATGGACAAAGAAGAACAAAATGAGAAGAGAAGGTGCAGGAAGGAGGAAGAACGACGAGGAAATATGAGAAGTTGAGAAGGAGAACACGGAAGAGGAAGAAGAATCCACAAGACAAGGGATAGAGAAGTACAAAGGAGTACAAAGGAAATCAAGCAACAACAGGTCTAGTGACCATTCTAGGCTGCTTGTCCTCCAAAACACTGAGGATCAAGTGTCCAAACAGTGGTTTAGAGTGGGTAAGGGTACATTGGAAAGGGAACTACTGCCCTGGAACTAATGTCCGTGGCAGGATTAGGAAGTTAGTAGGGGACAGATGGGTTCGTAACTGAGGGGACGATAAAATAACGTTATTAATTTACAAACGGAGTTGGTCGCGGGTTTGATGCAAGATATTTGTCTAGGCGAAGTTTAAATGAATCAACGGTGCTGCAGTCTGTAACATCTCGGAGAAGCCCATTTCATAAGTTGACAACTCGATTGAAGAAGAAATGTTTAACTTTGTGTGAGTTAAAAGATTTACCAATAATTGTGCACCCGTTTCCCCGCGTGTAATTAGATTGGTCGATAGTGAAGTACTTACTACAGTTCATATAGTCGATGCCTTTGATGATTTTGAACACTTGAATTAAGTCGCCTCTTAATCTGCGCTGGGTTAAAGGAAATAGATTTAATTCTCTAAGACACTCCTCGCTCCTCGTATGGTTTGTTCTTTAGGCTAGGTATCATTTTGGTAACTCTACGTTGAACTCGTTCTAGCTTGTCTATATCTTTTTGGTAATAAGGGCACCAGGATTGAACGCAGTATTCCAGAAGAGGGCGGACTAAGGAATTGTAAAGGGTTAGGATAACTTCTTTGGATTTATGCTCAAATGACCTGCCTATAAAGCCAATTATTTTGTTTGCCTTCTTAACAACTTCTGAACATTGTTGACTCGGTTTTAGGTTACTCGATATTGTTACTCCCAGATCGGTTTCTCTGTTTACATTCTTAAGCTGAGTGCCATTCATCAAATAGTTTGCTTTCTCATTTTGGTATCCGATATGTAGTACTTTACATTTATCCTCATTGAAACTTATTTGCCAAATTTGGGCCCAACATGACAACTTATCTAGATTGTGTTGCATATCGTCAACTTGTTCTTTTGAGAGTACGCTATTTGCAATGTTTGTATCGTCAGCAAATTTTGAGATTGTACAGGTGAGACCCTCATCTATGTCGTTGATGTAAATTAGAAAGAGAATAAGGAAGAAACAAGAGGACGAAGGAGAAGGGAGGACAGGAGGACTCTAAATTCAACTATGTCTGTGACAGTAAAAGTGACAACTCAAGAGAGGCTGAAGTAGGAGAGGAGGATTACCATGTTCTGAGACCATGGGGACACATATTCAAGATGTCAAGCGCGCCAAAGAGAGATAGATTGATTGATAGAGAGCGAGAGAGCTAAATATAGAAAGATAGATATATAGATAGAGAGGTAGGTAGGTACGTCGCGCTAATAAGTCATGTCCCAGCTGTCATTACGTTTGGCTTGCTCTGTGCTGTATTGCTGTCTGTCAGATGTTGAATAGGGTGGGTAAGTTTTTTTTTTTTTTTTATGTGATTGAGGGAGGCAAAAGGCATAACTGCCTACTGCCTATTGGGCGGGTGCCCAACCCCGAAAAGGGTTGAAATAGGGGAGCTATCCCCCCGCCATAGGCGGCTTTCTAGGGCCTTTCCTAGCTGATGCTGAGAGGATTGGGTTCTAGTCATGTGGTGATGGGATGGTCTATCAGAGTGAGAACTGAGCAATCTCTGCCATACCCATAGCTTACTCTGACTGTTCCTTTTACTTATATATTTTCTAGATCTCAAGTGACGGCGTCTCTAACGTGGATTGACCTCCCAATCTACCAAGATTGGAAGCCAAAGCGTCACATTTTTTCCCTTGCCCCTCAACTTTCTCTTCATAATTGCTGAGGGATACAGGGCCCTGGGTGGGGCTATGGTTTCCCGGGCATTTCCGCACCCTCCTCAGCTCCCCGCCATGGAGTGGCTTCGGTCACCCAGGCTTTATTGTGGTCGGCGGGGAGGGTTCTGTGGGGGCGCTCGGTTATGGCCTTGGCCTTGCTCGGGGCCTTGGGGCTGTTCGGCCAGGCAGCTTGGGGAACAACAACAACAACAACAACTGCCTATAGCGAGTGCCTCCCCCATAGTTGAAAGAGAGACAGGGCCAAAATCAAGGGACGTTCGAGCCAAAATGCCTGGACACACGGAGTTTGAAGCAATTTAAGTCATAGGAAGAGGGAAAGACTGATTCTGGGAGAGAGTTCCAGAGCTCAGCTGTTGAGTAGAAGAAAGTTTGAGAGTAACGTTTCACTCTTGGGTTGGAGAGTTGCACAGAGTAGGGGTGGGATTGAGTTGCAAAACGGGTACCACGTGCCCTACGTAAAGGAGGTGGTATGCACTGGGAAATCTCTGAGGAACACTGATTATTATAGTAGCGATAGAATAGCGAGAGAGATGAAACATTGCTGCGGAGAGAGAGAGATTGCAGAGAGTTGGTGAGTGGACGGGAGTTAATGATACGAAAGGCCTTCCTTTCAACTTTGTCTAGGAGAGCGGTGTGAGAGTAACCTCCCCACACATGTGAACAATACTCAATACAAGGACGCACTATGCCCCTGTACAGAGCAAGAAGCTGTGCAGGGGAAAAGAACCCCCTAAGGCGGTTGAGCACACCCAGCTTCTGGGAGGCTGCCTTAGCAAGACTGGTAATATGGTCCGTCCAAATGAGAGCAGAAGAAAAAGAGACACCAAGAATATTGAGAGAATATGAAGGGTTGATTTTTGTATTGTTGAAGAATAAGGGATAGTCCGCTGGGAGATCCTGACGGGTAGATAGATGGAGAAATTGGGTTTTGGAAGCATTAAAGTTAACAAGGTTTTCTCTGCCCCAATTGGAAATAGTATTTAGATCAGAATTTAAGAGTTCTATGGCTTCATTACGTTTGTCGTTGAGGGATTGCTGGCTGGGGCATGTAGTGTAGGAACATGTTTGTATTTTTCACTCGATATGAAGAAATGAAGCTTAGATATTGCTGAAACCAATCATTGATCAAAACATACTTGGTGCCGAGACATCACATATTAGCGCAACTGTACTCCTGGCAAGATTTCCAACTGGCCCAGCACTTTTGATTTATGCTATATTTAGTAGAGTAGAAGAACACATAATGTATAGTATGCAGAGGTAATCAATCCATTTTTCTTTTTAAAGACCTCCATCTACGTATTATGAAAAACCTGTTTTCTTCTGGCAAATTATGGGGTTGAGTGAGTGAAGGTGGGGACAGTGAATGAAGGAAGATACATGTTTTTCATAATACGTGTTGCTAGCCCCAAACGCGCGAGCAACTGTGGCTTTCAACCATCCGACACATCCCCTTTTATTTATGTACATCAAACATGTTAAAAACAAATAAAATTTGCTTTGTTTTGATTTGTTAATCTCTCTCTCACACACACACACTCTCTCTCTCTCTCTCTCTCTCTCTCTCTCTCTCTCTCTCTCTCTCTCTCTCTCTCTCTCTCTCTCTCTCTCTCTCTCTCTCTCTCTCTCTCTTATTTGATTGTTGTTCATGATTTGTATTGGATTATATATAGTTTGTTTATGGAGGGGGTCATATTTCTATATTTATTAATAGCTAAAAACCATAAATACAACTATTTCTGTACCAGCTGGACATCTTACAGACTGTATTATGTCGGTAGATGGGTAGGTTACTAGGTAGATAGTTAGGTGGATAGGTAGGTCGATAAATAAATACATTGACAGTAAGGTAGATAGATGCATACTGTATATAGACAGTATAAATGCGAACCAAAATTATCCGAGGGAAAACAAACTCAACATTAAGAAGAAAACAATCAGTAATGACGATCACGAGGCATGGAGAAGATAACCAAACACCAAGGAACTGTCAGAGAAGCTCACAGAGACAAAGACCAGACAGAATACCCAATCAGACACGACAGACAGACTGACTGAGACAAAACATAAACCGAATACCATATCAGGCTTGACAGACAGAAACAACGAATACACTGAATACTTAATCAGACATGACAGACACAATCAATGAATGGGGATGACAGGAAGAATTCTAATCATAGTGGATGACACACACACATACACACAAACATACACACATACACACACACATACACACCCACAATCACAACACTCTTGACCTTATTTTGACAGACATGGATGAGCAGTACCTCCCACCTGAACCTTTACCTCCTGTGGGACGCAGCACTCATCTCTCTGTGTTCTGGTCACCTGCCCCTACCACCTCCCATCAACAGACCCCCGTCATCCGGACCTACCGACCGACGCCAGACTCTGCAATGCGGGGGTTCGGGCAGTGGTTGGTTCATTACCCGTGGACGGAGGTTCTCACTGAAGAAGATGTTAATGCCAAATTGGACAACTTTGTATCTACCACCACCGAAGCCTACCACCACTTCTTCCCCACCAAGAGGACCAAAATGCACCCCTCTGACGTCCCATGGATTACTCCTCGGATCAAGAGACTGATGCAGAATCGGAATAAGGCCTTCTACACGGACAACAATCGCTACAAGGACCTACGCAACATTGTGATAAGGGAAATCCGTTGGGCGAAGAAGTCCTACTACCCTACAAAGATTCATCATTTAAAACAAACCAATATCAGTCAGTGGTACTCTAAAATTAAGAATCTTTGTGGCTTAAGTAGTGGGACTCCTTCGATCCCCTGTGTTTCCCATGTCCCTCGTGTAGATGCACCTGAACTGATAAATAATCACTTCTCTACCATCTGCCAAACCCTCCCCAAACTAGACCGCACCAACCTCCCTGCCTTCCTCCCATCCCCTTCCCCCCCAGTAACTGTTCAAGAATTTGAAGTGGCCAAAAAGCTTTCCAGTTTCAAATAAAAAAGATCAACAACCCCAGTAGACCTACCCATGAAAATATACAAAGAATTTTCGGTGGAATTTGCCACCCCCCTTTGCTCGATAATTAATGCCTCCTTAAGGCAAAGTAAATGCCCTGCAGACTGGAAAACTTCATACGTCACTCCAATCCCCAAAACCCCCTCCCCACATTCTCTTAATGAACTCAGACCAATTGCCATTACGCCCATCCCTAGTCTAATCTGTGAGGACTTTGTATTCACCTGGGCTTACTCACAAATCCGTCACTTGATAGATCCCCAACTGTTTGGCAACGTAAAAACCTCCTCCACCACTCACTGTCTTATTAGCTTCCTAGATTATATTTACACAAATCTTGAGAAGAGAAAGACTTCCCTCGCCCTTGCCTTTATTGACTTCAGGAAAGCATTTGACCTTGTTGACCACACCATCATCATCAACAAAGCCATAAAGTTGGGGCTACATCCTACCCTGGTTGCGTGGTTGACCGACTTCCTTAGTGACAGACGACAAGCAGTGCGATACCAAGGCTTCATCTCCACCTTCCTAGACATCACATGTGGAGTCCCACAGGGCACAAAGATGGGGCCTCTATTGTTCCTCATCTTGATTAATGATGCCCTAAAGGACACCCCATTCCACTGGAAGTACGTGGACGACTCGACAGTCGGCATTACTGTCGATAACACCTCCCCTAACTATGACCCCCTACAAGACATCCTCGACCGTCTTCAAGCCTGGACCACAGACAATCATGTGACTATCAATCATGACAAGACAGTGGTCATGCACATCAACACTTCCGTTACCGACCTTCCTCCACCCACTGTCACAATTGGTCCTCATCCCCTTCACCTTGTTGAGTCCACCAAACTCCTCGGAATCACTGTGGACAACAAACTGAACTGGAAGAAACATGTAACTACCACAGTCAGGACCGCCACTTACAAGTTATTTATGCTAAGGCGGTTGAGATCCCTGGGGGCGCCGGAAAATGAGCTGAAGAGTATATATAACACCTTCATACTCCCTAAGCTCACCTACGCCTCTCCCGCCTGGTCCTCCTCTCTAACCCTAACACAACAACGTCAACTGGAGAGAGTTCAGAGGAGGGCATGCAGGATCATCCTGGGTGGCACATATCCAGGGTACGAGGAAGCTCTCACCACCCTTAGCATACCTGCACTTTCAACCCACCACTACAACACACTCAAACAGTTTGCATCTAAGCTGCTTGTTCACCCACGACACAGAAACTTACTTCCACCAGACGCCCCTAGACCTACACGTGCAGCTCGTCATTTCAACACACTCCAACCAATAAGAGCAAGAACTGACAGATATAAAAATAGTCCTATCCCAACCATTGTTAATATTATTAATAATGTGTAATAACGGTCTGTCACACCATATATACGCGCCCACCTTTAATAATATATGCATAAGTGTGTGTGCGTGTGTGTATTAGAATATAATTATGTATGTATTTGCTTGAGTTTGTTTATGTATATGTGTATATATGTATCTATGTATGTGCAGTATATGTGTATGTATGTGTGCGTATATGTGTATGTATGTATGCGTTATTTATGTATATATATATGTGTATAGTGTATACTGTTTGTGGTTCGAGCCCGGCTGAGAGTATCAGGTAGGATAAGAGAAGAGCATATATGCATGTAATGTGCATATATTTATGTATATGTATGTCTGTGTGTACGTGCTGTCAATGGTTCGAGCCCGGTTGAGAATATAAGGTATATAATATATATATGTACTGTACGTGTATTTATATTTATATGGTCATATGCACATATGTATATAAATATACGTACATATGAGCGAGAACATATTGCTCACTAGCGCAACTTCTGATTATAAATCTATGCATAAGCATTATCTATTATTAAGTGTTCGCGTATCTTCATCCATGTATTTCCACCCTTAACAATAGAACGCCCAGCTCTTCCATATTTCGCCTTCTGTCTCACACACACACACACACACACACACACACACACACACACACACACACCTACACTACCGAGGATTAACCTCCCATTGTAGTACCCGCACCCTCCTTACCTGACCTTACCAAAACAGTTTCTGTATGTATGTATGTTTGTGTGCATACGTGAGCGTTTGTGTATACGGACATGTGCAAACTTACTGCATGTTCTTATGTTCCTATATATGTATGTATATGTATGTGCGCACGTACGTGTATATACGTATGTTCTGTATATGAGTAAGTAAATAAATGTGTATATGTACTGTATATCACTTACTCTCATGGTTATTTTATGATAATTTGTATTCTGCACATGCATCATTATTGTATTTATTTATTTTGTTTGTAAACTAAGCTTACCATCCTCATATCTGTACATCTCATGTTCATCCACTAAATTGTAAAATGTGTATTTTCAGCTCATGAGGCTGCCATTCTTTAATAAACCGTTTATTATTATTATTATTATTATTATTACACATACTTAGAAACTAGGTGGGAATGCAAACAAATGTCACAGTTCAGTTATTCATATTTGTTTTAATAAGTAACCTATACCGTAGCATGGCCTACCTTCGGTCAAGGGGTATACTTCGGACATTTCTGGATACAAATATATTGGCTACGGTTATGGAAAAATGGCTCTGCATTATGGAAGAACACCACATACATACTTGTTTTTTCCACAAAATCATGTATTTATCCCATAACTTAGGTTCAATATATTATTTTCCAGAATGTCCGAAATTATCTTTCCGTCCAAAGTTACGTTATTTTAGCGGTACTCGACTTGTAGACATACACACACAACACACAGCATAAGTGAAGAGCCTTACAATAGTACTCCAGAAAGATAGTCATTCAACCGGTATATAGATTATGAGCATTACCCAATACAATTTACTAAATATAGCAAGGCAAACAAGATTCATCAAATAAGCATTGCACAGTAGTAACCATCTTCACCACCATGCCCACTCCAAACTTCACTCGACACTTCCCTATTTGTAAACAAGGATGACATTCCCAGGATAACCTCAAAGTATCTGAGCACTCAATTGGGATATACCCTGTTCCAAATAAGTAGGCCAAAACTCTTGAACATTAACCTATGTAACTCATAAGCCACCAGAGTAATCGAGCTAATACTTCTACCAAATGGTAGAAGGGAAGGGTTAGCCAGGGAATAGGTGTGGAAATGTACAGCCCATTTGCTCTAGTTTTTTTATTTTTATTGATAGAGGTTAGGGTTTACAAATGCTGGCCTACCAATTTTCAACAGGTTATAAGTTAGCAAATTTGGCCGAACAGTGAATTATGTGGAGCTTCAAGTTGGGTCAAGTGGCTGAATAGTTCCAAGGAGCTAATATTGGTCATACAACCTACAGGCTATGGGGCGAGCGCCCAAATTAGTCTGAATAGGTGACTCTGACCCACCACCAACCCGACTACTCCAATTTGAATTAGTCTGAATACGGTAGGTGAATCTGAACCACCACCAACCCGATTACTCCCGATTTTGCCAAAACAATAAATTGGAAGATTGCACAATCGGAGGCAGTCGGGACCAAAATGTGTATGTGTGAAATGGGCCATTTGCGACCAAGGTAAAGTGCATCAAATAAAAGATCAATGACGGGAAGAATATGGTCCCAGTGAAGGAGTATCTGGTAGCAGTAGAGGTTGGAGTGGCGGGTGGGGAAATAGTTAGATAGATAGATAGACAAATAGATAGTGTAAGATAGAGAGGTAGGTATATAGTGTATGATAGAGAATATGGTCCAAGTGAAGGAGAATCTGGTAACACAGTAGAGGCGGGAGGAGAAATCGGTGCATAAATTATCCATTCACAATCTGGCAGGTCCTCAAAGCCTCTGGGATTATGGCCGTCTACAGGGACATGATTTCGGGTCTGAGACTGTGTAGCAGCTAAGATCGGCCAACTAAGGTCATACTGGTGCGACTGGTGTCATTAGCCTCTCTTGACACTCAGACATACTCATATACTCATACCTATATTAAACATTCGGCAAAACTGGTACAGTATATCTAGTTTGGTCTCTGGATAAAAATTCTCCATGATCAAACATAAAATAACAAGCCGGATAAACTAGTCTGTAGCCCACTCATAAGATTTCGAAATTCGTGGACCCCTTATGTTTTTATTCGTGCAATTTTATCTAAGGGTATCTGGACTGATATTTTATCTACGGGTATCTGGACTGATATTTTATCTAAGGGTATCTGGACTGATATTTTATCTAAGGGTATCTGGACTGATATTTTATCTAAGGGTATCTGGACTGATATTTTATCTAAGGGTATCTGGACTGATATTTTATCTAAGGGTATCTGGACTGATATTTTATCTAAGGGTATCTGGACTGATATTTTATCTACGGGTATCTGGACTGATATTTTATCTAAGGGTATCTGGACTGATATTTTATCTACGGGTATCTGGACTGATATTTTATCTACGGGTATCTGGACTGATATTTTATCTACGGGTATCTGGACTGATATTTTATCTAAGGGTATCTGGACTGATATTTTATCGAAGGGTATCTGGACTGATATTTTATCTACGGGTATCTGGACTGATATTTTATCTAAGGGTATCTGGACTGATATTTTATCTAAGGGTATCTGGACTGATATTTTATCTACGGGTATCTGGACTGATATTTTATCTACGGGTATCTGGACTGATATTTTATCTAAGGGTATCTGGACTGATATTTTATCTACGGGTATCTGGACTGATATTTTATCTACGGGTATCTGGACTGATATTTTAATAGAACTGACGTTAGTTTCCAAAAAATGTAGCTCCATAAAGATAAATAGGTGAGGTCCATGAATAGTTACGGTTGACTGTACCAGTGTTGACGTATATTCGTTTTGAGTATGGCCATACTAGAATGTACACAAAAGCTACGGAGGGCTAGATGCACCAATATGGCGGAGGTTGGCCGATCTGTCTTACTCTGTTATATACTATGTTAGATGGACGACCATCATAAACTAGAGGAAGGGACACAGATTACAACGTTTGTCTAGGGGGTAAGAAATGTGGCTATAGAAGATGAGATTACAACGTTTGTCTAGGGGGTAAGAAATGTGGCTATAGAAGATGAGATTACAACGTTTGTCTAGGGGGTAAGAAATGTGGCTATAGAAGATGAGATTACAACGTTTGTCTAGGGGGTAAGAAATGTGGCTATAGAAGATGAGATTTTTAGTGGGACAGGTGGGGGAGAAAGAAGACACATTATGATATCACCATAATGGTGCACAAGATTGAATATACTTATAACTATAGTCTATTCATTATCATTAGGCCAACACTCATGACCACTAACCCCCTTAACTAATAAACGATTAGAGTAACCAAGCTAATATTTTTAACATTTGGGAAGGGTCAGCCAGGTAGTAGGTCTGTAAATGTACAGCCCATATGGCCTGGCACTTTTTGAGATACAGAGGCTAGGGAAAACGATTTCTGGCCTACTTTCTTTATTTGAGGGTGCATCTTTACACTCTATGCTGGTTATCATTAGATTATGTTATAGACTTAGCCATATTACGATTACACCTAACGTCTAAGAGGCTATTTTATATCTGGGAATTCACGCTGCAAAAATTTATAATTCGGATTGTGAAAACTCACTCATCTTTAGTAAGTCATTCTATGACTCTTCTCACAATCAATACATGATCAAAGTAAAATAATAATTAATTACTTTCTGCATTTACGCATACTGTAGGTATGAAAACTCTACATTTTGTTACATACGAGTGCGGCAACGCTGACAAGAGCTATGGATTTCAAAATGTTTATATTTCTTAACATATCAACCTCACCTGAAAGTGTGTCTGTTATCGTGGACGTACAGCAATATATGGATATTTGTGTACTTCTGCACTTCAGATTATAGTATAAACCCATAATTAAAAAAAAAAAAACATTCGTTGGTGAAGTGCACTGTATTGACGAGATTTTGATCACATGAACACACATTTGGCTCATGTTATAATTTTCATAGTTTATGAATATTCTGAATATATTTTTAGTAATTGCAAAACTAGAACCGTACTATATATTGTAATAATCCTTGGAGACCTACATACATGTGCAGATTTATATACGAAATATTAAAAATGCCAAAATCAGCCTGGTCTTCTTCTTTTGTCTGTGGTGGGCTGTTAGAATAAAGCTAATTTGGGAAAAATCTTTAGATATCCAGGGGTAGAAACTAAAGTATCTGTCTAACTGCCATAAGTTCTTCCTAATCTGAATACAATGGTCAAATAATAGTCAGAATAACCAGTAAACAAGAGTCATTATCCTGAAGGGGTCAGGATCTCGGTTATATTATTACATTCTATAGTGAAGTGGTTAATGATGTATAAACCTGACTTATTACCTCCGCCAGATATATTGGACGGAGGTTACGTTTTTGCTCTATTTGTCGGTCGGTCTGTCTGTCTGTAAACAAGATATCTCACAACAAGATGGCATTTGTTTTTTCAAAATTTGGTGGGCAGGTAGAGTATGCGCAAAGAAGAAGTGATTCAATTTAGGAGGTAATCCGAATCATATCCTGGAACTCAAATCCATAATAGAATTCAGGCCTATGATATTAATGGCGTAGGCGAAAGGTATGCGCTCTGCCTTGTGCCCGTTTGGCTTTCATGATATGCATGGAACATCCTTTCACCCCCATCACAATCCGTCTCTCCAATTAAACCGCAGAGGACCAGGGCTATATACTGGTACCTAATGATCCTGGATGATCAGAGTAAGAATCAGGGTACATTATTGACCTCATATTCGAGTTAGCAAATCCTCATAAAACCTGATATGAACGGCGACATTATGAGGGGGAGAGAGAGAGAGTGAGTGTGTAGTGTGGGTGTATTAGTGTGTGTGTGTGTGTGTGTGTGTGCGTGTCTGTGTCTTCGTAAAGGCAGATATGAGCATGGACATAATGAGGAGGACAGTGACACAGTTACAATCAATAGTATTTGGAAGACTTTACGGTCCATTCCATGGAGAATCTCTAGATAATTGCTATCAAGTATGACGGTATATACTGCAATACAATGACCACAAAGGGAGCAAAATACTACCAAATCTCTTCATAATACGATCATATGAAGATATATTTGGAATTTCCACAGGAGGTTTATATCATGTACACTTGTACAGTATGTGAACATCCTTTCACATAATCATAATAGGCCGATTATATATTTTGCCCTATTCATAAACATGGCTTCGCATTGTACTCATACTGAGGCTAAATATTTTGTTTGAACTAATATTGTCCAGCCTACTTATGATAATTATATTAATTATAATTATGCCAGAAATCTTGCCTATTAACCTCTATAACTCAAAAACGACTATAGCAAATCGAGCTAATTTTTATACGATTTGGAAATAGTCAACCAGGGAATAGGTGTGAACAATGACAAAGGTTAGGGTTGACGGGTTCAGACATACCTACTCGGAACAGGGTATACAGGATATATCTGGCCCAGAACACTCTATAACACTATCGACGTACCCTACTCAGAAGAGCTCCAAGTTTTGAGCTAGTGTCGGGAAAGAAGTATTTATTGGAGAGAAAGAGAGAGCGTGCGAGATGAAGGCGGGAGTGAGAGAGTGAGAGGTGTGTGTGTGTGATGAAACGTCAAATATTATTATGTTCCTTCCAACAACCAACTATACTCCTAAAATCGATTTATGAAATTTACAAACACAAGAGAGAGTTCGAGTCATTTATTTTGATTAATAAGTTGATATTTGAGAGATTGACTTATAACTATAGAGATACACCATTTAGTATCATTAACTCGCTTCCTCTCACTAGTGTCCCACAATCTATTTCTACACGTCGTAATGTTGCATCTCTTTCACACTACTATCGCTAGTATAACAGTCAGGTTTCTTCAGAGCTCTCTTAGTGCATACCCCCACCCTTGCGGCGAGTGCGAGGCATCCGCCTTTCAACACACTCCCACTCTTATTCTGTCCAGCTCTCCAACCCAAGAATTGGCAAATTTGCTCGATCTTTTTTCTACTGAACAAGTGAACTCTGGACTCTCTCCCACAATCAATCTTTCCTTCATTCTATGACTTAAACTGCTTTAGACTTCGTGTGTCCAGGCATTTTTACCCCAATGTCCCTTGAATGTATCCCTGTCACTCTTTTGGCTTTGTGGGAGACACTAGTTACAGGCAACCTGCCTATGTCTGCTTCATACACATAGAACACAAATATGTCTAATACTTGCATAATGAAAATCACGGGGTGGTGAAGAACTTATTCCAACGACTGTACAACAAGGCACAGTACGTTTCCAGTCCATAATATATTAATACAGAATATAGATGATTACAGTTACTATAATACAATGTAATCTCGATAATATAGGTGTCCCTGAGTCAAGACCCTCGACCTTTGACAATTTTACATCGATTGTTGTAACGACGTGAATTTAAAGTGTTGGGCCTTTGGAGAATCTTATGTAGGTTATTTGCAATGCTATTCGGCCTACTATTACACGATTTTACTCGGCTTATAAAGGATATTTAGGAATCGATAGGGTAAATCCCATTATATTAATTAAGCAACCCTCCTACTCCTACACATACTTCATAATCTTAACAAAATTGTCTAATAACAGTCCAGTAAAAAGCTAAAAGTTAATTGTTAGAGAGTGTTATGTGTTTGGAGATGTTTACAATTAGGCAATGTTAGAGAGAGTTATGTGTTTGGAGATGTTTACAATTAGGCAATGTTAGAGAGTGTTATGTGTTTGGAGATGTTTACAATTAGGCAATGTTAGAGAGTGTTATGTGTTTGGAGATGTTTACAATTAGTCAATGTTAGAGAGTGTTATGTGTTTGGAGATGTTTACAATTAGTCAATGTTAGAGAGTGTTATGTGTTTGGAGATGTTTACAATTAGTCAATGTTAGAGAGTGTTATGTGTTTGGAGATGTTTACAATTAGTCAATGTTAGAGAGTGTTATGTGTTTGGAGATGTTTACAATTAGTCAATGTTAGAGTGTTATGTGTTTGGAGATGTTTACAATTAGTCAATGTTAGAGAGTGTTATGTGTTTGGAGATGTTTACAATTAGTCAATGTTAGAGAGTGTTATGTGTTTGGAGATGTTTACAATTAGGCAATGTTAGAGAGAGTTATGTGTTTGGAGATGTTTACAATTAGTCAATGTTAGAGAGTGTTATGTGTTTGGAGATGTTTACAATTAGTCAATGTTAGAGAGTGTTATGTGTTTGGAGATGTTTACAATTAGGCAATGTTAGAGAGTGTTATGTGTTTGGAGATGTTTACAATTAGTCAATGTAAGAGAGTGTTATGTGTTTGGAGATGTTTACAATTAGGCAATGTTAGAGAGTGTTATGTGTTTGGAGATGTTTACAATTAGTCAATGTTAGAGAGTGTTATGTGTTTTGGAGATGTTTACAATTAGGCAATGTTAGAGAGTGTTATGTGTTTGGAGATGTTTACAATTAGTCAATGTTAGAGAGAGTTATGTATTTGGAGATGTTTACAATTAGGCAATGTTAGAGAGTGTTATGTGTTTGGAGATGTTTACAATTAGGCAAGGGTGGTACCATTTAACCCTTTCTGTACCGGCGACGTATTTTGTATTTAATCCAACCTATATTTAGATTCGTTTGTACAGCTTAAGAAGGATCTGTGATAGTAAAAAGGATTAATTACGATAGTTCGAGCCTGTTAAATGCTGGAGGCCCTTAATTATCAACTGAATACAATCGTCTAATAGTAGTCAGTATAACATTAAAAGAACGGCACTGGTAGCATACATAATTGGTTAACAAATTATGTACCCCTACTCAACTCTAAATAACTAAGTAAATATCATAATTTTAGAGCGTAGCTTAACTTACTGGTACACCGCAGCTAACACATGCAAATAAGGGTGACAATTAACCCTTTCACGTATTTATGACGCAAAGGTTGCCAGATTAACAATAATAAATAGAGTTCTCTCACTCTTATAATTACCTCTCCAAAATTAGTTTTCTGCCCACAGCTAACTCAAAGACAACTGCAGAGGTTAAAGTAACTAAACTAAAGGTTTCTAAATACCCCTGATGGTAACAAAGGCTTTAAAGTATCCCTAATAGGCTCAAAATCGCGTCAAGAACGTGAGAGGCTTAAATGCAAGGATAATAGTAAACATAACTACTTATGTTTTAAAATATATCGATGACATATCACTTTGTTACAATATTAAACTGCTATATCCATTATAATCCAAATCATTGTCAGATTTATCACATAGCTACATGTGTGTGTGTGTGTGTGTGTGTGTGTGTGTGTGTGTGTGTGTGTGTGTGTGTGTGTGTGCGCGTGTGTGTGCCTGTGTGTGTGTAATAGAATGACTGGAGCACTGAATGAAACTCAAACATCCCCAAACTTCCAGCGAGAATAGTGACATGGAATATTCTCTCTACCTACTCCAGTAGAGATTATAGAAAATTAATGAAATTAGCAGAATTTAATTAGGTGCAATTTCATAATTTAACTCCACACATGACCCTTGAAACAATAGCATTTGCTCTAGTATAGTAGGCATGCAATGAGTATAGTAGGCATGCAATGAGTATAGTAGGCATGCAATGAGTATAGTAGGCATGCAATGAGTATAGTAGGCATGCAATGAGTATAACTAATGTAAAGAAGTTTACTATAGAATCATACATGTTTTAGAGAAGCTAAATGTATGCCAACAATGTAATGGGTACGGTAAGGGATTATCATGTTTTTCGAAGAAGACAGAAAAGAAAACATGTTTGGTTTAAACATATGTTGATATAAACTCTTGATATGTTCAATGATTTTCCTATGACCAAAATAATAGTTTTCTTTATGTTTATTTTTTTATTGTTTACAATTAATATTAGGTAAACATTGGAATTATATATATTTTTTTTTTAGAAAATCAATACTCATACAAATACATACTAATCAATATAAAAATGCCTTAATGTTTTCGGTTTTGTTTGTCTATGTGAGTAAAGGAGACAAAAGGCAAAACTGTCTGTAACACGTGTCTCCCCCAAAGTTGAAAGAATGACAGAAAGCCAAATTCAAGTCAAACTGCCTGGACACACGAAGTTTAATTTAGTTTAAGTCATAGGATGAAAGAAAAAATCATTGAGGGAGAGAGTTTCAGAGTTCATTTATTGAGTAGCAGGAAGACAGATATAAATTGTTAATTCTTGGGTGGGAGAATTGGACAGAATATGAGCGGGATTGTAGTGAAAGGCGGGTACCTCCCACTCGCACTGAGAGAGCTCTGAAGAATACTGATTAATGAAATAGCAATAGCAGAGTGAAAGATAAGCAACCTTGCGGCATGTAGGAAGAGATTGTAGGGAACTACCCTTTTGAGAAGTGTGGGATGTGTGGAACCTCCCCACACATGTGAACAATACTCGATATATGGGCACACGGTGCCCATATTCAGAGCAACAAGCTGTGCAGGGGTGAAGAAACCACAGAGACAGTTGAGCACAACTAACTTCTGGGAAGCTGTTTTAGCAAGAGTGGTGATATAATCATTCCAAGAAAGGACAGGAGAAAAAAGAAACACCAAGAATAATGAGAGAAGATAAAGGGTTGTTTTGTGTATTGTTGAAGATAAAGGGTTGTTTTGTGTATTGTTGAAGATAAAGGGTTGTTTTGTGTATCGTTGAAGATAAAGGGTTGTTTTGTGTATTGTTGAAGATAAACGGTTGTTTTGTGTATTGTTGAAGATAAAGGGTTGTTTTGTGTATCGTTGAAGATAAACGGTTGTTTTGTGTATTGTTGAAGATAAAGGGTTGTTTTGTGTATTGTTGAAGATAAAGGGTTGTTTTGTGTATTGTTGAAGATAAAGGGTTGTTTTGTGTATTGTTGAAGATAAACGGTTGTTTTGTGTATTGTTGAAGATAAAGGGTTGTTTTGTGTATCGTTGAAGATAAAGGGTTGTTTTGTGTATTGTTGAAGATAAAGGGTTGTTTTGTGTATTGTTGAAGATAAAGGGTTGTTTTGTGTATTGTTGAAGATAAAGGGTTGTTTTGTGTATTGTTGAAGATAAAGGGTTGTTTTGTGTATTGTTGAAGATAAAGGGTTGTTTTGTGTATTGTTGAAGATAAAGGGTTGTTTTGTGTATTGTTGAAGATAAAGGGTTGTTTTGTGTATTGTTGAAGATAAAGGGTTGTTTTGTGTATTGTTGAAGATAAAGGGTTGTTTTGTGTATTGTTGAAGATAAAGGAAATGTCTGGAAGATGGTGGCGGGTAGATAGGGGTTTTGGAAGCATTGAAAGTAACAAGATTTTCTCTGACCCAATCGGAGATAGTTGATCGACTAGAAAATAGGCGGGCTATGGCATAATTATGTGAGTTTTGGAGTGATTGCATGTTGGGTCGTTGTTGAAATCTAGTTGAATAGTGTAAGGTAGAGTCATCAGCATATGAGTGTACAGGAGCATAACAGGTACAGTTTAGAAGATCATTAATGAATATAATAGAGAAAACTGGAGGAACACCGTAGTTGATAGGATGGGGAAGTGAGTGATGGCCGTCCACAACTACAGGTATGGAGCGGCCTATAATAACGTACCTTGAATACGGCTCTCTGTCACTCTTTCAACTTTGTGGAAGACATTTATTTAAGGCAGCTTTTTCCATGTAACAAATCCGGTATATAGGTTATTCTTGTGGCTGAAAAAAAATATTTCTACCTCAAGTTCATACCCTCCGCTTTCTCGCATCCCTCACAGGAGAAAACACCTTTGTTTCAGCAGGCACCATTAGTTTTCGTTATACCAGCGGATTGCGGACCATCCAAAAATGTGCAATCTAGACTGACACGTAATATTGTGTAGATGAAGATAAACTGGTATGTATTGTTCGTGCCAGCTAATCATATTGTGTTTGTATTACCGTACGGTTTTCCTTCCATCTGTTATTCATGGCACTTCATCAACTAACTCATGAGGTAAGTCAACCGATGTCCCCAGTCTTTCTTCCACTCAACGGTTAACTCTGAAACTCTCTCCCTCAATCTGTCTTTCCCTCATCCTATGCCTTCAACTGCTTCAAGCTCCGTGTGTTCAGACATTATGACTCTAACTTACCTAAAATTTGGCTCTCTATCATTTTGTATTTAATTGTCTTTTCTGTTTTATTATTATTATGTTTTTGTTTTGGGGAACACTATACCCTGTTTTAAATAAGTAGGTCAAAACTCTTGAACATTTACCTCTATAATTCACAAACGACTAAGTGATCAAGCTAATTGTTCTACAATTTGGGAAGAGTCAGGCAGGGAGTAGGTGTTATAAATGTACAGCCAATTTGCACAACACCTTTTTTAGTCACACAATTCACAGCTTATTTGCTCAATCCTTTTTTGAGTTACATAGTTTAGGGTTCACGAATTCTGGCCTACCTAATTGGAACCGGGTATAGTTACTGGCAGCTTTGCCTTTTGTGTCCTTCACACACACACACACACACACACACACACACACACACACACACACAGACACACACACAGACACACACACACACACACACACACACACCTGGTGATCCTGGTGATAAGTTGAGGACGTCTGGTCGTCACTGGTCATGCTGATGCACCACCGCCAGTAGTAGTCATCCACCGCTCGTCCCCGTCCCCAGTGGAAGACACGGGGGCAAGGGGACCAGTAGATGGACTGTCCATGGTAGACAGATCGGTAATAAAATTACCGTCTGCCCTCATCAGGGCAAGCTGATCTGGAATGCTGTTACTCAGTGCCCTGATGTCGTAGTGGGGCATTTTTGGCTGGTCAGGGACACTTTTGAGGAACCTGTCCAGCACCCTCTTGAACTGGTCAGCCGAGGAGCACTCTGCATCACGCACATATCTTGGCAGCGCGTTAAAGAGTGTTGGGCCCCGGTATGATATTGAGGTCATTCTCTGAGTCACCACTCTGGCCAAGGCTCTATTATTGATGTTTCCCAATTCACAGAGCTTGCCTCGCCTCTTGCTGATTTTCTCACTTATTTTCGACTCATTGTTTAAGTTTGGGACATGGCCATTTAGCATTTTCCAAACGTAGATTATGATGTACCGCTCACGCCGTCGCTCCAACGAGTACAATTCAAGTGCTTTTAGTCTTCCCCAGTAGTCGAGATGTTGCACGGAGGAGATCTTGTTTGTAAATGTACGTTGGACGCCTTCAAGTGATTGTCGTTCTCCAACCTTCCACGGGTCCCAGAGTTGGCAGCAGTACTCGAGGATTGGCATTATTAGAGATTTGTATAATATTATCATTGATTTTTCTTCCCTTGTGGCAAACGTCCGTAGAATCCAACCCATTTGATTGCGAGCAGAACGGACTATGTCTTGGATGTGTTTGGTAAATGTTGCATCACTGCTTATTGTTACCCCTAGATCTTTAATATTGGCCACTGAATTGATACTGTTTCCATCATAGGTTGAGTACACAGTATTTTCTTTTAGTTTGATATCAGGTCCATATCTGATGAGGTCAAATTTGCAGCAATTAAAAGACATGTTATTATTTTCTGCCCAGTGGTACAGCACATTCAGTTCCTGCTGGAGTGATGCTGCATCGTTCTCATGCGTCACTCTTCCAGACACCCGTGTATCGTCGGCAAAAGATGAAACTCGAGCCATCTGAACCTCAGCATCTATGTCTGACAAGAGTATTAGGAACAATATTGGTCCAAGAACAGAACCTTGGGGAACTCCACTGGTCACGTTTGAATCTGTAGACACACATTCACCAACTGCTACAGACTGGACTCTATCTCTGAGGAAGGCACTTATCCAACGTCCTACGCGTCCACTGATCCCGAGTTTCCGAATCTTATGGAGGAGGACGTCATGGTCGACTTTATCAAAGGCCTTCTCGAAGTCAAGGTACACCACATCCAGGTTGGCTCCATCCTCCAGTGTTTGCAGAATATAGTCATGGTGCTCCAGCAATTGAGACAAACAGGACCTCCCCCCTCTGAAGCCATGTTGTCCACTGTTCATCTTATTGTTGTTTACTAAGAAAAACACTATTTGCTTACTGATAACTTTCTCAAATATCCTAATAATGTGAGAAGTCAGTGCAATCGGTCGGTAGTTCTTGGGTAGGGATCTTGGTCCTCCTTTGTAGATTGGGGTAATCTTTGCAGTCCTCAATAACATTGGTATAGTTCCCTCTCTCATAGATGCCTTCCACAGCATGTATAGTGGGACTGAAATCTCTGAAGCGCACTCTTTCAGGAGGATTGCTGGAAATTGATCGGGTCCAGCCGCAGAGTTTGCTTTAAGCTCACCTATTGCTTCAGCAATATCACTTGGTTGGAAGTAGATGTCCTCCAGTTGAGGTGGCTGCCCAATAGAATTGAAGAAAATATCTGGGTCATTGATTCTGTGCATCTCTTTTGGCTGACTAAATACTTTTTCGTATTGACCTCTCAGTGTCTCACAGATCTGTTGTGGATTGCTGATGACTTCTCCATCTGTGGCGACGAGAGGACCAATACTTGCTTTCACTGTGGCTCGTTTCTTAACATACTTGAAGAAATACTTATAGTTTGTCCGAATGGCTTCAACCGCAGATTTCTCATCTTTGGTTCTTTCGTTCCTGTGGGACTCCCTCAGCTGTTCCTCCAGTTGTTTCACCTTGTCCTGCATGCTTCTTCTGTCATGGTCATTGTTACAAGTTTTTATTCTGGAGTTTAGTTTGCTCGTTTTCCTCATGATTGTTTTCCTCTCACGTGGGATGGTTGCTTTGCAGCAGGCCTTCCGGAGAGGAGTATACTTTTTTACAATCTTGAGGGTAGTTGAGATGATTGTGTTGTACTTTTCATCAACTGAAGCACTTTCAATTTCAGTCTGCCAGTCAACTTCACCCAGCTCACATTTAATACTGGACCAGTCAACTTTGTCGTTGAAGAAATTCAGGTCTCCAAAATTTATTTCTGGCTTTGCAGTTGGTTCCATGACTTGAGAGGACTTAATTCTTCTAATGTTGGAGGTAATCTTAATCAGGTTGTGGTCAGAAAGGATTGTCTGCTCTACTACCGCCTCATGGACAAGTTCATCATTGTTTGTAAATACGAGGTCTAAAACATTTTCACCTCTTGTTGGTGAATCAATGACCTGGTTAAGGCACCACTGCTCAGCAAAGTTAAAAAGCAGCTCTGCCTGGACCCTGTCTTGTACAGTCCCACCGTGCATTGTTCTCATTTCTGGCCAGAACACATGTGGTAAATTAAAATCTCCAACCACAACTACTTCTGGCATTGGGTTTTGGAGGTTTTCAAGTATATCATTTATTTTTGTTATGATGGGCCTGAAGTGTTGTGTCTCGCAAGCAGGTGGCCGGTAGAGGTTTACAAGGACCAGGTTTAAAGATGTAATGTGAAGGGCTAGTACCTCCACAAAGGAGTTTGACTCTCCCAGGAGCACTTTAGTAAGGGAGGCAAACTCCTCCAACACATAAGTTATAACACCTCCTTTTTTTCTATTTAGGCGGTCAACTCTGAATGGTATAAGCTTTTCCATTTGGACTTCTGAGTCTGTAATTGTGTCGTTTAGGTGAGACTCAGTGAGACAAACTGCTAGTGCATTATCTTTAGTCGCAAGTTCAGACAGCATCTGCACTTTCTGGCTGAACTTTCTTGGGAGCAATCCCTCTATGTTTCCCACAATGAGGATTAATTGCTCCCCAAGTGACCCTACTTCATCATGCAAGGCTGGGCTTGATGTGCCATGTTGTGGTAAGGCACTGTCGGTGACCCTTGCAGTGGTGACCAAGCCATGTGTATTTGCATCATTTTGGCAAATTGGAGCATCTGAGTTTGTAGTTGCTGGATATCTTTCTGTATGCCTAAAAAAGACATATTGTTATTGTTGTTGTTATAGTTGTGGCCTTCATTGCGCCCCTGGGAGAGTGGGCTACCATTATTGTGGCCAGTAGTAGGTTGGGTCCTCCAGAATGAGGTGTCAGGAGGCTGAGGTGGAACAATGGCTTCTGTACCATTTATTTCACTGTTTGCACGATAAGTGTCCTTACTAGTACCAGTATTATTCTTTGGAGTAAGAGTTTGTGAAAGATTGGTACCTTTTACGTGGTTGAATTTACAATCATTATTATGACACTCACCAGTAGAGACAGCCTTTCTGCATAGCAATGGATGAAACCTGGAACACTTTTTGCCCAAACTGCAGCCCTTAGCTTTATTCGGGCCATGGTTCAGGTAGCGCCAACATACTTTTGGATGTTCATAATTGCATTCTTTTCCATGACGACCTGTACGGCATCCTCGGAAAACGTTGCGCTGATAGAAGCGGCATATTGGTGCTGGTCTTTCTTCCAATATCTCCTCTACTGCCTCTTTCCTACTGTCATCTAATGATAGAGAATTTTGGTTCTGTGGTGGTTCCTTCTGGGGAGATTTGCTTGTAGATGGAGATTCCTCCTGAGGAGATTTGCTTTCCGGGTCAGTACTCTTCGGAGGCGGAGCATTGTCTCGCTCCAACAGTCCAGTGACCCATGCATGTTGCTCATCATTTTTGTCATCTCCTAATTTATCTTTAACACAGCTCTCACAAATATACTGACTTCTTGAGTTGAAGTAGTGAACCAAGCAGTATACTGGAAGATGTGAGCAGGCTGTGTGGGCATAGCTGCTACACTTTTCACACTTTAAGCACTCTATCACACAGTCTTTGGTGCAGGTTTTACACTTAACACCAGGTGGGGGTAGAGCTGTTCTGCTAGTCTTTTTTTTTTTTTTTTTTTTCTAAATTATTGTTACAAACGTCACACACCTAAGTACTATTTACACTTATGCACTTAAATAATGAGGTCACTGGTAAAGGAGTATAGTGGCATTAATTTCTATCAAGATTGTTATCTAATGTTGTTTCTAGACAATTTACCTCCTTATGTTATCACTTGTATTACAATAGATGTCGCAATTACAGTAAACACACTTTATTCACTGTAATATGACGATTAAACAGGTGTTGGTAATTACTGTTAAGGAGTATGGTGGATTCGTCCAATAGAGGGCATTGTCCAGGCGAGAGGGCGGAATGTTGTCAGTTTTGTTATCACTTATTTTTCAATAACAACTCATTCCATTATCTTCCTGTCGGCCTCACACTGTGCTGGGAATACTTATACACAACGAGGTTCACTTACAATAGCGTAGCCTCTATATTTTCAGAGGAATTAGCACAAATATAAGAGCGGTAAGGAGTGTTTATGTTCGTATCCGCGCATGCGCGCGCCACACACACACACACACACACCCACCCACACACACACACACACACACCCACACACCCACACACACACACACACACACACTGTACCAAAGTCTCTCCTATTAGTAAAGATATTATACGGTGATGAGGATGAACCTTTTGTGTCCTTCATACACATAAAACACACACACACACACACACACACACACTGTAACAAAGTCTCTCATATTAGTAAAGATATTATACGGTGATGAGGATGAACCTTTTGTGTCCTTCATACACATAAAACACACACACACACACACACACTGTAACAAAGTCTCTCATATTAGTAAAGATATTATACGGTGATGAGGATGAACCTTTTGTGTCCTTCATACACATAAAACACACACACACACACACACACACACACACTGTAACAAAGTCTCTCATATTAGTAAAGATATTATACGGTGATGAGGATGAACCTTTTGTGTCCTTCATACACATAAAACACACACACACACACACACACACACACACTGTAACAAAGTCTCTCATATTAGTAAAGATATTATACGGTGATGAGGATGAACCTTTTGTGTCCTTCATACACATAAAACACACACACACACACACACACACACTGTAACAAAGTCTCTCATATTAGTAAAGATATTATACGGTGATGAGGATGAGCCTCTGTTGTTGTGGACAAATGCAAGTTTTGTTACACTTATACAACCTTAATGAAGGCACTGTGTGACATAACCCTCTGAAGACTATGACACATTAATGAAGGCACTGTGTGACATAACCCTCTGAAGACTATGACACATTAATGAAGGCACTGTGTGACATAACCCTCTGAAGACTATGACACATTAATGAAGGCACTGTGTGACATAACCCTCTGAAGACTATGACACATTAATGAAGGCACTGTGTGACATAACCCTCTGAAGACTATGACACATTAATGAAGGCACTGTGTGACACAACCCTCTGAAGACTATGACACATTAATGAAGGCACTGTGTGACATAACCCTCTGAAGACTATGACACATTAATGAAGGCACTGTGTGACATAACCCTCTGAAGACTATGACACATTTTGACAGTTTATTCTGGCTATAAGTCGACGAGTATATACAGCCTAGGAAGGATTTGTGGGAATTATAAGGGTAAACACTATCGGATCTTGATAGGGTTAAGTGACTCGAAGTTTGCATACGCGAAACGTTATCCACTACACTAATGTCCATCCTCATTACGGTGTACTATTTTCATTATGTAGGCTTCATGGCATTTATCCATATATTAATACTTAAAGGGATGTTCTTCTTGTACCACTTCTCCCTCATGTTTAGCTCCACTAGTTTTGACATTTAAAGACGTTTGCCACGTTATTTTATCGATGTTAAGATATTTTACCCCATTGCTTTGTCAATGTTACGACCTTTCGTGCCATTTAGATGTAAACATTTTCCAGGCGAGCAATAGCGAGCCTGTCATTTAGGAGGAATCGGCCTTTGGCCCGGGCATTTGTTCTGCCGAAAAAAAATATCTGAAACAACATTACCTAAAGTATTGGTAAGTATTTTTTCCCACTCACAAATTATATCTCGGATGTTTGTATTTATCTGCATTTGTTATTTGCATACATATATGGAAACATAATTTTATGAGGATTCCACCGATAACTTCAGAATTACGATAAACCAAATAGTTACTGAGATAAACGAATACAAGTGATCGGTACTTGAAATATCCCCCTACTTCCCTATCTATTTGTTTCATATATTCCCTTCTCATTTTATAAACCTTTCTTTGTAACTGCCAAATAATACACATTGCCTAGAACACCCAGAACATTAAAACCAAAACATTGCCAAATATACCAAATACCAAAACATTAATTCATCAGCAAAAATTACATTCCTATTACCTGTCGCACACTGTTTTACTCTAGTCTGTAACTCCATCCTAGAGGGCATTCCGGGATTTAAACGAGTCATAAATATTCGTAATCGTATTAAGCGTTGTTCTGTACCAAATTACGAGTATATTAAATTAAAAGGACTATTTTATAGCATGCAAAACTAAGTAGACAGATCACCAACCAGTATACATGGTAGCTAGGAGGATGATGATGTTGGTGAGAATGGTACTGGTGTAGGAGGTGGTGATAAGTGTTCTTCTTGGTAACATACTGGCTGTTCACCACCTCCAAGCTGTTCACAACAACACTAGCTAGTCATCACTCTATCATTGTTGTGACCACACACTCCACTACCACCACACTTTCACAAATTTACCAGAATTCATAGTTTCACAGTTCTATTAGTAGTCCTAGTTAAATAATATATCGTTAATTGCATACATTCGTTTTTCGTGTAAATTTATATTGAACTAACAACACACTAGTACCATAAAATCATCAGTATTCATAACTTTACAGTTCTATTAGTGGTCATACTTAAACAGTTCAGTTATTAGTTTAAAAAAATCATTGCTTTAGATATGATCATCATGTAACATTTTTACAAGTGGATTCATACTCTCGCATTTCTATTTGTTTATCAAATATTATAAAATCACAATCTGTACAACAGGTATAACGATATAGTCATATTTGTGGATTTATAGCTTTACAGTTTACTTCACCATAAGTAACCACTTCACAGGCTTCTAAATATTCACCTTAATTCATAGCTTCATGAGCTATTAACAACTTATGTACAGACACAGAGTTTTTAACTTTATTCAGGCTAACATTAAACGATTTTCTTAAGTTAGCAAGGGACTCCAGCAATTAACAGACTTGGAACTGCCTCACTTAACCATTTTTACTACCACAGATCCTTCTTAAACTGCTCAAAATCGTCTAAAAATAGATAGAATAAAGTTCAAAAGACGTTGCCACTACAGAAGTGGTTAAGGTATAAGGGAATGAACAGTTTATCATTTTAGGGCCGGATCACCTCATTTGGACCAAGTGGTCTGTGTAGCTTTGTAACTGTGAAAAGATTACCAGGAGTCATAACTTATGCTTTATATTTATATATTTATATATTTTGCATTTCACGCTACTTCAAAATTTCACAGTTTTACAAGGTCACCAAGATGTACGGAATAGCACCAATGTGTTTCAGAGGTTCCACAACCATATTCTCAAACTTGATGTTGATCGAATTGGAAACTGGGAGAGCTATTCAATTAACTTTCGTCAAACAACACTCAATTCCCTTAGGCTCCGTTGCCCTTCCTACGCATTTAAGAATATGGGCAGCTCCCCCATAGCAGTATACATCAATTTAAACTTTAATGAACGAAATTGAACACAAAATTGCATCTACATGTATGAAGTCAGGTTCAGAAATGTGCATTTATTTTGCATATGTCTTAAGCGGTATTATTTATTCTTATCACAGTATAACAATTCACTTTAATGTACACAATATATATTGGTGTTTTTGATTGGCTGATAATTATAAAGTTCTCTCTAATAAAGCAACATTCGATTTCTTAAGATTTCGTTCAATGTGGGATAGCGAATTCCCTGATCACATTTCCGAATAAGGCCTTGAATGTTCATAATATTCCATGATGTGTTCAAGGTACCGTGTTCATCATACTGTCGCTGGACAAATATGAACATCATATTTATTTACTATGGGTTTCAGAGGCCGTGTTACATCGTGTTTCGGGAATAACTTATTATCAAACAGTTGGATCAGTATGATATTTTGACACAGCTTTGTTCACACCGTGCCCTAATTTTAGTCAATATAGTGTATTACCAAAAGTGTAGAGAAAAGCCACTTGTTCCTGTGGTATGAGGTTAAAGTCACACATTAATGACTAAGAAACGGACAAGGCTACCATGGCTTACCTGTGAAAACCACCAAACCATTATTGCTCCTCCATCAAACACGGTAGTTAGCAGCCACCACCCAACCCTCCTATCACCTTTAAATTCAAGTTATCTGTCAATATCAAAATAAAAATAAAAAAAAAATACGTACTTTTTGTATAATTATTTATACCGGTACTTGATATTGACAGATAACTTGAATTTGAAGGTGATAATTGGGTTTGCGTGGTGGCTGATAACTACCTTATTTGATGGAGGAACAATAATGGTTTGGTGGTTCTCACAGGTAAGCCACGGTAGCCTTGTCCATTTCTTAGTCATTAATGTGTGACTTTAACCTCATGACACAGGGACAAGTGGCTTATTTCTACACTTTTGGTAATGCACTATATTGACGAAAACTAGGGCACGGTGTGAACAAAGCTGTGTCAAAATATCATACTGATCCAACTGTTAGATAATAAGTTATTCCCCTAAAACGATGTAACACAGCCTCTGAAACACATAGTAGTGGATTTCAATGTTTAGGCTTTTCAGGGTTTAGGCTTTGTGTTCAGGGTGTGTGTTCGGGATTTTCAGTGTTCACGTTATTCAATGCTCGGGCTCTACAGTGTACAATACAAACTTCACTATGTTCAAGCTTTTCAATCTTCGGGCTGTGAAATGGTTTGACTTTGCATGGTTTGGGTTCTCTTATATATTTGGTGTTCAAGTTCGACAGTCTTCAGGTTTTCAGTGTTTAGCCTTTGCAATATACGGGCTTTCCAATGTTCAGATTCGAGAACGTTCAAAGCTGTTCAATGTTCAGGCTATCCAATGTTCAGGCGTTTTAATGTTGAGGTTTCACAATGTTCAGAGGTTTATATTGCCGCCCGAGTCCTCCTTCTATGTCTGCACACAAGCACGCCTGGAAAGAGAAAAGGGCAAAGATAAATATTATGTAGGAACACTGACTATAATGACTTATTTAAATGGAATATTTACGCACATAACTACTGTTCCTCGTTGTGACTGTATGTATGAAATCTAATAAGTATGAATTTATTGAGAGTGTGTTCTTTGTTTTTCATAGTCAGCTGACTAATCAGACGAGTTAACCATTGCATAAGAAACAACACTCGAAATTCAATCATGCGCATTATATTTCCATGTATAAGATCACAGAGAGGAACGGAACTTGTGTGGGCAACTGTACATGCTATAACAGGTATTCTGGTCCATTATGAGTCCTTGAAAAGCATAGGTGAACCTCGGAAATACAATTAGTAGGTCAATAATTAGTGAGCTGTTTCTGTTTATATATTCTGTGGGAGCTTCAAAACTAAAGGGCCGTATTACCCCCTTCACAGCACGATGACATAATATTCATCTTATTCTGGTTACCATTAGTTGGTTATCTTAAGCTTATAATCTACCTCTAGGAGTCAGAGGAGTAAATGTGATCTCAATAAACCCTCTGAATAACGTAGGTCCTGCTTAAACTGCATGAAATCGTCTTACTTTGGTCAGAATATTATGGTGTAACAGTGTTGAAGGGGTTAAGGTCTTCAGATTGTATATAAACAAAACAAGAGCCCAGAAATCATCGACACAAGAATGGAGGGAAGCGTTATAATATTGGCAACTAATGGGGTGAAACATCTACAATCTCCAAACTAATGGGAGTGAAACTGAGGAGTTCCAAAAACATCCCCCTTGGATCGAATAGGGTTAACATCTGAATTGTTGGTGATCCACAAAGATCATAATAGGCTTTAATAGTGAAATATGTCAGTGTCGTCTAATAGTTCGAAACCCACAAGTAGTTAATTGACCACTTGTGAGTTTCAGGCTATAAGGAAGTTGGAGCGGTAAACATCGATATGTAACGGAAATATAATAATAATGTTGGTTTCTGATGGTTAGAAAGTATGGTGAATTTGATTTTACCGGTATGTGCTGTTTGATGCACTACAACTTTATATTTGGTGGTAATTCTGCTAAATATCGATGTCTACAGCTCCAACTTCCTTATAGCCTGAAACTCGCAAGTAGTCAATTGTGCTGATTATATCAAAGTAGAAGATGAGGTGTTAGTTGGTGAAACTATAGCAGAATTGCAATACAAATGGTACAATACTTGGCGACTGAATTTGTTTTGCAAATAAAAGACTAATGATAACTGACTGAGAAAATGGACCAACATCACGTAATTCCAAGAAGCATTAACATACAGAAGCAGTTGTTTATACAGACACATTTACTGAGAGAGCTGGTAGTTGAGTACTTCCATCTTTAAAGATGTGCTCTCCTTAGGGGGTAAAGCAGTCTGAAGCATTTCCACTTATTCAAACATGATACAATTCAGATGTAAACTCGGATACCATCGTCTCTAGCGCACTCATAAGACTTCGGGGACCCATTATGCTTATATGCTATTATACAATTATAACTCTCTGAAATGATTTTTGGATAGAACTTCTTTTTCAATTAATAGCATAACTAATTGTGTAGATAATGTATAACAAATTATATTCATAAATTAGATTCAGATAAATATTTCCTTAATTAACAGGAAGTACACAAACATTTATGAGTAGGCTAGACACTATGACATCGGAGTGTAGCCTACAGCCGCCAACAGAGATAACTGGTCATTTTTACTTGTTTACTTAATTATTTATACATTTATTTATAGTTATTTATAGCTTAACATAGAATGACACCATTATAATAGTGCCGACATGAAATGATAAACATTGTTTTATAATTAACCCTTCAGCACGATGACAATATTTTCGGCATAATCTGGTTACTATTAAACAATTTTCTCAGGCTTATAGTCTACCTCTAGGACTCAAAGTGGTAAATATCATCTCATTTAATTTTATAAATAATATTGATTCTTAACCCTTAATTGGCGGCGCGCAACTTATGTCGTGTGATATAAATTTGGACTAAGTGGCGGTTCACAACTTATGTCGTGCGCCATTTCCAGCACGTAATGTTGCTGAGAGAGAGAGCTGAGCAGTGTGAGGAGCCTAGCAACTCTATGACCGCTCACGACCACCGCGGTGGACCAACTGAGGTGACTCTCACCCTTCCCTCCCCTCTCTCACTCGCTACTCAGGGAATTATGTAGGGAAATTACCTAATTATAGGGTTTTTGCACTCGTGTTGCACGATCGTTGCAAGAGAACCAGCGGTCGTACAAGGATGGTTCGGGTGTCGTTGGAATGCTCTGTTTACGCCCTTTCAGGGATAGATACTTGTTTTACGCTCTGGGTATTATTTAGGCATGAAAATGATCACGTAAACAACCCTATTTAGGGTAAAAACACCCCGCTGGGCGCTACGGTCCGCTAGACCGCCTAGCCCGCCAATAAGGTGTTAAAGGTGGGGGCTCATGGGTTGAGATAAACATGGAATGATAATCGCCAAGCTGTACATAATTATCTTGCAAAATGCAATGGCACTGAAATAATTATTAACAATGGTATAAAGGATTTTGTGGATCGTCTATACCGGGCCTGTGACGTCACAAGAGTGTAAGTCCACCATCCAGTCTAGGCTAAGGATACTGGTGTGACGTCACTATGACGTCACAGGTCTGGTATAGACGATCCGCAAAATCCTTTATACCATTGTTAATAATTATTTCAGTGACGTTGCATTTTACAAGATAATTATATGCAGGTTGGCGATTATTTTTCCATGTTTACCTCAACCCATGAGCCCTCACCTTTAAGCTGCATAAGATCGTCTAACATTATCCAGAATAAAAGGTAAAACGTTGTAAACGTGCTGAAGAGGTTAAATGCTACATATGGTTTATAACAATTAGCAGCATGTGAGTTTCTGGCTATAAGGATATCCAAGCCTTGCACATCGATGTGTATAGCCGGAATACAAGCAAATCAACGTTTATATTACACGTATATCTTTCTATACCCATCATTTATATTATATATTGATGTCTACAGCCCCATCTTACTCGTAACTTGAAACTCGCAAGTGGTCAATTAAAGTACTGTTAGATAAGCTTGTAATACTATCAGTTTCCGTAAATAGTCTAGCCTAATTAGAACTATGAGGGGTCTAAGTTTAATGAACGACTGAACATAACTTTTGTAGCCCAATTGACGGTCCAGGTGTATGAAATTACTGTGAGTGTTTCAATATGAGTAAAATATATCCCAATAAACGTCAGACTCGCCTGTCGACAGATAATGTATAAACACAAAAAATCCCTCGCAAACCCCTTTCAAAGGAATACAGAACATAATAATAATAATAAATACACGAAAGAAAACAAAATAGAAAAACGGACCATCCTTCAAGCTTAAACTAAAAAGGCCCTACATGTCCTGTTGTAAAGATAAATTTGTGGTGGGCCGAAAATTCCGTCCAAGAAATGTCCACCCACGAAAATGTCACCAAGTAATTTCCACCCCAGAAAATTTCACCCATGTTGCACTCCACCCAAGAAAGTTCCACCCACAAGCAATACAGGGTAGGCTAATAATGTAAACACCGGTTAAACCAAACTTCCATTTTATTTTATACTAATTAAACTGTAGTTTAGTGAAGATTCTGTGCAACACCTTTCAGGAACTCCACAGTATCCGATCGTCGATAATTCTCCACTACGTTAGGTTTGGTTAAGTTAGTTTAGTATAGTTTAGCTGAGCTTTATATAGTTTCAGGTACGAATTTCACAATCCAAAGTTTAGGTACACCTTGTGGGTGAACATTTCTTGGGTGGAATTTACTGGGTGACATTTTCGTGGGTGGATTTTTCGAGGGTGGAAATTACATGGAACCAAATATGTAAATTTTTCGGTTGAGAAAATAATTATCCCGGTCAAAAGCCGGTTTATCAAAAATGCAGGCTCGCTACCTCTCGCCAGGAAAAATCAACTACTAATGGGGTCAAACTTCTTAAAATGATCTAAGTAGTTGAGTGAAAGAGGAGGATTGTTGTGTAACTGAACACGGCTTTATCAGCATCAGGTATTTGGCATTAGGGTGGTGGCTTCAATATGTACACATTATAGACCAATATACGTCTGACCGGCCGTTATATTACATGTCACCAGGTTATTGTTTTATTGGGAACATCTTAAGTAAAGGTTTTGATTTATACCGTTTTTCCTTTTCCCAACCATAGACCCATTCGAAGATATAAAGTGTCTCGGCAGATATCCCCTTCAAAATGAAAAGCCCTTCCGACCCCCACTTCAAGCTCAATTTGGAGATTTTTCGGTAGAAAAATTTCCCGGCCAGTTCCTCCCAAAACGTTGGCTCGCTACACGTGAATGGTATGAAACTTACTAAATATAAATGTCGGCAGGTTCTTAGTTTCTTTAGTCAGGGATTGTGACGTTTTCATCTATTGCCAGACACCTTGATTCAGGGTGGGGTGGCCATTAATAAATTACCTCCATGTTTCTCTGTCATCTGTCAGCCGGCGCCCCTCCTCCCAACTAACGCCATTTTTTTTCTTCTATGTGATTGAGGGAGGCAAAAGGCAGAACTGCCTATAGCGAGTGCCTCCCCCATAGTTGGAAGAGTGACAGGGCCAAAATCAAGGAACGCTCGAGCCAAAATGCCTGGATACACGGAGTTTGAAGCAATTTAAGACGTAGGAAGAGGAAAAGACTGATTCTGGGAGAGAGTTCCAGAGCTCAGCTGTTGAGTAGAAAAAAGACTGAGAGTAACGTTTCACTCTCGGGTTGGAGAGTTGCACAGAATAGGGGTGGGATTGAGGTGCAAGATGGGTACCACATGCCCTACGTAAAGGAGGTGGTATACACTGGGAAAGCTCTGAGGAACACTGATTTTTATAGTAGCTATAGAATAGCGAGAGAGATGCAACATTGCGGCGGAGAGAGAGAGATTGCAGAGAGTTGGTGAGTGGACGGGAGTTAATGATACGAAAGGCCTTCCTTTCAACTTTGTCTAGGAGAGCGGTGTGAGAGGAACCTCCCCACACATGTGAACAATACTCAATACAAGGGCGCACTATGCCCCTGTACAGAGTAAGAAGCTGTGCAGGGGAAAAGAACCCCCTAAGGCGGTTGAGCACACCCAGCTTCTGGGAGGCTGCCTTAGCAAGACTGGTAATATGGTCCTTCCAACTGAGAGCAGAAGAAAAAGAGACACCAAGAATATTGAGAGAAGATGAAGGATTGATTTTTGTATTGTTGAAGAATAAGGGATAGTCCGCTGGGAGTTCGTTACGGGTAGATAGATGAAGAAATTGGGCTTCGGAAGCATTAAAGGTAACAAGGTTTTCTCTGCCCCAATTGGAGATAGTATTTAGATCAGAATTCAAGAGTTCTATGGCTTCATTACGTTTGTCGTTGAGGGATTGCTGGCTGGGGCGTTCTGAAAAACTAATGAAGTATTGTAAGGTTGAGTCATCTGCGTATGAATGGATGGGAATTGAGGTACAGTTGAGGAGATCATTTATAAAAATTAGAAAGAGAATAGGAGATATGACAGAGCCCTGAGGAACACCAGAGTTTATAGGGTGAGGAAGTGAACAATGGTCGTCCACAACCGCGGCTATGGAACGGCCGGAGAGGAAATTAGAGACAAAGGCACAGATGGAGGGATAGAAACCGAAGGAGGGTAGTTTAGAAATTAAAGATTTGTGCCAGACTCTATCGAAGGCTTTCGATATGTCTAGTGCTATAGAAAAATTCTCACCGAAGTCCCGAAAGGAGGATGTCCAAGAGTTAGTAAGATATGAAAGAAGATGACCAGTAGAGCGACCCTTAAGGAAGCCATACTGGCGATCTGAGAGCAGATTATGAGAAGAGAAATGCTAAAGAAATTTGGAAGCAAGAATAGTTTCAAAAACTTTAGAAAGACATGAGATGAGAGCAATTGGACGATAGTTAGAGGGTTGAGAGCGGTCACCCTTCTTTGGGACAGGTTGAATGTCAGCAAACTTCCATCATGAAGGGAAGAAGTTAGAGGATAGACAGAGACGAAAGAGTTTGCCTAGGCAGGGAGTCAGCACGGAAGCACAGTTTTTGAGAACAACAGGAGGAACACTGTCTGGACCGTACGCCTTATTAGTATTAAGCCCAGAGAGGGTAGAAAGTACATCTTTAGAAGAGATTAGGATATTAGGTATAAGTAAGAGAGAGGAGGGTGGAGAGGGAGGTATAGCACCGGAATCATCCAAGGTGGAGTTTCTAGCAAAAGTTTGAGCGAAGAGTTTAGCTTTGTCAGAGGAAGAAGTGATGGTAGTGCCATCAGAATGGGAAAGGGGAGGGAAAGACGAGGAGGAGAAATTGATGGAGAGGTTTTTGGCTAGATGACAGAAAGCTTGGGAAGAGCTAGAGTTGGATAGTTCAGTGCATTTATTATAGATGAAAGAGTGTTTGGCAAGTCGAAGAACAGATTTGGCTTGATTCCGGGCAGAAACATAGGAAGAATGCGAGTCTTGAGTTTTAAGGCGTCGGTACCGTTTGTATGCTTCCTCCTTATTGCGGACAGCAATAGAACAGGCGTGAGTAAACCAAGATTTTTTAGCATTAGTCTGAAAAAAAGAGAATGGAATGTATGCTTCCATGCCCGATAGGATTTCCTCGGTAATCCGTTCAGCACTCTCCGATGGTCCCCGGCCACGGAAGCAGAAATCATTCCATGGGAAATCAAAGAAGTACTGCCGCAGAGCCTCCCAGTCGGCAGCGCCAATTTGCCACAAGCGCCGCCGGCTAGGAGGATCGGGGGGCCGTACTGGAGAGATAGGACAGGTGACAGAGATAAGTTTATGGTCGGAGGAGCCCACAGGAGAGAAAAGATCGGCAGTATAAGAAGAAGGGTTAGAAGTTAGAAACAAGTTAAGAATGTTGGGCCGATCTCCGATGCGATCCGGGATACGGGTGGGTTGCTGAACTAACTGCTCTAGGTCATTTATGATAGAAAAGACGTTAGCTTGTTCACCAGCTGGGTCGGTAGTGTGAGAGGAGAGCCATTGGCGGTGGTGAACGTTGAAATCTCCTAAGATGGAGATATCTGAGAAAGGAGAAATGGATAGAATGTGTTCCACTGTAGAGTTTAGTCAAAACATTTGGAAAAGTTGGCAGAGTTTATATTTAGAGAAATATTTAGTAAGAGAATGACAGGAAAGTTTGAGCCATAAAGTAGAGAATTCAGAGGAGTCGAAATCGGGAACACAAGAGCAAGTGAGTTTGTTGTGCACATATGCACAACATCCGCCTTTGGCTTTGAAACTAGGATAGAGAAAGTAAGAGGATACAGAGAAGGGGTTGCTGGATGTTGCTACAGAAACCTGAGTTTCGGTGAGGAAGAGAAGATCAGGTTTGTAGGAGGAGAGATGGTGTTCGACAGAGTGAAAGTTAGAGGAAAGTCCGCGAATGTTGCAGAAATCAATAGAAAGAGTAACAGGCCGAGGTCCAGGTAATTTTGTGGGGCCGTCAGGGGATGGTCGGTTGGGTGTGGGGGAATTTAAGGTCCCCCCCCCCCCCGAGGACTCCGAGGCTGGGTTGAAATTCATTATTATTTTTTTTGTTTTAATTTTGATGTGGAAGAATGAAGTGTGGTGTGCATGTTTAGTTTAGTGAAGTGGATAGGAGGATATGTTTGTGAGAGCTAGCTGGATTGCTCTCAGTGTAAATGAGGCACAAAGAAAATCAGTAAGAGAGGCCAAGCAAATGAAACAGGAGTTCCAGCGACTCTTTATCACATGCCTATAACCTCACCTGGGTCTAGCCCTGATCGATTGGTGCCTACAATCTCCCCATATATACTTATACGAATATACCTCTCAACTCCATTCGTTAATCTCATTCTCTGTCTGCTCTACCTCTCTGCCCTTCTATCTCACTCTCATACACTCATTTAGTCATTCACTCACTGCATTCCTCTTTTCTTTCCACATTATACACTCCTATAAGTTATACTTTATAATTACACCAGATATCTTGACTGACCTCTGTGACGCACCCAGTGCGTTGCAACGCAACCTGATTGTACTCCTTGGTACTCGACTGTACCGCCCGTGATCTGGCTACCGTCAGCCGCAATGTATATTGAGTGTGACAACTTATAACTATGTTCTTTGTATCTCTGCAAATGTCTCGTCATGTGCTAACCAGTGGTGGGTTTTGTTTTAAGCCATGTCGAGACCTTCCATTTAATATGTAGTATCAATAGAGAAGTTGATAGATAAGACAATGGGAGTTCAGAGAGAGAGAGTGAGTTAGGCTTCAGAGCAAGAGGGTAGCAACGCGCCGCGCTGCCGGCCGGGTGGTTGCCAGACGTATGGACTGGTTGGCAGCCTTGCGCTTATAGCTAGGCGCGACAGGGTTGGTAGTCCATTGTTGCCGGCCCATGTTGTCGTACAGCACATTGCCTGGAGGCTGGCTGCGTGTTCCATGACCAGGTTGCCTAGAATCTTTGAGATTCTAACATCCCTTGCCCTCTCTCCCAACTTCTCACGGTTGCACTCTTTCTCTCTGACGACATTACTCTCATTTCATTCTTCTCTCTATTTAAATGCATAACCTTCCCTTGAGGTCCTAAAGGAGTTTCAGCACTCACCTCTCGTATTACTCTTAGGACAAGCATATATTTACATGTATTAGATTTAATGGGTTAATGTGAACAGCGATCTTCTTGATGAGGATAGTTGGTGAACGTTCTACATGTTCACGAGTTATATGCCCCGCTCATCATCCCATTTGTGACTAGACTGGTGCCATGTGTAAGAGCCCGACCATGCCCAGGAGTTGTCTGTAGAGGGACGAGGACTTAGCCTTGATTTGCATACCGAGCCAGGAGCGAGTGTAGCACCCGAGACTACAGCTCGCTCGTAGTGCCGGTATAGTAGAGTAACGTAATTTATCTGTCCTTGTGTTCTCTACAGTCTTCTCCTGGGTTCTCGCTTTCGGTGCTGGGACTCGTTGTTCCTGTGACTTGGCCTGCTAGCTAGAACACATGGGGATGATGAGTGGGATATATCTTTATTTTACTATGCATTGCAGCTCTCTTTAAGTATATATCTATAACACTTTACAATACACATTACTCACACACAAGACAACACTATTAATACTTTCATGTATCAATTAACTGCACTGTCGTTTTGCTGCTGTGTCCGGAGTTCTGTTGCGTAGGGCGCATACGGACTCGGAGGGGAGACAGAGTGAGAGAAGCGAAGTAGCCTATGCGGTAGTAGGCTACGGCGCAGTACTGTTGCCTGCAACCTTTTAGTTATTCCAAGTATAGATTCATTATTATAATTGACTACTATTTATGTTCCTCCCATGTGTATTATTAGGTATCTACTGGATCATGAACATCTTGTATGCTACATGCTAGTGCATGTTAGTAGGGGACAGTTAGTGTAGTGCACGCGCTTTCAAGTAGGCGTGTACATTTGTCATTTAGCATTTCACTGTCATTATAGCCTGCTTCTATTCTACATTATTAACCCTTATTTAGCGGCGAGCACATAAGTCGAGTTAAATAAAGCTGGACTATGTGCGGCGCTCGACATAACTCGAGTGGCAATTCAGCACGTAATGTGGCTGAGAGAGAGAGACAAGTGGTGGCAGGAGACTAGCGAGCGTATGACTGCTCCAGACCACCGCGGCGAACCTACTGACACAAATCTCAGCTCCCTCCTCCCTCTCTCACTCGCTACATACTCAATTATGTACTGAAAGTACCGAATTACCTGCTTTTTGCACTCGCGTTTACGGTTATTGCAAGAAAAACTATCCATCATACAAGGATCGTTATGGTGTCATTCGAAAGCTCTGTTTATGCCCTTTCAGGGATAGGTACTTGTTTTACGTTCTGGGTCTTATTTAGGCATGAAAATGATCACGTAAACAGCCCTATTTTGGCTAAAAACACCCCGCTGTGTGGTACACATAAATAAACCGCATAGGCCGCTCGTAAGGTGTTAATATTAACGTAGTTTCTTGAGTATTGCATTTCTTTAGTAATAACGTAACCTATAAATGTCTGAGGGAGTTTAGCCTCAAAGCCTACCCCTGTTGTACACTTTCGCCGAGTTAAGGTACCTCGTTACCGTAGACGATAACTCTGTAGGGCGTTGGTGCTTTTGTTGTCTGGAGCATATAGTATTTGGGACTGGAATCGAGCGTGTCGTTGTCACTTAAGCCATTTCTGTCCTACGATCAAGAATCCCGAATATGTATTGCCGATCCAGCCGTAACAAAATAGCGACCTTGCACAAGATTCAGTAGTATCCTATCACATGTTTTTTTGGAGAACTATTCTATGCTACCTAGTAGAGCTGGCTAGAATTTTCTTGCATATTGGAGGAATTTTTATTGTGTCATTATTGTATTGGTGGACTTGCAGATTGTTTCGTTAGGTGTCTAGAGTAGAGTCATTCAAGCATCTTTAACATTTTGTGAGTCGAGACTGCAATTAGTAATAAGCACTTTTTTTTTTTTATGAACAGCAATTGTATAACCAGCACTATGTCTAATGACTCATCATTTACGGGGGAGGATAACACGGTACAGCCTAGTGACCAGCAAGTACAGCAGATATTTAGGGAGGGGAGTGTTATAAGTGGAGAGAGGGATGCCCGGGCATTTTTGCAGACACCTTTGACCGAACAGCGCCTGCAGGCTATTGATTGTTACGGTCTTCGCTGTTTAGCCACGGTTTTGGGGCGGGACTGTCCTGACAGTTGGCCCAAGAAGAATTTGGTGGCATGTTTGTTGGGTGATGGCGATGGGGCGGTGGGTGGAGTGGGGTCTTGGGGGGTTCCCTCCAAGCCTCCATTCCACTCTACCCCTGAGCTGGGCCCTCAGCCAGCAAGTCTTAGCACGATACAGCAGGAGGGTTCTCAATGGCAAGCTGGCTTACCCGTAAACACGTCTCGGTGTGGATCCCCCATTTTGTGCTCCCCCCCCACCAGGCCTGTCTCCTGAGATGTTATTTCAGCTAGAACTAGCTAAGCTTAAGTTGCGAGAGAGTCAACAGGCTAGTATAGAACGGATTAAGCTGCAGGAGACTCAGATACAACAGGCTAGTATAGAACGGATTAAGCTGCAGGAGACTCAGATACAACAGGCTAGTATAGAACGCATAGAGGTTGCTAGAATCCAAGCCAATCAGGATGCAACCAGGTACCAGGCTGAAATGGATGTCGAGAAGTCTAGAGTAGAGCCCACGGGGCGTCATCTCGGTGGTGGGCACCGGGTTACAGACTCACTTTCGCATTTAATTAAGTTAGTACCCGCATTTGATGAGACAGCAGTGACTGAGTTTTTTGCTCGTTTCGAAAAGAAGTGTCGTGAGTATGACTGGCCGGAGGTTAAATGGGCAGCATTAGTTTCATCACGTCTAGTGGGTAAGGGGTTGAAAGCCTACGATGCACTGTCACTGGACGAGAGTGTCGTGTATGGACTGGTGAAGGAGGCTGTGCTCCGGGCTTACGAACTGCAACCCGAAACTTATAGATTGAAGTTCCGTGGCGTGAATAAGAAGAGCGACGTCAGTTTTATGGAGCACGCACGGGACTTAACAGATGCATGTAATAACTGGTTTCGGTCCGAGCACGCAGAGTCGGCTGAGGAAATTAAGCAACTTTTCTATCTGGAACAGTTTTACAAATGTACTGGAACCGATCTAACGCTGAACATTAAGGAAAAATGTCCCAAGACAGTAGAGGAGGCTGCCAAGATGGCAGACCTCAGATTATCATTGATTCGTGGTTGCGGTGCCGCTCAGAGGGCTGAGTCAGGGCAGAAGGGGCGCTATACCCCACCCACCAGAGTTTTCGATAATAACAAATCCTATGACACACATAACCACACTAAAAGCATTGCACCTAATAACACCTACAAACACAAGCCTCTCCCGTTTACTAAAGGTCAGGCCCCTTCTTCGCCCGCACAAGGGAAGAAGCCCATTGGGGATGTGAAATGTTACAAATGTCAGAAGCTAGGCCATTATTCACGTGAGTGCCCTAGTCACACTCCCGCTAAGCCGGTGTCATTGGTTCACAGTATCGGTGTGTCTCTGAAGGCTGCAGCAACTGCCTGGGGTAGGTTGTCAGCAGCTGAGGCACACGCGGTAAAGAAGCGTACGGAAGGCTCGACACCTGTCCGGGACACTTTCTGTAGCCATCGGGGACACAGGTTTGTGAGCTGGGGGAGTGAACTACGGAGGGTTGACTTGCTGAGGGATACGGGGGCTTCGCAAACTTTGTTGAGGAACTTCACAGGGAAACCGATAAATGCGGCCAGAGTTGTTGTGGTGCAGGGTATAAATGCTACGAGGTCATACCCACTTGTGAGGTTGGAGTTGAGAGTGGGAGAGGTGTGCAGGGAGCTGGATGTAGGGATCGTTGAGTGTTTGCCAGTTGAGGGCGTCGACCTTCTTCTCGGCAACGACTTTGCGGTGCCCACTTCCGGGACTCCACCCTTAGTCGTTGCCGAGAGGGCGGCCGACGTGGATGGTGAGAATCGGGAATGGGTTGGGAGGTGCCAACAGGATGAGATGGCCTGTGTGGTAACCCGATCTCGCTCTGCGGCTCCTGAACAGCCTAGCACTCAACCTCGGGGACAGTGGAGGAAGGATCAGGAGAAGGTTGCTAAGGGCAGGAAAAGGGACATTGATTCTGCTGCACTTCTCGGTGATTCGGTACTTGGACCTATAATAAATACGGGAGTTGACTCTGGCCCAGATATGGTGTGTAACAAGGCAGAGTTGGGTAAGACTTCGCGTGAGGCAAGAGCTGTAGCGAGAGCCACTAAGGCAGTAGAGCCTACTAGCCGGGTAATGTCTTATTACAAAACCATCTTGATGCATTGACGCCCGGGGACATTAGTGAGCAGCAGCTGCAAGACGCTAGCCTAGCTCGTTATAGCAATGGTGCCATAGAGTTGGAGGAAGATGGGGATGCGAAGCCGGGAGATTTCTTTAGGCTCAACAGGATATTGTACCGCAGATTTCTAGACCCCAAATCGAAGTGGGAGGGCGGTGCGAGGGTAGTAGACCAGGTGGTTGTTCCAAATAAGTATAGAGAGTCCTTATTGTGTCTGGCGCATGATGTGCCGGTAGCGGGTCATTTGGGGGTAACAAAAACATTGGCGGCATTGGGCAGGTTTTCTGGTGGCCTGGGGTCAAGGCTGATGTCTGTGCATGGGTGGCTGGGTGTGCGACCTGCCAGACGACGGGGAAGCCTAACCAGACAATCCCGAAGGCACCTTTGTTTCCCATACCTGTCCACCGGGCCTCCGTTCAGCAAAGTTGTAGTAGATTTGGTTGGCCCTTTCCCGCCTACTAGTAGTGGCAATAAATTCCTGTTGACAATCATGGATGTGGCTACGAGATACCCGGACGCATACCCCATGAGAAACGGCTCGGCAAAGGCAGTTGTTAAAAACTTATTATTGTTCTGTTCCCGTTATGGATTTCCACGTGAGGTGCAGTCAGACCAGGGGAGCAATTTTACATCCAAATTGTTCAAGCAAACCCTTCAGTTGCACGGTATATGTTCTGTAGTGTCGTCAGCCTACCATCCCGAGAGTCAGGGAGTCTTGGAGCGGTGGCACTCGACCCTGAAGAGTATGCTACGCTGTTACTGTGCAGAACATGACACTGATTGGGATTTGGGTCTGCCGTATGTTCTGTTCGCTGCACGTGAAGTCCCAGGAGAGAGCCTGGGGTTCAGTCCAAATCAACTAGTCTTTGGCCATAATGTGAGAGGACCTTTAAGTATGGTGAAAGAGATCTGGGAGGGCGAAGAGAAGCCGGGGTCTGTACTTAAATATGTCCTTGAGAGCCGGGAGAGACTTATAGGTTGCATGGCAGCGGCAGGTAATAACTTGGTTAATGCACAGGCGGTCATGAAGCACCAGTATGACGCCAAGGTGAAGCTTCGGGAGTTTTCGGTGGGTCAGGAGGTAATGTTGCGTTTACCTTTGCCTGGACACCCCCTTTCTGCCAAGTTCATTGGGCCGTATGTGGTGGCTAAGAAACTGTCCGACCTTGATTATCTCGTTGCAACACCTGACCGTAGGAAAAAACATCAGTTATGTCATGTTAACCTCATGAAAGAGTATGTGAGACGCCCCTCAGAGCCTCTCACTGTCCCTGTGCTGGCCTGCAGCGGCCAGGGTGGAGAAGGAGGTGGGGACAGTCATGCTGCTGAGGAGGATAGCTGGGACTGTGTCATTTCCGCGGAACAGTGGGCGGGGAATACTGAACAAGAGGCTAGGCAAGTTGTAAGTCACCTGCCTGAGCACCAGGCTGCTGTCCAAGGCCTGTTCAGGTCATACCCCTCTGTTTTCGCCGAACACCCAGGTCTCACTACTCAGGTAACGCACGACGTGGACGTCGGTGATAATGTGCCCTTCAAGTCAGTGCCCTACTGTGTGCCCCCGGTAAAGTTGCCAGCTTTACGGGAGGAGTTAAAGTACATGGTTGAGAGAGGGATGATCACTGAAGGTTATGTGAAGTGGACATCACCCGTCACGTTGCAGCCAAAAACCTGACGGCAAGGTGCGGTTCTGCATAGATTTTCGTAGGCTAAATGGCTTGACCACTACCAACCCTTACCCTTTGCCTCAAGTTGACGACAGCGTGGACAAGATAGGGAATGCAAAGTACCTTACTAAAATTGATCTTGTAAAAGGCTACTGGCAAGTACCCCTGTCGGACCGAGCTAAGCAAGTTTGTGGTTTTGTGGTAGATGGCAAGACCTACCAATGTAACGTAATGCCTTATGGGCTTAAGAACGCACCTGCCACGTTTCAGAACCTGATGAACGATATTTGTGACGAAATCCCTAACTGCACGGTCTACCTTGATGACGTGATAGGTGATTTTCAAAATCGTCATCATATACTAAGGCACTTAGAGACCCTGTTTGGGAAGTTGCACGATGCTGGGCTGGTGGTGAACCTGAGGAAGTGCGAGTTTGTAAAGGCTACTGTGCAGTATCTTGGCTTTGTGGTCGGGTTAGGCCGGGTGTGCCCCCCCCTGAGCAAGATACAGGCTATCAATATGTTTCCCAGGCCCACCACTAAGCGCCAGGTCATGCGGTTCCTAGGTATGATAGGCTATTATAGGCGCTTCATCCGGGGATACTCTACTGTCTTAGCACCGTTAACTGATCTACTGTCGAAGTCAGTGAAGTTCTGTTGGGCTGCGGAGTGTCAGAGGGCTTTCGACCTAGTCAAGCACCTGCTGTGTACACATCCGATTTTGAGGGCCCCAGACTTCTCCAGGAGTTTTCAGCTGGCGACTGATGCCAGCGGTGTGGGTGCCGGGGCAGTGTTACTGCAGACTGATTCCGAGGGCTTGGAACACCCAGTGAGCTTCTTTTCTCGCAAGTTTAATTCGGCACAAAGGAATTACTCGACTATAGAGAAGGAGCTTCTGGCTATCGTTTTGTCGCTCAAACATTTCGAAGTTTATGTTCCAGCCTACGGCCCGGTAGTGACGATTTATACGGACCATCACCCCTTGAAATTCCTAAATCAGTTTCACAATCGGAATATGCGGTTGACCAGGTGGTCCCTAATGCTCCAAGAGTATAATCTCAACATTCAGCATATTGCCGGGAGTGAGAACGTGATAGCAGATTGTCTATCAAGGGTTGATGACCAAAGATAGTCGTGCACGGTGTGTGGGTTGAGCAGGAGTAAAATTAGGCTATCATAACGCCGTCCAAAAAGATTATAAAACAATAAAATAAACGAGATTTTTTTTTTTTTTTTTAGTTTTGTAAGTCTTTATTGTTGTAGCATGATGCATGCGATATTGTGTTTTATGTATAATTCACACTTCAGTTGTTGTGCACCTTTTGCAATTAGTGGCAGCTAAGGGTAGCAGGTCGGTTGGTTGCCTGTCAGATTTTGATAATGCTTCTAAGGTCGATTATCTAAAATCTTGGGGGGGCTGTGACGCACCCAGTGCGTTGCAACGCATCCTGATTGTACTCCTTGGTACTCGACTGTACCGCCCGTGATCTGGCTACCGTCAGCCGCAATGTATATTGAGTGTGACAACTTATAACTATGTTCTTTGTATCTCTGCAAAGGTCTCGTCATGTGCTAACCAGTGGTGGGTTTTGTTTTAAGCCATGTCGAGACCTTCCATTTAATATGTAGTATCAATAGAGAAGTTGATAGATAAGACAATGGGAGTTCAGAGAGAGTGAGTGAGTTAGGCTTCAGAGCAAGAGGGTAGCAACGCGCCGCGCTGCCGGCCGGGTGGTTGCCAGACGTATGGACTGGTTGGCAGCCTTGCGCTTATAGCTAGGCGCGACAGGGTTGGTAGTCCATTGTTGCCGGCCCATGTTGTCTTACAGCACATTGCCTGGAGGCTGGCTGCGTGTTCCATGACCAGGTTGCCTAGAACCTTTGAGATTCTAACATCCCTTGCCCTCTCTCCCAACTTCTCACGGTTGCACTCTTTCTCTCTGACGACATTACTCTCATTTCATTCTTCTCTCTATTTAAATGCATAACCTTCCCTTGAGGTCCTAAAGGAGTTTCAGCACTCACCTCTGTTACGACTGGGGTTCAAATATATCAGGGCTCTTATTCATTGGACAAGTAATGGCATAAATGCTACAACGGAAAGCGCTAGCTCCAACCTCTGATGTATATTCCCAGTGAACAAAGAACACAAATACTCTACTGAGTTCTATATGCAATAATAGGCTATCAAACTCTCAATAAATGTGCGTCTACTCTAGGCTTAATGTTATGTGAAAACAGCCTATTACTACCTATAACCGAAGGTGCTTGGTTATGGTATGCAAAGTAAGGTGGTAAGAGAAGTTACAGCTTACGTTACTTTAATCAATAAATGTCAGGCACTCCTGCATGAAAGAAAGTGCACTAAAGTCCTTCAACACTAACGAGGAATCGTCTTTAAATGTTAGATGCTATAAAGATGCTCGTATCGGAAATGGAACCCAAAAAGGCAGGCAGCGGAACAATGCTCGTGCAGGCTATGCACACAAAAAGGCAGATATATAATGCCGTCGGAGCCAAGAATATCCTAAACACAACAACAATAATAATAATCGCCACGACAATGCAGTATTCCTATCAACAAAAAGAGCCTAAGTCGTTTGTGTCTCAATACATACAACTAGGCTGCGAAATGCTTGTGTAATCATAAATGGGTATGCATAAAAAGAGTAATTAGGTTAATATACTTAATGTCTACTATGATTGATAAAGTCTAGCTAGAGTCAATGATACGAGATACTGGTGCGCATGGCATGCCGCATAGCCTAGTGCAAATCTCAAGTCTGTGCGTCAAATATTACGTTATAATGAAGGGTAGCTCTCTTGAGAAACCTTAATACCGAAGTATTAAGCGTTCTCCTGGCGTACCTCAAAGACAAACAATCGAGACTAGAACAGTGCAGAATGGTATAGGCAAAAAGCCCTCATTCGTGCATGCTCTATTCTCAATGGCACACAGACTAGAATTTACTCAATCAACTCCAGTTCTCAGGTATGTCGTGCCGCTTTTAACTAAAGCCAGCACTCATAGGAAACAATACCTTATACTATCAGACTCCTAGTCTAGCATTATCTAATCCAGCAGAACACTAATAATTAAAGGATGCAGTACTTAAACAATATAAATGCCAACCAATGCTTCGTGATCCACTTATCTTAACAACTAACATACATGGGTTATATCAGACCTTAACGCACAATACAACTGGCCAGCATGAAGCTGATTTTGCAGAGTTAACCAGAGGGGGTATATATTAATAAAAGGTGGTGAAAGATATGGAAAATGAGAGAGATAGGCAGAGGAAAAGATTCTCAGGTGCGAGCGGGGTACAGGTAGCAAGGGAAAAAGATGGGTGCATTCTAGAAACCAGATCTGAGGGAGAGAGTGGCGAGGAACTGTATATATACTCGCACTAGCTCGAGCCGCGTGGGAAAACAGCGGTTACAAGTCATCTAACCACTAACAAAGTCGCTAGCAAAACATTACGTCACCAAGCATGGTAAAGAACTCCCTCAACCAATCCCCACGAGTCCAGTCAGCTGTGACGTCATCGAGCGGGGCAAAAACACTACGCGCCCCCTCTCACTCTGTTCTACTCTCTCTCTCTCTCTGATCTTATCATTACTAGTTAAGGATAAAACATATACTTTACAATTAAATATATAAAGCCTTGACATGGGCGAAAACAAAGAGCCTTTCTGGACTGCCCATGACACGAGCTTTCACATGAAATAAAGCACACTCTAATACACAAACTGTAGCCCCATCCACTGCCCTGGCGATCCTAGCGGGTCACTGTAGGACAAGCCATGCGGTTCTAACGGAGTGGTTAACGTCACACCTCTCGTATTACTCTTAGGACAAGCATATATTTACATGTATTAGATTTAAGGGGTTAATGTGAACAGCGATCTTCTTGATGAGGATAGTTGGTGAACGTTCTACATGTTCACGAGTTATATGCCCCGCTCATCATCCCATTTGTGACTAGACTGGTGCCATGTGTAAGAGCCCGACCATGCCCAGGAGTTGTCTGTAGAGGGACGAGGACTTAGCCTTGATTTGCATACTGAGCCAGGAGCGAGTGTAGCACCCGAGACTACAGCTCGCTCGTAGTGCCGGTATAGTAGAGTAACGTAATTTATCTGTCCTTGTGTTCTCTACAGTCTTCTCCTGGGTTCTCGCTTTCGGTGCTGGGACTCGTTGTTCCTGTGACTTGGCCTGCTAGCTAGAACACATGGGGATGATGAGTGGGATATATCTTTATTTTACTATGCATTGCAGCTCTCTTTAAGTAGATATCTATAACACTTTACAATACACATTACTCACACACAAGACAACACTATTAATACTTTCATGTATCAATTAACTGCACTGTCGTTTTGCTGCTGTGTCCGGAGTTCTGTTGCGTAGGGCGCATACGGACTCGGAGGGGAGACAGAGTGAGAGAAGCGAAGTAGCCTATGCGGTAGTAGGCTACCGGCGCAGTACTGTTGCCTGCAACCTTTTAGTTATTCCAAGTATAGATTCATTATTATAATAAGTGACTACTATTTATGTTCCTCCCATGTGTATTATTAGGTATCTACTGGATCATGAACATCTTGTATGCTACATGCTAGTGCATGTTAGTAGGGGACAGTTAGTGTAGTGCACGCGCTTTCAAGTAGGCGTGTACATTTGTCATTTAGCATTACACTGTCATACCTTTAGCCTGCTTCTATTCTACATTATTAGAGGCTTAATATTAACGTAGTTTCTTGAGTATTGCATTTCTTTAGTAATAACGTAACCTATAAATGTCTGAGGGAGTTTAGCCTCATAGCCTACCCCTGTTGTACACTTTCGCCGAGTTAAGGTACCTCGTTACCGTAGACGATAACTCTGTAGGGCGTTGGTGCTTTTGTTGTCTGGAGCATATAGTATTTGGGACTGGAATCGAGCGTGTCGTTGTCACTTAAGCCATTTCTGTCCTACGATCAAGAATCCCGAATATGTATTGCCGATCCAGCCGTAAGACCTCCAAAACTAAAATAGGACAAGAGTAATGGAACTAATAATAATGCATTTCCTTTATTTGGGAAGAGTCAGCCAGGGAATATGTGTTAACATTTATAGCCCATGTGTTCAAGCCCTTATTGAGTTATATAGTTGCTGGCATAATTTCAATCTATAAAAACAACATTTGAGTTAAATATAGTTTTACACTAGTCACCTGATCATAGTCATTGTTTTCACATATAAAATAATGGTCAATTTAAGAGGAACCAGATATTATTGCGTAGCTTTCATTTATTGTGACATGACAATTAATTCATGCTTATTCTGTATCTACATCAACTTCGTTTTAGGTCCCCCACCCCCACCCCTCTCAATCCCCTTCAAGTAAAATTGCAATGTAATAATATATAAATATGTATATAAGTAAACAAACTACCCACAGACCCTATTTAAAACCATATCTTGGTAGAATATTACCCCAGCCGAAGGCCGGTATTCTCTAAAGTGTAGGCTCGCTTTCGCTAGCCTGGGAAAACACTACTCTAAATGTCGCGAAACGTCCAATAATCACCAAACTAATTGGGTTAAACTTCTTAAGATCGCCATTTTAATGGGGTTAAAGTGAAAGGATACAATGAGACCACCCTAACATTAGATACATATAAGATACATCAAAATAATACGGAATAGATCCGTCTTTCGTTTTATAGAATAATACAATAATATGATTAAATAAATATACAAAATAAAGCTTTCGTTGTTTATTACAAACCAAAATATGTGTAATTGTTTGTAATGGTATTCGTAGTTTGCCACATAAAATACATAATACTTTATAGAACATACAGTATAATTATAATGGGAATTACACTTAATAGTTTGACATAATTATAATATTCATCTTCGTTGTAATCAGCCTATTACGATTTGCTGCAGGGTATTATAATAAATGCATGGCTCGAAAATAGCAGACGCATCTAATCCGCAATAATATTGAAATCAAAATAGCACAAGAGCCTTCAAGATGTCAGATGAAATACTATACAATAAATCAATTATGTTAACCCTTTAAGTACAGGTAAAGTTATTTTTCCTTCTAATATGGCTTCCATTAGACGATTTTCCTGTTTAGGAAGGAATTAAGATAGTCTACGAATCAATGGAGACAACATACACCTCTCGCATTACTAGACGTCCTTCCTTAGCTGCATAAATACGTCTAATACTAGGCAGAAAATAAGGAATAATAGTGTCAAAGGTACTGCAAATGTATACATAAGTCGGTGTTATAGTTATTAATCCGACTTCTGTTCATATTCATCGTGCGCATCCATTCAGTAATTAGGTCAATATTGGAGCCATCAGATATTGGAGGTCGCCTCTTTCAACAGAACACACTGACTTCATGGTTATCGATAATCTATAACCCCACCCCCACCCCCAACCAACCCAGCCCTGACGTCTTCAAATGGGAGACATGGATTTATGGTGATTTATTCGGCAAGTATCTCATCTGACGTCTTGAGGATATTCATTGTGTCTGCTATATTTGAGCAATGTATTAATAGTTTTTCCATAAGACTAAATTAAATGCCTTCCTAGACCCCCACCCCCCTCCATCTCCTCTTCAAGCTAAATTTGAACATTTGTATATTAGTAAAATATCCCGAGCAGTAAGCTGGTTACTCATAACTTGCAGGCTCGCTTTCGCTCGCCAGGTATATAATCAACACCTGCATAAGACGAAACATCATATACCTGTACTACCTAAGCTAAAGGGGGGAGGGGGGGGGGGGGAACCTTCTTAAAATCGTTAAACTACTGGATCAAAACGTCTTAAATCTCGAAACTAGTAGTTGCGTTTGCCTCTTCTGACACGATGCACTAGTTCATGGTTATCGACAATCTATACTCCGACGTCATTAAATGGGAAACATGGATTTACAGTGATACTTTGCAAATATCTCATATGACGTCTTGACGATCTTTATTGTTTCTATTTTTGTTTAGCAATATATATATACAGTATATAGTGTGTCCCCTATACTAAATAAAATGCCTTTCCAGATCCCCTTCCAAACGCGCTCCCCCCCTCCCCCTCCCCCCCCCCCCCCTTCAAGCTAAATATGTAAACTTTTCCATAGAAAAAATATCTCGACTTTAGGCCAATTTATCATAACTTGCAGGCTTGCTCTTGCTTGCCAAGGGAAAAAATCGACACCTAAGTGGGACGAAACAGCAAATACTCTCTAAGCTATGAGGGCAGAACGTCTTAAAATCGCTAAACTAATCAGGCACCACGCTTTAATATCGCTAAACTAATGGAGCAAAACGACTTAAATATCCCCAAACAAATATAAAATATATAACCTCAATCCTCATATGGGAAAAACGGATTTACGGTGATTTATTCGACGAGTGCAAGTCTATTTTTGAGAAAACAATTATACTACTGTCATTATTACTAACAATTATACTACTGTCATTATTACTAACAATTATACTACTGTCATTATTACTAACAATTATACTACTGTCATTATTACTAACAATTATACTACTGTCATTATTACTAACAATTATACTACTGTCATTATTACTAACAATTATACTACTGTCATTATTACTAACAATTATACTACTGTCATTATTACTAACAATTATACTACTGTCATTATTACTAACAATTATACTACTGTCATTATTACTAACAATTATACTACTGTCATTATTACTAACAATTATACTACTGTCATTATTACTAACTCTATCTCATCCGACGTTTGGGGGCTATCATGATATTAACCTCTTCTGTACCAGTGAGGTCTTATTTATTTTATGTCAGCTACATTTTGACGATGTTATAAAGCTTAGGAAGGATATATTGCAGCTAAAAGGATTAATTGAAATAGTCTGTAGCCTTTTAATGATTATACGTCCTTCCTAAGCTGTACAAAATCCTCTAATAGTTGCAAGAATATAATAAAAAGTACATCACCGGTACAGAAGGGGTTATTCTTAATTATTATTGAGAGTCTTTACTGTTTAAATTCAGACAAATTTCATAACCGCGAATATGTAGGGTCTCACTAAGCCAGCCGATTACAACAAAGGGCTATTAAATCGTATAATGTCAATCAAAATAATAACAAACAAACTTGTACTCATAATACCCTTCATTTGAATTCGGCCTAATTTGATAGGATAGAATATACAGTATGTGTAACCATTAACTTTGTATACTAATATAACATGGAAAATATCGTTTAATGCATCACACATAATTATAACAGTTCCTCTATAGTCACATTAATTTAGCCTTAATTTAAATGCAGGATATTATGATTTACGCGAATATGAACGGTTCATTAATTTCATTTAGCAAAACAATGAAAAACAATAAGTCTTTCAATGTTAATAATAAACATAATATATATATACAAATACAGTACCCATAACACCCTTAATCTAAATTCCTGCTAATTTGATAAACGCGAATATGAATGGGGTCATTAAGTTTGTCTATTTATTCATGACAGCAGCAGCACTACTATCACTAGCTTTCAAATCACAGGCTCAATATAGCTGGCCCCCCAAAATCGACACCTGAATGGGGTGAAGCGTGTTATTAACGCCAAACTTATGGAGTGAAACTTCTTAAGACTTCCAAACTAATGGAGCGAAACACTGGAGATCCATAAAGACTCCTCTCGGACCAAATAGGGTTATAGTCCGGTATACCACTTCCATCTACGTCACTGTTTGTATTGATAGCAGTGTGTTGGTTAAAAACAAATTCCAAACCGTATTTATAGCTAGGGGTGAAGCTAGTAAAATATATGTAACTGAATATATAGATAGAGAGCTAAACCGACAGATACATAGATACAAATATATGCCTTAGCTAGTCAAATTTATGGAACTGAATAGATAGATAGCGAGGTAGATAGAAACATATATAGATAGATAAATGGATGGATTTGAGAGAAGAGGCACATAGAAGCTGAATAAATAAATATATTTGATATATACACAAATTAATAGATGGATGAGAGGGAAGAGGCATGATCGATACTACATTAAATTTAAATACAAATAAATAAGGTAGAACAACACTACAAACAGATATAAGATAATCCGTAGATATAAATACATCTATGAATATGTCTACCAACCTAGTCCTATACTATCCAAGGTCTTTCGTTTTATTGCAGCTTTTATGAATGGTAATTGTCAACCGATTGTACTGATAAAGCTCTGTGATATTTCCTTATTATACAATAATTGCCATCACCTTAGCTAATATAAAAACTGTCAAGAGGTTTGCATATCCTACACATAGATAGATAGATAGATAGTCAGTCGGTCATAATTGTATTTCATAAACAAATATATATATAATATATATTCATTTTGCAGAGTAATTGAAGTATTATACAATAAACTAAAATTCCTAATCGCATAGTTGGTGCTGTTTTCTGTACAAAAACAATTATTGGTCTGATAGCATTGATAGCATTTAGCAACAAGTTATTAAATACTTAATGGATTCTTTTTCTACATCCTTTACCAGAAAACATCTATGTAACATGTAATACATGTTTTTCTCTATACAACTACATGGTTTTAGGAAATGTCTATATACAATCAATATTTTCATCCAGTTAACTAAATGTCTAAATATCATCAATCCACATTCTCTACAAGCACTGTGGTTGCTCTCACATTACTTCAGATTCAATATATGTTTGATTGCCTTATGGTATCCACTGGCAAACTGTTTAAATGGTATATACTATTTTATATTATTAAGCCAAAGTTCAGCGCCATAGCAATGCAAACAGTAGTTTTGAAATACATAACAAAATATAGCAATACTCGTGTTTATAAACGTTTGTAAAAAAACAATTGAACTAATAGTAAAACATTCTTCATCTTATCATATCTAAGTCATTATTAAGATAACAATCAATTATAAAACACAAATAATTGTACTCAGCAACTACTGTATATTAAATGTGTTATTGTGTAAATAGATAGATAGAATAGAAAGATAAATAGATATACATAGATAGATATACAGATATATATATATATATATATATATATATATATATATATATATATATATATATATATATATATATATATATATATATAGATAGTTAGATACAGGAAGAGGAGAGTAAGATGCAGATAGACAAAACGAACACAGACAAATCTATGGAAATATAGACATATAAAGAGTGTGAGAATAAACCCATAACACTCACTGTCTATACCAAACAGTTCAGCCTTAAATCTACAGACAGTGTTGTAGGTTATGAGAGAGAGAGAGAGAGAGAGAGAGAGAGAGAGAGAGAGATATTCAGTACCATCAACATTAATTAGTACAAACCTAGTTACTTCTCTTTGGAATCGTTGTCGTCCCTTTGACAACTTGTTTTCCAAATCTACTTGAAAGAGTTGGCGACATCCTAGTTACTGGATATAAATAAGCGTACACTCACAGACACACAAACACCACATGGTGGCGAAAGGTGTCCGCACGGGCCCTCGGACGGACAATTTTTGACCAAAATAACGCTAGGATTTGAGATTTTGCATGTCTGGTAGCGAGGCACATTCCTGGGCTTGGCAGATGTTGTACCACAAGAAGCTCAGTCACTGTTCTTAGCCCCGGGGAGTGAGGATACAGTGTGTTTCGTGTCCGAGTCAGTGCCCCGATTTGTGCCACCCATACCATGTGTTAGTGGCCATATCTCCGTAATGTCTGGCAATAAACAATTGAACATTGAAAAGATTACTGCCATAAAGACACCCCAAGTACTTGCCAGCAAAAATCCGGCAAGCCTTTGCCTGTTTATGAGTTATCAGCAGTTTACGAAGCGGTCTGAGGGATCTACTGTATATTTCAATTTTTCAAACGTTACTCTAAAACTTTCATCTACTCAACAGCTGAGCTCTGGAACTCTCTATCATAATCAGTCTTTCCCTCTTCCTATGACTTAAATTGGTTCAAACTCCATGTGTCCAGGCATTTTGGCTCGAACGTCCCTTTATTTTGGCCCTGTCACTCTTTCAACTATGGGGGAGGCACTCGCTATAGGCAGTTCTGCCTTTTGCCTCCCTCAATCACATAGAAAAAAAACAAAAACAAAAATATATATATATATATATGTACTGTACATATATATATACTGTATAAATAAGATAGACCATTACGCAAACTCAAACATAGACAAATAACACTCGCTCACATACACACACGGCACGCGCGAGCACGTAGGACTATAACACATGTCTCCATTCCACACAGTGTGCCAGTGCGCTTATACAAATAGTGTGCGAATATATAACGGTAGGAATGTAATAATAATGGATGACACCCATTAAGCCTTAGTCACACAAGCTATAACTTACCAATACAATCACTAAACAAGGTTAAAGCCGACGTCACAAGACCAAGTTTATTCGCTACTTGTGTCCGAGTTTTGAATCCACTACAGTTTATCATGATTTTGATAAAAACAATTCTGTACAAACTAATATTCAATAAGACTGTACATAATTAGGAGTGCCAAGCTACATAATACAGTTATAATGAAAGCTAAAATTGTCAGATAGTAAACTTAATTTTAGGTATTGTTTGACTCGGCTACAATGACTCTGATACATCAACCGCTAAAGTGCTCGTGTGTTACCGATTTTAACCCATTCAATACCGGTGACGATGTTTTCGTTATAGTCTGGGTACCATTAAATTATTGTATTTATTTGTTTAAGGAATTCTACCTATTATGAGGCTTCACATTACATTGTGGCTACTATTAGATGATTTTATTCAAATTAGGAAGGACCTCTACCAATTAGGAACTTTCAAACTATATCACTTAACTTATTTAGCTACTACAGATCCTTCTTAAGCTGCATATAATCCAGATATGGCGAGAATAAAATAAAAATGGCGTCACCCATTCTGAAATGGTTAATCCTATTTGGGACGGGCAGGTCTATTTGGACCCTCCCTGTTTTATTCCATTTGTTTGAAGATTTTAAGACGTATCACATCATTAGTTTGGCGATTATAAGACGCTTTAACCCTATAACGTGTGAGAAATCGGCCTTCAGCCAGTATATTATTCTACCGAAAAATTTACATATTTAGCTTGACCCCAAGCGGTCTGCGGACCGTTTTTTAATTTGAAGATAGTCAGAGAAGCTGTCTTAAAATGTACACACATGCATACATACCATACATACATTCATACATTCATACATACATACATACATATATTATATATTCGCATATAAAAACACAGCCTACACACAAAAGACCTCCAGAATGTTTAACCGTTTCCCTGTATTGAGTCCACCACGGGGGTGGGGGTGGGCACTAATACATGTTCTCAAAATTTAAACAATAATCAGGTTGGTCTTGTGTAATTATGGACATAAATACACAAACACACACACACACACACACACACACACACACACACGCAATACACTTCCATAACTCCTAAGCTATTCCTTGCATTGTGTGGACAGCAGGGATGTCCCGGGGGACCACCAATACTTTAACTACAAGTTGGAACAACAATCAGGACCGACTTGTGTAATTATGGAAATGATCACCTGAGGTGCATGGGACTCGTTAGTCTTGGTCGGAACTCATCTAGGGGAGACAACCTTATACAAATCTGGGTGGATGGGACTCGTCAGCCTTGGTTGGCAACCTGTCTAGGGGAGTAAACCTGATACAAATCAGTATTGCTTACCTAAGGGTAAGGCAGGTTAGTGGATGGATTAGCCGAACACCACTGTAGAAAAAGAGTGCTAACAAGATACACAGAGGGCCTCGGAGTCGGACGGATCCTAAATTGAGTGGTCAATCCTGTAAGTCCTTCACTAAACTGGCTCGGGTTGTCCCTCTCACAGGGAATTGGTCCGCTTGGGGGCATTCTGTGTATGGCCACCCTCGTAAGGGGAGTAAGGCGTCCGGCAATAGATAGATAGATAGATCACCTGAGTCCCGAGCCATCACACTACACTAGGCCACATTCATCACTAGGGATGACAATTGTTTATTTGTGTTTTTCCTTAGAAGTCTTTCAAGCTGAATTCAATATGCATCCCAAATTACCCAATTAAGCTAGCACCCCCTCCCCCCATCCCGATCCTCTTGAAGCTAAATGTGTTATCGGTAGAGGAAAGGTTTAACAAATGAAAGACCATTACTCTATGATTGTGTCTGTTAGTAATGTCCAGTTTTTCTGTAGAATACTGTGGCCAGCTTCTCTATAAATACAGGCTCGCTGACGCTTGCCAGAATAAAATCGACCCTTTAATGGGGCGAAACGTATGTAAATAATCAAATGTTAAAATCCCCATAATAACCCTCGGATGGCTCGAATTACTAAGTGTATCTCAATTCCTGGAACCCATGACAGAAGGTTTCACGCAATATATTCGAGTTTTATGAGGGTTTAGGTGTGTGTGTGTGTGTGTGTGTGTGTGTGTGTGTGTGTGACTTACGTGGTAATGTGTAAGTAAACAGTTTAAATAAGACCAATATTATAAAATAGAGGGTTTACTATAGATTGCTGGCTACCTTTTGTCAATAATACATTTGTCACCGTATCCTAAGTAAAATAAGTCCTAACCAAATCTTGCAAACCCCATCAGTAGTACTGTATGATAAACGTAAGCTCAGACATGTTGACAAAATGAACATTTACACCATATGAGGATGAGCAGTTTATTGACAACGTTTAGCATATAGCTTCATCAGGCAAATGAAATACACCAAACACATTATGGTGTATGTACAGTCACTTATAAAAAATAGAGGACCCTTATGTTTTACTTCATGCAATTATAACTAATTGGATTGATATTTGGATGGAGTTTGCTTATCAATATATAATATATATAGTTGAAGTACAGACAATTATATTATATACTTCCATAATTATTGGAGACAGGTAAGGTCTACAAACTTTTATGAGTGACTGTACTTCGTTCTTGGTGTATGTCATTGACCTGATGAAGCTATATGGGAAACGTTGTCAGTTGTTATTGTTGTTCCCCAAGCTGCCTGGCCAAACAGCCCCAAGGCCCTGAGCAAGGCCAAGGCCATAACTGAGCACCCCCACAGAACCCTCCCTGCCGACCACAATAAAGCCTGGTTGACCGAAGCCACTCCATGGCGGGGAGCTGAGGAGGGTGCGGAAACACCCGGGAAACCAAATCCCCACCCAGGGCCCTGTGCCCCTCAGCAATTATGAAGAGAAAGTTGAGGGGCAAAGGAAAAATGTGACGCTTTGGCTTCCAATCTTGGTAGAATGGGAGGTCAATCCACGGAAGAGACGCCGTCAATTGAGATCTAGAATATGTGTAAGTAAAAGGAACAGTCATAGTAAGCTATGGGTATGGTAGAGATCTCTCAGTTCTCACTCTGATAGACCAGCCCATCACCATTTGTCACGTTGTCAGTAATGGGCTCCCTTATATGGTATTTATATTCATTATATCGGTACTAAATGGTACGGATATTTAATAGTTTAATCCTATAGGCTAGTTAATTATAATGGTACGGATATTTAATAGTTTAATCCTATAGGCTAGTTAATTATAATGGTACGGATATTTAATAGTTTAATCCTATAGGCTAGTTAATTATAAAAAAAACAGCTATTAATATGATGCAGCGATACATTGCTTACACTAAGTGTCGAAAATTCAACTGGCAAGAAATTAAATTAGTATAAATTAAACCTAAACCTTTAACAATATTACTATAACCAACATGAAGTTTTTAATCTTCTGTATTAAGCAAAAGCTAAAGTCGATGTTTAAAAGGGTCAACTTGTTCAATGCTTTACTCTGGTGTTTGCCGAGAGCTACCATTGGGAGAGGAGAGAGAGGGTTACAGAGTTACACAGCTACTCAGATCACACAGACCTTGCGGTCCCTACTAGGTGGTCCGGCCATAATACTACTAGATAGGGAAAATAGGATGAAGTGTAACCGTAGGGGTCAGGAACTGCCCACACGGAATTTTGTTATATAGTATAGAAAACAAATAGTTTGAAAGGAAAATTACAGGTGCCTACTGATTAATTCATATTAATTCAACATTCATCACATGATCGTCCTTTTTTTCTTTTTCTTAAACGCATCAATTGAATTACTGTCGACCACCTCCCTTGGTAAACTATTTCATTCTTTAACCAACCTGTATGTGAATATAAATAATGTGTCACATCTAGGTATGCCTTTTGTATCATTAATTTAATTTAATTACCTCGGGTTGCAGCATTGTTATTAACCGTGAACAGTGCACTGATATCTACTCTGTCAAATCCTTTAAGTACCCAGTATCTTAAAACACTCAATAAGTTGACCTCGCAACCTCATTTTCTTTAGCGTGAACAAATCTAATTTCTATAATCTGTCATTAGATGACTTGTTTTATAGAGAGATAATTAGTTTAATTGTAGTACGCTGCAAATATTCGAGTTTAATTGTAGTACGCTGCAAATATTCGAGTTTAATTGTAGTACGCTGCAAATATTCGAGTTTTGCAATGTCTCTCTTGAGATATGGGAACCATAACTTAACGCCATATTCAAGATGGAGTCTAACAATGCTTTTGAATAACGGCAAAATATTGTTTTAATTGTTATAGGCACATTTGTTTATTTGCTGCAGTCACACATTGCTCTGAGGATTTTATATTTACTGTTAAGCTCTTCGGTGGTCTAGTGGCTTAGGTGCTGGAATGCTGCACTACGGGCCTGGGTTCGAACCCTGGCTGGGGAATGACTCAAAATAGTAATTATAACACGGAGATGTTTAACCTTAGAGTCTGCTATTATTGGTTGGCCTTTCATATGATTATCATACTTTGTTTTGTGTTTTGAACCAACGTGCACAAATTGTCATTTGTCAACATTAAAGGGTATTTGCCACTGTTCTGACCAATCCACTATTTTGATGAAGTCTGACTGTAGCCTATCTGTCTTCCTCCCTTAAGACTATGTTCCCTATTATTGTATCATCAGCAAATTTGGAGATAAAGTTATTCAGGCCTACATCAATAACATTTATATATATGATATATAAAACCGTACAAAGAACCGATCCTTGAGGAACACCGCTGGTAACAGGCACCCAATTTTATGTTATACCATTAATTACAACTGTTTGTAAGTCAGAGAGAGAAAGAGATAGGGAGGTATAGAGATGTTTAGGTAACGAATTATTGAACTTTAACATTTGCTGTGTCTTTGTATATTCAGTCTTGCTTCGTTTATGCTCTCTCTCTCTCTCTCTCTCTCTCTCTCTCTCTCTCTCTCTCTATTTATATATATATATATACCGGTATATCTTATATATATATATATATATATATATATATATATATATATATATCAGATTATGTCAGCAATCAGTATAACTTCCTATCCATGTACCTATTCAAGGTGATTCGCCCATCTACCATTACATTGTAGTTTATGAGCCGATCCTGATATCCCAGGGTGCCACATTTATTTGTTGCTTTCCTTAATTGAGTTTAGGAGTAAAGTCGGTTGGTGGAGGTAACATAATAATTCCAGTAGTCAGTACCATCCAAGGGATTCAAGCTTTCACCATAATGGACCACAAATAGCTATACCCTGTTGCAAATGTGTAGTCCTATACCTTTCAACACTAACCTCTTTAACTCAAATATTACTTGTGTAATCGAGCTAACATTTCTACTATTTGGGGAGAGATATCCACAGCATAGTTGTGGATATTTACAGCCTATTTAGTCTAGCCCACTTTGAGTTACAGAGGTGAGGGTTCACGATTTAGGACTTACAATTTTGGAACAGGGTATAGTATTTGATATGGAACTCAATGGCCAACTTTATCCGTCAGTCAGTAGCTAAACTCGCACTCCCTTAAAGGGGTAGGGAAGATTACCAAGAAACTTCGGAAAGGGAACAAAGATGACCGGGAAAGAATACATATAACAGACGCCAGCCAAAAGCAAGCATTCTAACATTCGGAACACCCTTCATTCACCAGCCCCCCAAATCATTAATTTCACCTCAGATGTTATGCAATTTCCAAAATTAAGTCGCTTCACTTCAACAACTGGGATGAAGACAGTCCAGGTTTGTTATATACAATGGTACAGACACCTGCATGGACGATCCCTAACAAAACTCCTCAATTCATTCATATAATTTGTTATTTTTGTTTTTGCGTCATCCCATCATTTTTCGCGTTATACATCCTTTTTACTACTCTCTCTCTTCAGTCATTCTAGTCATGTGTTCATCATATTGATAAATATATCTACAGCAATAAGAAGTTTTCCTTCTAAACGACATTTCTAACAAAAAGCCTTCTCTAGTAAGACCAAGTTCACCCAGGCCCATGGAATATTGTCCATTTCTACCAATCCTGTCCCTCAGTCACTAAATACCCCAAGCGCCCAATGAATCAAAGGGGATCCAGTTTCCAGTGTGCCAATATATTTTCGGTATGCATCTATAGTCCATTCATTATAGGTATGCCAGAAATCGTAACCCCTAACCTCGGTAACTCAAAACGGGCTAGAAGTAAGGGGTTGTAAATTTCAACACCAATTCCCTGGTTGTCTGTTTCGAAATGGTAAACAAATAATAGCAGGATTACTCTAGTCGTTTGTAAAGGTCTAGATTCTGGCCTATTTATCGGGAATCAACTATAAATACCCCACGCGCTCACTTAATCACTGGGGATCCAGTTTCCAGCGTGTCTATCTATTGTCTGTATTCATCAATCTATCTATCCATCTAACCTCCTATACATCTACCCCTAAGCCCACTCCTTAGTCAGTGGTGTACCTTGGCTTGCTCTCTCTATTAAGTGGCGGGTTTCTGGACCCCCTTCTTCCTTATGTTTAACCTTCGTAGTTTGGCGATACGTAGACATTCGTCCCATTAGTTTGGCGATTTTAAGAGCTTTCGATTTTTTGCTGGCAAGCTAAAGCGAGCCTGCAATTTAGGAGGAAACGGCCTTCAGCCGTGTAATTTTCTTCACAACAAATATTAACGGAAAACATTTGTATATCGAAGCGGGTTCTTGTGGTATTATATTAAGCTGAGTGAGATTAAGAGAAGAAACTAAAAAACTCAATCAATCTTTCTATCTATATATCTCTGTATCTATCTATTTATCTATCTATATATCTATATATTTGTGTTTCTCCGTATCTATCTATCTATCTATCTATCAATCACTACATATCTCTACCTATCAATTTGTGTTGCTATCTCTATGTCAATCAGCCAATTAATCCACCTTAATATCAAGCTATACATCTCCCCCTAAGCCCTCTCCTCAGTGTTTGGTGTACCCTGAGCCACCAATAGATCACAAGAGAGCCAGTCCCCTACATCCTGGTTATCTTTCTATGTATCTATCGCTCTCTATCAATCTACATATTATAACTAAAACAATCCACTCCATGTATAATGTTAACTAGTTTGAGTAACCCTATCCCATCATCAGACCTAAAGATGTCTATAGGCCTGGTAATGGGATAGGGATGCCCAAACTAGTTACCAATAATCATGATATGAGATGTTCTGGTTATTATCCTGAGCTGGATCTACATTGTTCATTGCCCATTAGCAACACACACACACACACACACACACACACACACACACACACACACACACACACACACACACACACACACACACACACACCCGTGGCGTAACAGATAGCGCGCCTGGCTCACAACCAGAAGGTCCCGAGTTCGAGACCCGGGCGGAGAAGAGACATTTGGGCAAGTCTCCTAACGGTGTAGCCTCTGTTCACCTAGCAGTATAAATAGGAACCTGGAATAAGTGGACGAAGTTGTGACGTCCCATCTGGGGATGGTGATCGGTTACAAGGTGAGATGGGTATCGTACTGGTCAACCTAAGCTACTGGTCAACCTAAGCCGTCGGGTGAAACTGGTACCGTAGTGAGAATGGTACCGTACAGATTAACCCTAAGCCTTCGTTTCCAGATGTCGCCAATTGGCTAAAATTCAGACTACACACACATCCATAACCATTCCAACGATACATAAACACTTAACATGCATTTCACGCAATACATTCCCAGTTAAGGAGGCACGTTAATAATGAGCTTAGCTCGCATTGCGTGGATTCCCCTTGACGAACAAGTGAGTGAATTACACACACACAACCACACACACACACACACACACACACACACGCATTTTACTGTACGGGGTAAATAATATGTATGTTCAAATTTTATTATGATGCATATACAGTATATACAGTGGAACACATTCTATCCATTTCTCCTTTCTCAGAAATCTCCATCTTAGGAGATTTCAACGTTCACCACCGCCAATGGCTTTCCTCTCACACTACTGACCCCCCTGGTGAACAAGCCTAAGTATTTTTTATCATAAATGACCTAGAGTAGTTAGTTCAGTAACCCACCCTATCCCGGATCGCATCGGAGATCGGCCCAACATTCTTGACTTGTTTCTAACTTTTAACCCTTCTCCTTATACTGTCGATCTTTTCTCTCTTTTTTTTTTTTTTTATTTTTTTTTTTTTTTCTATGTGATTGAGGGAGGCAAAAGGCATAACTGCCTATAGAGAGTGCCTCCCCCATAGTTGAAAGAGTGACAGGGCCAAAATTAAGGGACGTTCGAGTCAAAATGCCTGGACACACAGAGTTTGAAACAATTTAAGTCATAGGGAGAGGGAAAGACTGTTTCTGGGAGAGAGTTCCGGAGCTCAGCTGTTGAGTAGAAGAAAGTTTGAGAGTAACGTTTCACTCTTGGATTGGAGAGTTGCACAGAGTAGGGGTGGGATTGAGTTGCAAGACGGGTACCACGTGCCCTACGTAAAGGAGGTGGTATTATTATTATTATTATTATATGAGATGCCGAAGTCTCCAACCAGGGTGCAGAAACACCATCAAGATGAATCCACACAAAACACCCGGAGGCACTGGAGAGAGACTACGGCAACTTAGGAAAAAATAAAAATATATACTGCATACTGTACTGTACATATACACATATTAAACACAGATAACATGTTATGCAGTGGAGGATATCAAGTATAAAATTAATATAATACAATAAAATAGAATAAAATAAGTTTAAAATTTAGAATTAATGCTGCAAAAGAGCATTAACCCTAGACTTAAAAATGGAGATATTAGCTGAATTGACTAGCTCAATTGGCAACTTATTCCAGAAGTCAACCATGGCCGTCACAAAACACCGTGAAAACTGTGTAGTAGAAAAATTAACACGGCTCATGGCAAGATCATTAAGATTGCTTGTGAATCTAGTTGCACGAGCCTGGACATAGGGCCCAGGCAGAACCCCATGTAAGGGATGCTGATTTAAAAACTTTAAATAAAAGACTAAGGGCACCAACTATACGTCGATGACACAGATCAAGAGACAAATGAGGTAGAATAAAACTGATGGAATTAAGCGACCTGTCAAGCAGCTTGAGATGGCAGTCAGCTGCTCACAACCAGACAGGTGAGCAGTACTCGAAATGTGGCAAAATAAAAGCATAAAAAGACTTGATAACTGTGGCGTCACAAGCAAATGTTTTATAAACCTTGCGAAGCAGACCAATTTTGGGGGCAAATGGAAGAGGAGTAAGAACGAATATGCTTCTCAAAAGTAAGTTTGGGATCAAGAGTAACTCCTAACAAACGCAGAGTATCCACATTCTCAATTTGCTCGCCAGAAACTTGTAGATAAGGATGGGGAGGATCCAAGGTACGAGATCTGCTGATGATAATGGAGTGTGTTTTACTAGCATTAAGTTTCATGCCCCAAAGTTCACACCATGATGTAATTTTGGCTAAATCCCTATTCAGAGCAGTAGCAATTACGTGTCGATCTATTGGTGATGGAATTGACGCATATAAAGTTGTATCATCACCATAGGAGATTAGTTTATTTTCAAGCTTGGAACACAGGTCAGCAGTAAAAATAATAAAAAGAAAAGGCCCAAGGACACTGCCTTGTGGAACATACATACATACATAACATTTTAAGACTGAGTGTTCCACACATAAGTGCAGTTTCAGTCTCTTGTCCTAATGGCGGCGTTCCAGGCAACCCTGTTAAGGGCTGCTTCACTTGTCAAGTTCTTGGATTTGAGATCGGCGCGTATAGTCCGATCCCAGGTCTTCCTCGGTCCACCCCTTGGTGCAGCTCCCTCCACAATCACAGACCTGCATTTTGTCACCCAATTTTGTTCATCCATTCTCTCCACATGTCCATACCATCCCAGTCTACTTGTACGCATCACCTCGCTAATACTTTATACCTAAACGTCTCCTCAGCTCAACATTTGTTATTCTATCCTGTAGCCTGGCCCCACACATCCATCTCACCATTCTCATCTCATTACGCTCCATTCTGTTGACATCCTCTACTTTAACGGCCCATGTTTCTGAGGCATACGTCATTGCACTTCTAACACATGAGGCATACACCTTTCCCTTCAGGAGGCATTCTTTTCATGGTCAGGATTGGCATCAATTCTCTGAACTTCCCCCAGCCACACCTAATTCTAGCAACAGTGGCAGCCTCGGCCACCGGCAGAGATGGTATCTCCTAGGTAACAAAACTTGTTCACCAGCTCCAAAGACTCATTTCCAAAAATTCACAGCCACAGGATCATCACTTAACACAAGCTCGCCTTTGCACACTACGCACTCAAATTTCTCTATTTCTGACTTATCCTTCGGCAGGGGCCCCTTTATTCTACTACAGCGCTTACTCCCATGGTGTACCCAACATCGACAGATGCTACATTGAATTGAGTTAACGCCCACTCCCTTTCCACACACTGCACATGGGTATGCACCGCTCTTTTCCACATTGCCTCGTCTCAAACTACAATGCATAACCTTGGTTTTGTTAATATTGACTCTTAAACCCTTGCTCGCCATGCCCTCTCTCCACTTTCTGAATTGGCCTCAGCATCCTGCATACTGTCAGCTATTAGGACTAAATCGTCTGCATAAAACAGTTCCAACGGGAGTCCGCCTCTAAAAACTCTAGACAGCGCCTCCAAGACCATAATAAAGAGGAGGGGGCTTAACACTGAACCCTGATGGACTCCAACACGGACTGCGAATTCATCACTCAGTACACCTTTCACCCTCACCGAACTTCGCGAATCCTCATACATCTTCATTATCACACGCACCAGCCACTCTTCCACACCAAGTTTCCTCATAGCCCACTGTACAACATCTCTAGGTACCCTATCAAAGGCCTTCTCCAGGCCTGGAGAAGGCCTGGAGAAGGCCTGGAGGCCTGGTTTCTGGAACACCAGAAACAACAGTAACAGAAGGGGAATGACACCCATCAATGACCACAGACAGAGATCTTTTCGTCAAAAAATCTTCAAAGATCCTTAAAAAATTGCCACCAATACCGATGAGCTGTAACTTATACAGAAGTGCTTCATGGTTGACTAAATCAAAAGCAGAACTAAAGTCAATAGCCACGACACGAGACTCATGTCCCTGGTCCAATGAAGATTGCAAGTCATGGGTGAGTGTCAGAAGCGCATCACATGTACCCAGTCCCTTACGAAAACCAAACTGTGAGTTTGGTATCAAATTATGACTATTACAATAAGAGGAAAGGCGTCTGGACAAAAGCCTCTCATAGAGCTTGGATAGGATAGGTGTAATGGAGATAGGGCGATAGTCATTAAGAGATGATGAGGCAGTATTTCCCTTTGGAATAGGAGTGATAATAGCCTTACGCCAGCAAAGAGGAAAACTACCTGATTTCAAAAGCAACCTAAACACCACAGCTAATTTAGGTGCCAAGACCACTGCAACCTTTTTAAAAAAGAGAGGGAAAAACCCATCCGGGTCTGTGCTACCATAGGTATCAAGATCCAGCAAGTACCTTTTCAGTTCAGCTGATTTGAATGCCATTGAATTGCGGTTGGGTCTAGGGAAACATGCCAATGTCAAAGACAATTCTTGATTACTCTGCTTATTAATAAAAATATTAGATAGAATATTGGCCTTCGATAATGGATCAAAAGAGATGGAGCCATCAGAATCACAAAGAGGAGGCATGGAGGAATCTATTCCAAATAAAGAGGATTTCAAAGCGGACCACCATTTATGAGGCTGTGTAGCTCCTGCCAGAACATCATGAAGATGGGAGTTATAATCCCTCTCAGCACCATCATAAACTCTCTGCGCAGCTGCCCTTTTAAAAACATAGTTTTCCCAATGCAAGGGGGTTTGATTACACCTCCATAGACGATATGCAGCCTGTTTGTCATCAAATGCACGCTTGCAGTCATCATTAAACCATGCTTTATCCCTGATACGAGACTTAATTGTTTTTGATGGAACTCTTTTGCGAAGGATACCAAGAAGGGAATTGTTGAGAGCTGAAACCGGGTCATGAGATCTTAGTATGTGATTCCACTCAATATTACAAACATCATTACAAACGTTGTCCCAGTTAACGCGGGATTTAAGGTAGACTTTACGTGAGAGAGTAATATCAGGAAAAGAAAAATCATGATTAATTTTACACATGATGGCATTGTGGTCGGAAGTGCCAACAGGTACAAGAACGGAGATTTCTACAACGCCAGAAATATCTGTTAGTACTAGATCAAGACAATTTCCAGACATATGAGTAGGTCCTTGAATTAGCTGTTCGAAACCAGCTAAGTTTGCAAAATCCAATGCAGCAAGACCATTTCTATTAGTTGGAGAGACCGAGTTCAACCACTCTTGATGATGCTGTTACGAACTGGCACTCGGGTACACAAGGGCTCTCAATCAGGACTCTAATACGGCTCGCTGCCACAACGGAAACACACGATCCCAACCCCTGAGTACTGCCAGCCGAACAAAAAACACCAATACCCTCCAGAGTTCAATCTGCTATAACGGGGTATACAAGAACTCGGTACTAGTGTTCAACAACAGACTAATAAAGAGACAGGACTTATCTAGTCTGGTCAACAATCAAACAATGAAGTAAGAAACAACAACACCAAAGAATAGTGTTGGCCGAAGCCGAAGTAATCCACCCTTGACTATGAACTTAAGAAGTCCTCCACCCTCTACTTCGGATCGGCACTATTACGTTACGTTAATTAATAGTCCTTAAGCATCGAGCAAGGAATCTTCTGAAAAAAGTTAGATGCTCCTCGGATGCTCGTAAGAAGTACGTATCGGATTTTGAACAGTAATTCAATAAGCAAAAACACTGGCAATTAAATACTATTAAAGGCTTAAATTGGCATAAGAATAATTAAAAGAATATGCAATAGTAAATGGCAAACATTAAAAAGAAGTACTCCGCAAATGCACGGCAATAGCCTACTCGGATTGTGCTCGTGGGCCACTAATCACTAAAGTAGCCAAGCTTGCAACACATGAAATCAATAGTGCATAAACAATATCATACATAAGGAAAGCTTCAATACTATTCTGTATCTACTAATCGAGTAAAGTCTAGCTGGGGTACTGTGGGCAAAAGGTAGCAGTGACTGAGCAAAAACGGCTTGTAGCCTAGCGAAGTCCTCACGACTGTTTAAAGTATTACGTTAAAACTAACAAGTGAACTTTGAGAAATCCAGATCCCTTGTATCTGGTTTTCTCCCGGCTCCTTGACAAAGTAAAAACAAACTGTTAATAAAATACAGGGTGGTTAGGCTCTTGCCCTCACGCACTGTAAATTATTAACTCAACACAGTCAGCCGCGAAGACAACCTAGGCTTCACTGAACCGAAACGAGTATGCAGGTTTATCGCTTAACCACTGCATCAAACAACAACTCGCAACACAGAAAAGCCTTACCCCAGTCTAGCATTACCTAGACCAGCAGAAAACAGGAATAATAATAATAACACACAGGGAAATGCATATACAAGTGCAACAAACATAAATCAATCCTATTCTAAGTCAACCTTTCCAAAATAGGCTATCTAATAGGCAAGTATCTCGTGAGAACTCAAGCGATAATACGTTGGCTGACTAGCTCTGCACCAACGGGACCATGGAAGTTAAACAGGGCAGGGAAAAGAGGAGATAAGAATGTAAGGTAGTAGAGAAAGTTGCCATTAGTCAGAAGAATATATATAGTTAGCAAGGAAAATGAGAAGTCGCTCTGCCTAATGAGTTCTGATGAAAAAATGGCTAGACTTCCCTTTTATACCCGGCCCTCTAGTGAGCCCAACGTGAACTACTAAGGACCGCCCACTGACAACCATTACGTAATTTCTCTCTCTCCTCTGGGATACACAAAGGCTCCCCCTAGCACTGAGGGAGGGAGGAGTGCTAGTGAGTTAGGCCCACCTCCCGCCTGGCGTACCCACTGACCCCTAACTGTGGCTGTTTCTCTTCCCATCATTACAAATAAGTTTTACACAC